>OX421936.2:21252500-22452500 GCA_949128155.2 Xanthia icteritia
TTGTAGGCATATAGGACATAGGACTGTAGATTTGTTGACCATTTTCTATCTTGCTAAGTACCTGGTATTTGTTGATAGGCCTACACTGTCCTCTCATACCTATTAACACTGTAATTTGAATACATTGTAAATACCATTTAAGTACTTTTAAAAGAGTAACAGTGGAGTTTCTTGCCGGCTCTTCTCCATAGGAAACAACCAATTGGAACCGTGCACTTAGCTTCTGACGTTTCATAAGTGCCCTTGTAGGTTTATGTGAAATAAAATAATTTGAATTTGTAATAATAATAATGTTGGGGTCAGCTTCCAGTCTAACTGGATACATCTCAGTACCATTATTTTACATGCACCAACTGCCTATCTCTCCTATTTTTAATTCTTTTTACCTATCATGGTATAGTATTCTTATTCCAGGTGCATCGTCTTGACATATTGTATGATATAATTAATGTTTATAAAATATTGTAAAACATTTTAAAAGAGTACCAGTACCCATTCTTCTTTGAAAACTACGTTTTGGAAGGAGCGACTAGAATCAATATTTTTTTTGTAAATTTTATTGTTCAAGTGCCTTTCATGTGCCTAATTGAAATGAATGTCTCTGCCATCTTTTTTGACTGAGAATGTTTTAACTTCTGTGTTATCAAACTTATTGTATTTTGTTTTAATGTAATTCTAATTAGTTTAATTCAATTTTATATCTAACGAAAAAAACCCCGTAAATGGCAGAATATTATAAACTTTTATAACTATGTAAAAACTCTGTAACAATTTACTCCAATTCAGAAGTACAGTACCTAGCTATTCGGTTAACCCATTGGATGGACACAGTTTCTGCAAACCAAGGCTCAAGGCTCAAGGTTTCGGCAGGATACAAAGCTTTTTCCATTCAAATAGCTTATGTTTTTACCACTACCACTATTAAAACTGCTAACTCAACTTGTAAAGTCAACCACATAATCGCTTTATCAGTTTTTAACAGCAATTCCCACTAATTTGAAATTTGACAGAGCAAATTTCAAATTTCAATTTCAACAGGGCTCAAGAGCTCTCAGTGCCAAAATTCCACAACAATGATAACACTGATAGCTCTTGAACGCTTTCATTGGTGAAATTGACCATAAGGTTGAAACTTTCTGTATAGCTTGTCCACTCTGAAATGACGCGCCCCACTACTACATACAAGAATGGAAGATACATGAATTAATATAATTGTAGGTTTTATTTTGATTTTGTTTTTGTTTTTAATTTAATGAAAGTACTAACATAGTTACGTAAGTTGTATCACTAACAAAGATCTATGGAGCAAGTTTCCGAAATAAACGTTTTATTATTATTATTACTACTGCATTTACGCACGCGGTAATGCGGAAGGGTGGCGCGTCATTTCAGAGCGGACAAGCTATAACATAGACAAATAGGCCTTATCGTTTTACGATGTGCAAATTGCAAGTGACATTCAACCTAAGCGTGGTAAAGGAATTACGGGGTTAACTATACAATGGTTAAAAGAGCATTTATAGACATTTTTTTAAATTTAGATATCACTTTGCGACATGATCGAGCCACCGGACTACGAGGAGGTCTGCGACCGCCTGATGGGGGAGCGGGACCCCCTCGCGTACCCCGCGGTGGACATGGAACTGTGCAACGTACCCCGCCGTATCCGGAGTATGACACATGTCCTGCCTGATGAAGACCTGTGAGTATGATGAGGAATTCTTATAAAAAGGTTCTTTGGTAAAAAGATGGTAGACAACTTTCTCTTCTTTTAACTTCTTTGGTAGACAACTTTCTCTTCTTTTAACTTCTTTGGTAGACAACTTTCTCTTCTTTTAACTTCTTTGGTAGACAACTTTCTACCGTTTTTGAGAAACCAGTTACTAATGTTTCTTTTGATATATTTCCCTCAAAATATGAATATTTCAGCATTTCGCAATTATTTCTCAAAAATATTAGTTAATCTAAAATCATTTACAAAATTGAGTTAATTTTTCGCACACAGCCATTAAAAAAAGCAAGATTGATTTTCTTTCTCCCCTTACCCACCAGCGCAAAAGCCCCAATGTTCGTTCGCGACTGCATCCGCTGCTACACAACGGACTACACAGTCGTGGAGTACAAATATAGGGCTCACTCGGGCTCCATGTGCGGGCGCGAGCGGCTGGGGGAGCGTTTGGAGCGATTGCACGCGGGACCGCGCCACCAGTATGAGGTGGATGCCGAGCCCAGCGCGAGCACTGAGGAGCCCCAGGTACGTGCCACAGTTCAGGTTTACTCTGAGAAGCTAGTGATCACTGGATACCACCAGGGTCATGGTTGACAGAGCCCAGATCGACTTGGCCTAAAGAAAAGCCAGCTGAAGTCTATTCTTCAGGTTATTACGACCAAAACGACAAAATTAAATACAACCCACAATTTCTCAATAATTCAGTTCATTGCGTCAAAATAATCCAATATTCCAATTGTTCAGTTGCCTGTACGTTGCCAGGGGCCACGGTATCCCTTTCGGACTTTCCCTCTACCCAAGCATGCCTGAGAGATATTTATCGACAGCATGTGAAGCCAAGTTAGAGGCCCATGGGCGGCTTTAAATGATTAAGGCTTTTTGTAAATGATTAAGACTAATCTGTTTCATTTTGACATTTCCACAACATTCATTGCGTTATTGACGTTGTTGAGCAGATTATTTTTTCGAACTTATGAAGCAATGGATTAGCAATATCTTTCAAAACGATTCAGATTGATCATGTATTACGCAATGAGGGTACTGGTTAGTCATTAACAACACGAAAAGAAGAAGACCCTGTAAAAAGTATTCACTCGTACTTGTGGCTCTTATAATCTGTTTTTTTTCGTTCGACTGAGTCATTTGCATTTAACAGCTGGACGAAAGTATCTCAATGTTACAAAATTTCTAATCTTCTATCTACAGTCTGAATCTCAACCATCAAGCGGCCGCCAGTCAGTGGCCTCCATGTCATCGTCATCCTCCTGCAACGAGACCCTCACTCCTCGCGGGTCCTGGGCCAGCCTGGACCTTCGGAGCTCGTCCTCGGATCCTCTGCTACCTGACCTCTTTGAGAGGAAACCACCGGAACAGCTGGATGCTGTCAATGAATCCAGGAGGTGTGAATTTGTAATTCAGATTGTATAGGAAACTGTTTATTCTTTAATAGTCTTAAATCACAAACAGATTAAAATAACAACCATAAAAGCACGCTCGTGAAATGGACCAAGTACATATTACTATTATTTTCTATTTAACATCTTTCAATTTGCTTGTATCAAGTTTGGGAGTGATGGCAGTTGGGAGGGCAGCGGTGGCCCAGTGGTAAAGGCCGCGACTTGTAGGTCGTAGGTCGTAGGTTCGAAGCCAGACAGGTGCTTTACTTTGTGTATTATTACATCACCACCGCTCTAAAGGAAAACATCGTGAGGAAACCGGCATGTCCTAGAACCAAAAATTCAATGACATGTGACATCTACCAACCCGCACTGGGCTCGCGTGGTGGATTACGGCCCACTCCCTCTCACAGTGAGGAGGCCTGTCCTAGCAATGGGAACATTATAGGCTGATTATGATGAAGTTAAAGAGTAAAATGTTACAAGGATCTTTTGGCGCTTGAATGACATTGACAGGGTGGCGCTGCTGGTAAACATTTGTGAAATTGTTCTTTCAAATTGTAATAAAAAACCAAGATGGCGGCGTTGGTTCCGAATTTGGCCACGCGCCAAAAGTTCCTTGTTCACACGGCTACATATCAAGCTATACATTTCCAATATAAGCTGACCTCTCAATGTATGGAAATCCTATACAATGCGAGATCAGCTACAACACCTACAAAAGAAAATAATACCTTCAGTGTTATAGTCAAATCTTCTATCATATAAAAAAAAAATACTCATCATTTTCTTGTCTTTCTATCACTCATAGGCTAGAGAACCGTCAGGCGGATCTCCTGGGGCTATATACTCCATATCTTGATGAAGAAGAGGCAGTGGAAAGAAGGTTGGCTGCTGAAATGCCGTGCGAGATCATGGGCCACAGGATTATGGTGGTCTGCCATCAGTTGAAGTAATTAAAACTTATATTTGTATTATTTCTCAAAGTAAACATAGTCCATTATTATTATTAACGTAAATAAGAGTACTACTTTAATATAATGTTAACGTTCGAAATCAAAAAAAATTCAAAACAAAAATTTTGTTGGTCATAAATAAAATAAAACCATTTTAATTCGGACAACTACGAGATCCATAAATTGTTAGTCACAGGTTTGCACTTAAAACACTATTGTTAGTAACTTAAACTAAAGACGAATTAATGAGAAGACCACCCATCAACTAGACCCTAACTTTAAATATCTGGTATTAATTTCGATGCTTGATTTGCTGTAGACTATCATGCCGCCCGGTAACTTGAGTCTATTTAAAAAAAAATCGCAACTGACTATCCAATCTGTGATTATCCGATGTCAAAATACAGCACCGTTCTTGTTACCCCAAAGGTAGGCAGAGATGCCAGTGCATCATAGTATTTATTATTTTCATGTCATGTGTCCATTCCAGGCTAGAACTAGACGTGGAACCGCTCTTCGCCTCAATGGCCGTCTACGACGCGAAAGAAAGAAAAAAAGTGTCAGAGAACTTCTATTTCAACCTGAACTCGGAGTGCACTCGGCAGATGTTGTCCTCCCACGTCTCTCACGCCGACCTCTCAACCCTCAGCCGAAGTGCCGTGTTCGACCTTCTGAACCCTTCGCAAGATATGTTCCTAGTTGTAAGAGTGGAAAAAGTGCTTCAGGGTGACGTCAATGAGTGCGTTGAGCCGTATATTAAGGATGATAAGGTTGGTTCTTGCTTGTTTTTAATAATCTAGGTTACAGAGCTATCGACCCTCAGCTGGCCCCTTCGCCAGATATTTTCCTAGTGGTTAGAGTGGAAAAAGTTCTCCAGGGCGATGTCAATGAGTACGTTGAGCCGTATATTAAGGATGATAAGGTTGGTTCTTGCTTGTTTTTAATAATCTAGGCTACAGAGCTGTCGACCCTCAGCTGGCCCCCTCGCCATATATGTTCCTATTGGTTAGAGTGGAAAAAGTCCTTCAGGGTGATGAGTGCGTGGAGCCGTATATGAAGGATGATAAGGTTGGTTTTTGCATGTTTTTCATAATATAATCTACAGGACAGCCGACCCTCTATTTAACCCTCTGCCAGATGTTTTCCTAGCTGTTAGGTGGAAAAAATGCTTCAGGGCGATGTCAAGGAGTGCATTGAGCCGTATATTAAGTATCATAGGTTAGTTTTTGGTAACTCTTTTTAATAAGTAAGGCTACTGACAGCTCTTTTTTACATTATCTTAAAGATTGTAGAAAAAAATCACGGCTTTATCCAAAAAGAAAAGCGTAAACCTCAGAACGCCATTTGCTTGTTGCGTTATTTACATCAACTGGGAATATTATAGCATTCAAAAATGTATACATCACATGACTACTTTGTTTTTGTTTACCTATGTTGTCCCATTGCTGGACAAAGTTCCAGTCATCTGCACCTATTTCAATAAAAGATTTTTTTAATTTTTTTTTTTACTTTTTTGAAATGGGACGACACGTTTATCCCTGACTTTTTTTTTTAAATTCATATTATCCCTATAGAACCGCGAGAAAGTCCGCGCAGGCGCGGCGGCGGCATGCTCTCGGCTCGGCAAATACCGCATGCCGCTCGCCTGGAGCGCCGTATCTCTGCTCAACATACTGAGCGGCTCCAACAGCTTGGAGCGAGACCAGGACAAGGACAGCTTGTCTGCTTGTGCTAATACTAACAGCTTGGGTAAGTTGATTAAAAAATAAGGGTCATTACCCTAATTACACCAAGTTAAACGGGTTGACGATCAAAAAGCAAGTTCAATATAAAGGAAAAAGCTGTGACCAAACTGAAGCGAGCAGAACGCGGAACGTGACTGCGCGTGTTGTTTGTTTTAATGACTAGCAAGTCACGCAAATATTCACGCCAGTTTGAAATCCTAGATATAATCTGCGTTCGCAATTTATTTGCCAAACATGTAAACAATCACGAGTTTAAGGAAAAACTAATGTAATGCCTACTCATAAGGTTCAGTTTGCGCTAAAACTTCATATTTTTTATGACTTTCAACTAAAGTTGATGTTTGTTTAAGTGGAAATAACATCAAGTGGAAACAAGGTTATACATAGAGAATAAGTTAGCTGATGCAATCGGCACGAGCATCGGAATTTCATCCCGCATCCTGCTCGCTCGCTTCAGTTTAGCCAAAGCTAGAAACCTGGAAAACTACTGAAACACATTTTTCTCTTAATTGGCTTAAAAAATAATCCAAAATTGTATTCAATTTCAACGCTAACCTGGGAACTGTTGCAGAAGGTGCATCTGGTAATTGGCTTTTATCGTGACTCTTACGGCCGACTTCTCAAACTCTTCTTAGTTTTTACAAATCTTATAAACTGTTATTAGTATATTAGCTTATGGTATCATTGTCTAAGGTGTTAGGAAAAAACATATTTTACGAAGTCGTAAAATTAATTGTCGTTTGAGATTTCGGGGGTTAGAGTGGGACAAAATTTCGTCCTCATGTAGTTTTATTATTCCAGATCAACGTGTTTTTTTAATTTAATTTTTCCTAAAAATAACTTTAAATAAACGAAAGGATAAAAAATTCATCCGGTCTATAAAATTTCCCTCTATTCCATTCGTTCTCGAGTCGTAGTCATAAAGTAGCTCAAATCATTTAAAATTAATCATAATACATCTATACTGTGGTCGCGATTTAGTTTCCAAAAATGTAAACAAATATGTGTTTTTTGAAAAACAACTTTAATATCGACGCATAAAGTTCAGTTTCCGCTACAACTTCAAACATCTATATGACTTTTTCTACAGTACGAGTAATTGTGAAATCAACTTAATTTTTACTACTATAAAGTTGATGTTCGTTTAAATAAAAATAACAGCAATTGGAAAAAAGGATTTTGTTAGACTACCATTGCACGCCACTCAACCCACGCAGACCGCAAGGCGTCGTCCAGCAGCCTGGAGCAGCTGCGGCGCCGCGCGGGCGAGGTGGGCGGCTCGCTGACGCGCAAGGGCTCCGTCGAGCGCCGCGCGCCCGCGCACCTCGCGGACGACCTCGCCAACCAGCTCGACACCTTCAAGCCTATCGTCATTACTGTTACGAGCTTTTTTAAACAGGTTAGTTATATTAAAATTGTGGTACACACGTGAACGTCGGCTAAAGCCTCGTTTTCACGGTAAATAAAAGATGTGGTGGCTGCAGTAACACGTTTTTGTGTTGATGACAAACTTGGCTTGAATTTTGTTGAGAGCATTTTGTTTTCTACAACAAAATGGTGCAGCTATGCTTAATGTAATCCATAAATAAAGTGGTGAAACGAATAGTTTCATAACAAATAAACTCTGAATTATTTAAATGATAATTGATACTTATTTTGTAAGTTGTTTTTTGCAAAACCGGTCTATTCTCTATCTTTTAAAACCCGTAGATTCCCAAGTGAAACTAGTAAGTTCCATTTAATTATCACGCGTACGGTAATGATATCCTAGCTAAGTTTGTTTTACAAATCTTAAAATATATTTTTTAAATCTGAAATGTATTCTAAATGTTATTTATATTTCCAGGAAACCGACAAACTCCGCGATGAAGACCTATACAAATTCCTAGCTGAGATCAAGCGACCCAGTTCCGCTCCAAAGAAACTTAAGTGCATCCCCGGTACACTGAAGATCGAGGTCTCACCATGTCCTGATGAAATGAAGAATGGACTTACTCCAGAGCTCGCGAAATTGCACCCCTATGGAGGTGAGATATGGTTCATATTGTCTTAAAAGCAAATGTGTCCTGATGATTTTCTTATCGTTGGGCCACTGTCGTTTCTAGTTCCCAAACAAATCATGATGTAAAAGATCGCGGATGATAATAAATCGTGTCGCGGTATATGTGAACATCTTTATTTTATAATACACTAGCTTTCGCGCACGGCTTCGCCCGCGTGGATGTCGAAAAATATCTCACGGAAACGTACTACCGGGATTAAAAGGAAGCAAAGCAATGATCGCATACCTAATGGCCTAGGAAAAGGTCATTGATCTTTGTCCTAGCGCCGCACCCGCCGCCGTCAACCATAACTATTTAATTACGCGTAATTTCGAATCTGTGATTTCTTTTAAACTATTCATTTCATTCATCCTTAGGAAATGTGGTGAAATTTTTAAGATGTACAATCCTGTAGAACATTAATTTTATGTATCTCTTACGGTTTACGCGGCGCACACCGTAAACCAGTAAAGCTCCCAGTCGGCATGATTTTTTCCGACATATTCAACAATCATCGTCCTATATCGGCCGATTTACACAAAACCTTAATGAATTATACACCTCAACCATCCTCATGAATCACTCCGTCCATTGGTGAAAACCGTTTGAAAATCCGTTCGATAGTTTTTGAGTTTATCGCATTCAGACAGACAAACGCGGCGGGGGAACTTTGTTTTATAATATGTAAGGAAGCCACGACACTTTAAAGGTATGAGGAACAGGGTGTAAAGTTCACTCGTCCTCCATAGAAAAGGGAGGACCCGCCGACCAGACGAGTGTCGTGTCTGGCAAGCAACTGCCCAACGTTTTTTTTTGACTAGGGCCTCTCACTGTTGACCTCAGAAGAGGGTCGTAGCTGCTTAACCAGACTTTCCTGTGGCTGCCTTAAGCTTCTACACTCAAAGCCTCCAGCCAGGGGCAAAAAACTATTCTAAATATAAATTAGGCGAACGCTCGCTAAGGGCACCCCGTGTGGGGAACGAACCTCGGCTTAGGGCGTCGCTGGGGGGAGGACAGCAAGACGGGACAGGCTGGATCAAAGATAAATTATTATTATTAGTCGGGGAGTTTAAAGCTACTGGCTCAGCATCGACGCGGGCTGGCGCATCGTCGAGCAAGGGTCGGGGGTGCCCAACGATTGATGTCGGAAAGTTATATATATCTTGATCGCGCGGTAAACTATGCTTGCGCGATGCAGGATTTGTGTGACGTCAGGTCTTGTTGATGCGTAATTCGCACGTGACGATGTAGATACCGCCACAACACTAACAACTTTACTATCTTTACAACACTGTGGAAATCGTACCTTCCTCCGTAAGGCTGCAGTGTCCAGTTGTAAGTTGACGTTCAAAAGTGCCTTTTATGTGCCTAATTGAAATAAATTATTTGACTTTGACTTTAAACATGACACAGTTTTAGAAAGAGACTGCCTCACAGCTTATCGTATAGTCCCAGTCGCCCCCACATGGATTGCCACCAGGTGGCAATTGGGAGAAAACAATCCCAGTTGCCACCGGGTGGTGACTGGGACCTTATTGCCCCCACTTCAAATCGCTGTACATTGCGGCGTGGATCGCCAAACCCCCTCATCGCTATATTTCTTACGGCCGCGATGACGGGGTTGGCGGTCACATTTCCAATGTGGTTTTATTAGTAGATATTTGTGATATTTTTTAGGGACATAACACCAAGTTTTTATTTTTAGGGACATAACACCAAGTTTTTTGTATGTCCGTATGTCGTAGCAAGGTTTTGTCGGATTTCTGACTATATTATTTTATCTCCTCAGACGACAACGTTCGTCCCTGTAAGGAGATCCTGCCGTTCCCGACACACCCGCCCGCCATGCCGCACTACCAGTACCGCAACCTGCTGTACTTAGCGGTCAAGGAGATCAACCTGAACGCGTACACCTCGCGCACTGGCTCCGCTAGGAACATTACTGTGAGTTTAATAATAAGAGTGGAAAAGAACTGAATATTCGTACAATGTTGTGAATATGATATGAGGGTATCAAGGGAAATTTGAGGGTAATAAAAATAAAAAAAAGTATATTCAGGTAAAAAGGTAAAACACTAAATACAAATTTGCTTAAATCTACGAAAAATTCAATTATGTTATGTGCCTGAACTAGGTCATCCTGTGTTTCAGGCGAGGCAAGGTATAATATTTGTAAATAATCACATTAATAAAAATCAAGTCATCTAATAGGTATGTAAAAAGGTGTAAATAGTACAATAAATCTAAAACTACTTGCTAAAATCTTAGTACCTATCCTAACTTAGCTAAACTTAATTAGTACAAATACAACTTTTATTTAAGTACAACTAATAATTTCTCTGTATCTTCATAGGACATACTTTGAAGAGCTTCCTTGACGATTCTTTTGCAATAATTATAATTTAGAGAATAAATTTTGGCTTTCGCATTTAGTCTGTTATAAAGTAATGGTCCTAGGAAGATAAAAAATTTGGCTGCGAAAGCATGTTTTGTACTTTTTGTAGGGCAAACTATGTCTTTCCGTCTCTTTTTAGTAGTTTCAGTGCTATAGAGAAGGGCTGCGTGTTGTTTTAATACGACGCTCATTATGAATAACTGTCGAGCTGTTAGTACTTCACAGGATTTATAGAGTAGGTTAGTGGGAAAAAGGAAAGGGCGGCAAGTAGACACCTTGAGAATCGCTCTTTGAGCTCTCTCTATAGGTAATAGCAAACTTTTACCCACTCCACCCCAAGAGGTAATGCAGTAAGTCAAAATTGACTGACAGAGAGCAAGGTAAACTCGCCTAATTAATTTTGCGTCTGCAATATAACGTAGTTTTTTGAAAACGAATATTAGCTTACGCATTCTATTATTTAAAGCTTCTATGTGTTGTTTAAAAGATAGGGTTTCATCTATTATAATTCCCAGATATTTTATTTGATTAGTTATATTAGGACACGTAAGAAGGCAATCTGCATGGACCATACAACAATGAGCAACCATCGTTGAGGGCAAAACAGATCTTTGTTTGCGCATTGAAAACTTAATATAATTTGTCTTAGCCGCATTTAATGTTAGTGAGTTATATTGAAGCCACTTATTTACAATATTAAAACCGTGTTGCGCAAACTTGTAGACTTCATGTTCCGATTCAGCAGAAAAAAGGAGGGCTGTGTCGTCAGCGTAAGATATTATAGTACCGCGCTCAAGGTTTAGATTACAAAGGTCATTTATGTATATCAAAAACAGAGTGGGTCCTAAAACACTTCCTTGGGGCACCCCAAAGGACGTGTTTTTTTCGTCTGCGCTGAGAACATTGCCTATTTTCACGCACTGTGTTCGGTCTTCTAAGTAACTTTTCAGAAGTTTCAGTTGAATGCCTCTTATGCCCACTTTCTCAAGCTTGCGCAACAGAATAGGAATGGAGACTGTGTCAAAAGCCTTGGCGAGGTCCAGGAAAACTCCTACTGTGTGGTTACCCTTGTCAAGTTCTTGGGCTAGATAGTCAGTCAGATGATGTACGGCATCGGCAGTTGAAACTTTAGGTCTAAATCCATATTGACGTTCCGACAAAATTGATTTATCCTCCAAGTATTTAAACAATCTTTTATTTATGATTTTTTCCAAAATTTTTGACATAGAAGGCAGTAAAGAAATTGGTCTATAATTTGTTACGTGCTGTTTACTGCCTGTTTTGTATACAGGGACAATAACTGCTTTTTTGAGGCACTCGGGAAAAATACCCAAAGACAGGCATTCGGAAAATATAAGTCAGTGGTGGCACTAAAATATTCTTGAATTGTTTGATGATTCTATTTGATATATTATCCCAACCAACTGCACAGTCGTCTTTCAAAGTCATGATTATTCTTTCTACCTCAGTTTCGTCAGTATCTAACAGGGCGAAGGGTGTTAAGGTGGGGTTACATGCAAAAGGCGTGCTAGTTAAATAGTGTGATTGAACCCGATTTCTTTCAGCCAGATTCTTTCCGACGTTAACAAAGAAATTATTTGCTAAGTTAGCAGATGTCAGCGGTGTCGAGTGCGCTTTTAATAAACCTGAAGATGACTCATTTTTTTTCACGGTATATGTTACATTTTTAACATATTTCCAGATCTGTTTACTATTTGTTCCAGCCTTTTCCAGTGCAGTTTTATCGTAGTTGCTTTTAACCTTTCTGAGGAGATCATTACAGAAATTACGATACCTTTTGTTCGACAGCTGCAGTATTTCATTATTTGGATGAGATTTAGCCTTCATGTGCAGTTTATCTCTATGTTTCATACAACGAATAAGACCGGTCGTGATCCAGGGTTTTATGTTACATTTTTTACGGGTCAATATTGATATGTCTGTATTTTACTGAATTGCATGTCGTATATTTTCTATTACATCCAACATACAAAACTGCGGATCAGCAGAATTGTAGACTACATACAATAGAGCTGACCAGAACGAAAGAAACTGCATGGTGGGTGCGTTTACGAGCACAGTATTGGAAAAATGCCCACTAATATCTATAGGCCAAATACTTAATTTTATTTTATGCGAGAATCGAACCCACAAGTCATAACAAAGAAGCACTTAGCCACTGTGCGACTCGTGTCCTCTTTCTTAAAGATTTTATCAAAAGGATCGAATTAAACCAATCCTTTTTTTTTGCAAAGAGATTCTAACCAAAACCATATTAGTACTTTCCTTTTGGTTGATGTTTCTCAAGATTTAAAATCGTCTCAATATTGTATGATGAATTTTTTGATTAACAGGTCCGAATACAATTGATGTCAGGCGAGAACGAAGAGTCAGCACTACCAGCTATATTCGGAAGAAGCTCTTGTCCAGAGTTTACCAATGAAGCTTACACCACCGTGCTGTACCATAACAAGTAAAAAAAACAAAACACGCACCATTATGTTACTGTGTACTTTCCTGTGATTTTTGGCACACCAGACCCGTACCCTAATTACGTAATACACGATCAATCGGAATTTTAATCGTTTTTAAACAAATTGCTAATCCATTGCTTCTAAAGTTCGAAAAAAAAATCTGCTCATTAACGTAAATAACGCAATGAATGTTGTTGAACTGTCAAAATGAAACAAATTTGTCGTAATCGTTTACGAAAATGTGTTGCGTAGTTAGATAGCTGGCTTAACTTCAACCACATCTCATTTTATCTCATCAGAACTTATTTTCGTTCCCAGAAATCCTTCTCTCTATGACGAAATAAAGCTGAAACTACCCGCCGACCTGGGCGACCAACATCACTTACTGTTCACGTTTCTGCACGTGTCGTGTCAGAGGAAGCCTGTAGCACCCGACCAGGAGAAGAACTTAGAGACGCCTGTGGGATACTCGGTAGGATATTACTCTTACCATCTTATAATAAATTCGTATAAATATCAAGGGTGTTATTCTTATTATCTATTGTCTTCGCACTGAAATGAAAATGCTAATGACAGATAATTACAAGTTTATAAATAATCAACTTTAGATTATCACGAGATTAGCAGGAATTGCATTGAATAGCAAATCAAAAAATTTATATATAGATTTGAAAAGTAGCGGCTTTTTGAATCAGCCTAGGACAGGCGAGTATAGACAATAACTTTGCTATGTCTGTGTCTAGAAAAACATTTTAATTGATTCATTTTGGCAAGGCTTGGAATGGTAATGGTAGTATTAAAATTAATTTCTATTAGATACATACTAATCATACACGCCCAAATGTCCAAACTTAAGTTATTGTAATTTCTTATCCGCAGTGGCTCCCTCTATGCCGTAACGGCAAGCTTACCTGCGGCGAGTTCAACCTGCCGGTCATGCAAGAGGAGCCGCCTGCCAACTACTCGTACATCTTCCCCGACGTCCTATTACCGGGCACGCGCTGGATCGACAACCACAAGCCTATCTTCAGCATCACGCTTGACGCGCATACCACGGTTCATCCACTGGTAAGTAAATTCATACCGTCTTCTTGGTAATATTAAAGGCAGGGACTTGAAAACGAAATGAATTTCGTTCCGTTATCATTAATGTTATCATATAACGTTCCAAAATTTGTAACGATACTAAAACTTAAAAATACCAATAACGTTACAAGAAAGAAACGTTAAAGAATATCATTTTCGTAGAACAAAATTTTAAGTAACGTTACAGGTATCAGTAACATTAAGCTTATCCGCTTGTAATAACGTTACAGGTGAAACGTTACAGATTCATTTGTAACGTTATTCTTAAGAACTTTTCTCGCTGACTACCGCTCCGTCGTCGCCCGGTAGCCTCGGCACAAGCCACCACTGTATTCGTTCGAAAGTGCGCAACTTTTCCCGACATCTGCCTACTTCTATATATTTATGTGATTGTGTCAACTTTAACTTTTTTTGAATAACGTTATTATATCGTTATACTAATAACGATATATTGATAATATTGTTAGTGAACACTTTAAGATTTCGTTCCGTTTGTCAGTATCGTTATAGCCAAGGTATTAATTTTGTTACGATCCTGGTGGAACGGTACAAATTATCGGTACTGAAACTACGCGTAACGTTATTTTGAGTAACGTTTCAAGTCCCTGATTAAAGGTTATTTTTTGGTAAGACAAAACAATTTTGTGACTTTTATTTAAAACACTACTATGCACACGAGCAAGTCATTTCAGCATTAAAATGTGGTGTTGTAACAACCGTTTCATGTGTAGTTCACATTCAAATAGAACACAACAACAACAACAACATTGAGATCTAAAACGGCCCAAAGACCACACATGTTCCAATGTTTTCACGCCTCTGACAGTACTGAGCTCGGAAGATGCATCTATTTGCTCGAAAAGAGCGTTTTTCAAGCAGCCAATTTGTGCGGAAAGTGTCACTTTCATCACTAGTGCTTTTTACTTTACTGTTTTTTTTTTAATGTTTAACTCCGTCGTCAGCACGTCGCAGTGCTTTATTATTTAAAAAGTTTTTATTATAATAATATTATGATGATGATGATGCCGATGGCGATGACGATTACAATGCATAGTAAAACGTTGCATGATACACGTGCGTAAGATGATTCCGCACTTGTAGCATAAATAATTATTGTACTTTGTTAACAGGACGGATATATAGAACGCTTCGCAATGGCGTGCGAAGCGGTGCAAGAAGGCAACATTCCGCCGCGCATCGGACTGTCTAACATGGAGTCTGAACTACGTGCTAGGTAAGAAACGTAGTTTCTTTGTTATCGGTTTCTCTCTGATATGTGGACTATTTATGTGAAAAAATATGACATCAAGTTGAACAAAATATCAGATTTATTTACAAGGAGGTGATTGTAGATAGTTGAGATTATAATACGTTGAAAACAAAATAACTGAAGAATGCGGCGAAGATGAATTGTTCATACAAACGCAAAACCTAAATCATTTGCAATTAGAGAATATTTTCACCATATTATATTGATATTCGAATTTAGACAATATTTATCTAGGCTTTTACATCTTTTTTTCCCAAAAATCTTACCTAAAAAGAGGTTTAAGCGAATTGAATTTCGCACATGTTTACAGCGTAAATGACATGTTTTCATATTGTTTTTTCTGTATTATAAACAACAATACTTGTAATATTGTTTCAGCAGAAGCATAGCTTATATTATCAAGTTACAAAATATCGAAAAAAAATATGGAAAAACATTAAGTTTTCATTCATCTTAAATTTTCGATATCTAGTAGTGATATCGCGTCAAGCAATAATTGTCAATGTGTGCGTGCTCGTACTGCTCACTGTAGCTGAATATCGCTGTGACAGGAACACACTAGCGCAACGTGCTTTCGAAGGTGCTGAAGCCGATAGTAGTCAAAATGAAAATCCAAAGTAGCGGCTTCGAACATTTTCAAATTTTTCGTCATGTGTATCGTTTTCATTGACTCCGAACGTTGGGGATGTATATCACAGCAAGTTACCCAATGATATAAGTTAGGTACCTACTTACCTCCTTAGCTACTAAGAATTGTTTACATTTTTATAAACTCAGCCCACGAAAATAAAGATTACTAGAAGTAATAACGTTAGACCTAACTAAATTTAAATGTGTTTACATCCGTATCCAGACAAACGAGTATCATACAGTAAGTTAGGTAGGTAGGTTAGGTTTTACTGCTCCTCTTTACATATAAGTCTCATACAGTACTTACATGTAAAGAAACCTCAAATTATACCTACGATATATGCAAAGGTATCTTGAGATACTATTTGCGTAGCACAGACCTATATAAACATCGAGCTCAGTACCAATACATTTCGTATTTTGTCGCATTTACTTTGCTTGATGGGATTTTATTATTATTTATATAATAAAACTTCTTGCCGCTTGATTATTATGGTATGTATGGTACTGCAGATAACCTGTGGTAACAAGCCAAATCTTATAAATCAGCGTGTTTAGAGTGGATCTTTGACATTATGTATTCTGATTACCATAATTGTATTTTTTGTCATTTGAACGAGGTCGATAATATTAACATCACCCTCATTGATATATAAAAAACCCAAGATACACACTCAGCGTCTCAAGAACGTCCGCAAAAAAAGAACGCACAATCTAAAATTGTGCGCACCTTTCAAATAGTATCGCGTCGCACGCGTCATTGACCGTACGTTACAAATGCCGAAGTGTTGCTTCAAAAATTGTAAAAATATTACGTCAAGAACGTTAAAAAAGGATGGGATATCGTACTTTCGGTAAGTTAAAGAGTTTATTGATTTGTTTTTGTTATTTTTATGCCTAAATATAGAGAGCAATAGGTGATTTTGATTTAATTTGTCTTAAAATTTCACTCAACAGTCCAAGTATAATACGGCAAATTTCAATATCCGCTTTTTCTGTGTAAGAACAATGCATTATAACCTCCTTTTAATTTAGTCGAATAATACAAATTGACCCTGTTCTTTTCAATGGAGTCGATTTTTTATTATAATGTTTTTATTTTTTTTTAATTATGTTTAACTTTTATATGTTTTTGTATTTAGAATTAAATTCATATTTATATATAGTTTTTAACCGACTTTCAAAAGGAGAAGAGGTCATCAATTCGAAGATTGGTTTAAATGTTTGTATAACGCTTACTTATTTTATGGGCCAAATTTAGTAATTATTTTTATTTTCTATGTAAGAATAGTCTCCGGTTGTGCCTATATGAACATTATCATGACCTGCAGGGCTAACATGACAAGCGCGAGAACGCTCTTTTTCTCGTTTTGTCGAAATTTGTCTACGATTCTGACGTCATTCTAATCCCTAACATGACCGTAAACGACGAGTAAACTCGAAAAAAGCATTTTGACACTTCTATATCTCGCGACGAGAAACCGATGTTGCAAGTTATTAAAAACAAATTATTTTTATGATAGCAACATCGGCTTGAGATTCCGTTTCATTCATTCAATAGTGCCGATTCCCTTGTCACAAATACCTCTAAACTAGACTAAAAATTACCAAAATTTAGATTATTCCTGTCAACCGACGATTTCCCATTCTGAAATAGACTAAAGTGACACAACTTAACTATATTTTAGTAGTTATTAATTTCTAAAATCATATTAATCTAAAATTCTGATTGTCCAAGTATTTAATCGCGATTAAAAAGGTGTGGAAATTAATTTTCATGAACTAAAATTCACACCAACACCTCGACTTTTTTTTCTTTTCTTTTGCTTATATCTCGAAAATGGTGTGTCCTATCGCAAAAATAATGAAAATTTGAACCCCCTTTATGAAACCCATAAACCCCTAATACCCAACATGTAGGTAATAATTTTTCATATTTTACAAAAAACTAAAAAATCCATATAAAACAGGTCGTTCCAATATAAATAGTAGTTTAAAACTAAGTATTTTCATTATTAATATATTGTAAAATAAAATGATGACTAAAATAATTACAATTATGAAACTGCCATGTTATTTTGGAGATATTTTTTGTATAATAATTTTGTCTACTCTTCTCGTCGTTCTCGTCGTCAAAATCGAGGACGAGTAAATTCGACTTAATGACAGAAGAGAATCGGAGATTATCTCGTGTTGAATTGTCAAAAATCGAGATAACTAAGGTGCCATGTTAGGGTTTGTCGACAAAACATAAAGTTTGACAGAAGGAGTCGACTATTTTGTATGGAGGCGCTGTCAGAAAACGAGAAAAGAGACAAAATAGACAAAAATTACTCACGCGAGAACGAGTAATTGTCGCGTGCGTCATGTTAGGCCTGCTGATGATGAACTTGAGAGATACATAACGGAACTTTTCTTAGAACGATTGCAAATCTTTGGTAACAACGAATTTTGTACAGTATACATAGTGTTGTTGATAACCGCATTCCTAAGTGGGGGGAAGGGGTTAAGGTATTAATTCGAGTTTTTTTTAATGATTCCATTTATATATTTTATAATAATGTTATTTTCGATTTTAGGTAGGTAGGTATCTTATCTCGTATAAATTACTCGGGTAACTATTGAAACCACATTCCCAATATTCACAGAAATAAAATAAATACCAGAATCTGCATACTGTTTTAAGTATCACGATGATTATATGTTTTAAGTTTTAACCTAATTTAACTAATTAGGTTTAGTTTCGATAACAACAATATCTATTCTTATAAAAGTATAAATATGTGTTTGGAACACAGTTTTATATAAATTTTAAAAACTTAAAATACTATGTCTATTGAAAAAAACTAAAAGTATAAAAATATATTCCACTCCACTTCATGCCTTGTTCTACCGGCAAATTTCGGTCCTACGTTTTGATTGGTTTATAAACATTGCTTTGTAAAAACAACTTTAAAACATGCGCGTAAGGTTGAATTTACAAAAAAGTATGTTTATATCATGACTATAACTACGTATGTATAGTTGGAGACAGTTTTGAGTGTTACTTTTGTTCGAGACTGCATCTAGGGTTTTTTATAAAGGGTTTTTCAACAAGAACTTTGTTTTCTAAAACAAAATAAAACAAAGAATTTGGAGGAAAATGAATATTTTTTTTATTGTATTACAAAGAGAAAAGTTTGGCAATTATGAATGAAAAATGATATCTGGCAAATGTCCACCACGACCACGCTGACAGATGTTGATTCTTTCATCAAAATTTTTAATCACTTTTTGGCAATATGGAGGGTCTATTTCGTCAATGACATCACGGATTTTGAGTTTTAAAGCTGCAATCGATTCGATTGGCTCCGTATAGACTCTATCCTTAACATAGCCCCACAAAAAATAATCCAGTGGTGTTAAATCACACGATCTGGCTGGCCACTTAACAGCTGAATTTCGCGAAATTATGCGATCGGGAAATTTGGTTTGCAATAAATTGATCGTTTCATTGGCTGTGTGACACGTGGCACCGTCCTGTTGAAACCACTTTTCAGTGATATCCATGTCATCAATAATAGGCAAAATTTTTGGTCTCAGAAGGACGATTATGTTGTCACTTATATTATATATTATGTGATAACTTTAACAGAACGACCATTTTCATAGTGGATTTGAATTATTTTAATGCGAATTTCGAGCGAAATTGAATTCATTGTAACAATTGCCAAAGCACCTACTACGAATACCGCCAAAAACTACAGGTCAAAACTATCACGTTCTTGGTGTTGCCCCAATTGAAAAACAAAGTTCTTGTTGAAATACCCTTTATATCAGTGATAACCCTACACGACTTTATCACGTTTCGACTCATATTTTTTTAAATGATGAATATCTTGATATCTCTGAAGTAAGAACATAACTAAATAAATGGTTACTCAAAATCTTTTTTTATTATTGTTAGCTCGGAACACTGTTATTTATATGAATTTACGGACATCGCGTAAATATAAATTATTGGAATATTTGTCTTTTACTAATAGGTACTTTTCATAACACTTTTATTATTTGACTTGTATTAATTATTTAGTTATAACAATATTTGAAGTTTAGTAAAAAGGAATAGGTACTGCAATAAGACAGAAAAAGCCTTAGTTTTTTAAAGTTGAGCCAGTTTAAGTTTATTTATTTCCTTTTGGCCACCACCTTTAAAGGAAATAAATAAACATAAACTGGCTTAAAATAAATAAAGACAATAATAATAAATATCCCAATAATTTATATTTACGCGACTAGTGCCGTTCGTCGGCCGTTTTGCCCCCAAGGCCACGCTCGATAACGATGAATAGGTAGGTAGGGTAGCGTTTCTCTACAAGGCCTAGACCTCGAGATTAGTCGAGATATCATAATCTGTTGAGATATCGGCATGATAAAGAAATTTCCAAAAAACGAATTACTAGGCTGTACATTCACCAACGATTCCCCAAAGTAGTCAACAAAAATAAAGCAAATAATGAACATACCTAATTACTAATAAAAAACATAAATGCCGTCGCAAATACAGCTAATAATAGCTATCTATCCACTCACACACACACAGGGCTGCTCACGCCTGCTTTTGTCAAACAGAGATAGCAATAATCCAAACGAATTTTGCACACATCTCGCCTTGTAGTTGCAAGCCGTACTCCCCGGCCCCTTAATTCGGAAGATGACTGATTCTCAAAACATTTTTGAGACAATCTGCTGTAATATTTTATTGGTTTCGCCCGATTGTATACACGAATACATATGCGTATTCGCGTTTCTCAAAAACTATTAGACCAATCTTCACGAACGTTTTGTCTTTGTTTTTCCAGCATAACCTCGCTGCCCACGGCCAGCGTGGAGGTGCTGGCGCGCTACCTGCCGGTGGTGCTGGACAAGCTGCTGCGCCTGCTGCTGGCGCCGCCCGCGCTGGCCGGCCACGCGCTGAACATCGCGCAGGACGTGTTCACCTGCCTCGCGCACCTCTTCACTGATATATCTGTGAGGAATATAACTAGAAAATGAAACCCCTTCGATTTCAGGAAACTTATTTTAGATGAGAAAACTTAAGCTTGGCTCGCTGTCAAAAATTACCGCCTTCCTATCTCATAACGTCTGTCTCCCAAAGCATTTTTCTATTCTAATGAATGTTCCTTAAATCTCCAACTAGATGACGGTCCATCGAAGTCGACCGACGCGACCTTTAGTTAAGATCAAAGTTACTTAAGATCAGTATATAATAAAATTGCAAAGAAAAAGTAGCAAAAAAAATTCTTGCTTACTTTTGTGATCTTACCTAAGAATAATCTAGACACCTCCCACCCGCACGTATATCGTTGTCATAATACAATACAACTACACGAACACTGCTTGATCGCGCGAATGTGAAATATGAGTTACCCCGCGTCCTATTTAAAAGCGATGGTCGCGCGAATACTCGATCGTTCGAACTTTTTGTTCGGTGAACCTGAACGCGTGGTCGCCCCGACAGAGGGCGCTTTCCGGTTTTCTGAACAAAAAGTGGTATATACACGATTGGTTTTAAAGAGGCCGCATCTTTAGAATTAGAATACCTATTTAAACATAATCAGCCCATAATGTTCCTACTGCTGGCCTACTCTCTGTCTGAAGGAGTGGGCCATAACCCACCACGCGGGCCCAGTGCGGGTTGGTGGATGTCACACGCCTTCGAATTTTTGGTTCTAGGACATGCCGGTTTCCTCACGATGTTTTCCTTCACCCTTTTGAGAGCAGCGGTGATGAACTCAAATACATAAAGTAAAACCTGCCTGGGTTCGAACGCACGACCTACAAATCGTTAGTCGGGACCGGTACCAGTGCTCCAGGAGAGCAATAGGGCCACAATTACAGTGCTCAAACACAGACACTGACCCGCATTCCGACCTCGCCGCCGAGGTACTCCGCGATCGCGACCCTCTCGAGTATAATACTCCACCCCAACCCTTGCTCGACGATGCGTCAGCCCGCGTCGATGCTGAGCCTGTAGCTTTAAATTCCCCGATTAATAATCATAAAATATCCTTGATCCAGCCTGTCCCATCGTGCTGTCCTCCCCCCAGCGACGCCCTAAGCCGAGGATCGTACCGCACAGGGGGTGCCCTTAGCGAGCGCTCGCCTAGTTTTAATTAGAATAGATTTTGCCTCTGGCTGGAGGCTTTGAGTGTAGTAGCTTAAGGCAGCCGCAGGAAAGCCCGGTTAAGTAGTCATGAGAGTCAACCACGAGAGGCCATTTAAAAAAAAAAAAAGTACCAGTGCCACCACTGCTCAAGATACCTAAGTATTTGATTGACCACGAGTTCGGACGAACAAAATTCCGAGCGATTTTGCTTTGGGAGCGTAATCGCATTTCACAAGGATAAGACTGGTAGTCTTAGGGTAGGTTCAGATGACAAGCGCTCAACGCGCGTTTTGATAACGCGCGTTTACAACTACATACATTTTATTCAGGCCGTACACATGCTAACGCGCGTTTTAGTAACGCGCGCGTTCAACGCTGCGCTAGCGCTCGACTGTTGTCAGCGCGCGTCAACGCCGCTTTGAGATCATTGGTTTTCTATGTTTCCGTTCAGTTGAGCGCGCGCTTTCGACGCGGATAGACGTATTTTAGGGTTCGTCAAGTTCGTCGTTAACGTTCGTTAACGCCTGACAAGCGCGCACCATGTGAACACTATACAAAAATTCAACGCGCGTTCAACGCGCGCTGAGCGCTTGTCATCTGAACCTACCCTTATGTCAATGCTCGATTTCTACCTGTTCCATCTTAACTATTCCTACATTTCCTACCACTAATTACTTTATACTTGCAGAACATGAACGAAGGTGCGACCTGCGACAACCATGGCCGCAGCAGCCTCATCACCACCTACATACAGTACCAGTGCACCATACCACGACCCTCACTCACTGACCGGGATATAGGACTGCCGCTACCTCCTGCAGGTATGTGGTAGACCAATATTTTGATTTAATGGGTGTCCATGGAGTTTCATCCCCGTAGGAACCTACTACATTGTATCACTGTAATGTAATCTTTCTTCAACAATTAGAGTCTCGTCTAAAAGGTCCTAAAAATCAAGACCTAATTAGTTTAAATAATTAATTTAAGGTATTTGTAAATTGTTTTAAATAATTACTTTTATTCACAGTGATGACAGATGGTTCCTGTAAGATCCTCCACGAAGAATTGGTTCTGCAGTGGGTGGTAGCCAGTGGAGCTACCAGGGACCTCGCTATGCAAAACTCATGGTAAGTTTAATCATAAATCGGATTAGCCTAATGTAACCGTCTAAAAACGTATCCTCCGTTATTTTATTCTGTGTATCGTATATGCACGTTGAGATTGGGGGGTTAACAGCCGCACGGGTCGATCGATCAGGTTAAGCTACGCTTGCCGCGGTTGTTCCGTGGATGGGTGACCATCTTTACATACCAAGACTTCTCCGTAATTCGGAAATTACGTTAAGCTGTTGGTCCTGGCTGCAATTTAGCAATAATTGTGGGTGTATTTATAATCCGCAATATTAATATGAACAACTTTTAGGGAGTGTCCGATTATGAAATCATAAAAACAGCTATTAAAAAATAAAACATAGCTAAAACAAAAACTTTTGTGTTACGAAGTATAAATTTAAGGTCATTCAGCATAGATAAACATAACATGGTGTCATTATCCTCAGGGCCCTCTTCGAGCTGATGGTGAAGTCCATGGTGGAGTACTTGTACTGGAGCGGTGCGCACGAGGCGCGGCGCAAGGCGCGCTTCCCCGACCAGTTCACGGACGACCTCACCACGCTGGTGAACAACGTCACTACGGAGATTATATCCAGGTAGGTCCACCCTGAAAATGATGCAAATAATGGATTCAAAAATTCTATTCATACCAGGGGCGATGCCTCCAAACAACCCGATTCCTACCGGCTTCCCTTCGAACACAACCACTCTATCGTCATTGAATAATCACTATTTGATACACCGTATAATTAAAACATTACAAAGCGCCTACATTTTTTTTTGTCTATATGTCCCAACAACAAAACATTTTGCTCTAAAATAACTCCTAGGCGCGTCCGGCTTATCGTGAATTCAATTTCTATAGAAAATAAAGTCCGTCTTGACGTCACTTCGGTCACGTGACACCGCGGTTTCTTAGCAGCCGGGTAAGCCGCTCTGTACCGAGTTACGATAGAATACGCATGCGCGTCGTGAAACCAGAATGAAGGAGCTATTGTTCGATCAGTTCGCTCAGTCGTTCGGTTGTTGTCGTTGAACTTCGTAATGCGTTCGGCTCGGAGTTCGGACACTCATCATTCGATTGACAATGTGTGGTTGTTTTTTGACGTAATCGCATTAGAAAAAAATGTACAATTAAGTAGTTAATTTGCTTTTTGTTCGCTCAGTGTAAACTGAATTTTATATTATTTTATTATTGTAGAGTGAACAGTGATTAAGATAGTGTTTATGTGTTTTGAGTTTAGTGAAAGAAAAGTACGTTGTAATTAGGTGTTTGGGGTAAGTAAATAGTTTATTAAGTTGAAATTACTTATTTAAAGTAGATTTTAAAGGTAATTAGTAGGATCAGTAGGTTTAGGAAACAATTTCATTTCATTTCATTTTATTAGGATGGCGGCATGTAAATTATTGTGTGATAATTTGTTTTGTGACGAAACGTGCTTTTCAAGGTTATTGAAAAATAAAATAAGTTAGGCCGAGCTCGCCCAGATATGACTATAAATTACAAACGACGCGATGGTTTTTTCAAACATTTTAATGTTTCCCTTTACGATAAATATCAAATGAAATAAAATGCATTGTTTCCCGTGTTTACCTATCTTAGATTCTAGTAGTTCATGGAATAAAGCTTTTACATTTTAAACTGACGAATTCATCAAAAAACATGTGCAGACTGAAAAACATGCGTAGCTGTTTTGTGAGTTCGGGACTGGTAGGAATAGAATTATTTTCACTAATTTGCATGAAGCTCTTATTCGGAAAGTAAATCGAAATACAAATACACGTTTGTTAGGTAAACAAGAAGTAACTTTTCGCGGCCACCATGAAAGTTGAAGTGACGTCATAACAATTAATAAACTTTTTTTTTTTTTCTTCTTTTTTTTAAAGCTCCGGCTTCCTTCTTTCGTTTCTTAACGCCACGCCACTGATTCATACATATCAGAATTAAGAAATTTTATAATCCATTTATTTTTTATTTAGAACAACTCATAACATTCGCGGTCATAAAACGTGCAGGTATAACGGTAAATTTGCAGCACGGGATTTCTGAAAACTATCTATACTGAGAGTCGTGTCGTTTAGTTATAGGCCGGCTCTCAAACTCTCAACAAGCGGGCCGACGCGGCACGGCTCAGCCAAGCATGAAAATTTGTATACCGCGGTATACGCAAATCTCCTTGTGACGAAATGTGAATGCTATGGGTATGAAAATAAGATTCAAAATCATTTCCGCTGACGAAAATCCATTGACATGCTATGTCCCGCCCTGCCGCCTGGTTACGTCTTTAGAACTTACATTAGATATATATAACACGGAAAAAAAGGAACAAGCTTTGAACACTTTCTCATAGGTTCACTTTTAAAGACCCATCCCAGTAATCCAACCTAGATACGTGTCCTGGATATAACGTGATCAAAATACTCTCATAAATATTTCGCTTTCTCCCCAGATACGGCAAAGACAGCCGCCTCACCCAGAGCCTGAACAACAGCCTGGCGTTCTTCCTGTTCGAGCTGCTGAGCGTGATGGACCGCGGCTACGTGTTCAACCTCGTGCGCACCTACTACAAGCAGATGTGCGCCAAGATCGCCTCCCTGCCGGATGCTGTGCCGCTAGTGCACTATAAGGTAAGCTATTCCTACGTTGTAGACTAAGAATCTTATATTTATACTGATATCTTTGAAAAAATCTCTCAGAGAAACTCTGGAACCTAGCTGGAAAATTGCTCGAACAGCTCGTTTTTGAAGGACAAATATATTTTGAATATCAGCAGCTTTGCCCCACAGCAGAATACCGTAGGACATAACGCAATGAAAACTAAAATAGACTAACCGAGCTGTATTAACGTCAGTGTATTGTACTTTCCTGACGGCGTAGGCGGCCGCACTGAGCCTTCCCGTTAGGCTCGATATATGTTGGCCCCACTGAAGTTTGGCATCTACTGTTATGCCCAGAAAAACTGCCGAGTTTACAGATACAAGCAACTCTTTATCTAAGACGATGTTGGGTCCTAGATTTCTGACGTTAGGAAGGGCGAAATTTACACATTTCGTTTTCTTGGCATTGAGTACTAAGTTATTTGTCGAAAACCAATCCGTACCCATTGGGAGTGCACTGTTTACATCGTCAAAGTCTTGTCTATTCCTATCTACTTCAAAAATTTGTAAAGTATCATCTGCAAACAGTACAACTTCACAGATATCCTTTAAATAGAATGGTAAGTCATTGAAATACACTAAGAACAAGAATGAACCCAGTATTGAGCCTTGAGGGACACCTAACTGATTTAACTGAACTGGTAGCCCGGAAGATTTCACACCATTAACATCTACACATTGGGACCCATTATGTAAATAAGAATTTATAACGTTAAAAGCTTCGTTTTGCACACCGTAATGAGGCAGTTTACACAAAAGCTTGTCATGGTGCACGCAATCAAAGGCATTGGGGACATCACAGAAAACTCCAATAGCATTTTGCGAGTTCTCCCATGCGTTAAATATGTGTTTCAGCAGAGCAACACCCGCATCTGTAGTCGAACGACCCTTTGTAAAGCCATATTGTTCATTCAAAATTCAAAATTCAAAAGTCATTTATTCAAACTAGGCTGAGAATGAGATGTTTGAAGTTGTAGCGGAAACTGAAGATTATGCGTCGATATTAAATTTGTTTTTCAAAAAACACATATTTGTTTACAAAAATTCAAAAGTCATATATTCAAACTAGGCTGAGAATCAGCACTTTTCGAACGTCAAAATTACATAAGACAGTCCCCCAAAACGCCCACCCTTCACCACTTCCTAGTGCTTTAGCTGGGAAGAAGAAGTGGCGCAACAAACTCCCCAGCAGCACAGCTGTCTGTTCAGTAAAAAAGATTCTATATAATAGTATGCAAAATGATATTTACATTACGCAACACAAAACATAATTTAAATTATAAAATTAATAGCCATATGACAGCTAGCACACGCCAATATACCAACCAAAAACATCGAGAACTATACTCAAGCAGAAATAAAAATAACTTAACGAAAACAATATCTAAATAAAAGCCTCCAAACATAAAGGGCGTGCCCGCTTACATATAGCTGTAACTAGAAGTTATAATTGATAAACTAGGACCATTGAGGTAAAGTAAAAAATTATCGAGGTCGCTAGCTAACCACATATTGCAATACAACTCATAAAAAAAAACATTGTAATGAGTAGATTATGTCAACAATAAATAAAGTAAAATTAGTAAAATTATAAACAATTATATAAACTCATATAACCTGTCAGTAAGTAAGCTAATTCTGGAGAAAGAACATTTAAACATTGTCTTGAGTTAATCACAGCGACCAACTATTCTTATCATTTAAGTAGTCGTTGATAGAATAGTATGCCTTTGAAGAGAGGTTGGATTTTACTTTAGTTTTGAATGCATTAAAAGGCAAATCTAGCAAAGAAGAAGGTAGCTTGTTATAAAAGGTTATACCAAGCCCAACAAATGAGTTATGAACCTTATGAAGCCGGTGAAAGGGAGTACGTAGTTTGTCCTTATTTCTAGTGTTAACATTGTGAATATCACTGTTTTTAGTATATAAGTGTATATTTTGCCTAATATATAATATGTTGGCGAAAATGAATTGTGATGCCACTGTGAGGATACCGATATCTTTGAAAAAATCTCTCAGAGAAACTCTGGCACCGAGCTGGTAAATTATGAAGGAGGCTATTTAAATTAAAATGGATTAGCAACTGCTTGAGTATTAACTTTTCAAATATTTTGCTAAATGATGGTAAGATAGAAATAGGCCTGAACTTGCCAACGTCATTTTTATTACCTGATTTAAACAATGGTATGACTTTACTACTTCATGAGGCTCAGGAAAAGTTCCAAAATCAATACATGAAAAAATCAAAATCAAAAAAATCGAAATCATTTATTAAAAGTAACAGCTAGATAGGGGGCTACGATGTCTATTATATTACTTAAACGTTTACTGGAGATGCCCCAATAATCACCAGTGTTTTTAGACTTGAGTATGTTAAAAACATTAACTACATCACGAGGCGTCACATGTTCGAAGCTAAATAAGCGACTACTTTTAAACACACTACTAAGCAAAAGGTTTTCAGCTTTAGACGGGGAAGAGTTTAAGGACCTGTCAAATAACTATCTGGGATTAAAAAACGAACTTCAGTAAGAAGTAGTTTGGCGATTTAATGATAAATAATGTTTAATTATTGTAAAATGACGTGTAAAAAAATATTTTTGTCTTTTTACACGTCATTTTATGTTACATACGTGTAACATTCGATGCCCCAAACTAATTCTGGCTACGCCTATCTCTGATATATTGAGCATTATGTATTTTCTAAAGATGTGACATCTTTAGAAAAAAATTAAAAACACAATATTTATTTTCTTGCAAAAATTTTAATATTTTTGTACATCGAACGTATTGAAGATAGCAATTAGAAAGGACTCCGCCAGGTGTCGCAGGTAACTCAATCATATAAATATGTCCGACAAATCATTTTATAATTTACACTTTAAAAAATGTTTGTCACAATATTAACATAATTTCCTTTATTTAAATATTTACATACAAATTATATTTTTAAATATTAGAATAAAAACATATAAAAACATTTAAAAATATAAAAAATAGTAGCCCACCGGTATCGGGAACAGGGTCCAAGCTACCGGCGGTCAGGGCTCCAAAGAGAGGAACCTCCTAACAATACGAGCCGTGTCCAAGAGTACCGCTTTCTGAATCAAGCCCTTAATCCAGCTGCCCAACGAGAGCCTCCTAAGGTGTTGGTCGAGGCTCTTGGCAATTAAGCCATTGGCTGATACGACTATCGGCACAATGATCGCTGAGTCCACATCCCACATGTCGACAACCTCGCGAGCCAAGTCAAGATACTTAATCTGTTTATCTTTCTCGGCTTTCACGAGGTTCCCGTCATGCGGGACCGTTATGTCAATAATCATTGCGCGCCGCTCTCCTCGATCCACCACCACTATATCAGGCTTATTGGCAACAATAGTCCTGTCAGTGATGATGGATCGATCCCAGTACAATGTGATATTTCCATTTTCGAGAACTGGGTCGGGCACATACCTGTAGTACGGTACTTCCGATTCCACAAGGCTGTATTTCAGAGCAAGTTGCTGATGGATAATCCTGGCTACAAGGTTGTGTCTATGCAAGTACTCTTCGTTAGCTAGACGAGAACACCCGGAGATAATGTGTCGGATTGATTCTCCCGGACGGTGGCATGCCCGACAGATGTCAACCGTGCCGTCCTTCACAATGAATCTCCGGTAATTGTTCGTCATCATAACTTCGTCCATAATTGCACAGACAAAACCTTCGGTTTCCCCAAAGAGGTCACCAAAACGCAGCCAGGCTACGGACGCTAGTGAATCTACATCGGGTCCATGTAGGGCCCGGAAGTAGCGTCCGTGAAGCTCCTTACTCTGCCATACCTCCTTGCGATCATTAATGTCAAGCACTACAGGCTTGCGCCAGTTCTCTTTAGCCAAGGAGAGCGGGGTAAGGCCCTTGTCCACCGCGACCACATCTCGATGCATCCCCACGTCGGCTTCTAAGAAATATTCCCTGAGACTGCATACCTCGCGATTGTGGAGGGTCTTAGCGTTTAAAAAGCCTCGACCTCCACATTTTCGCGGGATATACAGTCTCATTACCGATGACCGTGGGTGATGCATTCGATATGCAGTTAGCAGCGTACGGACCCTCCTATCCAGGGCGTCGAGTTCGGTCTGAGTCCATTTGAGTATGCCGAAAGAGTACATCAAAACCGGCATGACCCAACCGTTGAAGGCGCGCACCTTGTTTCCGCCTGATAGAAGACTATTAAATACTTTCTTCAGGCGGCCAAAGAAGCGCTCCTTCAACGATTGCAACATAATTATTATTACCTGAATAATAATGAATGCTTGTTGTAATTGAAAATCAACGCAAACAGCGTGAATCAAGCATATAAATATTGTAACAAAAAAAATTGTTATCGATAATAACTAAAACAAAAGTTCTGGATACTACTACTTAACAAATCTAAATAAAGACGAATGACAGGCAGCTTAAAAAAAAATAGTCATTAAGACTGTCTTTCCCCCCACCCCCAGCTGGCCTTCCTGCGCATCATCTGCTCGCACGAGCACTACGTGTCGCTGAACCTGCCCGCGGCGGGCGGCGCGGGCGGCGTGTCGCCGGCCGCGTCGTGGCAGTCGCTGGGCTCGCAGTCCAGCGCGCCGCCGCGCCACGCGCTGGGCCACGAGTTCCGCTCCAGGCATTATCTGGCGGGACTGCTGCTGACTGAGCTTACAAATGCGTTGGATTTGCAGTAAGTACACAAGGAACTGTAATTTTCAGAGCTTTTATAAAAATGCTCTCCAATAACCAATGATCATTAGTGCAATTTTGGGTCAACATCATTTTACAACGTGTTTCTTTTTGATATCCCATAATTTCACCATGTCAAAGAATCAACTGGCATATATTTCTTTAATTTTTTACGTACTAGACTCGATGTGTGTATCTAAGTATCATTGATACGAGTAAATAATTTTCATTCAAACCAATCATTCATATTTAAAGCTAAGAAAATGGGACGTTGTCATATTTTTTTTATGATCAATAATTTTCTGAATCTTAAATGTTTTTTATTTTTTATATCTCACGTAAGGGTGTTTTACATAAATAATCGTGACTGTCGAACTATTTTGAATAAAAAACGAAAAATATAAGCAATTCGCCTCGTCATATCACGCGCCGTGGGAAGTGAGCTTTAGAATGAAACATAACCCAAAACTGTTTCTCTGTACCCATCAGGAGTCCAGTCCTGCAGTGCGCGGCAGTGAACGGAGTCCTGTCCCTCCTCACGGCGCACGACGCCGACCCGCGCCTGGCCGCGCCCGACGTGAAGGCGCGCGTGGCCGCGCTGTACCTGCCGCTGCTGGGCATTGTCATGGATGCGCACGCGCAGCTCTACAGGGGCTTCACTACTAGCAAAGGTAATGTTAGCAGGCTTAAAAGTTGTGTGCCCAAATCTATCAACAAAACTTACCAAACTTATTGAATGTTTCTTTTGCAGAGATACTACAACTGGACAGTGAAATGGGGCAATTTGGAAATTTGTACACCGCGTCGACCCCTGAAGGTGACTTTAAACAGGTATGAAACTTCCCTATACTGATCTGCATGTTTTGAGCTAAATGGTCATTGAGATTATCTCAATATTTATTATCGTAGACTTCATCCGTCGTTTTCCACCAGGCCAGAATGTGGTCAAAGGGGGGCTCCAAAAATCCCCTTTTACCCTAATGTTTTCACAATTCATTTTATTATGTCCTTATTTCCAGAACGGCCGTCCACCATTCAACAGCGAAACAAGTCGCAACTTACTGATGTGCCTCGTGTGGGTCCTGAAGTGGGCCGAGCGAGGCGCACTAGCGGCCTGCGTGGCTGAACTGTCAGCCCACAAGCTGCACTCACTCCTGTCGCTCATCGACCTCTGTTTCAAGTGTCAGGAGTACAAGGTACAGTACAGTAGTGTAGTGAGGATAAAGTGAGGACAAAGCAGTGAGAAATCGGTAAAGATTAGTTGCAGTCCACGGCTACAATATCGGTAAAAATTAATGCCATGTCTAGCGTTTACCGTGCGGCAATCGCTCGGAGGCAAGCGTAAATCGTTGGCAGATGAACACGGGTCGCCCCGTATCGTAACCATGAACGACAAAATGGTTAATGCCAGTCACTTGACATTTTTAATGTCAAAAATGTGATTGATAGTTTGGAGATACAAGAGACGCGAATGGGTAGACACTCATAGCCTATCTATCCACTTTGAGTTTTTAATTCAAAAACCTCATTTCAAAATTAGCATTCTACGTTATTCTTCAGGGTCGCAAGGAGATAATGAAATGCGCGCAACAGAACGTGCGTAAGACCACAGACATCAAAGCCAAGCTGGAAGACGTGATCCTGGGGCAGGGCTCCGCCAGGAACGACTTCATCATGAGGAGGAAAGGTCAGTTGGTGATAAACGAATGAAAAGATATGTTTGCGGATGAATGGACAAATCTTTTATTGGCTTTTCAGAAGTACTACTACAAGGATTCATGAGTGTTGTTCTATGTTAAGGGGTTTGGTTTCCGCACTTAGTCCGTCAGGTGCACCATTGTACGTGGGCCATAGCGGCCGTTTGGTGGTTATTCCGACCAGCCCACCTCCCTGCAAAACTTAATTAAGTCTCCTGAAGCCGTAGTGTGAGTTTCTTTTAACCATCTAGACTTTACGCATCGAGCGCGTTCGGCGCTCCGATTGGCAGCCCGCCGGCCTTCACCACGGCCAAACGCGGTCGATGCGTAAAATCGAGATGGTTAAAAGAAACACACTAGGGCCTTTGGTCTGTTTAGAACGTCTGTGTATGATCTGGGTGACCCGAGGGTTTCTGTTCTAATCTGGGTGACGCCCGATAAGTGTTGTTATTTTTTTTATGTTTTAACCTCAACTTTAAAATTTTCTCTTTTATTGCTATTGTTTTTTACCGCTTTAATTATAGTAAATAAATGAATGAAGATAATTTATTATGTTGGTGGGAGTCCCCTTTAGCACGTTCATTCCTCACATAAATCGCTGAAAATGTACAGTCGGATTTTTTAAATACACTTGTGCAGATGATCCTTTGTTTTAATTCTTTTATATTATTCTTGTAGCACATTTGACGGAATGGTATCGATTAATGCAAGGTATGCATTAATCGATCTGAATTGCAGAAATCGAAAAAAGGTTGTTAATTGCCTTTGCTTGTTGGCAGAAAATACTATTTTGATGATTCGATTGATCTATCTTCCTCTCTTCTTCCCTTAATAAAAATGTATTTGGGATTCTTCAATTGCCCATTTTTAAATTCATCAAGATATAATATATTTTTATTTTGGAATTATCAAATTCTCATTTATTTGATTCACCCTTTGAAGTGGTGGGTGTTGGATATCTGAGGGCCAATTCCTGTATTTATAAACGTTAAATATCTAATCGCAATGACATCTTAGTGACAATCAATGTCAAAAATATGACTGTTTTGCATTCCAACAAAACAGGTATTATGTGTTGAATAAAACACAGTGTTGAAGGTTGAAATAAGCTGATGTAAATTCGCCTTAAATTGGTTATCTATGGTTAAAACTTACCAAATTGTCCATGGTTTTATACCTGTCTCTCTCATTCACCAGCGTGCATCCTCTTCTAATCGAGAAGGATGCTTGTCACAGAGCTGTCAATGTCATAGAGTCTTCAGCTCACCAGCAAGAGACTTGCTGCAACACTGTGTTTTATTCAACACATAATACCTGTTTTGTTGGAATGCAAAACAGTCATATTATGTGCTTTCCTAAAACACAGTGTTGAAGGTTGAAGACCTGTTTGGTATCTGCTGGTGATAAACACAAACGCTATGATGAATGAATTATAATACTGTTCTGGAATATAAATCAGTTTTATTAGAACTCAATGTAACAAAAATTATAACATTTCTTACTTAATTGTAAATTTCTTTAAAAATCAACAACAAATAAATATTAGAGAGTTACAAGAAAAGAATTCTAAATTAAACCTATATCAAGGAATAGGTTATTAAATTCTTTCAAAAAGTATAAATTTAATTAATATTAGAAAAATTTAAATGTAAATCAACATTGTAGTTGGCATTATCAACTCTGTTTACTGGACGACAGTAAAATTTTTGAAATGTTTTAATACTCTTCCAGTTTCCTCTGTCAAGTATTTCTTGTACAGGTCTATTCTCCAACCAACTTCTAGAGCTGACCTGATACTGCCCGGTGGGGCATCAATATTAGCATCTTTAAAAATACTACGTATCCAACCTGCAATCATTGTTCTTGAAGCAGGTTTTAATTTCCCTGATAGAGAAATAAATAAACTTGTGACAGTCCTGTCTGTGCTTCTTCTATTTTCAGATAATTCTATAAGGTTATTAATGTGTTGGATGGGGCAGACACGATGGTCTGGGTGTTTCCGCAACAACCAACCTAACTGTCTGTGTGTCTTTGAATCTGTCTTTGAACCGAACTTTGGCCAAAAAGTAATCTCATCTCCCATGGAAATGAGATTTTCAGGGCTATTTTCTAATAATGTGAGATCATGGATCCTACGACTCGAGGCTAGCAAGAGTATTAAAGCTGTTCTCCTAGCTATTTCAAATAAAGAACCTGAATTTGCTGAAGTCTTTAGCCAATTAAATAATATTGCAGTGTCCCATATAGGTAGCTTTTGTACTGCTGGCTTAGCAAGTGAAATGGCTTTTAGAACCTGATGAATGAAAAAATGTTTTGAGATATCTACTTCAGATGTTGCACAGTAAGTTGAGATAGCTGATTTATGCAGCAGAATAGATCTATAAGCTAGTTTGTCCTTTGAAAATAATTTAGCCAAAAATCTAGCAACTTGCTGGCCTTCAGGTGCTTTTGGGTTAATTTTATTAGTGTCACACCAGGATAACCATCTTTTAATTGGGGCATTATATGTTGTTAAAGTAGATGTCCGCCAGCTACTTTTTAACAAGTTTTGTTCCTCTATGGACCAGTGAGCGACTTCATCGGCCCACCCCCAATTTTCCAGGCGAGAAGAGTCAACTTGTCCACTTGTGCAGGGCAGTTGCCTGTAGTCCGATCTATTAAGATCTTCCGCAGGTTCTTTATCGGAAGTGGCTCTGCTATGGCTCTCGCTCGCAGGTCGGGTAGCCAGAAACATTTGGTCCACTCTGGTGTTATTAGGATGTATGTTGCTTTTGCACAGTTCAAATGAGTTAGAACTCTTGGTATTAAGCTGGGTGGGGAAAATGCCCAGCCCAGCTGATAGTCCCATGGTCGGCTGAAAGCGTCGCAGAAAACTGCGTAACAGTCTCTGGAATCCAATGTTACGTACTTTGGTACGATAGCCGTTTCTCTTGACGCAAATAGATCTATGTCTGGGACGCCCCACACTTTGAATATAGCCTCCGTGGCTTGGGGCAGAAGATGCCACTCTGGTACTTTGCGACCCCTTGATAGGTGATCCGCAATTCCGTTTAGACTCCCCGGGAGGTAAGTGGCTGAGAGAGTTAAATGTAACTGCTCTGCAAGTTTCAGGAGCCTGGTTGTCAGCCCTAGTAGTGCAAGGGAATGTGTCCCCCCCTCGTTTCTGAGGTATGCAACAAGAGTCCTGTTGTCGGACTGAATCAGTATGTGTGCACCTTGTAGAGTCATCCGCTGACTGTTTATGGCTGCAAATACAGCATACATTTATTTTATGTTTGAATGCCAGGGTTTTTGGAATGGAGTCCACTTTCCTGATAGGTAAGTGCTGTTTAATTGAGCTCCCCACCCTGAGTCTGCTGCATCCGTGGTCAAGAAGTGAGTCACACTTTTCTTGACTATTGGTGTCGAGCTGTAATCTATGGCTTTTAACCACCATTTTAGGTCTAGTTGAACAGGCAGAGGAAGATTTCTTCTTTCTCGTAGTCTGTTTTGATTGAATAATTTTAGGACAGTTGCATTCTGCGACAGTGTAGTCGACCCCCTGATACTGCGTAATTTGCAAAGTTCAGCAAACCTAATAAACTCTGAGCTTCTAGCAGAGAACTGTTTCCATTGCTCAACATTTTGGAAATGATTAATTTTATCTTTATTATCTTCTTGGAAGGAAGTTTTACCCAGTTTTGCTGAGTGTTCCATACTAGGCCAAGATACTCTACTTCCTGAGAGGGCTCTAGAGCAGATTTGTGATAATTTATGTGCCATCCCAAGGTATCCAATGTTCTCAGTGTTTCCGCAACCTGAGAAGCCAGTATTGTACGATCCTGATTGACCAGAAAGAAATCGTCCAAATACACAATTATGCGGAAACCTTGTGCACGTAGGATTTCCGCAATCCAATTTGTTACTGTGGCAAACATTCTTGGAGCCGATGATAGGCCAAATGGTAAGGCTGTTAATTGCAGCACTTCGTTGTTGTAAATCACTCGGAGAAACCTCCTGTGTGTTTCTGCAATTGGTAAATGAAAGTAGGCCTGCTGAATGTCTATTTTCACTAACCAATCGTTTGTCTGCAGAAAATTGGCTACATCTGTTTGTGAAATTAGCTGGAAATGTTTCACTGCTACATATGAGTTGAGACCTCTGAGGTCGAAGATGGGACGTAACCCTGCGTCTGATTTTATTATTTTTTTTTTTAGTAAGAAAAAGCAGAAATACTTATAAAATTTGTGCACCTCAACAAAGAATTCAACTGTTTTCTAATAATGTTTACTGCATGGCAATTAAAATATATAATAAATTACCCAATGCATTTAAGATTCTTAACTTTATGACATTTAAAAAGAAATTATTTAACTTCCTATTACAAAAGTGTTACTACTCAACGACTGAGTTTTTAAATGAAAGATTTGATTCTAAATTTAAATTAGATGACTACTGACATTTGTGCGATTTGAATAGAATTTTTATTATTTATTTTACATTGTATATCTTTTTTTAATATTTTTATTATTGTATTTCATTTTTGACATTATGCTTACTAATAACTCCTGAGCGTGCATGTAACGGTAATTATTTTTTCCCTTTTTCTTGACAATTGTTTATTTGCTAATGTTTAATTTTGACATTGTCTTCTAATCCTTATCATTTAAATTACTTTCAATATTTGTACGCTGGAAACAGCAGAATATTATGGACATCATATTATAATTTGTAACACCTTGTAAAACAATATTCTGACAAATAAATTATTATTTATTTATTTTATTACTAAGAACATTCGACATAGAAAGCCCGGGTTGAGGATTGGTGGTGTCTCTAATATTTTCTTTTGTTTTCAGTGAAGGATCATGTCTGTCATGTCTTTTGTTGACCTGGTTGCAAACTTTTTCAACACATGGTTGTCTAGATACCGAAGGGGAGGTTTTTTTATAAATGGAATGCGGCCACCTGTTATTAATTTCAAAATATAATTGTTTGCTCCCTGTTGTTGCCATAAATGGGCATGGTCTGAAGGTTTTCATTTGATAGTCAGATGTGCTTATTATTGGTATCAGGGGGTGTGTTATTTGTTGTGTAATTTTTACGAAAGGGCTGATTCTTTTTAAATTTTTGGTTATGTTTCTTTTCTATCTTGTAATCTTTATTCTGAGTTTTGTAAGGTCTGTGCGGTCTCTTGTTTTGACCATGAGATGTGTTCAAAGCTTTTTTCTCGCTAATGTAACCTGGAGTGTTAAGCCAAACCTGAGATCCACCTAAAGAAGCTATGATAGGATGCAGAGCTTCTCGGCTAAACAGATATTCTTGACTTGGTGGAACATTATGTAATGTAGCTTTTAAATTTGGATTTACAATTTCTTTTAAAATATGGTCCCGTCTCACTTCAATGCACTCTGCCCTTTTACCACACACAATCTGCATTGCAGTCTCTGAATTTTTATATGACGGGGACCCTGGTCCGAAAGTACTAGAAAGCTTTTCAAACAATGCATTTGTATTTACATTATTAGGGTTTGTCGATGCCCAGTCAAGCAAATCCTGTAACCCTGACTTTAATAGTTGTCTTTGTTCCAAAATATTGTTAGACAAGCCTGCTAATAACTGCTCAGTTGGAGCTAAATAGTCTTTGTTCTTGTTAAAATGGCACAACTCTTCATTAAGTTTAAGACCTACAAAACCAGGACTGGCAACTGCAAGATTGTAAAGCTTTTTTGTAACGAATGCCTTTCCAAGACGGGGTATCAAATTTCTGAAGGTTAGCCAATTCTTTTAACCTTTCTTTGTCAGCATGTGGAATAATAGTTTTTTCGTCAAACTCTGTACCAAGTTCACCTAAAGAAAGTTGACAAAATGAAGTTGTCGGATTTCTCAAAAAAGTAGTTGTGGATGGAGTCGGATCACTCTCTTGTTGTTCGAAGAATTGCCTTGATTGACCAGAATTAGTCGGTAGAAGAGGTAAGTTAGTTAAGTAACTAGATATAAACCCCACTTGATGAAGTGTCTCTACACGCGGGTCCGAACATGTCTGATCTTGTTTGTACTTACGTGAAACTTTTCGTCTTTTGTTGGGCGGAGGTGAAGCTATGCCCTCCTCATCCTCCGAGGATGAAGAGGATGATGACGAGTCATCAGGTCTCTCTTTATTCGATTGCTGACCTCCATCCGAAGCGTAAACCTTCGAACTTTGTTCACCTTCGACACTTGCCCGCACAATTTCGTCCGGATCTTCCGGGTCCGGATTCATCATACCGCACTAATTCAAAGCGGAATAAATACGACACGTACACTAAGTAAACACTGTGTGCTAATAAATACGATAAATTATTGTATTTCAACACTTTTTTTAACTTTGGAAAAATTTTCGGTGTTTTACCGGCAAAATTTACAAACGCTATGACATTGACAGCTCTGTGACAAGCATCCTTCTCGATTAGAAGAGGATGCACGCTGGTGAATGAGAGAGACAGGTATAAAACCATGGACAATTTGGTAAGTTTTAACCATAGATAACCAATTTAAGGCGAATTTACATCAGCTTTCTTCAACCTTCAACACTGTGTTTTAGGAAAGCACATAATAGAGGTATTTTGACGGATTTAGAATAGAGGTATTTTTGACAGACTGATTGAGATGGAGTAGAATACAGGCATTACCCCTCTGATCTCAGATATCTCTGTAACAGCTACTATGGATGAGAGCGTCAAGTCCCCGAATCCTGTACAAGCATGAGGGTCAATAAACATTGTATTTTGGCCGACATAACTACAAAATGTAAGATAGGTGGTGGGTCAAGCGTAGGTGCGTGTCGGCGCGAGCGCTGGCGCAAGGACATGTGGCGCGGCGGGGCCCGCGAGGCCGGGGCCCCGCCCGCGCCCGCGCCGCACCTGTCCGGGGCCCTGGCGGCCGAGGTGGCGCTTACGTTGCTACATGCGCTGGAGACTATTGTGCAGGTACGTGGGAAAAAAAACAAATATTTATCTTGATTTAAGTCTGAAATTTTTTTAAGAGAAAAGTAAAAAATCCTTGGGGTTGTTATGGATGTTATGTTTCTAATACATTAGCTAAATGGCCAAAGATGAATAATCCTCTTTTATTTTACGAAAATAATATTTGTTTTTGTGTGACCAGTCATGTTGCAACCTGGAGTGTGGCCAGAGCGTGTGCAGTGCGGCGTTACAAGTGTTGTTGCGGGCGTTGCAGCGCAACCAGAGCGTCGTCGTGTTGCAGCACATGTTCGCCACGGTGCGAGCGCTCATCGTCAAGGTAATACAACCTCTTAGAAGGTAACATTGTTTATGGTATTTGTACATGCTTGTCACAAATATCATGTACAGACGCCAGCAGGTCAACCTACCCGAAACTGTCAATTATTCCCAATCAACTTTGAACTTTATGCTTTAGTGATAAAGTTGAACATCTATTAAATAAATTTGGCAGATTGTAGTAGGTTGATGTGCTGGCGTCTGTACAATGTGTGTATATATCTTAAAAATTACACTTTTTTTTAATATTTCTGGAACCCTAGTGCTCAACTAGAGAAGGAGAAGTTTCGTCAAGTCCTTTTGAAATGTAAATATGGTGAATAAAACCACGAATCACACCAACTATTTAATTAGAATTCAACTTTTCAAACACTTTTTTTTTAGATTTTGAAACACCCTATCTTACTTTAGCTTCTGAATAAGAAGGTTCAAATGCATCATTTGTATATCCGTTCTACTTCTGCTAATGTGACTATTGATCTGTAATACAATGTGTAGTAGCCTACTTCCTATAATTTGACTATGATACGTGTGTGCCGGCCAGCTGGGCTGGTCGTGCTGCGGCGAGGAGTCGGGCGTGTGCCGCGTGCTGCTGCGGCACTGCGCGGCGCTGGGCGCGCCCACGCGCGCGCACGCGTCCGCCACGCTGTACGCGCTCATGCGGCAACACTACCAGCTCGGCAACGTGAGTACTCGTGCACGCTTCATTTCTAACGCCGCTGTTGCAAAAACACTAAATATCGCTCTAAGAATTTACTTCCTATTCTATACGAGTAAGTGGTATGTCTGTTAAAATAAAATTCTTAAAACCTAAAGCATTTCATTAATAAATTAATTAATTAAAAGTCCGGGGCTCCTAGCTGTCAGCGCTCAGTGTCCGGTCAGGGACGGGAAAAAGCCTAGCAAAGATGTTATATAAACTGGTTCGCTATAAACCCGGGTTCCGGGCTGTCATCATTTTGGAAGCAAGCATGCTCTGATGTAAGAAACTGATCTGAATGACTCTGAGCCCATAACCGTGTTTATCGGGCTTAAGAGCACAACCAAACATTAACTTTTATGCCAGACCACTACTATAACGGCCACACTTACCCCAACCACTATGGACGCAAATTTGTATAAAAATGAATAATTTTGGCGGCCAAATGTGGTTCGTGTGATTTATTCACACGAACCACATTTGGCCGCCAAAATTAAGCGTGAGGGCAATACCGACCACATCAAAGCCACGTCACAGTTACTACACAACCATCAACGAGGCCGCGCGCTAACGGCCGGCCACATCGTAAACACATCGTTTCATCTACACGCCGACACTTTGCGCACGACTCAAGACTGATATGAAGGAGGTCGCTCCCCCTAATTCGTTCTGTGTTCACGGTAAGCTGTAGCAGGTTTTGTGTAAACAAAATGCCAGCGAGAATTTTGAAACAGATTTATTTATTGAAGAAGTCCTCTACGAAAGCCGGAATCGATCTGTCTGTCTGCAAACACTAGCCACAGCGTAACCACATAGAATTTTTATAGTGACCACAACACAACAGCAAGAAGCTTCAGCGACACTATTCGAACGTAGCAAGTGCTTGTCTACATTTTGTCGCTGTGATGTGGTTGTGGCACGTGTGATAGGGGTCTTATTCATGACATCTTTCACTTTCCATCCGCAGAACTTCAGCCGCGTCAAGATGCAGGTGACGATGTCACTGTCCTCGTTAGTGGGCACCTCTACGACCTTCAGCGAAGATTCTCTGCGACGCGCGCTCAAAACCATCCTAGTGTACGCTGAACATGATGCTGACCTCACTGATACTACCTTCCCTGAACAGGTAATTAAAAAAAGAAATCACTTATTGAAATATCAACAACTCTTACTTTGGTAACAGCTCCAACCGGACACAAATCGTCGCCGTGCAGTGAAACGTAAATTAAAAATTATTTTCTTTTTATTTATTTCTTGTGTAGAAAATTCGTAATGCACATTTAGAACAAACTGGCACAGCTCTAAGATGCTAATGGCTTCGATAGATGATAATGAACGTCGGAAAACGTCAATGATATCTATTTTATCTTGACGGCACGGTTGGCGCAGTGGTTAAGCGATTGACTGCTGCACTGCGTGTCGCGGGTTCGATTCCCGTACGGAACAAATATTTGTATGACCTGCAAGTAGTTGTTCCGGGTCTGGCTGTTTGTGTATGTGAGTATATATGTTTGTAAACGCACCCACGATACAGGAGAAATTCCTAGTGTGGGGCAACGATGTAAAAAAAAAAAAAAAAAAAAAAAAAAAAAAAAAAAAAAAAAAAAAAAAAATCTATATCTATTTACCCGACTACCCAGAAGGAGGGTAATGTTCTTCGAGAGTATGCATGTATGTCTATTTCTTTGGCACGGTCTGTAGCCTAAACGACTTGATGGAGTTTAAAACGGTCTGAGGAGACTGTCCTTAACTTTTTGAGAAATTTTGAAAAAAAATTTCACAAAAACTTTTTTTGATGCCCATCGATCCTGTTTCTTATAAGGATCTAAACAATCTATCGGACCAACTGAGGTTTGAGTAGTAGAAAAGTCAAAAATCTAAAAAAACTTTTATCATACTTCGCTTCGGTAGGAAAAAAATACTACACCTTACTTTTATATGATGGAAAGACTAGCCGAAAATAAACTATACAGTCCGCAAGAAAATGGGCAGTTTTCATAAAAACTTTTGTTTCTTATAAGGATCAAAAAAGTCTACGGGCTAACTGAGTGCTAGAAAAGTCAGAAATCGTAAAAAAAAATCCCATCCATTTTGTAGGAAATGAGACTCCAACCTACTTTCCACGATGGATAGACTGGCTGAAAATAAACAAAACTAGACAAAGCACTCCTTATCCTTAGAAGCTTTCTTTTAAGGATCTATTTCCCTCAAAAGTCTATTCAAATCCTTGTTTCCAATTGATATTATTTCCACTTAATTAATTGAATATCAACTTTATGGTAATGTAAATAACGTGGATTTCAGAATGACTAGTACTATTGTAAAAGTCGTAAAAACGTTTGAAGTTGTGTTGCAAAATTTAATTTTTGTTTTGAAATATCTTTATTTACCACAAGAACAATGAACAAAATTTGGGTATCCTAAGCTACATTAACAGTGATAATTGAGGACACTTTATGAGGTTAGCGGGCTAATATATGCGAATATCATTCGAAACTTAAGAGTGGTAGCTTAAACTGCAAAAACTTTATGTCTGGGCATGGCAATATAGTTAAATAATAAAATAAAAAAATTGTTTACATGTAACATAACATTACAACTGGTTTCCCCGAAGGGCTGGGCAGAGGTGTACCTATAGTACATAGTAGTGTAGTACTTATTTACATCTTTGGGAACTAAATTGCAAACGCAGTATAGGGCTATCGCTTACCCTGATTAGAGGCGCATAAGGACTTCCTGACTGTCTAAATATAATAACATCAGCCTATTACTGTCCCACTGCAGAGCAAAGGCCTCTTCTCAAACAAAGAAGGCACGAGCATTGATCACCACGCTTGCTCAAGACGGGTTGGCGATGACAGACTTATATTAACTGTAAGTCCAGGATTCCCCACGATGTTTTCCTCCACCGATGTGTGTAATGTCCAAGATAAAGTCAGAAAGTACAATTATGAGTTGAAAAAGCCACATGCCCTAATTTGAACCCACAACCTCGTGCATGAGAGGCGAAGGCCTTAACCACTAGTCCATCACGAATTTAACACTCCTTTTATGTTTCACTCCGTTTTGATCCATCGCGATGATACCTTATAGATGCGCAACGGACGCTGGATATGGTCACACTAAATTTATCAATTATATGATATTTATGTACCTTGCAGTGTTTCTGTCGGTTAATGTTGCACGATAATGTAAATAACTGCTGTTATACAGTTACTTTGGTGGGAATGTTTCTTTGTCATTAACACTATCCCATGTACAAACTCCACAAAAACCACAATTATCTATTTGCTACACATCTATCTATTTTTATTTAAATATAAAACACTTACACACTATAAAACTGATTTACATCCGCAAGACGTCCTCGTAACATAAGGTCCAGTTGAAAACCAGCGTCAGACACTAGTTGTCTGGCATTTATGCAGACCTGACGGCATTTGGGCCTATTTGGCGCAGCCGTGAGGCACACAATACTGTTTTAAGCTTTCTCTGTTTTATTTGTTTTTTGTGTGAATATTGTGTGCCTTGATCTGAGTCAAATAAATTTATTTTCTTTCTTTCTTTCTTTCGATGTCACCTGCCATGTATGAATTGGATATTTCCACAGTAACGTAGTTTAAGTTCAAAAGTAATGCTGATTGAATCTTAAAAAATAGCCATCTGGTACTTATTATCCCTAAAATACCTTTAAGTACAGTTCGATTCAAACTTAGTGGCGGCTCTGAAGTGCGCTACTCGCTGCGCAGTACCGCACCCCTCACCCCGCTAACACGTGAATTCGTTACTGCGCAGCGACTCGCCTCATGTTCCGAGTCGCCATTAAGTTTGAATCGGGGTGTACTTCCTACTTTTCTGTAAAATGAACCCAGGCATTTCACTATCTCTAAACCAGGGACCGAAAATGTTTATAATTACGATATAGATATCGAAGAATTTTGGTTACTTCTACCACTAAGGTTACCGCTATCTGGGTAACCAAGAAGAACAAACATATTACCCTATATAGGTTACCGTTTTAATACCGGTTACACCACAGGCGATGCGCGCCCTTTGACTTATGCCATGTAAGATAGAGGTAATATTTATTTCGGTAACCGGTATTAATACAGGCTGTATTAAATTTAGGGTAACCGAAAAAATACCCGTATTTATCATACCGGTTTCAGTCCCTGCTCTAAACCATTATTTCGCAAACATTTGTGTGGGTAACACGTTTACATAATTTTAAATTTATTCTGTCCCAATGTATAACTATTATACGCCCCAATAAAGTAAAATAAATGTATGAAGTCGAGTTGGGTCATCCAGATCCTGATTGTCTTCTTTAATTTCCAGGTGAAGGACCTAGTGTTCAACTTACACATGATCCTGTCAGACACAGTGAAGATGAAGGAGTTCCAAGAAGACCCTGAGATGCTACTGGACCTGATGCACCGCATCGCGCGAGGGTACCAGCACAGCCCCGACCTCAGACTCACCTGGTTGAATAATATGGCGCAGAAGCATATGGAGGTAAGCACGGTTTAAACTGCTGGATTTTCGTTTATATTTTTGTTTTTAGTGTTGGGTCTTGATTAAGTATTTTGTTTTTGTGGAGTAAGCTAAACGGTACTTTTGCGAAAATATCGCTGGCTGTCATAGGTATCTGTCAGTTGGGTATGTAAAACGGGTTCCGTCGGTGTTTTGATCTAACCTTCGATCAACAATAGCAATTAAGGATAAGATTGCATATAACTTGATTATAAACCTTAATACTCAAACATAAAGTTCATTATCGTTTCCAATATTCTTATGCATCGATTGAAAAGAAAACTTATTTCTAAAATAAGAACAAAAATATTTATGGAAAAATAAAATTATTTGATTAATTTCTAAGCAATAAGGTTGAAAAAATTATGTGGCAAAATAAGACTACAACATTATTTGTGGTCTTATTTTTCCGGCCGTTTTTGATGCGCTCATCGAAAATCTAGTAGATCGGGATCTTACGTTTTTTTAATAATTTTTTTTCCGAAATCTTACAAGCATACTATAATAATAATAATTATCTTATTCTAGCGATCAAACCACACGGAAGCAGGCATGTGCCTGATCCACGGCGCGGCCTTAGTGGCCGAGCAGATGTGTGCGGGCGGGCGCGGGGCCGCCTTGCTGCAGCGAGTCACTCACAACGCGCTTGACGAGAGCTGTGCGGATGCTCTGCATCATCATCTCACGCATCTTGAACTGCAGGTAAGTTATTAGAATATCTTAGGCCGTGGGAAAAATATAAGCCAGTCAGCTAAGTAGTAGCTGAGCTGACCTGGGTGCCCCAGTCGTCCAAGTATTGACCCTATTTTTAACCGACTTCTAAAAAAGGAGGTTATTAATTCGACATGTATGTATATATGTTTGTCCACGCATTTCTCCGAAACTATTAATCGGATCGAGATCATTCTTTTTTATCAGTAGTTTTCAAGATATGTAAAGTAATAGGTATAAGTGTGGCGGCCTGGCTTATTGATACGAGCTACGGGTGTGGTGTAAAAGGGAAAATATCTCAAAACGTTGGTCAACCAGAACTAAAATTTCTATATTTCTGTTTTTTGCCACCGACTTCCGAAATTTAAGTTATTTTTCGTTTTAATTTTTTGAAGTTTTTTGTTTTTTTACTTTAAAAGTTTCTTTATTACACTCCACTGCACAGCTATAACGTAGATAGCATGAATATGTGGTTGAAAAACAAATGCATGATAGATGAAAAACTATAACTAAAATAAGCTCGAAACTGAATTCAGCCAGTTACGTAGACGTGCACGGTCTTTCTAAATAATTACTTATTGTTATTATTATTGTATGGCGAATCTCTCCCATTATTGACATTTACTTAATTCAATAATACAATTTTAATGGGATTATCTGTTTAATGACCGCATGATTATGATCAATAATACATTTAAATAAAATATAACTTTATTATATATTTGCACGCCTTTATTACATTTTATCAACCTTCTGTACCTTATTTAGGCAAATAAAAGATTTTTGTTTTGTTTTTCGTGACTGTTTCGATATTTACCTCGCATTCCGAATTTCGGTCAGGTATTCAACAAATGATACGTTTTAACTGTCAAGCCCCGCAGTTTCACAATGACGCGCGCACCATATCACTTTCGACTTTATTTTTTTAATATTCTATTTTGATTAGTATGTTTTGAATGATTTAGTTGATTAGTTGACGAGTATATCCGTCAGGCCATAGAGTGAGCCGCATGAGTCAGGTGACTCACTTGTGTGTCAGCGGAGCTTGACGGACGGGTCGCGTGAGTCAGGCGACTCACCGGTGAATCAGCGGGGCTTGACGGCTGTGGCGAAGTGCCTCTTAGGAGAGACGCGGGGGGTTTAGCAGTTAAGACATAATCGCTCACAATGCTCAAATCAATCATTTGTGTTCCGATTTAGTTAACCTGATTAGACGGCTGAGAGATGTCAACAATTCGGAACGCTCGTTAACATGTATATACCACAAATGCCTTCTTCTTTGGTGGCGACGGTACCCAGAAGCACAATTTCGAAAATGCCATGTTTGTTTATAGTTAAGATGCGACTGAAAACTAAACAGCAGACGCAGTCATGGATTTGTCTACTCACGTGGCTAGAACGCTTGATAGAAAACACAAGTGCCTAGGAATTTTCCTCGATCTGTCAAAGGCATTCGACACTGTTTCTGCCCAAGCCTTATTGAATAAAATGGAAAGCATCGGTATACGTGGACACTCTTTGAAAATCTTCGCAGATTATCTCAGCAATCGTACCCAAATAGTGAAGATCGGCCCACACGAAAGTGATGAGCTTCCAATCACATACGGCGTTCCACAAGGCAGCATTCTGGGGCCTACTCTCTTTCTCATTTATATTAATGAGCTCTGCAAACTGCCTCTCAAAAATTGTAAGATATTTACGTACGCGGATGACACTGCCCTTGTTGTAGATGGTGATGACTGGCCACAGACATACCAAAACGCCGAGGCTGCGCTGTCCACCGTAATGAAATGTTTGGCCGACAACTTGCTCACCTTAAATGTTGATAAATCGGTATATGTTCCATTTTCCATTCGGTCCAATCTGTGTCCCTCAAACTCCTTTACCATAAAAGCGCATGCTTGCGGATCCTTAACACAGTGTAGCTGCCTCTTCCTTGCCAAATCCACTTCTGTAAGATATCTAGGAGTAATCATCGATCAGCATCTCAACTGGCACCCCCATATAGCCAAAGTCACGTCCCGCATACGTAGGCTAATATATGTTTTCAAGAAGTTACGAAACTCTGCTGATAATGATACCCTAAAATTAGTATATTTTGCCCTGTGCCGGTCTGTCCTAACGTACTGCTTGCCCGTCTGGGGAGGTGCCACCCAAAATGTATTTATTCGCCTTGAGAGAGCCCAGAGAGCTGTCCTTAAGGTAATGCTCTCTCTTCCTCGTAGGTATCCCACTGTGCAGCTCTATTCCGACTGCAAGGTACTCACAGTCAGACAACTTTATGTGCTCCTGTCGACCCTACGCAAACACTCTGCCCGCCCTCCAAAGGAACCGACTGGCAGGCTTAAGCATAACGTTTTTTCCCACGAACGCCATAGAACTGCCTTCGCCAAACGCCAATTCTACGTTAATAGCATTAATATGTACAACCTCCTAAATAAAAAGTTTAAAATTTATTCGTGCCCTAGATATAAATGCAAAAACTTACTTAGAGATTATCTCCAAACACTAAGTTGTGATGACACTGAGGATCTTCTGCTGGGTAATTTACAATGATAAGGTACTATACATGTAAATATAAGTCTAAATCTAACCATAAACGGATGTGTACCGTTTACACCCCTATCTTTCTCACTTCACACACCTCTGCACCTACACACCACATACGCACTCACACACATCCTACACTTACTCACTACACAAACACACAGATAAACGTTTTTCATTTTTTGTTTCTTTACATAGATTAATCCTGTTTTCTTTTACACCATTTGCTTATTGTTGTAACGTCCCGTTTTACTATACTGTGGCTTTGTCTTGGTTGTTACGGAGAATCACTGACTCCTAAGACACAGGCACATACACCTAGTTTAGGAGTCAGGGAATTAAAATTATTGTGACCTAGTTATAAGCTTTATATGCTCTTAGTTTTTGTTTCTTGTACTGTGATGGCTTTTGGTGAAATAAAGAATTTATTATTTATTTATTTATTTATAGCACAGCCGTAATTTTTGACAACGCTCACGTCATGACGTCATCTATGACGATTCACGGGACATCGTTTTCGCGCTCACGCTAATTCGGAACGGGTGTAAGCGCGCTAAAATAGATTACACCTTAATTCAGAATGCAGCCTTATATTAGTCACCTACTTAGACATTACTAGATAAAGACAACCTATAATGTAATGTCATCAGTGTAACTTTAAAACTTCTTTGCTCACCCCAGGCTCTGCTGGAACACGCGGCCAGTGAGCTGATGACTGCCGGCATGTACGAGACTGTGAACGAGGTGTACAAGGTGCTCATACCCATCGCGGAACAACACAGGGACTACAAGAAACTCGCTAACATTCACAGGTATTACTGAAAATCATACTTCTTATTGTTACGACATTCAAGTCTTTAAAAGTTCTGAAGTTCAGAATGCTCATTCATTCATTCATACATTATATCTTTCTACTTGACTTTAGTGCGTTATCACTCTGACGATTTGCCAGCGTATTTCAAGCGAGGCGAACGTGCTCTGCGCGGGTGCGAAGCGAGCTAGCCGCGTTTTCACAATATTGTACACCTGTTGTCTCGCTCTCTCTTGTACACTTGTACACTCACGTCAATCGCTCTCGTTACGCAAACACGGCGAACACGTTGCGCACGCGCGGCGTGCTCGCTACGCGTACGCAGCGAGCGCGTTAAACAATCTTCTCGCTGAAAACTCGATCGAAAATCACCAGTGTGATTGATAAGACCCTATATAAAAATTGTTTAATTATTTCTTGACCATGAGATTGTTCGATGAACTATCTCTCCAATTCTATATTTCAGTTTCATTTCTATAGTAACAAATAATCTCTGATTCCAGAAAGCTTTCAGTTAAATCTGTTACTAAATCTTTTCTCATATTTTTTCTTTTTGTTTAGCCACCACAAATTCTAATCTAAAACTTGACAGTATTTTTACTGATCAAAGACTTTCTGAAGCTTTCCAACTAATAAAATTATTTCGGTCCTAAGTACACAAAGGCCCTCTTGCACAAAAAATCACTAAATATGACTAGCGCTAAACAAATTGAAACAAATTACAAATGGAATATTCTTCCTCTCCCCAGCAAACTGAACGAAGCCTTCACCCGCATAGAGCAGCTGCACGGCAAGCGCGTGTTCGGCACGTACTTCCGCGTGTCGTTCTACGGCGCGCGCTTCGGGGACCTGGACGGCGAGGAGTTCGTGTACAAGGAGCACGCGCTCACCAAGCTGCCCGAGATCTTCAGCAGGCTGGAGGTACCCAAAATGATAGTGAATAAAACCAGGAAAAAAATCTAATACTTCGTAAAGCAAAACTGCCACTCGGAACGCGTTCCCAATAACGCCACGTAACGGTTGAGGTGGGCCGCACCGGAACGCAGCGCATTGAGAAATGTCTCCTTCATCATCTGTACATTTTCTAAGAATAACGCACACGGCCGGCGGGCCGCGCCGTACTATTTTGTATGAAAATGCGTTGTGCTGCGGTCCGTTGCGGCTGTAATAGGCGCTTGGCTTAACGCTACAGTGTCGGGGCGTGTACTACTCTCAATCAGTCAGGATTGCATCGATTGTAAATCTGATCAGATGACAAGATCCGAACCGAACGCCTTCAATATTGGACTATTTATCCTCCTTAATACTCAATTCTTTATTGCATTCCATAGTATTACATAGATGGTATAGACAAGTAAAAGATCAATATGGACCCTGTCGGGCACAGCGAAATTCAAGCAATTAATATTATTATAAATTAAGTATTGAATGTGTTTAATTGGGTGTATAATTATTTATATATACATAATTCACATTACATTCTTATTATATATTATTAGGTTTGTGTATATCGGTGTAATTTTGAAATTATGTATAACTACAGTTTTGAATATTGACTCTGGCGTTTAAACTTTTTTTTTTAAATATTTTATTTGTCTCTCTTTCTTCCGGTTCTATACGAAATATTAATTCGTTTATTAAAAAAAAATCATTACGTCACTTTTCAGGCCTTCTACGGCGCTCGCTTTGGAGTGGAGAACGTGGTGATAATAAAGGACTCCAACATAGTTGACGTCACGACGCTAGACGCTGACAAGGCGTACATACAGATCACATACGTGGAGCCCTACTTCGAGCCGCACGAACTACGCAAGCGAGCCACGCACTACGAGAAGAACTACAATATCAGTGAGTTATTTCTACGTATTTTTTTTATGTAAAGGAATATATAAAAAAACTAGCAAGTAAAGGGTCCAACCTAGTAAATCGTAAATTACTAATGTCCAACACATTAGTCCAACAAGGCTAGTATTTACGAAGTTTCTTCGGGTGAATAAAACATTGAGTACAGTGCCATAAGGATGCTTTTGGCGTTCGAATCGTGCCACGGCCCTGGTTAACACTTGTGCAACTGTTTTGTGAAATTTATTCCGATTTTGGCTACGCGCCGTCTTGCGACAGTCTCGGTGTTATAATGCGTACAATGAATAAAGTTTAGTAGATTCATATAAGAATATAATTCATTTGTACGGACAAATTCTTGCACACGTTGTGACAACTGATAGATTCCAAAAGTCTACTTGACATTTACATCATAGACATATTATGAGGTTTCGTTAACACTCATCCAGGGGTCCATTGATATAGTTAAACACATGCACCCGTCCCACAGAGCGCTTCATGTACGCGACGCCGTTCACGCTGGGCGGGCGCGCGCACGGCGACATCGCGGAGCAGTGCAAGCGGAAGACCATCCTCACCGCCGCGCACCACTTCCCCTACGTCAAGACTAGGATACAGGTACTCACATAGCTCAATTTAAACAAAAACAATTCAGATTTTGAAATAATTACTAGTTTTGGAACAACAAACTCAATGTCAAGCATGACAAAGCTCAATTTCCATTGTAACCTAATTTTAGGTCCTTTTTGGTTGAAATCGTCACGATAAAAGTCATCTTTGAATACATTACGCTAAAGTAAATAGTCGGGTTAGTACGCGGTGGAATGTAAATTAAGATTATCCATTGAAGTACAGTATCTGAGGCCGCAAGTTGTACCCGTGTACACAGATTTGTTTACTGACAGTTTCGATACAGCTATGTAACTGCTAAAATACCACATCAAACTACAATTTTACTGCTAGGTAGCAGTCCAAATGCATTACGGTTCCACGGTTATCCAAATTGATTTTGAAAGCTGTAAGTTGTATTGATTTTTTTCCAGGTTGTCCAGCGCACACAAATCATTTTGACACCCATTGAAGTCGCCATTGAGGATATTCAGAAGAAGGTACATATCTTATTTCTTTATTTATTTTAACAGTTTATGTACAGATATATAAACAGACAAGAAAAAAGGAACAGAAAAATACGTACAAAGGTGATGCTTATTTCTAAAGAAATCTCTTCCAGCATACCTGCGATAGGAGAGTGGATAAAAAGAGATGTAGACACCGTGTGTAAGAGTAGAAAAGAAAAGAAAATACATAAAATAAAAACATTTAACTATTCACTAATTTAAAAATAAACATACAATATGAGAATATACTTATGTAATATACTTGTCTACATGACATTACATACACTGTCATACTTGTCTTGTACATGTCGTATATTTTATTTATTTAAAAAGTGCACTAGTTAAATGTCTTCTCTTGAATATCGAATGAAAAATTGAATTACTGCGCAAATCTTATTAATAATATTTATTTTTGTGAAACATTTATAACTCGTTACTGATACTGTACCATCAGATCAACGAGCTAGCGGCCGCAACAAGCCAAGAGCCGGCCGACCCTAAGATGCTACAGATGGTGGTGCAGGGCTGCATCGGTACCACTGTGAACCAGGGACCTCTCGAATTGGCACAGGTGCGAACCGACGCAAACTGTAGTTAGCATTGAAAAGTTGCTGAGTATTTTGAAAAACCCATTCTATTGATAATTATGTGTTATTTATTATTCATTCAAATTAGGCTGAGAATCAGCACTTTTTAACGTCACAATAACAAGAGCCCCCAAACGCCCGCCCTTCACCACTTCCTGGGAAGAAATGGCGCAACAAACTCTTCAGCATAATTTAGACTGTACTGGTATTTGAGTAGAGGACTTTAACTCTAGCTCTATGTTGCAGGTATTCCTTGCTCCGGTGGCTGAAGGCACACAGCCTCCCACACGGCTCACGAACAAACTACGGCTTGCCTTCAAAGATTTCTCCAAGAAGTAAGTTATCTGATTGCAGTTATCTAATCAAAACGATTCTTATAAAATAGGGAGTAATTCGGAGATGTGAAAGAGTCAATAGCGATAAAAAAAACACTCACAAATGAACGACAGACGCTAATATTTACTAAGGAATATTGTGCAGAAAAAAAATACGATCATAACTCAGCCTAGAAACTGCGCAGGATGATCTTACTGGAAAAGAATGAGGCACTGCACAGCAGTGCAGCAGGGAAAAGTGTCAGCTGCACAAGATTCTCTCCTCGTTCTCCCTGTACACATAAAATACCCTGTTAGGTACTTAAAAAACTCACACATTTGTGTTTTTATTTATTTACAACAGGATATCTCTTGACCTTCATCTCACCTAATGGTAAGTGATGATTAGGACGAAGGTGGAATCGAGCTTCACCCGTAATCCTCAAACACAGAGGAACTGGCTGTATTACCTCTAACTGTCGAAACACAACAATGCTGTGAACATTGTTTTTATGGCGACAGACTTAGATAAGATAGTGGTAGCTAGCCAGACGGACTTAAAACAAGCCCTACTACCGAGCAAAAAAAATTGCCCCCAGTGGGAATCGAACCCGGAACCTCTGGGTCTAAGACAGGTGGTCTAACCACTAAACCACAGAGGCGGTTAAATGTTCACCTCTCAGATCGCATCTTTTAACTCGCAGGTGTCACGACGCTCTTCGGAAGAACAAGAACCTGATCGGCAGCGACCAGCGCGAGTACCAGCGCGAGCTCGAGCGCAACTTCCAGCGCTTCACGGAGAGACTCGCGCCGCTCATACAGGCCACGCCCGGCCATGTCGCGCAGCTCAGGTAACGTTGTCATATTATCTATAATCTTCTCATGTATTTATGGTTTCATTCGTTCAGCAAAAGGAACTCTCTCATGCGGTAAATTATATTCCGCTTATTTTTCATCCCAACTCTTTGGAAAGAACTGCTCTGGAGTTGATATAAAACCTTGTTCAACAAAATTACTTCGAAATTTCATCTCATGTCAGTAATGTACAGGTGATTTTTTTAAGCCAGTCTTTGTAGTAAAAAAAGTATATAAATACAATACACATGCAATATGTCACATTTATTTTCTTATAGTTAGCTCACGGTTTCTTTCAGCATTTTCCTCTATAGTTAGATTTTTTTTAAACCATTCGTAGTCTCATGCCATCTCGCTCTCATGTTTTATGGCTGCTACTGCCATGAGCGTTGATTCATCCTATAATGGCCACCTTGAAATCATGTTTAATTGTACTCGTTACAGCAACGGACTGAGCAAGCACGACTACAAGTACCAAGCTTGAGGCGATCAAGCTCAAAACGAAGCGAAACACTATAATACCACCGTCGAAGTACCTAGTAATTATATTATCACTATAATTTTACATATTTGTAATTATATCTCATTATTTACCTCTTATTTGTACTGATAGTGTAACCATAAGGGACGCAACGCACTATTCCTGTTCACAACCATTGAACAGACTGCCGTGTCGAAAATGGCACATTTTCGTCTCCCCCACATAGCTGCCGAAGGAATATTCGGTCGTCTATATTAAATAAACGATAAAAAAATCGGGTTTAGGTTTTGTGATTCGGTCCGGAAGCGTATCTAATGGTTGCCAACCATGCTGTGCCGACGCAGCGGTCGCAAAACCGCTGCGGACTGGTACACGCGATAATAACACGCAGGATCGATCAGTCGACGCCATAGAGCAAAAAGACATCCAACGACCTAGAGATAAAGGGTAGTCTACAAGATAGCTTAGTGGCGGCACGGTGCGTGATTTTACGAACGAGTATGAACATTTCACAAGCAGTTCGAAACATCTTATCATTCGAATATTTTGAAATCGCATATTGATTATAGCATTGCGCATACGCAGCATACCCGGTCAGCATTCTCGGTGCAATACGAATACCAGTGCGCTGTCATAAAGTATATTAAGATTTTAAGTGTATTTACTTTGTTTTATTTAAGAGTAGAAGATATTAATGACTGGGAATTACATCGAGCGATCAAAAATAGTAGAAATACAAGTGAAACTAATTTCTAAGTAATCAAAATGTAACGCACAAATAGCAAGATGTCATTATTGCTACATGTACAGACGACAGCAGGTCAACCTACCTGAAACTGTCAAATTTTCCCAATCAACTTTGAACCTTATACTTTAGTGATAAAGTTGAAAATCTATTAAAGAAATTTGACAGATTGTAGTAGGTTGATGTGCTGTACAAGTTTAAAATGGCGGTGTTTTACTGCTAGTAAACAGTTTTCTTCGTTGATAGAGGCATTATTGCCCGTATTGGTAATCTAAACAAAATTGTTCTAGTCAGTACTTTTATCTATGGATTCAAAGGTAAAAGATGTTATTGGAACATAGCTTGTGAAATACTTTGGTTTTGGTTTGAAAGCTTCGATCAAGAGTATTGATCGAAAGCTCAAAATGTATACATACCTTCTGTGATCATGAACCCGTAGGCCGCGTCCTAACCAAGTGATAATCGCGCGAATGCGCATCGTCGCGTTGGGTGAAGTGGAACGTGTGGTCGCGTTGACAGAAAACGCCCTTCCAGTTTTCCAAACAAAAAATTACAATATTATGAACGCGACGATCGCTTTTGATTAGGACGCGGGGGTATACATTATGTTGGAACTCAGAATGTCGAAAACTGGTATTGTAACACAAATGTGGTATTATAACAAGAGCTACTAGTAAGAGCTAAGTATTTCGGACACAGCCCTCGCCACACATGAATACAGAATAGGTGGTTCACTCCGCAAAAACGGTCGCACACGAGTCGATAAATTGACGGAAAACAGAGTTTTCAACATGTTTTTATGTGAATGTTTCGCCAATAGAAACGCACAGTTATACACATAGAGTTCAACTACCATTCACAAGACTGCAAAATTCAGTGCTACCAATCGCAACACGGGACAAGTTATAATGAACGCACTGTACAATAAAGTTACAATGTCTCAACAGTGTTAAGAGTATGCAAGTTGCTTTTATTTTATTGTATACCACAGGCAAGAAACTTGAACGGTGGGAAACGTGGGGCTAACGTTGTGTATGGTAAGCAGAACATAACCATCATTGTAAATACTTGACAAACAAGTTTTTAAGAAAAGGCTTAGAATCAAGAGCCTTTGTAGACCACAAAGGCTCTTGATTCTAAGCCTTTTCTTAAAAACTTGTTTTACCTTGTGGAACGCAAATATATGAATGCTTGGCGCTTCACTTTGCGCTATGAAACACTATTTTCCAGATTTTTTGTGAACTAAATTTAAACAATGTGAGAGAGCTTAAAATTCTATGATCTTATTTACTTTTTTCAGTATTTCGAATGAAAACTAGTATGTAAATTAATTCTGATTGATCTAAATGTGTAATTAATGTGTCTGTATTAATTCCAAATATTGTATGTACTACAAGTATATAGCTGATAAGTGTAATTTCTATTTATTGCTGTGATTTGAGAAAAACTATTGAAATTATAACATGACAATAATATGCATACTTTCTAGTAACTACCACTGAAGATGGTTAGCTAATACTGAGTAGCGGTTAGACAAAACTCCATCTCTAAGGAAAAATATGAATGTTACCAAAGATTATGCACTTTTATAGAAAGATTGCTTCAAATTCAATAGTTTTTCTATCACCATTCCCTAGAAGATTACCGAGTCCTATATTTATGGATCAATAAAACTAATATATACTATATTTTAATGTGTTTTATTTCTATCCAGTAATATATCTAATATTTAAGTCCATGTTACGCTAGTTTCGAAACGTATGCGCCTTAGGGTGCAACTAGAACCGCTGTCAATTGAAAGCATTATGGACGCAAAAAGCTAGTATGTAATAAGGTTCAAAATGTCGTCGATTGACCGCAGCCTAGTTGCACCCTAAAGACGGAAACTGACTTGTAACATTTGTTTTTAATGTATCGAGTTTTTGTAAATTGTTACAGTAGTCGGTGCAGCGAGCCGAGCCGCTCGATGCGAGCGCCGGATCCTCCACTCGACTGTTGGCTGTTTCGTGAATTCCTTTGAAACGAAAATTTCAGGCAGCTCGAAGCGAGCGTCCGCCGCTTCTTGTGTATCACCGTATTGTAACCAAGCTCAACGCGAATGATACATTACAAACAAATGTTACAAGTCAGTCTCCGCCTTAAAACAAATGTACATCTACAAGATTCGGTAGAATCTTGATGACAATAAGTCGCATGTTATGAACTAAATCACATTGCCACTGTAGGTGCTTAGTCAATACTTAGTATTAAATACACCGCCCACACGATACTTAGTATTAAATACACCAGCCCACACTTAAGAAGATTGTTTGAAGCAAAATAAGAAATGTGCGTTAGGATTGAGGAGTTTCGAAAAACTAATTTTATCAAGATTTAGTAGAAAATCTAAGTTAAAAAACCGGCCAAGTGATTGTCGGACCCGCACAATGGAGGGCTCCGTTAAAAAAAAGTTTAGAGCCTCACAATAAGCCCTTTCATTTGAGATGTCACATGGTACAGTTTGCAAAACTTTTTATTATTTTTTTGCCCCCGAAAAGTGTGCGTCACAGAAATTAATGTGTACCAAATTTCAACTAAATTGGTCCAGTCGATTCGGAGCAAATTGGCTGTGATAGACGGACAGCCAGTCAGCCTGCCAGACAGACACACGAGTGATCCTATAAGGGGTCCGTTTTTCCCTTTTGAGAACCCTAAAAATGTTTTACCAAATCTTTCGGACGTCAGGCCTCTGTACCGCACATGTGCCACAAACGTCGGCACATTTGGAAGTACTTGTTGAGTTTTGGGCAAGGCTTCGAAAAAACGCAAATTTGTTATTATCCAAAGGTGTAACGCTGACATTTCGAGCCATTAAATCTTATTATCCATTGGTGTTACGACGACGCTTGAGAGGTTAATAACATTAGTTTTACGATTCATGGTTCTTCAATCCTTACACACATAAATAAGAAACCATTATCTACCATGGCTGCTTATATTTCACAGTAAGACGTATTTAGCTCTATATATATATATATAGTCAAAATAATTATTCATTCATTCTCTTCTCAACAATTTGATTATACACAAGGTTTGATCACTTGAAACAATCTTCACTTTACCATTCTAATTCATAATAATATATAAAAAAAAATATAATAATAATAAACCGGAGCCTGTGATTGAGACACAGATCTGCTTGTGATAAGTAGTAACTATAACAAATATCGAAAATTACTATATCATATTCGCTGTGTGCGCGACAAAAACGCATGCAAAATAAATTTACTGTACACAAGAATAGTGAACCCATTTAATAAAGAGTTATTAATAATAATGGTATCGTTTTTTCTATTCAAACTTTCAATTGGACTTTCTTTTTCTTTCTAGTATTAAGTCTTTTGACTCTACGCTCTTATCGAGATCTACGAGTACGGAACCGTGAACTAGAAAAAGGGACCCTTGCAAGCCCTCGAATCGATCGTTTGAATGGATAAAGACAACACAGTGCTGGCGGCACGGATCACTGGCTTATGCCGAGCGGCACTCCTCTGTGCGGCAAGCCGGCGCACCGCGGCTTGCTCGGCGGTCCTGCCTTAACTGCCCCGCGACTTTTACTTTACGCCTTTCCGCCTTAAGGTAAGACAGACGAGTTTTAGTACACCCCCATTTCGGCAAATACCCGCGATATCATTAGAAATTAAAATAAGTATATAGCGATTTACATTAGACAAGACCCGGCCCAAAAGATTTGCCATCACACTAAGCTACGTAGCACCCAGCGAATATGGTCTAGTTTACTTGAAATCAATTTCCACAGGTTTCTAAGAAATAAACCAATTTGGTTTTCAACCTATCTAATCTTATAAAAATACTCAGACAGGCTTGTTTCTCTTAGTCCCAGACGAATATTAGCTTATTACAAGAAATCAAATTATTTCGTCTGCGGAATCGAAGTTCAAATCGTCATATCACATAAAACCATTATTTGGTCAGAGAGGGCTCTCCAACTGTCTCACAAATGTTAAGTAACATATTGAAAAGATCTTATTTCCAGTATCAAGCAGAGGGATGCTTCTCAACTGTGTTGCATGCAATTATACGAGTTATGGCTTATTATACAGAGATTTTTGCGTATGAATGAACACCTCGAGACACTTTTAGAATTGCGCCGTTTGGCACCTTGCCTCTAATTGATCTCGAATCTACTAGAATAAAGGCCTGTACAGACGACAAACGCACGCCACGCGCGTCTAACTTGCGCCGACCACGCACAGGACCGCACACGCGTTGTACAACAAATTTCAAAGCGAGTTAGACGCGGGTGCTGACGCGCGTGGCGTGCGCTTAGCGGGCGCGTGTCGTATGAGCAAGGCCTTACGAGCAAATTAAACAAAAATAAGCTCCAAACTGACCACAAGAAATTACCTCACTACACCTTCCAGCAGTATAGTAAGTTTCTTGATAAGATCGGTGCACTCATTGCCCGTATTACTATCTAGAAACGAATACACAGTTGACGTGTTCAAGTCTCTCATAATGTAGAACACGTCAAACATGATGGTCAAAAGATAATTAGTATAAGTGACGTCCACTACTGCCACAAATGACTGCACTTAAAAGCTAAACATTCAAACATGAATACATCGATACGGACTAAGTCCGCAGAAGCGCCTAAATCCACATAAAATTGAAATACTTTATAAAGCTACCAAATTAGAAATTGCGAAGTATGGCAACACTATTTAGATAGTCCATCGCTAGCAACACTGTCTGGCGGGTTAGATGTGGCGCTGCCGCTCGTAGATCTCCATGGCGCGGACGTAGAAATAATCCCCGCCGTAGCGTATACTCGGCATACCACATGCGGCTCTATATCATTCCGACTCCGCCGGCGTATGCCAAGTAAGCCTCTCCTCGTAGAAAGCTATCACCTGGAGACAAATCACAATTACTTTTTAGAATGTACGTCATGTCAACTCATGTCATATCTAAAAATCAACACTACTTATTAATCTCATATTGGACAAAAAAAACGCCGAAGTTTTTTAATAGAACCCTATTTAACTATATTGCTGATTTTCAGTTACTGTTAAATAACTTATTGTTGGAATAATTAAATTGTAGTCTTCACTAATAATTATAAAGAGAAAAGATTTGTATTTTCGTTTGTATTGAATAAACTCAAAACTACCAGACCAATTTTAAAAATGATTTTACCAGTAGAATGCTATATTATCACTGAGTAACATAGGTTATAACACGCGAGCGAAGCCGCTGGCGGAAGTAAGTATAAAATGAAATACTGATAGTAAATGGAGGCCTTGACAGTTTAGTTTTATTCTTCTCATGATAATTTTTTTTATGACACCATAAATACAGATTTGGATAAGGTGTACAGTTATTATTCTAACACTCATTTGCAAGGAAGTCATTCATACCTGCTGTGGGCACTTAAGGTTGGCAACTTTAGCGGGCACAAGCTCAGCCTCATCAGAATCCGCCCATTTGATTAAGAACATCAGCTCGCCGGTCGCGTCCGATGCACCTGGATAAACAACACCGATTATGTTAACTTATGAGTGTTCTTGAAACATCACACAAACCTGGGTTGTTTAATTAAAAAACGTAAAATAGATGCAATGTGAATTTTTTTTTGTCAAGAGAAACGTGGCCGTCACTGACTGATCGGCCTTAAGCAAGCATGGTGAGCAATGCTCATGGCTTCTCTGCATGAGAAGAGGTCTTTGCCCTACAACAGGACAATATAGGCTGGTTTGTAGAAGAGATATCTGAGAGTAACGCCTCAAACTCCATTTATTTCAATATAACCATTTACACACACATTTGAATCGTCAAGGAGCCCCGTTAAGTGATTTCTAGTTTGTTATGAATTATGACCATTTTACCACCTGAAATAGCTAAGCAGCTTGTTGTAGTCTCAGTGAGGTCTAGAAATTATGGATTACAATCTAATCAGTTGAACAGAGCATCCCACATCTAAGTAATAACTTTTTCAGTTTGGAGAAAAAAAAAACACTAAGTGCAAAATAACTTTAGTTTCTAAAGTCAGTGGCTTTCCTATGTAGGCTAACTATATTTCCTATCAAACTATATGACTAGAAACACAGAGTTCAGTGTCTTTCCAGGCATAGTCTTGGCCAGATCATGTGAGGACCATGTAGATTAGTGTCTGAAATGGACTTTTGAAAGAACCACACAGCTTGGAGTAGACCTGTCTACTACTCCAACAAGTTTATGCCGACCTCTAATGGTCTGTCTTACCTATAATCTTCTCAGCCTTCAGCCCCTTGTCGAAGCCCGACTTAGCCTTGTCTTCTTTGCGCTCGCGCTTGGACTCCTTGTGGTCCTCAGCGGAGGACACGCTGGCTCCACGACCCTTGCGACCTGATGACGTGTCCTCGCTAGATTCACGCACACGCTTCTTGCCGCGGTCTTCTGGCTTTTTAGTTTTAGCCTGGTATGGGGAAACATTATTAAGGAGAATTGCAAATAATGGAAGATATTTTGAATTATAATCTGTTTTTAATTTAATTTACTTTACATAACATAACATCACGCCTTCTTTCTCCGAAGGGTTGGGCAGAGGTGTACCCGTAGCAGGTACACCCACATTTCGCCAGTTATGTTTAAGTCCCATGTAATAGGAGGCAAGCCTATTGCCATCAAATGCAGACTCCAGGCTGCTACTGAGAAATTTCAGATAGAAAAACCTCATGCTCAGCAGTAGTGCTTACAACCACTAGACCAACGAGGAAGTCATAATTTTAATTTAATAGACTAGAAAGCACACAAATTATGTAAATGGGGTAAAACAATAACTACAAGTGGTAACTGTTCTAAGTGGAACTCACAAGTAGCTGGCTACAGACATCAGATGCTAATAAATAGGCTAATATAACAGAAGTTTTTACTTTACTTTAATAACATATAAAAGAAACAAGCAACTTTTTCATAAAGGTTAAAACTTATGGAGGCATAATCTTTACAAATTGCATTACGCTTTGACTCAAATACACAAATTGTATCTACCTCCTTTTCCTTCCTATTGTCTTCAAAGGTCTTGATCAGCTCTTCGCAGTCGAGGTTCTCCACAGGCTCCCAGGTACTCTCCTCCTCTTTGTAGCCTTTCCATTTTAGCAGGTATTGGATCTTCAGGTAAACATAAACAGTTGTCAGTTATTATAGATTTGATATTTATTTTAATATTGTTACCCAGATATTGGGTTGTGGAGGTCATAATTATTATAGGCTTCATGTAAAATACTGGCATTCAGCTGCTTCCAGTTAAGATTGGAAGCTGACTATGCTATACTATACTGAAACTATGTTGGATAGTTACGAAAATGATGGGTATATAATGATGAGAAGGTAACCAGGCATGTGCCTGCCCATGCGGGTTTTGCTATGAATTTAAAAAAGAATGTTCATATCAGAAATGCATTTTATTGGTAAGAATTATAACACACAAGCAATATTCATGTTCAAATTCAAAACCTCATTCTAATGCAATTTATGTGGATAGCATACAAGTTATAATTATAGGGAGTTAAGTCCAATTTAATCAGGCAATCTTGATAACTGGCATTTGACACTCAATGTTTGATTTACTCAAAGATAAAGTCACTAGTCAGGGGCCTTATTATGGAGTATTAATGCCATCATTATACCACTCCAAAAAAAGGATGGTGCTAGCGGCCTTGTATAGCTCCATCTCTCACTCACACTGGAATAATGGTGGCATTAATACGTCATAATATGGCCCTCGTAGTGTCAATAATTTTCTACTCATTAAGTGTTACTAACAGCTAGTCTGATTTAAAAGCAGAAAAAACTTTATATATTACAAACGAAGCCATTTCATTTATTTTTATTATTAATTTTGAAATACATCTTCTTATTTTGGTGAATAAAAATTTTAAGTTAAAAAAAATAACTTGACATTCATTCAATGGTTACTCGCAGTTGCACATAAAAATCCGAAATGACCCTGGATATTAATTCAGCACACAGAATGCCATCTGACCTGTAGAGCAGTATGTAGTGACTGCGTGATCCAAAAGCGCGCCATACCATAGACATTGGATTGGTTGATCAGAATGCCCTGGCAGTGTGCACAAATAAGCTTTAAGATATAAGAGACCAGTAAAAAAATTGAATAGAATAAAATCCACCCATCCCAAAACACGTGAGTGTGGAAGCACAGGATATGCCACATCTTTTCTCCTACCCTTCATTCACTACTACTTGCACCATCTCGCATGTAAATGAGGCAAACGACAAGCTGTCCCGGTTGCTATGTAATGGTTGGACAAAACATAAGTAATCAACACAAGAAGACTGATAAGATGACCCTGCGGCCAATATTCTTTTAAGGCAACTCGCTTCACATTTCCTAGATATATTTAGCCCATCTTTATTATTGTAATCATGAATTTTGTTGTAATGTTTTGATTTGTGTATGTGCATCGATTTACATCTCTGTGTATGAGTAGATTACAGTATAGTTAGTACAGCTAGCAGTACCTTTCAGAAACTATTTTTTCATTACTTTTCTGTGCACGAATGACAATCTGGGCAATCAAATTGCAAATTGAGGAGCTGTATCAACCAAAACAAAGTGACAAGTTGTTAAAAATTAAAAATCATAACATTATGAAGTTATTTAGATATCCTGGTGTATGTGATGAATTTCTTTAGGTATTATTATAGAAGTCTGTTACTGCTTCAAGAAGGAGAGGTTACCGCTACGGCATTTTTTATTAGAACGTCTTGTATTTTAACTCCACGCGCAGGCAGGCAACCAGTTTGACAAGTTGCAATTGCGCTAATAATAATTATGGACGTCTACACCACATAATTCATCAGCAATCGAATACATCATCATACAATTAAAATGAGGAAAAAAGCTGAAAATAAGATCGTCTTACCTTGCCTTTGACTGTACGTTTGTCGAGAACCTTCTCAACAACATATTCTTCTTCACTGGATCCGTCGCTAGTATTTTCACCTTTTTTGTCTTTCTTGCCCATTTTGTAGCTTTAATTTTATTGGGAAACGGATTTGCTGATTACCGCAAATACTAAGGCTAACGTAGCGTAGCCTGCCTGCGTAGCGTCACCCAAGAAAATTCTCAAAATGGCGCCTTCAAAATAAATATGGCGGCTACCGGCGGCGCCCAGCAGCAGCGACAGCCAATAGCAAGCCACGTAAAACCAAGCCAAGTTTGCCATTCTGAAAATCATTCATATATTTTTTTTCTTTTACCTAACTTGCAAAACAATATTGTTGGTAAGGATTAAAAGCTGCTTCTAAATTCCATTTGCTATCATAAAACTACAAATTTAATTGATTGTGAATAACAAATCATAATTCCCCTGCCCGTTTCCTAATTTATTTGGGGTCGGCGCATCATGTAAGTACTATTTCTTTTTCATGTTTGTGAACTTACTTACTATACAAAATTTACTATAAAAAAAAAAAACAGAATAATAATGTTACATAATTAAATACGATTGTATGGTGGCAACATTCGAAACAGTTCTACCAACCTTACTACCAATAACAAAGAAGATTACTATCTTATTTTCTATCTTTGTCTATTGATAACCGATAATTTCTATAAAAACATACAATTCCGGGTATATAAGTAACGGGCGATGAACTAAAATATGTAAGCATTTCTGTTTTAGCGAGATAATATATCTTTTTATCAGCTGTACCACAAACATAATTCATATAACCAGTTTATAGTTGCCACAACATTGAAAAAGAGTGAGATCACGATATCGCTCTCGTGACAAACTTCACACTTGTTTCATTCATTTTTTTCTTAGTCTATCAATCAAAACACGGCAACAGCCGTGGACTGTATCGCAAATCGCAGCAGTTTTCATTTCAGTCACCCAGCCAGCCTGTTGCATTTGAGTGTGTGTTTTTCACAAGTTAACGAATCGCGTATTATTTTGTGCAATTCGATTATAAATACATTTACTAGTGGTGATAACCGTGTTGTGTGAACTAATTAAACGACGTGTTACATTAATAACGCAGGAAAAGATAACGCAGGTTTTGTGTCGATTCGAGTGGTTGCAAATTGACTTTTGACGTCACGCGCGACAACCAATCGGTTGGCGCGAAAGAAAAAAAACGACACCACTGCGTGCGTGTTTTTGTTTTCGTGCTTACGAAGTTTAATGTTTGACTATCGAATGGATCGTAATAGGTGAACGCTTGGATTGTTGAAAATATGCTTTTAAAATGTACTGCGGACGGGAGGCCGATCAAAGTGAACGGGGTGCCGGTCAGCCACGGGAATGGAGCGAGAGGTAAGGTCCGGCTATGATTTGTTCTTACCTTCCCTTCAAGTACAACTACCCTACCTCGAACATAGTTATTGTTTCGAAGTATGTGTATGTGAGGTATTTGTGTAAAACGAAACCATGGTAACTCCGTACGTATTGTCCTTCAAACAATAACATAATTATTAAAATAGAACACAGCCGAAGTCAGCTGATAATTATCTAGGTATGTACGCACTTACTAGTCGGCTCTCATAATCATTTAACTAATTAGGCTAACAAAGAAAACATATCAAGAAGAATAATAAACATTCTTATCGCTACATATTAGGTAAAAACAACGTTTTTAACTGTGTAAGTGTGAACTTACCATAATTTGTAGTTCACCGTCATTTTATACCTACTAGTTCTCATGTTCAATTCCAATCATAAACTACGCTATGCTTGTTTTGCTGAGCTGCCGACTCGCTTCCAGTTACCTACTACTTGCGTGCCTAAGTTTCAAGTTCAACAACAAACTAAGCAACAAGTGGCCGCGATTCCTAAACGACGTCAATAAATTTAAGTTAATTATTCATAAAGTTTATATATAAAGCTTTTCTTATGTAGCTAAGTTACTGACCAATCTTAGTTGTAAAGTTTAATTACGATTAAGGGATTATTTTATGACTCAATTAGCGACCCTCCCCTGTTTCGCATGGTTTTTACGACTTGAAAAAACCTTTTTGATAGAATATGTAAGTTTAATAATAATTTATTACACATAAAGACACTCTAACAAAACAATCTCTAAGAAAACTTCACCGTAGAACAACTACCGGCGCACTGTGGATCGAAAAAACGCTCTCGAAGACATTGAAGCTTAAATTTTAAAGAGTCGACTTTTTGCTTGAAATGGCTTCTAATAGCCAATATTAGGCATAAATATATCATAGGAGACAATCTGGTAGGCAAATTGGCAACTTATATTTTTTTTGCAAAACATGTAATTTTGCAAAAAAAAAGCTTAAGCTCCATAATGCTTTTATCTCCGGAACGGAGAAAATAGCCGTTATATCCTTGCACAGGTTGATGTAACTATTTATTTATGATTTTTTGCCAAAATTCGTTGGGTAGTTTAGAAGAACAAGCCCTTGTCCAGGTCATGGTCTACCCATGCGCCAAATTTCATCCAAATCCGCTCAGCCGGTTTCGCGTGAAAGCGTAACAAACAAACTCACTCGCATTTATAATATTAGCTAGGTTACCTATTAGGTAACTTAGCTAATAATCAACCAAAGACTTCCGTTTCCAAGGGTCCTTTCGTTTATTTAATTGACGTTTAGGTCAGTATACACACTAGGGTTGTTTTTTTGGCAATATTGCTTCTGTTACGTTTGGTCCAACGCCCTTGCGGCCTTCGATTATAAGATTTCTACTTTTCCGAGTTAATAAATGTCTGTACTTAAATTAATAGCAACTTTGAGACAAGCCCGCTATGCTTTTTTTACCAACCACTGCAACTCCTGAATCTATCTCCTCCTAATCCAGAATCTACAGGGGCGCACAATCAGGATCACGCCATGAAGCTTGGCGAGTATGGCGAGTCATTTATGTCAAGAAGACCTAGGTTTTCTACACTCGCGACGAGTTGTCGTATGTTGTTTAGATGTCCTAGACCAGGGGTATCAAACTCGGATTTTCTTTATGGTCATAAGGCACCTTATAAGTTAAAACCCAAACAAAATGAGGCGTGATCTGAAACTGATCTTTAAGCCTAACAAAACCCGCCACAAAACTTGTTGAGGTAGATTTTTGGCGCAACAGACCTGGCTCTGCCTCTTTGGTCTATTCTGCTGCACCTCTCGTTTTCACGTAGGTCTACCTACCTACCAAGCATAACATAACACGCCTGTATTCCCAGAAAGGCTGGCAAAGGTGCATCTATAGGACACCCACATTTCGCCAGAGCTACCTAACTTAATAAAACAATTGCACGCTTGCTTGCAGGCAGAATACAATGACACTTAGGTTATAAGATCTCACCTGTACCAAAACAATGTACTACCTATTTCTGGCAAATAAACATTTGATTTACTTCCGTAAAGCCAATTATTAGTTCCGTTCTATCTGAGTGGTCCTTCTGACTAATCTGTATTTTATTATCCTCAAGCCTCGTGATTTTATTGATTGCGAGAATTTTGTTGCCAGGTGTAACGAAGTTTTTATTCAGGATAAAAACTGAAGCGTGCGTACATCATTACATAGCTGCCATAAAAACTACATAGGTCCTATTAACAACTGTGTTTAGATAACCTAAAGCTACAACCCGATTACGTAACACTTTCAATCACAACCCAAAGGATATTGAAGGAAATTGCTTCAGATGTTTGAAAAATTCGTTTGCTCAACAACTTAAGTAGCGCAATGCCATTGTTCGCCTTGCTCTTCGTGTGTTAAATGAAAGAAATCGTAATATCGATCGTTGTCAACCCCTTACATAGGTACGTGCTGGAGAAAAGTCTACTAAAACCATTCATAATGCCAATCACCTGGTCCGCTGCTGCTTCGAAGAAATTACAACGTTGATCGTTGTCAACTAAGCACTGGAGGAAGGTCTAAAACCCTCTTTCAATAGTTCCATATCACCTGGTCCTCTGCTACCTCGTGAAGTCTCCCTGAGGCCCCTGCCGCCTTCAACATGTCCTCTGACGTCATACATTCGTCGACGCTGAACATAATATTTTGCTTATTACTTAACCATATTTTTATCGTTATCTAGGTAGGTAGGTAGACACCTCTGATATCATTTAATTGCTCACTATTTTTACTACGTTATTTTATGATATAGGTATTATCACTAAGATATTTAAAACAAACTGTTATACACAACACGAATATCTTTCGATTTTTTAAATAATAGATACCTACTTGAATTATTAACCAGGATAAGTCTTATCTTGCTTTCTGCTTTTTGCATTAATTATAAAAATAGTTGCTCTATTGATAACTTTACCACTCAACAAAGCATTAGTTAATTAAATAAATCTGTTCAATTGTTTTCAATAAGGCTAGCTTTTTTAATGTCTGGTGCCCGAGACGTGTCGGCGTAATCTCGTTGTTGATCGTCTAGCCCAAAATTCCTGGCACACCTACCGTCATCGACTTTTAATGATTTTATACTGAAGATCACATCTAAACGAGTTAATGATTTCGAAATAATATATGTTAAATTAGAGCATTTTCTTTATAATTAAATATATGAATATTTTAGATTATGTTTATATTACATTGTGAAATTAATTTGTAAAGTTATGTCTAACGCGGATAAAAAAAAAAACTGAGAATCACGCAAAATCTGTCGAGCGTATTTTTCTGAAACCCGCACTATTTTAATGATAATTTAATTATTGATCTTTTAGTTTACGTGTACATACTGTAAATACTTTTTGTTTTATGTATAATCAATTAATAATGCGTCTAATTTTGTACAGCGGTCCTTGATGGAAGAGTCTTATTACTGGCTGGATGTAAGACCTGTTGCGCGAGCTCAGTACAGAACACGCAAGCTAACCACTCAAGGTCACTGGCATATATCTGTGTCTTAATAACGAGCATAAGCTTACTAGCATTGCCCAATCTTTTATTTCAATAATATTGACATGCCTGTCTGGTTCGAAATAAACAAAGACATTTGACAATCGTCAAACCCGTTATGGGACCCACGCAGAGACAACTTGAAGTCGCAGCAGTAGCATCATAATGTAGGCTGATTATGTTGTAATGTGTTTGTCTGGTTATACACTTACTGACTTTGAACCTAATTGTTACTAAGAATGAGTACTCCTTGACCCAAAGGAAATGGCATTACACAAGTAACGTAACACCGCTATTCCGTCCGCAGACCACACCTATAACAACACATTTCTCTCAATTGACTTGAACACGGACAAACGGCTAAGCACCGTTTATCTTTCGTAATCAAAGTTGTAACAATAAAGCTCTAAAATTACGGTAGAATTGGTTGACAAGGCACAATTTCCTTGTAAATCTGATAAGTTATTTCGTCGACCTTTGTATGTGAACGGCAAGGGCGGATCCAGGACTTATTTCTGGGAGGGGCACATGGGCCAGGCAGATAAGAAGTGTCTCCCATACCTGAATTGCACTATGCTGTTTTTGGGATTAAATATTTTTCAATGCAGACTATAGTACTTAACCTACTTCTTTAGAGTTCATCATTGAAGCAATTTCTTGATAGATATATATTCAGGCCAGTCCATTCAGTCGGACGATTCGTGTTCGCAAAACGTTGCGGAATAATCGCAGATAAGGGATCACATTCTTTCGTGGTGTCCTAGTAGATGAACATGTTATGCAGTGATGCTTCAAGGATTGACTCAAATGACGTATAAAACACGATACACATGCATGATGACAAACCGGATATCTTGCTAAATATTGACACATTAGCGTCTCATTCACGTTGAGTTTTTTGTTCTATGTTTATAATTTTTCGCCTCTGATATAAGAGGTTAAGGTAATATTCTCTTTCTGATTTCAAGTCGAATAATTGATTTTGAAGAAATTCAGCAGTCCTGGATGTTCACTAGGAATACTGCGCTTTGGTGCTTTTATAAAAAAAAAAAGTGTACTTTATTGGAGCTCCCAGTAAAGTTCGATTTTTACTTCAAATTGTCAAAGTTTCAAACTGTTGATTTAATTAATAAAATAACACCGAAGACTTGTCTAGTCTACGAAAGAATATAGTCTAGTCTACAAAGTGCTTCACAAGAGAGATTACTCTATTACTTTTTATTTATTAAGAATATTATATCATGATCTATTCTATATACTATTTATTAAGAATATTATATCATGATATTATTATGATCTATATTTTTAAGCCCCTTCGTCTCGCTGCGGATACTACGGTACTAAGACATGTATATCTTGCCCTCTGCCAATCGCTTCTAAAATATTGTATAATTACTTGGGGCGGATCAGCTAAAACTCACATGCTGAGGTTGGAACGTGCTCAAAGGGCACTTCTGAAGGTTGGATGGCGGTTACCCTACCAGTTTCCTACCACCGACCTTTACAAAACATGTGCGGTTCTATCTGTTCGTAAGTTATTCATACTTAACCTCATTTTAACCACTCATGCTCAAACTCCCTACACTCCATCCAAATTTAACACCCAACGACGCAAGCACACTGTCTGCCCCTCTATGCGCACAAATTGTCGTTCGGCCCAACGTAGTTTCCCTTTCCTCAGTAGCTACGTTTATAACAAGGCAAACAGTATTTTAAATATATACTCTATGTGCAGATCGAAATGTAAAGAAACTATTACAACTTGGCTACTCGGATTGAATTATGCAGAGACTGAAAACATACTTAGTATTTTAAAATAATTTCTCCTATCGGAAAAACCAACTTACTTTAAATAGATCACGTTTCAATGTGTTTACCACATACAGACACACACACACACCCTTGGGTAAGTGGATGCTCACGCCCAGTGCCCCTCACTCGTTGTTGGTCGTGAGGATCTATACTGCACCAACGGACACACAACACTTCCCATGAACACATGTAGTTTATCTCCTCTTGTTTTGTTATCAGATAACCCTCTTCCTCTCAATACTTGGAGCTTTTATTATATACCTAGCTATAGTTCGTAAGCGCAAGTAAATAGTGTAATTTTAAATGGTGTGAGCCTGGAGATCTGTAATACAGGTCCTGAACCCAGTACAGACTCCAGCTCTCACAAAGGTCTGAAGTTTGCTTGCAACCCATATACTATACACCAAATTGTACCTTTTTGAGAGAAATAAAAACTTATTCTATTCTATTCTATTCTATTATGTAAACCTGCCATACACGCGACATTTACAGATTTTTTGACAATAAACTGTGTTAATTTCTTGTAGAATCAACAAAAATCAATTAACAATAACCACGATAACCACAATTAACAATTTTGTGAATGTGAGAACGTTGTAGGCTTAACAGACTGTAGATCTGTCGACCATTTTCTATCTTGCTAAGTAGGTATCTGGTACTTATTGATAAGCCTACACTGTCCTCTCATACCTGTAATTTGAAAACATTGTAAATACCATTTACTTTTAAAAGAGTAACCGTGGAGTTTCTTGCCGGCTCTTCTCCATAGGAAACGACCAATTGGAACCGTGCACCTAGCTTCTGACGTTTCATACGTAGGTACCCTTGTAGGTTTATGTGAAATAAAATATTTTGAATTTGAACACGTAGGTAGGTTCTACAACATAATTAGAAAATGTATAAGAATGAAATTTCTCGTAAGAAAATGTTATGATCGTCCACATCTAGCCAGAATTTAATAAGTAAGAAACTATGAACCATTAACTAATATCGTGTGTCAGAACAAATGGGCTGCGAAATATATTTGCGATCCCGGATCCGATATTACGCCTTCCAGATTTCAAACTCCATTGATGTAGGACTGACTCCACTCAGATCCAGATTCATGAACAAACAAACAGTATAATTATAATTCATGGACGTAATAGTAATAACTTTAATATATTTATTCGGCGGGTTTATATAACTATCAATATTATTGCTATAATTACAACATCAAAGGACTGACTTCCAGAAACGTTTTCAGACCTGATTCCGGTTGAAATTTTGAGAAAAATCAACAAACAATATTGTTTGGGTTAGTTCAAGTTGTCGTCGGGTGAAGCTTTTCATCAAGGTTCTATAAATACTTGTGCTTAGAAAACGACGCTTGACAATTATTCTGTGAGACGGAGATCGATTTTTACTGAAAAAGTAGTTATCAGAAGGTAATGAATAAATTATAGAGCCCTAAAAATTTCTCTAAAACTCTTGAATTAGTATGACTAACGTTGAAATATACACAAACTAGTAGCTCTAAAACATCTAGTTTGAAGTCTAGAACTACTCGAACAGTAGACCTCGCGAGCACTATACTGCTTACTACTTTTTACTTTGAGCTATTTATATTTACCATTTTTTTAAAGTTTTGTGAAGTGTACTTGGTCCCAGGTGCAATCCCTACCCGGTAGTTAAAGGGCAGATACCACTGGTAGAAATCTAAAACTGAGCTATTCTGCTCACCACGCCGAAGATCCTCATCTGATCTTCACCAATTGTTTATGAGTCCAACTTAAAGTTACTTTCCATTTTAAATAAAAATTGGATCTCATAAGGCGAAGATATCTAGTAGCCCTCTTTTTGCCCCTATTTGGAGGAAGTCCCCCTCCAATTAAAAATCCATGACGACAAAAAAAACTATAAAGTCTTAAAACCTGTATACCAAGTTTCGTCCAGATCGATTGTAAAATACAACCTGTAGAGGAGTTACAAACAGACACAGGAAAGCAAATTTTGCCAGACTTGAAGCAGAGACGCTTCGCTCGCTCGGTCAATTAGAAATCATAAGCTTCGTTTCAATTAGCCCAAATTATACAAAACTGTAAACCCCTAGGTATACATAGTATGCCCCTATGAGAGTGACATGGCCATACTGAACAAACCCTCGAAACAAAAAAAAAACTTCTTGTCCGACAATTGTTTTGGCTTCTTTGACAGAGTGATAGAAATTCAAGTACTATACCAAATATGACGCGTGATTTAAATCACTTACTAATGAGTGATTTATTTAAATTAATTGATATATTCTCAACCTTCGTATTTTTTACACAACCTCGAACTCTAACCTTGGCTACAGTAAAGGGACTCGATTAGTTGCTATACCGAATTATATCATTTGTAATCATCCACATTTCACAATAATCAGAATTATTATAATGTGACTAGTTACTCGTATCTTTTTATTAGGGTTCCGTACGCTCGAATGAGAAAACGGAATCCTTATAGGATCACTGGTGTGTCTGTATGTCCATCTGTCACAGCCAATTTGCTCCGAATTTAATAAATAAAAACTTTACTGCAAAAAAGGTAACAAAGGTTTTACATGAGCCCCGAAAGTCAGTATCTTGGCCGATTAAATTGAAATTTGGTACATATATATAATTATGAATTTCTATGACCCTAACACCGCCGTGTAACGTAATTCCGTAAATTAATTAATTTTGAACAGAAATAGTTCTGTGCTTATAATAGATTACAGGAAAACCTATAAGAAGTCGTAAAATAACAGGGTAAATCTGTCAATATTTTCAGTTGGGATATATGGGAGAACATGTTTTTCAACTACAATGTTAAGTTTGTTTTGTGTGATAAATTCATCCCAAATACGGAATCCTTCATTGCGCGTGGTACGACACGCACTTGTCCGGTATTTTAATGTATTCAACCTGTGAACCAATTTAATTGATAGTCAGATTTATCTGAATATCACATTCTGTAATGGTTCGTTTGAAATGTTATGTAAACCTGTTTAGCAAAAATATTATTATTTAACAATCTTGTTCAGCGTGTCTCGTATCAATTTAAATAAGACGCGTTGTGGAGCGATCCTCGAGTCTCAACTTATCGCCGTGTTATCTCCGGGGACCACTATCGGGGGTCAGAATGGCGCCCGCGCAGTCCACTCAGTTTACAGACTCGATATGCGCACGCGACGGTCATATGATGAGCTAACTAGTTTACATCGAATAGTTCACCTGACTCTGTTTTGAATGGTCATTGACTCCGGTAATTATTTAAATCGCGTAATTATGAAACTCGAACGTCTGTTGGTTTAATGAAATTTGGTTTGTTTAAGAAGTGGACAAGTTTGGATAGGTTTGGATGAAAAGCGGATACTTGATGGAAAGTTATGGATGTTATGTAAACATTAATTCGGTATTTACAGTCGTTACTGAGATTCATGAAGGATTTAGAAAAACCTGGAACTTAGGTTTTGAGGATCAGTCTAAGCGAGTTTGGGTTTTTCGTTGATTTGATTTGTATAGGTGTAGTCTTATCTTTAATATTCCACATCAAGAGTGTAAATATCTGTCAAGAAGTGACACTTTTTTTTTCGTTTTGTCTATAGAGGTTCCCTACCATAGACTGCTTTTTCCAGAGTAGTCTTTGTGTATCTATTGGTCGATAGGCATCTTGGCGAGAGCTAGGACCTGGCGGCATGTTATCCAGTATATTTTCATACTCACTCATCAATGGCGGTTCGTGCAGGTCAAGTTATAGCTAGCTTCACCTTCTGAGTTTTTGTATGCAAACTCTAACATCTTCTCTTGCAGCTAGGGAACACCAGAGTCTTTAAACTGACGACAAAGCATAGCCTAGCCATTCTTGGCTTATACAGTGCCTTCGTAAACATGTCAGCAATTTGGTTTTCTGTACTAATCTTTCAAATCAGCATAGTCCCATCAGCTACAGACCACTTCTTTCTGCATGCCTTTTCTTTACGTAATGCAGTAATCTCGAGTACCATTCAAATACCGAAATATTCTTTTCGCTTTTGTGATATCTGTTTTTGTAGGAGCTTCTAAGTGTCTGGGTGCAACATTAAGAGCGTAAGCTATATCAGGCCCTGTGCCCACCATCAGATATGCAAGGGCTCCAACTGGGCTCCAACTTCTCTATAAGGAAACGAATGGTCTCCTTCAAAATTTTCTCTTAATTCGGATTTTTGAACTATAGGTGTAGCGGCAGTATTATTATTCTGCATACTAATTTTTTCAAGTATCTTCTTGGTGTAGGCACCTTGATGTATTTTGATACAATCTTCCTCTTTTTTAATTTCCAGTCCTAGGAAGAAATAGGATTTTTGTATACTTTCGGCCTTTATTTTAAATAGCTTCTTTAAATTCCCGAGATAAACATCGAATAGACCCCTGTGACGTGCCAGTCTCATCGTGCAGTCTGCCTTCTCCCCTTTTCATAAAGAATATACAAGGATCTTCTTCAAGTTTGAACCATGTTTTAGAAGCAAGCCTTTGATGCAATTGTTCCAACACAACGGTGCTGGTTTAAGTCCATATAAACTACGTTTTAATTTGCACACTTTGCTATTTCCATAGTTATGTCCTCCTGGCTGTTTGACGTAAATTTCTTCATTTAAACTTCCAGAAAGAAATGCGGTAGAAACATCAAATTGCGCAAGGATCATACTATCTCAAGCAGCAATACTTAGTAGCGTCCTGATTGAGCTCATTAATGTGACTGGACTAAATGTTTTCTCGTAGTCAACGCCTTTCTTTTGAGAATAAACAACAGCCAGGTACTAGTCTGCCTTAATACTTCTCGATATTTCCATTCGAGTTTCGCTTAATCTTGTAAACCCATCTAGTTGAAATGGCTTTGTGTCCTTTGCAATGGCAATGGCATTAAGTCCCATTTTTTGTTATCTTTCAGGGAACTTATTTCATCATCCAAAGCATTTCGCCATTTATTTTTATCAAAAGACTTTATCGCATCTTTGAACGTCTTTGGTTCTTCTTCATAATCATAGACCTTGCCAACACGATTAAGAACAAATTCATCAAATCTATCTGGCGGTTTGATTGTTGAACGATCTCATAAAGCCATTTTATGTGGAACTCGTTCTTGACGTTGATCAAAATGAACGTCTTCTTGAGATACTTCTTGAGTTTGAACATCTTCTCTTAAGAAGTCATCTCTAGACTCATTTTGTAGATCTGCTTCTCGTTGCGGTAAAATACTTCCAGTTGATGAAGTTTCATCGACATCAGAGTCGAGACTCGGCAGTACCAAATTAACAGTCATTAATTGTATCATTTCATATTTTTTCATTTATTTAGTTCAGTTAACTCTACAATAATAATCTTGCATAGAGGCCTCCTTTTAAGTATGATAAATAACTGTGCTAGGAGATGCCGCTCTTCTAAAAGTAGTAAGAATAATAATGTAGGAGTGTACCATCGAAGAAGTTCAAATCTATACACCGGAAGGACTATTTCTGCTTGCAGCACTCGGCCGCTATAGAACCGGGGCGGTAATAGATGTTGTCATCGTGTTCACGGGTTTTTTTTTCAAACTGCTTATATATGAAGTTCTTCGATAGTACATACAAAAAATAAATTCAACTTAAATCTAGGAGGTCATGTGTGTGTGGGGGTTGAGTGTGTGTGTGTGCGGGGAGCGTCCGCGTGTGTGTGTATGTCGCTTATCGTTAACTTATCACTTGATACTTTGTAAAAGAGTTGAACTTTGTAACTCTTGCATTTTAGCCAGTCTATTAAAGATTTCTTACATTCTCGATAACTCATAGGATAAATATTTAAAAGTTTATTTAATTTGTTGTAGATGGAAGCGGATTTTCTGGTGAACTGCCTTTTCGCATATGAGGTTTAAAGAGAGACTTCTGGTGCAACAAGATATTTTCTACGTTTTTTGTTGAGACTAGAACCATAGGGGAGGGTTTTGTGTCATTTGAAAGCAGCATGGAGTACATATAATTATCTGATTGTGAGAAGGCCCATTAGTGAGTAAAGTTTTTCAGTAGGGAATCTATTTGATTTAAAATAAATCACTTTCAAGAGGGACCTTTGCGCTTTTTCCAATTCTAGGAATTTGATTTTTGTAACCCCGCCCCAAACAGGTATACTCGTACAATACACTAGAACTGACTGAGCCAGTGAAACGTATATTTGATTTAATAAAGTTTTTGTGGTAACATGTCTTAGAGTCCTGAAAATCCAGATGAGTTTTCTAGTTCTAGACATGACCATATCCGCGTGTAAATGTGCCTAGATATTTTATATTAGTCTCTTTTGCTATTTTAATGCAAGAACAATTGGTGCTAGTAGGATTATTACAGCTATGAATTCTAAGGTTATGATTAGGTTCAGGTTGACTGTTGTTGTAATTAGTAAATGTTAAATATTTAGTTTTAGAGGTTTTTAGTGTTAGTAGAAAATAATTTAACCATTTTGCAACCTTTATGAGTCTCTTTTCGGTACATTTGATTCAACATTTTCTTGATCGTGTGTGTAGGCTGTGTGTTTCAATAGAGGGTATTAGTATATCAAAACTGTTTTTGTCTACCTTAGGTGCGTCCACTGCTGTCTGATCTATAGGTTTTTCTATGAGGGTGTTCATCAAAAATCACGTCTCTCGATCTGATAAGCCTATAATTTTCTTTAGACCATATTCGATAACCATCATATCCGATAAGTATGCCATATGTTTTTTTTTAACTTTCTTACAAAGTTTCTTTCGCCTTTGTTTCGGTATATGTGCCAACATCAGAGTGAATAAGGTCTCCAGGCTTCGTCTCTCGTTCTCGTGTTCCGAACTTCAACCTGTGTGCTTTGCCATTGATACAACCTTCATATAATTCTGTATTATAGGCCAATTTTACATCAAATTCCTTTTCTACTATCTTTTTTTACACGTTTTTTGTTTTGATGTCTAAAGCGTTCATAGCACAATTGTAACGATTGTGAATTGCCAAGATTTACTTCTTGCTTATGTGTGACAATTTTAATATTAAGTTTATAAAGCTCACCGAGCTTTCTTCGCTTCCCGTTCACTATTTCTTTACCGTTTACCATCAATGTACATGATTCAGTGCGGGATTCGAATGTACTATTGTGGGGCCTTATTATGAAGCATTAATGCCATCATTATTCCACTGCGAAAAATGGATGGTGCTAGCGGCGTTGTATAGCTCCGTCTCTCACTCACACTGGAATAATAGTGGCATTAATACGTCATAATACGGCCCCTGTAGTTTGTCTTGAGCAGCAAGAACTGAAAATAAATTTCTTAATAAAGCTGTAATATACCATACATCTTTTAAAAGAAGCAGTTCAACTCGTCCATTTACATCAGCATCGAGACTTATAGTTCCTTTGCCAATAGCATTGATTTTCTGTCCAGATGCTGTAGTGACAGTATGGTTATTTTGAAAATATTCAAAGCCTTCAAATAAGTCAGTTCTATTCGTAACATGACAAGTTGCCCCATTGTCTACGTACCAACTATGTTTGCTTCATTTGTATCTTCAACTGACAGAACTGTTAAATTCGTGTCATTTACACTACTGGTCGAATTCTTTGGTGGTCTCCCGTCGGAAATCCATTTATGACATTCTTGAAAATGTGACCGACTTGTCCGCAATATTTGCTACAGGAGCTTAGGCTTTCATATGCACATAACTGTATCGTTAGATTCTCAATGTTTCTATCTTGTTTTGCCATCAAAAGCCAACTTGACTTAAATGCAAAAACTGCTCCGGAAGACAGTGTATCCAGTATCTTGCAAATTACTAGAATTACTGGTAAATCGTTTCTTTCTAGTTCTGTATTCAGGTCGTAGAACAAAGATTTTACTGCAGATATATGTGTGGTCATATCATGCTCAGGATCTTTTTGGTAGCTAAAGAACTTCATGTATAAGTCGTTGCTCTTCTCTTCTGTAGCACCGTCGTATAGCCTGACAAGTTCATCCCACATGTCCTTTGCTGTGCTGAATCTCATCACCTTGTGCAGCATTTCCTCAGTCATATTTGCTGAAAGTACTAATTGAGCAGTGTGTCTAACATTTAAAAAAAAATGACATCTTTTTAAATTTGTCCATTATTTCGGGTGTAGAGTGTGGCCAATGCTCCTGGATGAGTAGGCATTTTAATTGTACCCTTTATAACATCAGATGTACAGGCACCAGCAGGTCAACCTAACCGAAACTGTCAAATTTTTCCAATCAACTTTGAACCATATCCTTTAGTGATAAAGTTGAAATCTATTAAAGAAATTTGACAGATTGTAGTATGTTGATGTGCTGGCGTCTGTACCTGGATAACTTTTAAGTAATCGACTAATCATGAATTTCCACGTTTGCCAATTCTGTCCATCCATTTTGTTTATTTCGATCTTTGCCCCAGACTGCATGATGACGATCGCAAATTTTACTGTTTTTCTATCCACCCATATAATTTAGCCTCAGGCAACTCAAAGTTCTGCTGCCATTTTAAAGTTAAATAAAATGAGGACTAAATATCATAATGTGTTTAAATATTTATGGGTCATTTTTTCACAAAAAATTATCTGTCAAGAAGTGACACTCGTTTTTTGCGTTTCGTCTTTGGAGGTTCCATATAGCTTCACTTTCAGAGTTTTGGTATACAAACTAAAAAACTCCACGGTTAAGCTCCACTTATTTTAAGATATTTTGTTTGATGTGGAGTGCTCAACTTTCAAGGACACAGCTGCTTAGCTAAGTTGAGTTTCTAACATTTATATACCTACCTAATTATATCTTTAGTTACCAACGGACTTTCGAAAGCCCCTGACTACCAGTCTTACCAAGAGTATCGTGTTACCCAGTAACTGGGTTGTGGAGGTCAGAACCTCCACAACCCAGTTACTAACTACTACTACTAAATGAAGAGACTGCTTCTTTCAAATACTAGTATTCAGCGGTTAGACTGGAAGCCGACCCCGACATAATTGGGAAAAGGCTAAGCAGACTGATTGGACTTCTGCTTCTAATTCAATTCTTGACTCCAAGCATGCCTTCTTCGAAAATAAATAACTTGAAATGAACATGAAAAACACGAGTAGCCACAATAATAAATATACAAAGTACTATCTTGTATCAGTTGTATCTAATTAAACGCATAAAAAGGAAGCCATCGATAAGATAACCAATTTAGGTCCAACATGAATGAAATGTCGTTGACCGGAGAAATGGGTCGGACTGTGCTTAATGAAAAATATTGTCTGGTGATAGAAACTGCAGAAACAAAGCTGTCGTCCTAAGATTATCACTCAAGTTCTTTTAACTTAACAGACAGCTGTGCTACTGCATTTGGAGTTTGTTTTTCTTCCCAGCTAAAGCAGTGGAGAAAGCCGGGCGTTTTGAGGGCTATCTTATGCCTAATTTGTATAAATAATTTTGATTATTTCCCATAAATAACAAAAATCGTTACAATGTAGATGATTCTGAAATCTGAAAGAAGACTGTTGTCTTGTTATAGTCCTCGTTAATCACGTAAACACTTCAAAGCTGGTATTTTGATTAACATTTGAGTCGGTATTTTATTGTATAATTTTCGTTTGTTTTTAATTGTTTATTCTTGACCTACATTCCAAGGCTGCAGTGGCATCTGTTTTAAATTATTTAAATATTTAACATAGTTATTATTTTGTTACTTATTCATGAAATTCAATAAAAAGCCCTGAGCAACTCTATCAAAAACATTTAAATTGCATTCTCTTCCTTTTATTGCCTTCTTGGTTGATTTTATATTACCCTCTCGACACAACATTCATCCTTTTTCTACCCTTTCGGCGAGAAAATCCTCTCCAAATCTCACTGTTTTTTACTTCAAGATGATTCAAATTCAACGTTTATATCACATTGCATCAGTAAAAGCATCCCGTAATGATATATTCACGTTCACCATCAGATATTTCATTAAACCCATATTTAGACCACCGTCATACCTTTTATAATTTATTAAGTAACACGTTATGTATGTCATGCCCCGCCCCCATACTGTGTAACAAATGTGAGACGGTTTGTACTTATAACGTCTTACAATCGGCGTTTTTAGTCTTTTTAGTGACTTGGTAAGAGACACTTCCGCTAAAACCTGCTTTTATTAATAGTCTATACCAAAATTGAGAGAATAGAACACTGAAAGTTAGTTTTTCATTTTTCTCATGACTGTGAAAAGGATTTGTTGCCGGTAGTGTTGCCAGGCCAGAATCGCTATTCGCGTTCGCGACCATTGATTGGGTTGGGTCACGGTCACCTAACTGACCCAACACAATCAATGGTCGCGAACGCGCATAGCGATTTTTACTGGTTTAAGCATTCCGTTTCGTGTTAATTCAAACTCAAACATCCGAAAACATGCCACTACTTGCTAATTATATGTATCTACTATAATTTACACATAGCATATAATATTATAAGTACGTTCACAAGACGTCTCAGAATGTACAGCCAATCGCACATCAGTGGCAACACTAGCACTACGAAAATCAACCTTACTGCAACTTCATAAAGGCGCTATCAATGTCACCTTGTGTCCTCTTATATGCGGTCTAGTCTACTGTACAAGGAAAATATTTAAAAAAGAATAAGTAGGTATGCTAAAACTAAACACAGAACATTCGCAAAAATCATAACTGGAAATAAATTATAGAAACTTATTTTAGAAAAGATAATGATAACGTGATGATACCATAATGCTACAATAAACAGTGAGAGTAGACATAGTATAAAGACAAAACCAATAATTGTTCTAACGAATTAACGCTTCCTTCATATTGCGTAACTTCTGCGCAAGTATTTGTGGTACTCATTTAATCTATATTAATACGCGACTCCGTGTGGTAATTACTACTAGCGTCATTAGCTAAGAATACGCTTTTTCATCTGACATCCTGACACGACTGACATGTGGCCAGTAGAAAATACTGCTCCAAGAGTTCCCGAAATTAGATATAACACACATACAAATACCTGACAGGAACCTTGAATGAGATTCTCGTTAGAAGGCACCTCGAATGTAAACTAATACAGCTTCTCAAAACGTCGTGAAAAATATTTTTAGAAATCAGACAGAAGGACATGCGGACTAAGTTCATAAAAAGAACTCTGGAACGTTCAAGGTTGAAAAGCTAAAGATGAAAGATCTTAATGCTAAGGATTTTTTCACTTAGCAAAATGGAGAATAGTATTAAAACGAACATGAAACTAGAATAAAAGGTCTGTGTGAGTTCGAACTCTAAACGCAGGACCTAGGTGAAAAGGTATGCATTAACAATCAACATAATATACAAATGAATCTGAAGCAAGACATGAACGGAAACGTGACAGTATATCGTAAGTACAGCCACCTAGTTATATGTTTTGATAACATGAGCCTCTGTTAACATGCCTATGATAATAACCTTACCTATGTTATCTAGCAACTGATGATAAAGGTAGATAATTGGGTGAAACAAGAGTTGTAAATGATATTAAACATAAAAAATCATTCGATAAATCGTTCAAAGGAACTCGAGCGAGGCATAATAAATAAAATGAGAAGGTTATTTGGATACTATGATGCTAATTTAATTGGCTTTCTTATTACAATTCTGCAAACAATATCTATACAGCAGTTTGCATTGCTCAGTTGAAAAAAATCTGAAAGCTTTCGAATTCACATTAATGATTACTTCGACAATATGTTATGTAATGTTTTATATAAATAGCTCTAAAAGAAGTTAAAATAATCCTTACGGAATTGTTTCATAGAAATGTTAAATAGTTTTTACGTTTTTCTCTAATATATTCTCTATACCACCGAATGCCTCAAGGAACAATCCTAGGCCCCGTGCGTTTAGCTGTGATAACTTAGAATTAATATTTATTAATTAATTATTAGAATTAATTTGTTAACAATAACATTAATTTATTGGTATAAAACCAATTGCTTTGATTACAATTTAGACAGGTAGTGTTTCAGATATGAGTTGTGTAACAAAAGGTTTTGCTTTGTACAAAGTTCTGCGAACTTCCGCATGCAATGCGACTCAATAAGGAAACAACAACAATACCGATAAAAAATCTGTTATTTAATGATTTCTCTATAAAACGCACAATAGCTGACTTCTTATTAAAGGTTTTTTTTTCACCTTGTAGATTTTATGTATTGATTTTGAGAATCATTAACTTAAGAACTAACAGTTTTTAACTACATATTGCATCAGTGTCTGATTAAAGATATTCACATGTTTTTTAATGTTTTTTTTTTTGTTTTTATAATTGACATTAATAATAGATAACTTATACAGTATCCGCCTTATTAGGATTGTAGTTTTTAAGCTCATTTTATCTGTTTAATAGCTATTGTAAATTCTGTTTTACATAAAACATTCGTAATAATATAGTAAAAAAAATATTATCTCATAAATATACCTTATCTGAGCGTCCGTACTTTGACCCACAGACTGCTTTATCTTGATTTGAAAGTGTTCTTAAATCTCGACTTGCAGAACAAGACAGCTTGTTGGCCGCATGTTAAATTACCTCTTAATCATTCAATCTGGTGTGAGATGCGTCGCCAATAGAACTGGTCGCACAGTCTGTCACTTGTGTATGATTGCGCTAGCGCACGAAGCGGCACGGTAACAGGCCGCACGTGGTCCGACGTAGGAACTAAAATGGTTAGAATATGGCTCGCTTGTACTAGAGGTCTGTTGTCATCTGGAAATTGATCAAGTTCTCTGCTCGCTCAGAATAAAAACTTATTATAAAAACTGACAAATTCTTGCTTCTCAAAGCAAAGACTAATTTATCTCTTAAAACGAAAGTGACTATTAACAAGACGACAAAGTTAGTGTTTCCTGTTGTTACTACTTAGTAAAGTTACTCTAATCACCATTAGCAAATTCGCTGTTGTCCCGAAATGATGTATCGCTGAAGAAAATCTAATTTAGTTAATGATTTATTTTCAGCCACGGAATGCGGACGGCAGCGAAGTTTAGTGATGGATCTGCTGGGTAGGCGGGTTGCTCTCGACTGTTTATTCTCTATCTCTCGCTAATTGATATTTTCAGCGTACATGTGAAAGAGACGACAAGCTTATTCGTAGTGTGGATCGAAAAATGTGCGAACGGCGCGTTCTAATCAACCTTGACCTTGTAGTGAATCAAGCTATCGCACTCTTAAGTAATTTGCAATTGATACACATTAGACGTTTACATTTAGAAAACATGTTACACCGGCCTATAACAATATTGCTGACCTTGTATGTCTGACGAATCATACATTATTTCCCTTATTATTTTTAGCTGCGACAACATCGCATACCTACAGTCTTTACTGAACCTAAAGACTGGTTTTCTTTAACGGTATTAATATCATTACTGATCTTTTTTGTGGCTCTACTAACTTTAATTTACTATGTATGTCAAAATTGTAGTAAAATTAATTCCACTTTAGTCAGTTTAAACATAAACGGATCACTTATTCCGCTTATAAAATATGAAGTACTTTTTGTAGTTGTACAAGTGTTTGAATCTCATCAAATGTCATTGTTAATGACTCAAGTCCTCCATTATGATTCAAATAGATATTTTAATAATTGAAGGCGGATTCCTGTTATGAAAATTATATCTCTACCTTCCAAAACATTTTTGTCAGATAAGGCTTTCAATACAATTCCCGATCCCGTAATACCATGATCACGGATTTTATTTAGGCCTTTTCAATACCGGTATTGACGCCCCAATACCGTGATTACGGTATTAAAAACATCAGATGTGAAGGATGTGATCTTATTCTCACACTTGTTTTGACCAGCGCAAGCGCCCCGCTGCTATCTTTAGTAGTTCGCTGTCTGATTTAACATTAAATGCGCTTTCCTTTTTGCGATCACACTTAAAACTTTTTGTATTATTGTGTTACTTATATACTATGTTTTTAAGAATTTTTTATTAGCTTTTGATTTATTTTGTTACTTGTTTAGTTTTTTTTATTGTTTTTTTTTATTGCATAATTATAAGAATGTTACTAAAATCGACACCAAATGATTGCTAGCCAATTAAACTATACTTACATTCCTACAAATAATGATCCCTATTTTAATTTTTACTCGAGACATGATGAAATTTAGATATTAATAAGAAGTTTATATTTTTTTGATGTTGTATTTACAAAGTCTATGTGAAATGCCTTCCTGCAAAAGGACTAGATTAAGTTTAAGTTTTGATTACGTTCCTAATTCCTAGTCCTACCTAAATAATCAACCAATACCAAATTGTTATATAAGAGAGCTATGTATAAAAGGTATTTATTTTATTATTTTCAATAAATAAGAACAATAAAGACTGATTTGAAAATACAAAAACGTATTTTAATGGTTTTATTAATGTCTTAATTGAAACCGTGATCACTGTATTGACTTTTCCAATACCGGTATTGAATAGATCCGGATTTTGAAAGCCCATACTGTTCCAATAATATCTCAGTCATTTAAATAATTGAAGTGGATGAGAATTTGAACAGCCGATTGAGAAAGACAACAAATAAACCTTGGACTCTCTTGGTCCTAAAGGAAGAGCTTTCTATGTAGTGGAACACTGTTGTTTTTAATTCAACTATCAAACCTCGAATTTTATCACCATTGCTCAGTGTTTACAGGAACTGTTCAAAAAATGGATTACATAATACATATACATTATCAATAGCACGTGTTTCCCCACGTCTTTCTTCGCTCACGTGCATATTTATGTTTTCATTGAGTCCGATTCGGGTCGTCCATGTTTTATTGTCAATTGTTACTTTTGAATTGATCCCTAATAGACTTCGTTTATCTAAAATTTATTTATTTTGTTCTCAATTACATTATTGGTTTATGCATTGTTTTTTTATTTGTTTCACCAACCAGTACTGCTTTAACAATGTCAACTGGTTTGGTGAGGCATCCAGGCTTAAAATCAATTCTATTGCTTTGTTCGAAAATTCTTACGAAACTAGTTAACGTCATCTAAACATGTTTGGGGTTAGCATCTAACATTATCCCTCTACGCCTGATTAACGCCTGTTTAACCATGATTTTTGACGTTTAAACGTTTCTTAACTTTTATCAACGTTTATGAATAAGAGGGTTTATATCAATACACGGTGCCTTCTCTGTATTAGAAGAGAACTTTGCCCTGCAGTCAATAACAGGCTGGTATTATTAATTAGATTGTCTATTCGCATAATCGACACTCAATCGTAATGAAAAATCGTCATATCATTTATGTTAGTTTCTGTTTGTTAGTATACGTGGCTAGTTTTATTTAGTTCTCGACAGAATACCAGTAGTTGAGTTTCGATCAATATTTTCTCACCTTTTAACAAACAAGTCTATCGATTTCTTTCAGTTCACCTTTATTGCCTTCGTGGGATTACAAGTACTTATTCGATATAATATGAGTTTCCTTTCAAGTTTCATTCTTCGCCTGTTATCAATTTCATTTCATATCTATCTTCTTCGTTGTTCCCTCAATGTTGAGGATCGCGACCAATACGTCTCCAAGCTATGCGGTTTTCTGCAATGTGGACCGCTTGGTAAATCCTGCCTCCAACAGCTTTTTTGATAGCGTTTGACCATCTGACCCGTGCTCTGCCTTGAGCGCGTTTTTCTTCCACCCGTCCTAGTAACATAAGCCATATCTATACATATTATAAATGTAAGTCGCTTTTCGTGTCTATCTGTGTGACCGCGTTGTTCTTCTAAACTACGCAACGGATTTTGATGCGGTTCACATCACCATTTAGAGAATTTATTCGGGAAGATTTATGAGCTAATACTAGCTATTTAACTCAGTTTAATAAAGAAATCTTCATGTTTTGTAAAGTCGCAAAAACCTTGCGAAACAGGGACAGGTCGCTTGTTTTTGTACAAAACAAATATTGATTTGCGGCGTACAACTGTAGCCATTATTTTCGCAGCGTTGTTTATTCTCTAGTATTTTGATACCAGGTCACGCGTTTCTTTTGCAAATAAACAGTTATTATCTTTAGTACTCTTTAACCTTATTTTGTTTCCCTGAATTTCTTGTTTATTTTGTACAGTTATTATTATTGTGCCTAATAGATTAGCTAGATTTATTATGAGTTATGTATTAAACTTTTCTTACCAAGGGGTATCGCGTTATCCAGTAACTGGGTTGTGGAGGTTAGATATGCAGTCTGCATCCGGTTAGACTGGAAGCCGACCCCGAAATAGGATATTAAAAGGCGAGGTAGATTGATTACTAAGCTTTAGTTACCTACTTTGTACAAAATCTACGCTTAGTCAGGTGGCGTTGAATTTTTCTAAATGTTTAAAGAATAATGATTATTGTTATCCAAACATTAGTTATTATTTGAAATCCATGAATAAACATATTCTGCTGTTTAGAATATCTTAACATTTTAATTCTGAACAATTTTATTAGTATGTATAATGAGACAAAATTAAATGCATTTTCCTTGTTCTTGTCACATCATTTAGGTGTAGAATGGACATTTATCGCTTCGTAATCTGATTCGAATTCAAAGTAACTTAGGATTGTGAAAGGTTCAAGTTGAATGATAATGCTACTAATAACGGTGAGCTTCTAATTATCAGAAAAAATACGGAATGAAGTTAGTTTCGGTGTATTTTTTGTTTGTGGATGTTAACCGTTGAGGAAAAACAACCTAAGATAAGGTGCGTGTTAAATAACTTTAACGTTTGATTGTTAATAAAAATAAAACTTAGGAATTAAATCTAAACCGACCATAAACGATGTTTATCTGAATAACCATTGAAAACACACATTAAAATGTAACACACTAGTAAAAATAACAAAATGAACACCTGAATTAAAATCCATTACCTATGTCAATGTGTTATTTCTAACAAGTAGTTTATTTTTTACCTTTTAAATGTTTATTTTTTTACTTTTAATCGCATCTCTGTTCGTAATCTAATTCGAATTCAAATGAACAAGTTTAGTAGTCAGAAACAAGTGTCTGAACCTGTTTCCGAGTATTTCTTTGAATTAAGGTTTAAATCTACTATATAAAAATAAGTCGGGTTTTCCTTCCTGACGCTATAACTCCCGAACCGATTTCCACGGTTTTGCATTCGTTGGAAAGGTCTCGGGCTCCGTGAGGTTTATAGTAGGTAGGGTAGGTAGGGTAGGTAGGGTAGGTAGGGTAGGTAGGGTTGATAGGGTAGGTAGGGTAGGTAAGGTAGGTACGGTAGGTAGGGTAGAGTAGGTAGAGTAGTTTGGTAGGGTAGGTATAAGTACTTAGTGCTACCCGTGCGAAGCCGGGCCGGGTAAAGCTAGTTACTTTATGAATATGAACCGTTGAGGAAAAACAAAACAAAAAACAATAATAGAATGGTTACATAATTTCGCGTTTTTAACCCCCGACGCAAAAAGAGGGGTGTTATCGGGGGTGCGGCAGTGCCCCCGCCAAGTCAAGCAAAACAAATACAAAGGAACAGCCGTAGTATCTTTTCTCGAAGCCATTCAGGACATTTTCAGCCCCCTGTTACTTCGTTGTGGATAAAGCTAGGAGGAGCTTGAATTTTCAGTGACCAAGAGGGCTTAGTATAACTAGGTATATTCTCAAATTACATTCAATTTGAACCAGTAGTTTAAGAACTATTGCAGGTCAACGTTCCTTAATTTTGTCACTGGCATACTGACTTACTCACCGATCATCAAAATTCTAAGGTTTCCATCAGACACAAAAGCTTCAAATTTTGAACACAATAATTTGTGTTTAGCCTATAAAGCAAGGAAAAATTAGAATATACTGCAATTTCAGACCTAGATATACGAACTGCAAAAGTTACTTTTGTAATCGCATATTATTTATATAGGATTACAAAGTTACTTATGCAGTTCGTATATTTCGGAAACGGGGCTGAAATTGAGGTATTTTTTAATTTTTATTTACTAACTTTTGCAGTTCATGCTAATTTTTGTCACTTACACGTAGGTAAATTTCAATTTCATACATACACAAACAGTTTGTAAAGTTATTCATCACCTGCGCTACCTTTGCCTATTTACATAGATAGGGATTAAACAGATGTAGGATTGCAGTATCTGATCTGATTGAGGCAGTATCGGGGTATAAACCTCCAAAAAGAAATGAGATCCCATCAAAAACATAACATGTAAAAAAATGCAAATCTCGCAACGCAGTTGTTCTAACGTAAAAATATGTGAGATCTAATGTAAAACCAAGTCTGTTGATTTATTCAGTACCTACCTATTTGTCATCCTTATTTCTTAAAAAATTGTTCAATAAAAACTAATATTATAAAGAGGAAAAATTGTTTGTTTGTTTGATAAGCTCCGAAACTACTAAACCGATCTTAATCATTTTTTCACCAATAGAAAGCTAAAGTATCAGGAAGTAATATAGGCATACAAATATTTCGGCTTGGCGCAAAAATTACTGAACGATTTTGGATGAAATTTGTCACACATATTGTTTATAACCTGGATTAACACAAAAAGTAATTTTAATTCCGGTAGTACGTTGCCGTGGGACATTTTCCGCCATCCACGCAAGCGAAGCCGCGGGCAATAGCCAGTCTTTAATAAATATAATGACTTGACAATCGCGCACGGCAATAGAATCTACATTCTACATGCACGCACACTCTACTACAAAATATACCTAACATTACCGCTGCGCTTTATTTAATTATGTGTTGATATGTATGTGATATTATACCGATTTGAATGCGGTTTTTTTAATTTGAAAGCCGGTTTTCTAGCGATGGTTCTTAAACATGTTTTATCAGAATCGGTTCGGCCATTTGAAGATTATCAGCTCTTTTCTAGTTGATGAAAGGATGTGAGCGTCTTCCACAGGTCCAGATCGATTTGAAATTTGGTATTCTGTTACTTCAATGATATTAGAAGAACCTTGAACTGATGCTGCCGCATCTCCTGGAATTTGCAGGATACCCAACTCCCTTACAAACTTACAGCACAGGTATCGTGTTTGGGCTCACTGGAATGGTCTCAATGGATAGGTTATAGATAGATGATGAACAGGGTCTGGTGATGGAGTAGGAAAGAGAAATGAGGAAATGTTTGTGTCGGGGGTTTTAATATAATTTCACTTGTTGAAGTCTTGCAATAATGGAACTGTGGGTGTTGGCAGCGAGTTATAATTATAAACTTTTAAGTTAAGAATCGAGTACGTAATCGAGGGTCTTTATTTTTAGAACGTTGAAGGAATATTTTATAGAGGAAAGGTCAATCAATAGTTTTATGTCAGTTACTATATAATGATTGCTAGAAATTACTATTTTAAGTGTACACTACAATGTACTGAATAAAGAAAGAAAATGTATTTATTGCGACTCGCACGAGAAGACTAAACCCGACCAAAATAAAATAAAACATAAAGTCCTGTACGACGCGACGCCAAAAGGCTCCTAAGTCCTATCTCAGCGTGGAGCTGCGACATTTAAAAAAAAAAGTGTCACAGCGCTGGTATGCCTGGTATAAGATTGCTATCGCATATCGTTGACCCTGTTGACCTCAGGGTAACGCAAATATTGAACTACCTCGATACTAAGTCTCGAGGTCATTCTAACATTACCTACCGTGTTGAAGCACAACCCGATAAGATCCCAAGGGACTAGGTAAAGTCAGGGAACTGAATTATTAATAAATTTGACTCATGACATCATCTGCCTAACCTTTTCCCAACTATGTTGGGGTAGGCTTGCAGTCTAACCGGATGCAGCTGAATATGATGCAGCAGTATTTTACATGGAGTGACTGCCTATCTGACCTACTCAATCCAGTTACTGGGTTATACGATACCCCTTGGTAAGACTGGCTGTCAGACTTTCAGGTTTCTGAGTAACGACGTCCAATATCTACGAATGACAGCCGGGAGCAACGACTTAGCGTGCTTTCCGAGGTACGGGGGTGTCTTGGTATGTAAAGATGGTCACCCATCCGCGGACCAGCCGCGGTAACCGTAGCTTAACCTGAAAGATGGACCCGTGCGACTATTATTTTGGCCACAATAACTTAAATTGGCCGTATATTCAAATGACAAGTGTAATTCTTTGTCAGTGCTATGAAATGGCTATAACACGGCAAATTGACGAAGGCTGTAAATTATATAAAAACCTATTCAAAATGATAGGTTCAGTTCTTCACACAGTTTCATGAGACACACATGCACTTACAGACCAACAAACGTTCGAAACCTTTATAACATATCATCACGCCTGTAATCCCCGAAGAGCTGGGCATAGGTGTACCTTATAATACACCCATTCGCCAGTTATGTTTAAGTCCCATGTAATAGGGGGCTATCCTGCTGCTATCAACCGGGCAAAAATACAGACACAGATTTTTATATAACGGTACTTTACAATTCCAAAAGGACACACCCCCGAGCCATATGTAATAATAATACAACGCGTAAAATTGCGTAACATACATACGTACGAATATGTAGATAACGATTATACATAGGTAATTATATATAAGTAGGAATTATAGCTACTCCTATATGTACTGGCATATCAGCACGGCTCACGGCGTAAATTCCGTCTTCGTAATTACGCAATGATTTTATAATTACCATGCTTATATTAATTATAATTGCCACAGAATACTGAATAATCAGTTATGCGTAAGGTGGTTAGTAATGGTCTGAACTGGCGTTTATTCTAATTGAAGTTACACCTGAGTTGGGAATTATAAGTACGACTAAATAAAGCCTTAAAAGCATTTCTGTACCCTAATTACGTAATACACGATCAATCGGATTTTGAATCGTTTTGAAACAAATTACTAATCCTATGCTTCATAAGTTCGAAAAAAAACAACTGCTCAACAACGTAAATAACGCAATGAATGTTGTTGAACTGTCAAAATGAATCAAATTTGTCGTAATCGTTTGCAAAAATGTGTTGCATAATTAGATAGCTGATCTAAATCATACACAGTAGAAACAGAAACGGAAATACCAAAACGCAACTAGATATAAATAACAAGAGACAAGACACTAAACAGATATTAGACCACTATAATTGTGCACAAAACTGTTATCAAAGAGGTCTCGGATCTCGGCTGGCACCTTTATCTTATCACAATTTATCTCCAGGCCTTGACTGTTGCGTCACGTTCCTAGCTTATGGCCGACTCCAAAGTGCGATAATTTTGGATTCACCACCCGAAATAGATATAACTGGGGAATTGCTCGCGAATTTCACACTAGATGCCAAATTTTAGGTTGTACGATACATTTTCTTGTTGAAAAGACAACTTCTTTAGGCACGTTGAGCACTTTTTGGGTGAACAAAAATCATGTTATTCGCGTCATCGTCACTGAACGCTTTCTATGAGCTATATGTATACTGTGTATATATGTGTACTTTTTGGTGAACAAAAAGCGTGAAACTCGCGTCATCGTCACCGCACGCTTCCCATGAGCTATTTATGTATACTGTTTTCACTTCTATCGGCAGCCCCCAAAGACTGCCCCGCATGTTTTGTTTTGTCAGGTATCTTTGGTTTTTAGGGTTTGATATTCCGTTATAGGATTACTCGTGTGTCTATGTCTGTCACAGCCAATTTGCTCCGAATCTAATGGATAGATTAAGTTGAAATTTGGTACACATATGTATTTCTATGACCCGAACACGGACTTGTAACGTAAATAAATGAATTTTGAATATGGGGGTCACTTTGGGGGCAAAAAAATATTCAAAAAGAAGTTTTGCAAACTGTACCGTGTCACATATGAAATTGCTTGTTGCGATCTCAAATATACATATATTTTTTATAATTTTAAAATATTTACATACTTTCAAAGATATTTAAGAAAATAAATGAAAATTAACCATTACCTCTTCCCTCTTAACTCCGAAACTACTGAGAAAAAATACAGAATATGGTTCTTTACAGGAAAACCTATAAGAAGTCTATGGTCTTAAAATAAGTTGGTAAATCTCAATATTGTACAACGTACAAACTTACATTTGCAATTTAAATATATGGGAGATAATGTTTTTCAACTACAATGTTAAGTTTGTTCTTGGTATAAATTCATTCCAATTACGGAATCCTTCATTGGCCGGTTTTTGTGGGTATATAATCTTATGACCAAAATAAGGAACTACTTACTTAATATTTTGGTCTCTTTCTCTCCTGAAATAATAATCTTCTTGATTGATGAAGCAAATTGTCAAATAGTTTGTCTACCAATGGCGTTTTATCAGACATTTTTTCTACAAAGAATTATTAAAAGTTGATGTTATTTTAATGGTTTATTTAAATTAACGTTTCTTTCAAATATCGCTAGAGACTTATTTTTAGAACTAAGGACTTGCGTATGACGTCAATCGACCGGTTTTCTTACCTGATGTGGGTTAAGACAACCGGTCGTTTATTTAAAGTGCGAAATATCATCTTAAAAAACCGGCCAAGTGCGTATCGGACCACGCACAATGAAGGGTTCCGTAGTTGGGATTTTATCCCAAGAACAAACTTAACATTGTAATTGAGAACATGTTCTTCCATACATTCCAACTGCAAATGTAAGTTTGTAAGCACAAATTTGAGATATTTGCCATGTTATTTTAAAACTATAGAATTTTTACATACATATATTAGTATAGTTTTATTTTCTTAAATAACTATAAAAACATTTATTTTAAAATTACTTTAGATTCGGAGCAAATTGGCTGTGACAAACGGACAGACAGACAGACACATGAGTCATCCTATAAGGGTTCTGTTTTTTCACTCGGACGTACGGAACTTTAAAAATAACGAAACTATCATTTATAAAAAAAGATTTTTTTATCGCATAGTGAAGCCAGAATCTCTGAATTCCCAAAATCAAGTGTTTCTAGAAGAAGTTAATACGAAATAAAGTTCAGGAAATTAAAATAGTATTCGACAAGGCTACAAACTGGCCTGCATTAACCGCAAGAAATGAAGTTTAATCAATAACATTTGACATATTAGTAACCTGATACTTATCCCAAGGTAAATCCAACCACAAATTGATAGATACAGATTTATAGATGTTAGGCGCCGATTCTTTGGCACCGATCTTACCCATATCTAGCCTTCTTTTATTAAAACTTTAACCACTGACAGTCTCATGACTGCTTTCACACAAACCTAAACACTTGATTAAATTCATAACAGATTCTTTGGCCTTCCGAGTCGCGAACACCTGACTCTGTTTTTCTCCCTGCGTCCGATTTCGCCAATGTTATTATAAATGCTTTTGTAAATACAGGGTTGTGTGCTCAAAATATCCGCAGGTTGACACTTCATTCGGAGTATAACGACCGAACGCCCGATAAAAGGCTGCGTTTTGATTGCACAGACAATTATCATTATCACTCAGACACTGGTGGCGTTTGCATTGTGATATAATACGGTATTACATTCTTGGAATTTCAGTTGCATTTTTATAGTTTTGTTGTCCGTAGGATCAATTTAGATATAGGTAGTAGCTACAAGGCAGCTGGTAAATAACGAAAAATATGGCCGAATATAGCTTTTGCCCGCTCCTACCTTTTGACCTTTCAGCGAATACAACGTTAAACGTGCAAAACCTGAGAATAGTTTGATCAGAATAACGAGCAGAATCACATGAACCACTTTTTAACATGGTCACATTTTACAAAAAATCTTCTTTAAAAACTTTGCCGTGTCTATTTATTAATAGGTCAAGCCATCACATGCGCAAACCCGCCAAAATAGGTAAACAAACACAAATTGTTGTCGAACAATTTAAATTTTCTCATACGCGGGATGATAATAGCTTTTATTTCAATGCAAATACGAATCTTCCATACAGTGCCAGTACCATGAATAAGACAAGAGCGTCGTTGCAGACGCAAGAAACGATCAGAATTGCCAGTAAAACTAAAACAGCTCATAAAACCTTTACAATATTTCTCTCTGAAATAGGTCAATTGAATTAAAAATCAGTTGGGGTTTATGAGGTTTTGCGCATTTAACGTTACACGTTGTATAGTAGGAATATACTTTCTAAGTTCTGGGATCTATTACTCCGGCTTGCACATCTTTGTTATCTGCTGGTATTTGTTTGGTTATCATGGCATTTTTGATAGCCTGAGTTTGCTGTACCTAGACGTTTTATTTACTTTTATTTTAATCGTCAGCTAACATTCCACTATTCAGCGATATTTTCACATTTTCATTGTCAAACATTAACCATCTCATCTTTTTCTTAAAAGATAAAGCAAGGTGTTTGGTGACGAAGATGGTCCTGCGGGTCGATCCATCAGGTTAAGCTACGCTTGCCAGGGTTGGTCCATGGATGAGTGACCATCTTTACATACCGAGACTCCTGCGTGCCTCGGAAAGCACGTTAAGCCGTTGGTCCTGACTGCCATTCATGGATGTATCGTATTACAGGGTTGTGGAGGTCTGATGTAAAATAGTGGTGCATCCGGTTAGACTGGAAGCCGACCCCAACATAGATGGGGAAAGGGTAGGCAGATTGTTTGCTCAGTAATTTTCTGGGACACTTCAACTACGTCTCTAAATAGGTAAGATAAAAAAAGTCCTCTATTATAACTGTAAGATACTGGGCGGATTATCTAAGTACTTCTAGGAGTTCCATATTTGTTCAAAGCTTTAATGACATGATTTCTTAGTGAATCTATTAGATTGTCTAAAGTTAGTTTTCTTTACTTTTCATCGTTTCAAGCATTTATAATTTGATATAATTGGGATTCATTTATTGCTTAAAGACAAATCAAATCAGTAACTTGCAAAAACGTACGTGGTAATAGTAAATATATAAATCCGCTGGATGCCGGGAGGCACAGAATCCGTCGAAGTGGCGGTGTTGGGGGAGAGAAATAAACTTGAAATATAGATAGTCCTGTGCCAATTACAAATCTTCCCAAATAAATAGGGTATAGAAGTAAATTAAGAAAGAGGAGGTAACCAATAAAGCAATGTAATATAAAATAACAGAGTGCAGTATAAGCCATCAAAACTAAACCAAACCAAAAAAGAGTGCTGTTGATGAGGAAGATGAATAAGAAGAAGTATATACTATGATATGCAGTATAGGCTGTAACTCAACTCAATGTAAATATATGAACTAAACAAACTCAGTGCTACATCATTATGCAATAAATCCTTATTTGTCAACAGAAATCAAGGATTAGGAAATATGTATACCGGATGACATTTTTTACCGTCTCTAAAACAATTGGTTATATATAGGTGAACAGAGTAGAAGCCCATGGCATAGTTTTTTATTTTTCAAGTAACCAAAAATGAAATTGATCTATCCATAAATTACCACACATTTGAAGTAAACTTTTCACATACTAGAACAATAAAGACAGAAATCTAAAATAAAGAGGACAATATCGTTTTTTTTTTTAACGAATTATTCTTTAGCTACTACTACTACTATTTATTAACTATACAATTAAATACAAAAACACAAACAAAAGGACACAATAGGTGTTGAACTACTCGTCCACATCGCTGTCATCGGGAAACTTGCCCAAAACACTAGCAGCATTGCCACGTTGAATAGCAGTGCTAATCCTTTGGTCAAAGAAAGAGCCAGCCCTCTGGTCACGTGAAGTGTCGAACATTTCGAAATTTCTTCATAAAGGTGACGCGCTTTTAAAAATAGTTTTCTTTTCGTATATAAGCCTCCACTTTTCCATTGCGAATTATTTGCTCTCCATTATTAATTAAATAATGTGTTATGTTAACGGAAACACATTAAACTACTAGTAATGATGTGTAAGTCATTAACATTATCAAGAAACAAGAATGTATTACTGTTGTGGACAACACTAATGAAGTCTATTTACCCGGAAGCAGTTCTATGACTTATGGCACCGAGATTATACTAGGCGACAGCAGTTTGTAATATTATACTAATATTGCCAAGAATCATAATCATAACACTATTAAATAATATATCTAGATTGCAGATTCCCAAGCGTCTTTAAAAAAAAACGCGCGATAATGTATAATTTACTAGATTAGATACATCATCATTTCTGTGGTTACTGTTCAGTGTAGCATAATATGGGCCTGCGCAAACTGGCGGACGGCAGGGGAGAGCATTGAGGATGATTCTTCTATCATTCAGCGCACACGACAAGAAAAATCCTCTGCGATACCGCGAGCGTCCGCCAGCTTACCGGAGCATCCCCCGGTGTGCCGTGGCATGCGCCGGTATGCTCCAAGGTCGATGACTGAGCATTGAAATATAATTACCTTATTTCTATTGGATACGTAGACCTGCTAGGTCTCCAGTGCATACCGCGCATAGCGGTGCATACCGGCGCGGTATCCTCCAGCGTGCTTTTCGATGCTCCAGAGAAAACTGCGCTGTGATGCTCCAAGGTCGATCACCGAGCATTGAAATATATACCTTATGTCGATTGGATAAGTATTAAATTCAATTGATAAATTTAAAGGAGTTTGTTGCGCCACTTCTTCCCAGCTAAAGCACTAGGAAGTGGTGAAGAGTGGGCGTTTTGGAGGACTGTCTTATGTAATTTTGACGTTCGAAACGTGCTGATTCTCAGCCTAGTTTGAATAAATGACTTTTGAATTTTGAATTTTTGAATTTTAAAATCCTCTGCTGTCCCGTCCGCGCAGGCCCTTAATCTTGTTCTATAAGTACATCTCTTTTAGCAGTTATCAAACTATTCATCCCCGTAGATGTATATGGACTACAGTCAATTCATCAAACTTTTTTTTTTTATCTTCTTTTTTCTGATCCCGATCTACTCTAATGGCCGTTCCTTCTGAACAAACTGAAAAATAAATACCCACCAAATTGATACACTTTCTTTGTCTCAAACTTGTTATACCAGCTATTCACAAATATAACAAAACAATCATTGTAACAATTCAAACAATATCATGCGACCTACGAGTGAGTGTATAAACTTGCTACTGAAAAACAGGGTTGGCAATGGCTCGTGAAATAGTAAATGATGTTTTATTATTTTAGAAATTCTCACGAGGCTGTATGAATCTATTATAAAGAGGTAAACAGGCGCGAAGCACTAGTTGTCAGGCATTTTCGCTGGACCGGGCCTATTTGGCGCAGCCGCGAGGCACACTTTCCTGTTAAATTATTGCCTGAACATTGAACAGGTTTACATTCGCCCAAATTTTAGTTTATTTTGTCCTCTAAATATTATATTAGCTCTGAAATATCCAAGACAACCGTTGCTAGACGACCCCGGACTTCACAGGTTATACTTCAAACGGACCTGCTCCATTATACCCATTCTGTTCGTCAAACCCCTCGTTATCCTCGTAAATTCCGTGCCAGCCTTGGCGTTACCATTCATTAATATCTTCCCTCCATCTTTTCTTTGATCTCCCCTCGTTACTTTCATTCACTTCAACATTATTATTTCGCACACCTTTACATATAGTCAGCCCTACAATGTTTACAGTCGCATGCGCATCTGCGTTGTATCAGTTGCATCACAGCTACACGTGGCGGCACTGGTTGTCATCAATTATCTGCTAGGATCCCTTGAAGGTTAGCTAGTACTACGTACTACGATGTCGTAAAACGGTAGCATACAAAATATATTGGTAAAATAGTTATTTTTCTTTTACTTACAGAGCTTAATTTAAAAAAATATTTTGGAATTCTTATTGATTCAAGCGTTTTAAGATTTAAGTTATCCTTTTGAAACATTATTTGCGTATCTCATGTTTACATAAAATAAGAAAATGGATAAAGAAATTCCGCGAAACCCTTTTCAGTTTTTCTTTTCTAGGAAATCCGGTCGAGGAATTTTGTTCAGATAAAAAGGTTTGAAGGTTTGAGCTGAAAAGGAGATTTGAATAATATAGGTATACCGAAAACAGAAAATATAAAGAGTATTGTAGATTAGATTAGATCTTGTACAGTCACGGACTTTAATTGATGAGCCACTTTCAAACTTTCCAATTTTTCAGTTTTATACATTCACGAGATTACACGATTAAACACGAACTCAAACCTTTTAATCGGAAATAGTCGTTTCCATAGAGGTTGAAGGTTGATTTAATCCAATCTATTTGATACTGACCTCCTTTGAAATAGAGCTCATTAATTACTCGTTATTTCAGAAAACCTATCCGAAGACAGGGACAGCAAAGAGTATATATCGGGTAATCTATGTTTATGTGAAACAGTTATCATAATTGTCATGAACATCATGTTGGACGCTACGCGTTCGGATAAAATCGTGGGTCCGAGTTTTTCCGATGTCGAAATGACAAATAATAATTTCTCCGTACGCTAACGTTACTATCGCTACGCTAAAACAATTGTCGCTAGGTTACGGTTGCTAGACCTGCAATTGGTTGACTTTGGTTAGTCACTCTGCTGTCAAGTTTGTAGTTCTGGCTGTCAGGTTAGCCAACCGTTAATATTGCATGAAACTGTAATTATTACATAATATATTATCAAACGATCCAAACCCAAATGACACGCCTGTCAAACACTCAATGACAAAGATATCAAATATAATTTTCTTCTTCTGTAATACGAAGACGTATGACTTACCGGACGGATGTACGAGTATAACCGACTAAACCCGATTTGCATTACACGGCTAAAATACAAACAGTGGCAAGTGGCTCATCAATTAAAGTCCGTGACTGTACATTATAAACACTTTCCCTATGTAGTATTATTTACTGATCATCGGAAGAACATGTACCTACAACATAATGCTTTCCAATGATTATAAGGATATATAATTAATTACTAAATTAATATAGGGAACTGCCAATCAATTGTTTTAAAACTATGTTATTCAAATGGCTTATAGAAATATCCTTCTATTCTGAGAATGAGTACTAATGTAGTAATGAGTAAACTTTAAAGATTCACACACAAATGATTGACATTCTAATTCTTATAATATAATAACTATGATATATGTTCCAATTTTATTAGCTTATTTCAATTATTTAATGAATGTAATTTTGCATGCTAGTTTTATCGAATTGTTTCAGAAACTGTTAAAAAACCCGACCATCTGTAATGTACTACAATTCTTGCAAATAAATTTAATTTCATAGAAAGTGAATGCTATTACATCCATTAAAGTTATCCCAATCGTATGCATCTGTCAGACGTCATGCAACCGTCATCGTTATCACATTCAAAATTCGAATTGAGTCGACCAGACCAAGGTCGGAAATATCAGCTCGTATTTGATAGCTCTATGGATATTTAGGATAGGTGAGATTCTGGCCATCGCCCAACATCATAACTATATAACAAGACTATTAATAATAAATTTGTTTTTCGTTTCAGGTAATGGACTTTTCAAAATATTCAGCTCATCTATGTTTTGTAAGTAGAATGAAGTGCGTATAATTGTATGTACTTAATTTTTCATGTATTTCTAAGTTTTCAACCTTGGCTGTATATGTATTTAACGTTGACAATAGTAGACATTGGTGCCGATTCTCTTGTCACAAATGCCTAAACTAGACTAAAAATCACTAAAATTTAGTTTATTCCTGTCAAACGATGATTTCCCATTCTGAAATAGACTAAAGTGACACAACTTAACTATATTTTAATTTGACAGCACTAAGATGGCTCTGAGATTTTAATTTAGTGAAAATGACAATTTTGCTATTCTGAATTTGACGTTTTTCACCTAAAATTTTAATTGTCTACCTAAATCTGACCATTTTTAATCGCGATAAAATATGGTGTGGAATACTATTAGTTGTCATGAACTAAAATTCACACGAACACCTCGACTTCAGATGCAAAAACAGTACTGTATATATATTTTTTTCATTTCTTTTGCTTATAACTCGAAAATGGTGTGTCCTATCGCAAAAATAATGAAAATTTCGACCCCCTTTATGAAACACTTATACCCCTAATTATCAACACGTAGGTAATATTTTTTTTTATTATCCATGCAAAACGTGAAAAATTCCATATAAAACACGTCGAGGCCGCCCCCTCTGCGCACCTCCGGCTCTAAAAAAATTCACGGGGTAGGGCAAACAAGTGTGTACCACCTGGAGTCGCGATTGTCAAATTCGATTTAGTTGTGTCAAAATAATTTTTAAGTTTAGAGACTTTTATTGCAGAATAGCGTTAAGATTCTCATAGTAAAAAGTAAGGAAATTTAGTGATAGTTTAGTTAGTTTAGTTCGGTTTACAAGAGAATCGGCACCTGTGTCTGTTAGCAGAAAAGATAGTGTTTAAAAAAATCTTTATGTTGCGAATAATCTTCGGATTGTGTAAACAATAAACAAAAAGGCTAACAGAATAAATTAATCTCTGCCCATATCAGACAAATACGGGGTCACGATTTGATAAGCCCTTGAGTAGGTAGTTAGGTAAACTTGTTCGTAATAATAATTATGTATTTATAAGATACAAACAAGTTAAGGTACAGCTAAAAATAAGATTCTCAACATAAAAAGATTACTTGGAAACCCCATATTGCCAATGACGCAAGCAAGACCGACTCGAAGGATCAAAAAGAAATAGTTTGAAGTAACTCTACCTACTATCATTAAGCAGATTAGACTAATGGTCAATACGACAAAAAGGTTATGTAGTGACTGCCTTGTGTGGTCTCTTCTTCTCATGGGCAGTCAGAAACTATATACGTTCATACATCTGCACGCGGGACTACAATAAGAACAGGTTTTGTCGACGGAAGAATAGACAAAATGACAGATTCACAATGACAATCTGTGATTTTGTCTATTCTTCCGTCGACAAAACCGGTTTCTATTGTGGTCTCGCTACGCGTGTTGGTCATACACGCACGCCGGTTGAGAGTACTACGCTCATGACGTTTCTGAAAAACATCACCAATAGGGTCACTATATGTCCTAAGGTTATGTATGAACTTTAAACTTCAGACTAGTACCTAGTTAATAAATGTAGAGAAAACTAAACGTAAGTTCGATAATCGTGCTGGACTGCTGATTTCCCTTGTTCACAAACTAAACTTAAATGAGAGAATTGACATCTCTTACTGACAGACAGCTCGAGGAAAAGACAATGACAGATAAGAAGAAAGTTAGAGATGTCAAATTATTATATGCCTTGGACTTCGCCGTGTTTTAGTCTATACGTTCTTATTTTTCAACTATATCTGCAGTGCTATTCTGTAACCATCTCACCGTGAAAACTTAGGTGAAGTGAGCTCGGAGTGAGCTGTCAGTCTCACTTCACCTAAGTTTTCACCGTGAGATTATTACAGAATAGACCGGCTCTAGGGAAGTTTTAGGTCAACTAAAATTGACAGCTCCAATATATATCCGTCCCTTTCTTGTTTTATTATTAGATAGAAAAAGATGGAAATAGTCTAAATTAAGTTCAAGGTGGGGAAGTTCGTCTACGGGGGAACTTAAATGTCTCGCTGATGGTGGCGAGTGTGTTGGATCATTCGGTTCCCTACAAAATGGTTGAGCTGGATGGTGCTGATCCACGCGTCATGTTCGTGAACGGGCGCCGTCGGTTGAGACTGGTCATCTCTTATCTGCCATTGCTTATTTTTAATCTTATATTTTTTATCGTTTTTGATTATTATTTTATTTTACATTGTTCTCACATATAGAAGCAACAAAAGTATTGTACCCAGGATTTTGTAATTTCTATATTTAAAAGAGTGTCCTTGGAGTTTCTTGCCCGTTCTTCTCCATAGAGATCTACGTTTTGGAATGGGCAACTAGCTTCAACTTTCTGACTAACTGACCGACTCTTTGACAATTCAAAAGTGCCTGTAAATGGTTTAATTGAAATAAATGCTTTGAGTTTGAGTTTGAGTTTGAACACAATACACCGTCTCTCTAGGCTGTTTCTGAATAGCTACGACGTTGACAGCTCGGACGGTAAAACAGAGTCACTATTTCGTCCTACCTTTAAATTATAGATGACGCTGTGTTGAGTTTAATAGAAAAAACGGTCTCAAATGTTTTTGTAGTTAAAAATTTGCTACACCAGTGACTTCTCGTGTAGCAAATTTTAGTAGCAAAAAACGTGAAATGTGAATATCAATGTTTTATTCTGTTCATATCTATATTTACAGAAATATTAATTGTGATAGAAACCTATCCTGTAAATTCAATATTGGGGGAAGACTGTCAATTTTAAGGAAAGGCCGTCACGTGTCGATCGTATCCCAAGGCAGATGTTGTAAACCTTTTTTGGTTTAAGCGTTTTCTTGTGAATTATCAATACTGTGAGTCTATTAATATGGTTCCTTCATTAGCAACATCACGATAATGTGATAGGAGTCTTGTTTCATTTAATCGTCTTACACTAAAGAAAAATATCTAGACGCTGTGCGAGCTGTCTGAAATGGGGAATTAAGGCTGCTCGTATTTATAACATACCTGAATGACGATCATGGATCATTTGAATAATAAAAGGTGCAAATCAACTACTCTCGGAAGGCCGTTTCTTTTTTCATTGTATTAACAATATAAATTGAATAAAAAATAGAAAGAAAGAGGGTTGTTATTCATACCTTTCATTAATATGCTATCTGATCGTGATCAAACAGTACAAATATAACCAATGTGTTTGTTTATTACCATATAGTTTTTCTATGGCTTAAAGATGGCTTAGAGAGTCTAGTTAGTTTCATCTAAATACCAAAAAATATCAAATTTGACATTGCATTTAGATGCAACGAACAAACTACACCCTACACTTAGAATATTCAAATATAATTGTACTGATTTAAATGTTGACAACCTTGCAACATTAAAATTTTGCACTTTGTTGACCTTCCCTTGCAAATATATGCTTACCCCACTTCATGGTTTTACCATATGTATTTGATTAACTTTTATTTTCGAATATTTATTGAATATGGGTGCTGCAAATATCCATCGAATTACAAACAATTTATGCTTATGACGGAGTTGCCCCAATTACTCGGGAAAGTCCGCCTACTTACCACATTTAAAAATAAACGCGTTTATTTTTATTTTGACAACAGTTATATTGATGTTTGTAAAAGCAACTGATAAATAATATTCAAAACATACAATTAAGTAAAAAAAACAGCCATAATGTTCATCAAATCGAGCTTGCAATAAACTATCCTACTAGACTTCGCCACTTGTGCACAACAGAATCGGCACCAATATCGTTCTTCTGAGTTTTACCAATATAAATCAACAATATGTCGGTCGGTTTGTTTATAGGCAGTATATTGATAAAAGATCAATTCAATCCAATGTTTAGACAATGGTCGGCTTCAAACGTCCGCTTTTAAGTGGACTATGAACTGATTAATGAGTTTCACTATTAATTGTTCGTTATTGTCTTTGTTGGTGCAAGTACTTCTGACTAATGACTTGTTTCATAATTATGTTAGATGTCAATACAAACTATGCTTAGCGGTTAAAACCGAATAAATTATAGTTCCGCTATATGGTCAATTATCAGTTGTATCTAGTGAAACTGGAAGCTGATTCTATCATTAGTAATTGGAGAAGAGATACCAGTTGGATCAAGAAACATTGTTTCGATATTATAACATTTTTGCTTCATCAGATCCACATAAAACCAAGCAAATTACTGTTGCAAAATGTATATAGAATTCTGCCTATATGTATATTATATTCGTTGGGAACATTCTTTTGATTAATTGATCTACAAATTGATGAGCAACTGATGTCAGTTACTTGTTCCATAAACTGTTCACTATTCAATACAAGTTCCTACTTCACAGAGTACTAACTAGATCAAGAAATTAAGAGAACAATACAATTTAAGAGCACCATTCATATGCAAACCGAGATGATGCGAGTACAAGACATAAGGTTATCGTGGACATGAATAGATATGGATAGGATATAAGTAATAGTGTGCAGCATGTCCTACTTCCAGGCCAGTGTCCACTGATGGAAAATTTTAGTAAAGTTTGATTAATTGTTTGAGGACACGTAATCAAAATTGAAACAGATTTCGGAATAGAAGCAATCAGAAGTGCCGCGGTACAAAAAATCATACCAAATATAAATGTTTGAGATTCAGAAGGAACCATTTTTAACTATTTACATAAATTGTAGTTTAGTATCTTTAGAAGAAAATCTACCTGTTGGAAACGCTTGTAGTTATAGGTTAAAGTTCAAATAATTATCGTTAAACTATTGCTAAAACGTACCAGGGCTGTTGGTAGTCCAAGATATAAATCGTGCTCTCATATCTACACACATATATAACATACAAATGGCAAATTGTCCTAATAATAGACATCCGAAAAGATCTCAACTACTAAATTAAATTGTAAACTTTGGACAAATCTCAAAATAGAATCGATAATTCGATTATTTGCTGAAGATGTAAATATAAATCATGCCATCGTCCGAGAAAAGTAGATAAGACGAAGAATATAATGGTTAGAGCCTTAGACAAGAGCAATAAACCTATCGCTAGAATAAATGACCTGTAGCAATTTATTAACAAACTATGGTTCCGAACAGGGACTGGAAAAGTTACTCAAAATAACGTTACGCATAGATCCGGTAACGATAATTTGTACTGTTCTACCAGGATCGTAACAAAATGAATTCCTTGGCTAGAACGATACTAACAAACGGAACGAAATCTTAAACTGTTTAAGAAGAATATTAACAATATATCGTTATTAATATATCGGTATAACGAACGTTAAAAAACTAAAGAAAACTTGAATTTCGCGGTCTATCCTGGCGCATCAGATATTTTCACACAATTTTCTCGTGGTTATTAACCCCCGTACTTGCAGTTTCCTTATTCTAGAACATTTTTATCCTCCACGTTGATCCAACGTGGTTGTAACCGCAGCTGGCCGCACGAGCTCGCGCTGTTACATAACGTCGCGTTAGCACGCACGCTGTAATTGTAATAGATAAGTTATATTCAACGTATTACAGTAGTAAACAAGATGTAATAATCGTCATTCTGTTTACCTAGAGTCTTTGAACACGTCTGGCTAAATGCGCTGTGTCGATCATATCTCTGCCCTTCTTCCATTTTTTGTTTTATTCGCCTATCAGCCGCCACTCTATCATTCACTCTTGAGGGTTCCGTACCTCAAAAGATAAAAAACGGAACCCTTATAGGATCATTCGTGTGTCTGTTTGTCTGTCTGGCTGGCTGGGTGGCTGGCTCTCCGTCTGCCACAGTCATTTTGCTCCGAATCTACCGGACCAATTTAGTTAAAAATTTTTACACATATGAATTTCTATGACCCAAACACGAACGAGTAACATAAATAAATGATGTTTTGAATATGGGGGTCACTTTTCGGGAATAATTGGAAAATTTAAAAAAAATAAGTTTTGGAAACTGTACCGTGTGACATATCAAATGAAAGGGCTTGTTGTGAGAATTACAAATATTTGTTTATATACAATTTTGAAACAAATACTTTTAAAGAAATTTATGAAAATTTACCATTTCTCCGACCCCTTAATCTCCTAAACTACTGAGCCTAACATTTTGAAAAAAAAATACAGAGTACTAATACTTTACTCATAGATTACAGAATAACCTATAAGAAATCTATGGTCTTAAAATAACATGGTAAATCTGTCAATATTGTGCGTACAAACTTACATTTGCAGTTGGAATGTATGGGGGAACATTGAGGTGACCCATTCCCAGGACGAGCGTTTTTTGTTCACTTTAGATTATTTGTAAAAACACCGGCCAAGTGCGTGTCGAACCACGCACAATGAAGGCTTCCGTAGTTGGGATGAATTTATCGCAAGAACAAACTTAACTTTTTAGTTGAAAAACATGTTCTGCGGAATGAATGGGAGAACATGTTTTTGCAACCGCAAATGTAAGTTGGTCGATTATTACCCTTTGACTTGTTAAGCCTACTTAGCTGTGATAGTTTTCCTTTTAATTTCTATATACTACTGCCGTGAATTTTTTCACACTTGACTCTAAACAAAAATTAGCATTTTAAAGCTTAATATTTCGCAAACGGATGCCTGAAAAAAACATTCCCAATTTACGTGTAGCAATAAAAAAAATTAAAATTACCACTTTGTCGGCGTGATTAATATGTATACCCATCACCCATGCCAAATTACAGCTTTCTAGTACAAAGAGGCTTTGAGCTAAGCCGCGGACAGACAGACAGACGACAGAAGAAACTATAAGGGTTCCTTGTTTACTACGGAACCCTAAAAATCAGACAGAAAAACCCAATCACAATCTGCCCGGTAGTAGACTTGTTAGTCACACACAGTCGGACTTTGTGTAGTAAACAAGTAGACGTTGTACTTACTTTTTGTACGCTTCTGCATACAATGCATGCTAAAGCTGATGTCTTTAGATCGTTAGTTGATACTAACAATTTCCTGATCGTGGTGCTATTCAAATGTTGTTGTAAGCCTTTTTTGTCAGCAACGCGTTCTGTAGTCATTTTGTAAACTACATGAGGGAAACATGAACTACATACCTAAAATGGAGAATTGATTGGAAACAGTGTGACGTTGCAAATTACATCTTAAGCGACATCTACCGTGAGAATCTTGGAGCACAGGAGTTTCACAATACTGTAGAGATGGCGCTGTTATTGATTTTGATAATTTTTATCGATGTTAAATTAAGTATTCGAAATTAATTAACAGTCAGATTTAATCTCCTTTATAATGAATAACCCTATAAATTTATTTTAGCACGATTGGAAGTAGTATAGCATGATAAACAGTTAACATCTCGTGATTCCAATAAAATTCTGTAAACTATCAAGAAGCCGGGTTACAACAGGTTGACAGGATTCAATACTATGCCATCCGCTTGAGAATTATCTACCATAGGAAGCCTGGGGGCCTACTCTCTCAGTCCATCAACGAAGATACGGGCCCGTCCGAAAGTGTTTCGATACTTCGGAGTGAACCGTCGGGCAAAAATAGCTGAAGTAAGGACAACTGTCAAATCGTGTTGTCATTCGTTCTCAGTTCGGGCCCCAAACTAATCCTATGTCCGTTGGTGAACGCAGTAAGAAACGCTCATAACTTCGGCCGAAACTATGGTTTTCATTAGAGAGTAGACTTCCTGAAGCTTAGTGAATAAAAGCCTCTTAAATAATTCATCATGCGTGCATTTTGGATGTGTGACTAATAGTCAACAATTTTAGAAGTTTAAAACACAAAGTTGCGTATTTCCCTGATACGTCAGCCGGCATTTGACTTAATCACTTTACTGGATTATTGCCGAGAACGCCGACATTGCGTGAATACTGAGAACAAGCAAGAAATAAGAATAAATTAAGAAGCACTTTTGCTTGTACACGCACAATACTTGTAAACAGCTTTTTGATTTAGCCGATTAATATGTTAATCTTAACTGCCTTGATTGAGGCACGCTTGATTGTAGATTAACAAGTTTTTGCACCTGTAGCTTTACTGAATCTTTCTGGAATGATTTAAAATTTGAAATTCCTGTTGACAGTTTCGAAAGCTTATAAAAGAATCAAAATAGGTATGTTTGTTTCAATTTCCCAACTAAACGCTTTCTAGAGCACTGGTAGTCTATCTGTTTGGTAAGATTAAGTTGTTCCCCAGGTCGGTATTACTTTACATTATCGTAATTTGGATGAATGGCAAGTAGAGCCGTGCCCACCGCTCGATTCTAGGAAAAACGTCGTATAACGCTTGATAATGGCATCCCCTACGTCACGCAGCTGTGGTTTTCGCGCAATTATCTTCAATTAAATTTATATAATGGTGTTTACCTCATTCCTATGTTGTGTTCAGTTTACGTTTCGCCACCGATGCGACAGCTTCGATGCGGCGTTTGTTTGTTGTGTATTGTTGTGCGTGGATTTGTTCTTACTGTGACTTCTTTCAATCGGACACTTGTTGGACTGTTACGCAGTATATTGTGTATTTCTTTTGCTTCAACGGAATTGTTGTGAGTACTATTATCATTTATGGATTCAACAATGCCCTCAATTTCTTGCGGCTCTGGCTGAGTTACGACTCTGGTACCCGTATTATGTTTGTGATTTAGTACATTTTCAAAATATTATCCTCGTAAGCTAATTAGATGGTTGTTAACATTCTGGGTAACGATAAAAAAATGTATTTTCCAACGGTACAATGTGGAGCAGATAGAAATAAAGAAAATGTTGTTCTAACTAAAGTATAGTAATCTTTATTTTCTTATTTTAGATTTTGCTTCCTATAAAATCCGCCAGTGAATTCTTATACAGTTAACTGTGATTTCTCTATACTAGTTGCTAAAATCCGCGTTCATAAAAAAAATACCTACTTAATGGTCATTATAATAATAATATACAGTTTATAAAGAAGACATTGCATCTAAGTGGAGTTGATAAGTTCATTACATGTTATCTGAACGTAAACATGCTTGATATAAATACATAATTTTATACAAGGTTTCTTGAAACTGTCTGGGATGTTATTTTCAGTTTTAATCATTGCAGATTTTTGTGATCAAATACGTATAGTTTTTGAAAGCTGAGTCTATTTTCCATTCACCACCACCACATTTTTAAACACTCTAACATAAATATAACATAGATCTCTTACATGCAGAAAGATTACCCAGGCATTTTTGGTTCTTTTGAACGCACTTCGGAGAAATATGTCAATAACCTAGAGATAAATAACTTTGCAGCAAGCTGTCGCTTCCGAAGTTGTTGATAGTATTTGCGTATTCTATCAAAATAAACAAAAAACGACGTAAGCGACACTCGACTTTGGTCTCTTTATTAATATTTACTATGCGGCTACCATGTTTATAACACGTTTTTATTTCAGTTAAATCATTAGGTCCATATAGATTGATACAAACAAGTCTAGTCGAGCCAAACAATCGATTTATAAGAGACCATGCTCGTAAACACTAAACCAGCGTAGCCTTGATACTAATGACGTCATACGAAGGATAACATATTATTACTAATTTCGCAAGAATCAGTATCACGTCAGTAGCCGTATTAACATAATGTGCATTGTAAAATTGCCCTAATAAACATACGATTTTATGCAACTACACGTGTAAATCGCATGGCAAGGTAACCATGAATCATGGATCTGTGGTCAGTGGGACTATTTTCGTATGGCCCCACGATAAGCGAGGAACTCGGGTTTATACGCTAAATTATCGTTTTCAAGGTACAATATAAAGTTTCCTGAAATTGAGGTCTGTGTATAAAAAACTGGATTAATTAGAGTTTTGCGCTACGACGCGCAAAAAGGATTTGACTCATTGAAAAATTGGGATATTTCTTTTTGGATATTCCATCTCGTGAATCATCGCCATCCTCTGTGTTCTTCTTCCAACGTCAGTAACTATCAATAAATCATTGAATTGATTGAATCCTAGTTCGACGGCAGCTCCTAGATTTCTTAATCCCCTTAATGGCTACATCATCAAACTTCACGTTGGTCGATAGATGCAAATACACATCTACATCTTCTCTTCAAACATCATATTTATGAGCAAGTAGCTTGTAGCAGCTCGGAATTTTGTGCCCGGTTGATGGCAATAGGCTCGCCCCCTATTACAATAACTGGCGAAATTATATAGGTACACCTGCCTACCCTTCGGGGAATATATGTGTGTTGTTGTATGTACAAGTACCAACTCCTTAAGATCCCAAAACTTGACATCTCATGCCACCTTCGTGACAAAACCAATTTGTGTCCAAATGACCACTATTAAACGGACATGTATTTATTTTTGTTGTTGTCTCCTTGCTATCAAAACAATGTCCCACCCCATCGACCTTCGTTGCTATTCTCGGTCACGATAATTCTACCTATTAGGTTCATCTACCTGTTTCGTCACATATCTCATTTAGAAACTTCTTTGCTTGTAATGAACTTAATTTGGAATTGAAGAATAACAATGTTCTGAGCGACATCTTCGTTTGTCTGTCTTTATCATTTAAAGTTTTTAAGCATGATATGAAACCGAAATCATTTCTTTGTAGATGAGCTACCTAAACGAAGCAGATTGAAATTTCACTAAATATCCTCTTCGAACCTCTCGAACACTCTCGTGCCTCTAGCCAATATCGAGGTAATTGTTAAATTGCTTCCCAACGTCACTCCAAGGACCAGATACTAGTTTCATAATTCATAAAGTTCTTTAAGGCGACGATAACCGACTTTTAATGATTTCAAACTAAATATCACGTCTAAACCAATAGTGTTAATGATTTGGAAAAAATATAATGTTAAATTAGAGCATTTTCTTAATAGATTAATCTGTGAATATTTTAGATTATGTTTATATTACATAGTGTAATTAATTTGTAAAGTTATGTCTAACGCAGATAAAAAACTGAGAATCACGCAAAAACTATCAAGCGGTTTTTATTTTTCTGAAACCTTCACCATTTTAAAGATAATTTAATTATTAATCTTTTAGTATACGTGTTTTACGCCCCCTAAAGATTTAAATCGCTAGATTCGCCCTAACCGTACTCAGCAGTTAGAAGAAAAAGTGTCCATACTAAGGAGAGTGAGCCCACACATTATTAAAATACCTTTTGTTTTATGTATACTAAATTAATAATTAATTAATGCGTCTAATTTCGGATAGCGCTCCTTGCTGAGCGAGTCCTATTACTGGCTGGACGTACAACGCGTTGCGTAAGTTCAGCACAGAACATGCAAGCTAAGGCTAACCACTCAAGGCCACTGGCATTGGGGTCTTTAGATAATAAATGTAACTCTCCTTTATTGGATTTATGAACCGACCATTATACGGACGCTCAGAGGAAAATACATAATATAATTATGTAGTAATCATGCGCTCGAGTTGCCGCGCGCCGTCTCTGGCGCTCCACTCGCAGGAAATCGAGCATGTTAACACTGTTGTCATTTTATAGCTAACCGCTATTTGTAGTCCACCCATACATAGCAAACAATTTACTGACATGAACTTTAATCTTGTCAATAAGGATGACTGAAATTATTATTAATATTTTGATCAGGAATTTATTTATTGTACGAGCATTATTGTGTTGACAGTATACCAGTAAAATCAGTAATTTGGGCATTTTGCTCTGAAAGAAACGATGTCTTCTATTATTTCGGAATTTATCTTTCTTAGTACCTTTCTCCCAGACTATCAAGTGTCAATTCTGACTTCTTTTGTGCATGTTTCTTTGTTTAATCTGCCTGAATCTCAAGCATGTAACCTCGAAGTAAATCCCAGGCTGAAATATGTTATAGAGTTATGTAATGACTATTTACTTATATTGGTAGGTACTGCCATTGACTGAGAAAACTCATTTCCCTGAGTTGACTCATACGATTTAGCTGTACATAAAGTTAGATAATATGTATATTGTGCCTACTGTCTTATGTATGCACATTCTTTGTTTATCTTAACACCTCTATGCACGACACTCATTACCCCATAAATTATAATTGATATCTTTTAAATTGTTAGAAATAATTATAACAGTAATATCCGTATCATTGCTGTCATATCTGACGTATTCTATATGTATGGACAATAAAACACTGTATGGGAGTTTAACGGCTGAAATAATAGCAATATCGCTATTATCTGTATATCTGGCTAGACAAATTGTTTTAAAAAGCTGTGTAAGGATGCTGTTTATATTTTATACACTTTCCCTATTATTTTGGCAAAAGTCAGGAAGCAGCTAGAGTCAGGGTTAGCTGGCATTTAAACAAATAAGACGGCGACGTTATTGACGTCAATAATACTGACTTTAGTGCCTTAAATTTGACTGCCCAAAAATTGTACTTTGCCAAGTCTTCTTTTGACAGCACTTGTCTCATGTTACTTGAGGTCATTCACTCCCTTTTCATTCGTATCAAGATTAATTCATCTTTTGTCTAGCTTCCTCTGCCTCTCCAATTCCAACTTTCATATTCATAGATATTCAGTTGCAGAAAATTTGCAAACCTCTTAATAGTGCCTATTAAGTCATTCTCATTTATGATTTTCATATTAGAATGTATAAAAATGGGGATTGGCTAAATAATTGAGAGGCCTCCGAGCTGTGGGTGAAGTAGGATGTAGATGGTGACGATGACGTAAAGAACCTAAACATATTCAGTATTGACAAACCTAGTCATGAATGAACAATTAGGTATCCATTACAACATCAGATCAGACGGCCACCTTGCCCCATATAAGATAAATAGAGCATCCGTGACGTAAAGGAGTGTACTCGTAAGTCTTGCAGTCAGTAGTATCAGATAGTGTTACAGTGGAATCTTTGTCTGTTGCACTGCAAATGTAAAAATAGTACGAGGAAAACTCCTAGAGATGCAACATGCGTGAAATCTCTTGTTACGCATGTGCGGAGCGGACTTGAATACAAAGAAATAGATCTGACAAGTTTGAGAAATCTAGGATTATAGTGCAAGAAAACAAAGGCTTTAAGCACTGAATTTGTTGATTTAAGTCTGTGGCGCAATGCCAACAGTATATCAGTCTCATGAAGTGCAAAGAATTTATAGGGTAGACACTAAACAAAATATGTAAGTCCAGTAAAGTTAGAACTTGGGACATCAATATTAATACGTTTGCTTTCCTTACACACGCTGGTTATTTTTTACACAACATTGATTTTCATATATGAACCTGTTTTGAATATGCGGACTTAAACCTGCACTGACGCAGTAAATCTCTAAACAAGTATGTTGATATGGTTTAGCAGAACCCGACCTCTTAGATTCGTTGACCCATCGCTTTCTAAGTCTATGTTTGACGGCAGCATTACATTAATTTATTAAGTCAAGCGTGTAATATCCATGTATAATTGATCCAGAAAACTGTTTTAAATGCCAATCCCACGCGCCCAATCAACAATGTATACGCAAGTGTTACTAAGAGATGCATTTCTGTAACAACTGACATATGCTCATATTTTTTCTAGCCTGCGCTGTCCCACTCTTGGGAAAAGTTCTCCCTCCATTCCTTCCATCGTTCGAGACCAAGCATCCTGCTTCCAGCTTTGGAGGAATCTGTCCACTTTGTCCCGCAATCTCCTTCGTGGCTTGTGCCGTGTCTTGGGGCACTAGTTCTGTGCTGATTTGGACCCACCCGGCAAAAATTTACATTCATAAACATCGGTGCATGCGCTTATGTAACATAGTGTTACCTATCACAGTACTCAGCTTGGCAAAATACCTTCCTGCACTTGCTTACCTTTATCATCTAGTTAGTCTCTTTCACTCATCTAGTTCAGAGCGTCCCATCCCATGCCACGTCTGATGATTCACGGTCTTAAACCAAGTATTCGCGTTCTTGTAACTGCGTCCAACTCACGCAACATTTAATGATTCGCGATCTCCACTCGAAGTTTTGTCTGTTCTAGTAACCGCAGCTTCTTTGCTTAATATGACTAGCACTCTTCCATCGCCATTTTCTCTTAGCTGATCAATTAAGGAGGCCCCGGTTCTTTCCCGTCCATTTAACCAGATAACTTAACTAATGAATATTGATTAGTTTTGTGCGTAAATAATGTGTCATCTTTAAACGTTATTGATTATATATTGAATTTATTTATCGTGCTGACCACGTCATTTGAACCCGTGGCGGGTTTTTATTTGCTGCTACTAATTTATTTTATCTGTTTTATACTTAACTGGTAACGTTTATGTAATGTGATGAATTATTTATTATTAAAATTAATCGAATTTTAATGGAGTTGGTTTCGCTTTTTGCCTACGTCGGTTTTCTTAGTTAATTCAACATTGATGATGATTTTATGAATAAAAACTGTCTTAGCATCTTATTGTCCTGTCTCAGCTTCTTAAACATAACCCAAGTTAGCCGACTATCTAATAATTCCCTAAACACAATTTAAATCTTACTTTGGGTTCCAGAGTTCATCGTAAACACTCTTTCCCTTAGTTATAACGCTGCATAGTGTTAGTTAAGTGTTTATGTACAACTGAAGGTTTTTTTTTTTTCATTACTAGTTCTGGCCAGAACAGACTATCATAAATCTTCAGTTTAACTTTGAACGTTAACGACAGGGTTTTATTTTAAATATTTTTTTTATTTTATAGCCTCAACATTCAACATCGAATACTAAGTCAAAACTGCTTAAAACAATAATTAAGAACAATCTCGAGAATACAAAAAGTTTACACAGTCATTGAGCTACCATTACTATATCGTTCACATAATTGACCGCAAGAATTCATTATCGACACAGTACCATTGTAAATTACACCGTAATTTATTTACATTAAGGTTTATAATCGTAGTGTGTGGTTGTGGGTTTTCCTCGAGAAGCGAAGGTGAGCGAGGGTTGGTGGCGTGTGCGTCACACAGATGCAGTGCACATTGACCAACCCTTCGATTCGTTGAAATGAAGCAAGTGTGCCAGCCTTGGAGTAATTAATGCTTTTATGGTTTAGCGTTTATTGTGTATGTTCCTGTTAATGTATGAGTGCGACGGTTATTAGTAGTTCTGCCAAGACTTCATTTTATTAGAAATTATAGTGAGTTAATGGCAAACTGAGTTTTTATTAGAATCTAGGAAATATAGGTAATTTTAGTTTATGGGGTGATTTTCCTGGGTGAGTAGGCTCGGAAGACCAGAATATATTTTTGATATGTACTGATTTATTAAAATCCCTTAAATGCTCCCACAATGTGAACTTAAGTGAAGTTTTTTCAGACATGATGAGTGGACCCTGTTGGGCACAGCAAAGTAGGAGAGAGGAAGAGGGCTTTTTGATAACAAAAATATGAAAATTGTTTCAGCAATTGAACTTTTAATAGGCACTATCTATTTTGAAAAGTAGATAAGTATCCATCAAAATATTTAAAAAATCAATCTGCCTAGCTTTTTCCCAACTATGTTGAGAACGGCTTCCAGTCTAACCGGAAGCAGCTGAATACTATATTTTACATGGAGCGACTGCCTATCTGACCTCCACAACCCATTAACTGGGTAATACGATACCTTGGTAAGCCTGGTTGTCAGACTTTCGGGCTTCTGACGACCCGTAACGACTGTCAAAGATCCACGAATGACAGCCGGGACCAACGGCTTAACGTGCTTTCCGAGGCACGGAGGAGTTGAGATGGTCACCCATCCACAGACCAACACTGGAAAGCGTAGCTTAACCTGATAGACCAAATCGTACGTCTGTTATTACCTACTTAGCCACGAGCTCCTCAAAATATATAAGATGTATAAATTAAACAAAATTAGAAATTAAATCATTTCTGGATTTTTGGAGTTACCAATGACGTGTAAATTAAAAAATTATTAGATTTTTAACTAACACGTCATCTCTAACCGCAAAATTACCACATAAAAACAAACTCGATCTACATTTTAATATATTCGTTAGATATTAAATATCAAGAAAAAAAACCGGTTTTATTTGTGTGAAAACCAGTCTACACTAGTTTCAAACTATTTTTGGCACACAATCTAATATTCAGATAATATATGGCAGAATCCCAATTAATCATTTGTTATTAGTCTGAGGGTTAAAAACTTACTTTCATACTGTTCATTTGAATAATTTTAATATCATTTACATTACTTGGACACAACATAGAGCTCCATGAGAAAAAAAATATTTTGTTACTGAAGCTTTTAAAATTATATTCTTATAATCTGCACTTTTTGTTGCCTTTTGGATAGCCGGATTGTGTATCCTCGAGACCTACCTGAAGTGAGCTGTCATTCCAGCTGATGTCATGAGGCTATTGACAGCTTACTTCAACTGAGTTTTCACGGTGAGGTTAAAAAGATAAACTTAAACGTTGTACATAGTTGAAGCTACAGATACAAACAACAAGTGAAATTATATAAAAATTAAAAAAAACCCTGACACAGACATTTCCTCATTTCTCTTTCTACTCCATCACCAGACCCTGTTCATCTATCTATAAGCCATTCATTGAGACCATTCCAATGAGCCCAGGATACCTGTACAGTACAAGTGAGTAAGGGAGTTGGGTATTCTGAAAATTCCAGGTGATGCTGTAGCATCAGTTCAATGCTACTATTATCTAATATCATTGAAGTAACAGAATACCAAATTTCAAATCGTTTAGACCTATGGAAGACGCTCACATCCATTCATCAACTAGAAAAGAGTTGATAATCTTCAAACGGCTGAACCAATTTTGATAAAACATGTCTAAGAACCATCGCTAGAAATCCGGCTTTCAACTAACAAAAAACCGCATTCAAATCGGTTCACCCATTTAAGAGCTACGGTGCCACAGACAGACACACACATAGCGGTCAAACTTATAACACCCCTCTTTTCGCGTCGGGGGTTAAAAATTTACTCAACTTCAACTTATTAAGGTGGATCTGGATCCAAAAAGGTAGCCCGCGAAATACAAATTTTCTTACGTTTTTTGCAATTTGCAGGTAAGCACCTGGTTGTACCTTGATCAAAATATGATTCGCGACCATAACAAATATGTAATAATAGGTTGGGGAAAAAGTTTCTTCGTATTTTTTAAGAAAATTCAAAACATTTTTTAACATAGTATGTTTACATTTAACTAAAGTATGTAGGTACCATTTTGTTCGATAACTTTTTGCCATCTTGTAGGTAGGGACATGATCCCATTGCTATAGAAATTTTGGGACTTCTGATCAAAATACCGCGACAAGTGGTTTTGGCAGTCCTCCCGTGATGTTAACCTGACACTGCCTAAAGAATTCTGAAGAGACCGAAACAGGTGGAAATCTGAAGGTGCAAGGTCAGGACTATACGGCGGATGCATTAACACCTCCCAGCCAAACTCTCTTAATTTTTGCTGAGTGGCTAAAGATGTGTGAGGTCTAGCGTTATCATGATGAAAAACCACACCCCTTCTGTTGATTAATTCCGGCCGCTTTCTCTCAACTTCTTGCTTTAATCTCATCAGTTGTTCGCAGTAGAGTTCAGAATCGATGGTCCTGCCTGGTGGTAACAGCTCATAATGAATAATGCCCTTCCAATCCCACCACACACACAGCATCACCTTGTTGCGAGTTAACCCGGGTTTTGCCACAGTCTGTGAAGCCTGACCGGCCTTTGACCACGACCTTTTTCGCACGTTCTTGTCGTACGTGATCCACTTTTCATCACCAGTTATCAGCTTCTTCAAAAATGGTTCGGTTTCATTACGTCGTAATAAAGAATCACAAATGAGTACACGGTTCATTAGGTTTCTTTCAGTGAGCTCGTGAGGTACCCAAATATCGAGCTTTTTTGTGTACCCAGTTTTTTTCAAATGCGCCAAAACTGTTTTGTGGTCAATTCCCAGTTCTTCAGCTACGTCGTAACTACTAATATGCCGATCTTGCTCCACTTTTTCAAAAATGGCATCCATTTTATCCGTAATAGGGCGACCAGAGCGACGTGCATCTTTGACATCAAAATTTCCGGATTGAAAACGCTTAAACCAAATTTGTGCTACTCTCACAGACACTGCACTAGGTCCATAAACATCGCAAATTTTTTTCGCGACTTGCGTTGCATTTTTACCTTTTTTGTAGTAAAATTTTAAAATGTATCGAATTTCTTCATTAGATTCACTCATCTTGACAGTACGAAAAACAAATAAAAATCACACATTTTCCTAATTTGAATTTGGAATTATGTTCTTTAAAATTTAAACTTTCAATGATACCAAAACCAGCCAGATACACATAGTATAGCCAAAGAGATTTTATTACAAGTTCATACATACTATAATGCGAAAAGACTTTTTCCCCAACCTAATATTTACAGTATTATAATCATTAGAATCATACATCTCTGTAAGTTAGAATTGGTCTCAATTTCTCGAATGTCACGATTTCATGAAAAAGTCATTCAACAGAAACAAAAAATGTTAGAAAATTTGAATTTCGCGAGCACCATAAGATATCCTCCATAAGATGCTAAGCTAAAAATAAACTGCTTATTAGTGCGTACAAATTAACAGAGTGTACCAAGGGAAAGGGCTAGTACTGCAATACGTTGCTACATGACGAAGTTATGGTGTGATAGCCTAATTTCCATATATTCGATGCTATGGCAACTTTTGAACAATGTATTACGACCTGCTTTACTTACGCAACACATTTTCGTAAACGATTACGACAAATTTGTTTCATTTTAGCAGTTCAACAACATTCATTGCGTTATTTACGTTGTTGAGCAGTTTTTTTTTTCTCGAGCTTTTGTAGCAATGGGTTAGAAATTTGTTTCAAAACGATTCAGATTCCGATTGATAGGGTACAGACGCCAGCACATCAACCTACTACAATCTGTCAAATTTCTTTAATAGATTTTCAACTTTATCAGTAAAATATAAGGTTCAAAGTTGATTGGGAAAATTTGTCAGTTTCGGGTAGGTTAACCTGCTGGCGTCTGTACAAATGAATTAGGGTTGAGGCGCTGACGCTTCACGAGTTTCATTCAAGCAGGCCAACATGCGTTTATGGCTGAACTTTGCTTTATATGGATTATAGGATTATATAATGCGAGTCTTCTAGTGATAAGTGCCCTAATATATACTCGTTTAGTTGCAATTGGTTTTTAGGGTTCCGTATCCGAAAGGTACCAAACGGAACCCTATTACTAAGCCTTCGCTGCCCGTCTGTCTGTCAGCGGGCTGTATCATAAACCGTATTAAGTGGACAGTTGAAATTTTCACAGATTGTGTATTTCTATTTCCGCTATAGCAACAAATAATACAAATTAATGAAGTTAATAATTAACGGGATCCTCATACAAGAAACATGTTTTTTTCGGTGTTTTTGCTTGATTTTAATACTTACGTACACTTGGCCGGTTTTTTGCAATCACAACAGGCACTTGTTGCAACAATCTCTTGTTTTGATTTCTATGATTTATAATGGCGATCCGATAAGGTATAATAAAGCCTATGTCTAACGGAAAAACCACCACATTCAACAAAAATATGACACCGAAAAACCGATTCTACACAGTTGGTAACTAGAAACTCACGGAAGGCGAGAACAGTATGGCCAAAAACAACATTAATGTAGTCTCAAAAACGTGTTTACTTTTATTTTTAAATGCAAATTCATGCCGCTTCGCTATTTTTGTACTACCACGTTGCTTCTAATCTTGGCTCGTCAACAAACGAAAACTCGCTACGAATTTAAAACAAACACCTCAAAAACTCTTATAACCTTTATCGCAAAGCAAATATGAGCTGTTTTTGAATGTTTTTCTCTTTTTCGATGGCACGCCATAGCCCTGTAATCCCGCGAGATTCGAGAGTCGAATATTTTTAGAATGCAAAAAAATAATTGTTATTGTAGCAAAACACGGTAGCGGGACGGGGTTAATTCGAATTTAACTCTAAAGACCCGGTTTTAAGATTTATTTTTGGTATTTTTAGAATGCGCAAAGTTTTGGAACTTGGACAAAACAAATTATAGTTTATTCACAGGAAAAACCATAATGGCCAAGTATTTTGTGAATCGTTCAGTCATTTGCTGAAAAATACTTCTTCGAGTCTAAACAATTTCAAAATAAATCAATTACGGGTCCCAGAAATACCATTCCATTTATTATTTCAGCGTTTAATGCTACGTTCCCTTGTCTCGCCAAAAGCAGCTGAATGAACTTTTTCAGTGACAATTATTTTCTCAAGGACAATTACCTATTCTACAAAATTTGGTCCCGGCTGTCATTCGTAGATCTTTGACAGTCGTTACGGGTACCCAAAAGTCTGACAACCAGTCTTACCAAGGGGTATCGTGTTACTCAGTAATAACTGGGTTGTGGAGGTAAGATAGGCAGTCGCTCCATGTAAAATACAGGTATTCAGCTGCATCCGGTTAGACTGGATGCCGACCCCAGCGTAGTAGGGAAAATGCTAGGCAGATAGATTGAATTATTAACAAAATGTACTTCCAAAAGGACTACAGTTATCTATTAGTTGTTGGGTTATTATAACTTGATCATTGTTAGTTTGCATTTCATTGATAAGATTACAATTGTTGTCAGTCGTGTGTCGAGTGCTTGTAATTATTATCCTTATCTACTTCTAGCATTTTTATAATACAAATGCAGTTGGAGACCATTGTTGCAGGCTGTTAAAATGTAAAATATTGATATTACGTATGGGCTAGGAACAATTTCTGTGAAAAGTTCGCGGAAATTGTTCTACTAGAGTCGCGTCGCCCCTTTCTGCGGGAGCCTTATATCCTTACCTATAAAAAGAACAATTGTAGTCTAACTTAAAATTCGAAATATGTTATTAATCTTTGATCTTCTGATCACAACGGTGACGTAAATCGTAATTAATTCAATGCGGTCTTTGGGGAAAATGGAAATGAATCTTCCATTAAAGTTATAAATAAGCGAAGGCAAGCATCTTTTCGGCCTATGGAGGCATCATAAAACGCTTATTAAAGCAGGTTAAGCGAGCTTGTTGTTAAAAATAGTATTAATTATTATAAGAGCGGGGAATTCGCATGACGTGGTGAGAGGCGATTGCGGCCCGTCGAACGTCATAAGGTTCAACGCACTCTCTTGATATGTCTTCGCAATCGATTAAATAAATAAGCGGGTCTGAATCGAATCGAATGTTGCTTGGCCAGCACTATTAATGCTTTGTTAGTTAGTGTAATTTTTGTATCGATATTTTTATTTTAGATTTCGCAGCTTTCAGCGCGTTTTACGTCTTTTTTAGGGTTTGTCTGTCTGTCTCTGTAATCTGTTTGTCTATCCGCGGCTTAGCTCAGAGACGGTTAGTACTAGAAAGCTGTAATTTGGCATCGGTATACATATTAATCACGCCGACAAAGTGGTAAAATAAAATAATGAATACAATTTTTTTTTAGGGTACCTCCCTTACACATAAAGTAGGGATGTTTTTTTTTCTATCTCGTCTATCCCATGGTGTGGGGTATCGTTGGAAAGGTCGGTCGGTTCAAACATATTGTGAGTTTGTGAAAACCATTGTTGGATTTAGGGATCTGTTTACGAAATATTAAGCTTTAAAATACAAATTTTTGTTAGAGTCAAGTGCCCAGCCAGCTAACTAAAGCCAGCCAGCTAAACGGTTACTTTTAAATATGTGAAAAAAATCTCAGCAATAGTATAATAAACGAAATTAAAAGGAAAACTATCACAGCTAAGTAAGCTCTACAAGTTAACAAGTAATAATCGACCAACTTACATTTGCAGTTGCAAAACATGTCCCATACATGCCGTATGGGATACGGAATGTATGGGAGAACATGCTTATTTATGGTCTTAAAATAACATGGGCAATCTCTCAATATTTTGCGTACAAACTTACATTTGCAGTTGAGATGGATGGGAGAACATGATTTTTAACTACAATTTTAATTTTGTTCTTGGAATAAATTCATCCCGACCACGGAACCCTTCATTGTGCGTGGTCCGACACGCACTTGGCCGGTTTTTTATGTTTCCTCCGAAGCTATCCTATCGATAGTAACCATGGGATGTTTGAGCGATGATTTGACTTTACTGATCGTCGATAAAATAGAAAGGAATGAACAGCCCCTTAGCTATCACCATGCACGAAGCCTTCCAAGTAATTAAATAACAACAAAAGGGAAGACAAAAACAGTAGCAGTAGCAATCCAAAGAATTGCTTACGGTCACTCTCACTAGGCTAATGAAGCTATTGAACGTCTAAGCACGTCCTATTGTAAGCGTTTGTAGTATTCACTGCAGAGTGCAAATGTTGATGGTGGGAGGATAGAGAGAGACATAAGAAACGTAGGATAAATTGTGTGGGAGATGACAATGAAGGAAAACGCAGTTAATGATAAGGTGACCTAAAGACATCATCTGCCTAACCTTTCCCAAACTAACACTTTACATATACCGACTGCCTATCTAAACTCCACAACCCAGTTGCTGGGTGATAAGATATCCCTTGGTAAGGCTGGTTGTCAGAATGACAAGGTGACAGGGGAGAATAGAAGAGAAATCATTGCCGACCCCTAGGACCAGGGCAAGCTAAAGGAGTGCTGATCCGGTAATGCAAAACAAACTAAAGATACAGCCTGTAGTAGCCTAGATTATGCAAGTTTGTGATTCAGTTAACGCACATAAATAATGACTGAATAACAATGTTAACTCGTCATTACTTACGCACAATTGCAAATGCTACACGCAATAATTTAGCAAAGTTGATTATCTATTATCGATTGTTACGTAGTACGAATCATAGTTGGTGCTACTACTGTATTGTCATTATGATTAGTATTCTGAGCTTCATTTTCTTACTCTGCTTTTCCTTGTACATTTTTTCAAACAAAGGTAGACTTGTGTCTTTAACATCAGGTCTGCCAGTCTTTAAAATTAATTTATAATAATCTATACATTAAATAAAATTGAAGTGTCTGTAGTATGGTCAAAATAACAGGTTTTTATTAAATGCATATGACATACGGTACATAAAACATTTTTTTTTGTCTGTCTGTCTGTTTGTTCAGGCTGATCTCCGAAATGGCTGGTCCGATTTTAGCGGGACTTTCATTGGCAGATAGCCAGATTTTATTTTAGAAAAAGAATAAGGGTACCTACACTCGGGGGACGCCGCAGGCAGAAGCTAATTTGTATGATAAATCTCAAAACATTAATCTTGTTAAGACCCTTTTTTTATTAAGAATATCCATTATCCTTTTAATTTTTTTAATAAGCACTGATATTTTGGGTCTTTTATGTTCAATCATTTTTGTGTACTGGCATTCCCAAACTAACATTTTGTGAGAATATTTTTAGTATCATGCTCATTCATATTTTTTGTGGACCTAACCTTCGAGAGATATCAAACCGAGCATTGACACCACTTATATACCCGTATCAAATGCTTACAAAAGTTACAAAATGGAAACTTTTGAAATATGGTCCCTGAAGATCCTTACAGTAAAACAGTGAAGACTTTTAGAAAAAATATAACACATACGATTATCCGTATCCACTTGCTTGAAAACCCCTTTCCCTCGCCTGACTTACAGCTTGTGGAAATCAAACAATACTCGATTCTGACACTGCTTGAGCGAAAACGCGTAAGCGATACCACTTCAAGTGAACTGCAACAGAATCTAATTACAAACCCTCGATACGTGTGAACCATATTTCAAAAATAGAAAGCTTTTAAGCCACATATATGCTGGACATAGAATCGTAAGCATGGAGAGGAAAACCTGATCCCATATATTGCCTAATTTTCATAAGAAATGTTAGAGACAAAGATGAGAGGACATGTTCGAAATTCGAACTCTACATGGACTAGTCGTTATGCGGTTTTAGCCTCTTGAAAGTTTAGGTAACAGTACGTTTTGCTCTCAACCGGATCGAACCGGAAAAATCAATGAGCTACCGGTTCAATCTGGTTATAAACACTGCGGTATTTATGATACAAGCCGTAAACTGGACCCATAAAAGTCGGGACCTAAGACGGTCCGGCAAATTCTAGGTCAAAGAAAATTAATGATGTCGTAAACGCTCTTTAAGACAAGTTATTGAATTGGGCAATGTTCTTAAAAAGACGGCGCCACCATTTTCGGCAACTACCACTTATAAGTCCATCGAATACTTAAGTAATCAAAAAAGTGCTTAGCAATGACCCTTCGTCCCGTATTAAGTTGAACCTTTTAAAGAACGTGATATTTCATGAATAATTCACGAAGAACCGCGATCAAAAGTAGGTTAAAATGAGATTTCACCCAAAGAGTCGTACATTATCTCCTTTACTGAAAATAATATTTTCGCCAATCTAAACATAATAAACCATTTATCCTCACTTCCTGCGCTGTTCTATCTCAGTAACAGTTATGAAACAGTCCAACATTATTTTAATTAAGGCGGACGGGGCACATGGGACGATCGATGTTTACAAACAGGCAGTAATTACTGATTCTAAAAATAAGGGCGACATTATCTGGCTCGAGCCACCCGGCCACCCGGCAACCGGTTGTCGGGGGCGAGCAAACACTCGCCTTGACGTGGGCCTTGTGGCTTGTAGGTAGTGGAGCCACGTGAAAGAACACTGGAGGGACTTGTCCTATATAAAGAACAACACATTTTTGAGGGTTGAAACCTCGAGATAGCGACCATGTTTTAATTTCTTTTGCTTTGCGTCATTCACGTAGTTTTATGTGATAGAATATGAGTACATTTCTTAGCTACCATTGATTTCAATCCGTAAAAGTTTGTCTTATCTCAGATCTTATTCGTTTCTCTAAAATTATACCTCATATCACATTTTTCCAATTATCTTATCCATGGTAACCCCAGCATGGATTTCTCCTTACGCATCAAGTAATAGATTTCCCACTTGATCCCCGTTGCTGGGCGACGCAATAAATATGGAAAATGGTAGAACATATCAAAAATGGTTTTACCAATGTCGCTACTAACATACTATTTTAATTTGATTTAATAGTTTAAGGATCAAACTAAATTATAATGTAATTTTTGTTTTATATTTTATATGAAATTATTTTTTTACAAAGCCACAATCTTTAGAGTTTTGACAGATGTCCATATGGAGCCTGTTCACTTCTTCACTTTCAGTGTGAGTGATTTTAATGTTATAAAGTATTAGGTACCTATATATTTCCGAAAAGCTCGTCGTCTGAAGATTTTAGAACAATTAATATGTTTATAATGTTATGTTAAAGTTTACGTTAAAATAAAATAAGATGAAAAAAAGTTTTTTTTTACTTCATTGAGACTTTTGACAGTTACCCACGTCTAACCCTGCTTTATATTTAATGTTGAATTGTAGACTAGCTATTCATAAAAACATCAAATAAAAAAAGGCTGCGGATATTTGGGATTTTAGAAATAATTTGTTAAAATGGGATAAAAGTCAGAAAATGGACAACCGCCATGTATAATAATGTTAGGGCGTTTATCATGTTTGCACTAATGTTCCGTGTGAAAAATTTTAATCAACAAGATGCATAGGTACTCACCTAATTTTTCAAATACTATCTAAAGAATTATTAAATTTATTTCTATATAACAAAATAGTGATTAAACAGACGTTTAATTGTTACGAATACAATATATAGTTCACTTCAAATAACCTTGCCGCGTAGTAGTCAATCTTACTTAAAAAACAGTTGCGCGCATGCGCAACCTAACTTCAGAGCGTGTTTTGTTAACTCTTGAAAATGTCCACTTTCAACTGTTCTAAACGTAAAATAATACTTTCCTATATCGAAGGAGGAAAAACATTTGAGGCATTATCAACAGTTTTGAAAGAAAATTATCATCCAAGTATCATTAAAGTAAACATGAATCTTTATACAATCAATTAATTAATCTATGTATATAAAAATTTTCAACGTAATATTTTTCTTTTTTTTACCTTATATTTATGTTTTTATTATATATTGATTTATATTTTGGGATTTAATATATGATAATTGGTTTTTGCAGTCATTATAATTTATACTGATAGTTAAAAAAAAATATAATTTTTGATGCAGTTGAATTTGTTTTATTTTTTTAATGTATTTTATTTAATTAATTCATATTAAAGTACATCACATTTGAAGCCATATTTACTACTCTATATTTGTGCAAAATATCACAACATAATGTTTAGAGATAAAAAAGTTATCGATTTTTTTTCCGAAACAGACCTCGATTTTCCATAGTGCGACGCCTCCTGAAGGTCCGATTAACTTGGCGTGCCAATAACCTGGCCCTCGTTTTATCTAGATTGGATTCTAAAAGATTGGACTTAAACGGCGGTATGAAGGTTAGAGCGTTGCTGAAATGTCGCGTGGAATCGTTCAGCCGTTTGTTCTGTTTAGGTTCGGTATCGAGAATCGATTTATCAGCCCTTGCTGCATGGCACTGGTATTCTCTGGGATACAGGCTGACTAGACTAAACGAATCCTCGAATTCTGGACTAAATGAATTTGAATTTAGAATGTCTCAAACTTCATTACCAGTTTGATTAGGCCCATGTAGCATTCAGTAGTTTATCCAGAATTTGATACATCCCATCAATGTTTTTCGTAAAATGAATTTATGGTATTACAAAGTGTAACATAAGCTGGAGATACTTAAATTAACACTTTGTTGAATATTTAAGTTTAGTATTGACTCAGTATTTATTATATGCTCACGTAATACAATAATTTAGTCTTGTTATGAGCAGTTGAATGCAAATGAGACATTCGAAGTCAACTTTGGTAACAAGCGTCGTAACTTGAACGTTAAATATGTTATTAAATTAACAATGTTATGTGACAGATTGGATTTGAACTTGTAGATTATTGAATGAAATGTCATTAGTCCCGTTTGATAGCCTTAATAACTTCCGTAATGCTGCTCCCACTTCTTCTTAGCACTTTACCACGTGGAATGTTGGTTGGCGAAAAAAAAATTACGATTGCAGATCGTGAAAGATTTGAAACAAATACAGTTCAGAATTTGCCCCCATATTTAACAGCCACTGTTGATAAAATGAAAACTGAAACAATATTTTTGCGATAAACAGTGGAACCGTGATTACGATAACATTATTTATGACTGAGACTTGGCTCTGTGATAACGAACCATGGTCCATGGTCACGTCAATATTAGAAGACTAGTACATACAATGCCTGGACCAGGAATATCAACAAACTGGTACTTATGAATTTCACCCGAATGCTCACGCTTCTCAAATAAATACCTAAACATAGGGATACCTTCTTTTCGCATAATGTTCTTTGCCCTAATATACTTCGGCATAACGATTTTGGCACAATTTGTTTTGGCATAATAATACTTCGGCATAATTTTTTTAGGCATACGTTTTATGTTGGCATAATCATCTTAAAGACTAATTTGTTTTGGCATAAATTTGATTCGCATAACGTTAGTAGGCCTAAGAACCGAATTGCTGCAAAACCGACTCCACGTAGTCTTGTTTGTCCTACCCCTAGAGTGTAATTTAAAATCGCGTAGGCGCGTAGGGGCGAGGCGGCCCGCGGGCTGAGGAGCAGGCGGCTGCGAGCGAGCACCGCAGCTTCGGCTTGTTGGCCGGCTTCGCCGGCCAGCCTCAGCCGCGGCGGTGAGCGAAAGCCGTCTGCGACGATTAGCACGCGTGGGGCCGCCGGAGGCCCGCAGCGCCGGAGCCGTGACAGAAACCCTGCCTGCTGCATGTTGCATGCTCGCTTGAATGCTGCATGCTGCATGCTTGCTTGCATGCTGCATGCTTGTTTGCATGCTGCATGCTTGCTTGCATGCTTTAACTTTATGCTTAGTAAATTTATGCTTTAACTTTATGCTTTAGAATATTATGCTTAATCATTATTATGGTTAGAGAAATTATGCTTAAAAAAATTATGCGTAAGCTGTTATGCGTAATTATATTATGCGAAATTATATTATGCGAAAATATAATTATGCCAAACAACATTATGCTAAGTTATATTAGGTCTTAAAATTTTATGCAAATGGATAGGGAACCCTAAACATAAGATACTCATCTACATAGACTTATCTCACGACTTATCACAAACTCAATCAAATAAAATTATGCATATAAATCGTAAATATAGGAAACTAATTGTTTCCTGTATAAGATCAGCAGTGTACCAAGGTTAGCTGGCAGTTATTTTAATGTCCTTATCCCATTTATTTCCGCTTTAGAGTCTTCACGAGTATCTCAGAAATCCTCTACGATCACTACCATCACCTCATATTTGTTTAAAAAACCTATGCTGTATATTGCCCTTTTCTTTAGCACTAAAAGGGAAACCTTTTCAAGTTCCTATTTACATCATTATGTCATTCTTACTTAACATTTCTTACTTCTAACGTTCCTGAAGCAAAGTGACACAATCTTCTTTGATTCCAGAATGTGTATAGGCCATAAAAAAAACCCACTCATTGATGAACAATTTTGATTCGCGCCCAAATTCCTGTTTTCTCTAGAATTTTCCAATATAGAGAGCTTCCTCTGACAGGACCTTTGTAGTTCGTCCATCTTGAAAGTTTATGTGTTCACAATCGGTCACCGCTCTTCATTTGCACGTGTCACTCTTGTTTTACGATTCGACCTCGTATTGTTGTCTAGTGCTGGGCTTGTTTTAGTCCTGTTCTTATGTTTTTTTGAGACATGACTGAAAACAATTGGTTTGTTATTTTCAAAGTCGTGATCAAATCATTATTATACATCCAATGACTTGTCAATATATGGGGTATCTTTCCTTCGACAGCCTCACCCTGAAAATCTACGTTAATCTTTTCATTATTTTCCCGTAACTGAAGTTGACATTAGAGATATGAATAAAGCCTCGTGCAGATTGGCGCGACGCGACACTTGTCATTGTTCTACCGTGAAATTTTCTTAATTTTTTTAAATTAGAATCGCGTCGCGCCTCTTTGCACGAAGTTTAACGCCAAACACACGGAATTAAAAAACCAACCCTTTCTTTAAAATCGATTCTGACAATCTTGTGGTTAATAATAATCACGATTTCCTGCTCGACGCACGTTTATAAACCGCAAAGTAAACGGCCCTTAGAAACAATAATTAGATTAATTGATTTGTTGGTAATGGCTTCATTAACGTTGATGTATGGCTATGTTTGCATCCACACAGTTCAGCCTGTCTGTACCACATAGTACTTGTACTATAGACTTATTCTTCGTTGCTACACGACTTACATAGAGAATCGCTTATGTGAAGAACTGACGATCATTTCCTGATCTAATAATCGATTTGTAATCTTGACTTGACAACTGTGGGTTGAAGAGTGAACTGGAATAATTTTGTGCGGCGGTGTGATTTTTAATATATTCAATACTCTCTGTATTGAATATATTAAAAATTCGAAATAAAATCCCTTGTAGAAGACATTAAATAATCTGAGAGTACCCAGTAAAGTTATATTATCTTAATAATTCCAACACTAAATTTTAATTTTATTTAACCAAATGAATACATTATTTTTCAGTCCGTTTTGTTAAAGATTATTTTGTATGACTGTATCAAATTCCGCTTAGTTGATCTGGGAATTACCAAGATATGGGGAAACACAAATGTCCAGAGTCCATATTAGAGTCAGGCTAGGGTAGGCGACCCCATTTTAACCATAGGAAAGCAGATGACTGTGTTTCCTAGGAACCCAATACCCGTTGAACTGACTAACATACAAATATTATAATTTAATACCTCGCAAAAGGGAAATCCAATATATTGACTGTTTTAAAATAAACGTTGAACTGCGTAATTTATTTAGTACATATCAATATTAAAAATCTTGTGGTTACTACAGGTTTTGTAATTTCATGATAGGGACGACATGTTTTGGTCAATTAAATGAGTTTCGAGAATTATTTGTCAATTATAATAAATATATGATGTTTCCGCAATGCGTTGATTATTATTATGAGAATGCAATTAAGTCAGAATGTAGTATTCATTTTAATTGATAGATCATTAAGGGCAAACAGGCGCGACGCGACCGGTTATAGTTCTACCGTAAAGTTTTCTAATTGTTTTATCAGAGTCGCATCGTGCTGTCGCGTCACGCCCGTTTGCGGGAGCCTTAAAGGAAATTAAAAATTCTTGGAAATGAGACTTGAAACGATTTCAAATGCTTAATTTGTAATTATAATTAGTTTACTTGAAAATCACGATATCATTCTTTCAATAGGCCTACTGCAAGAAGTCCTTATTTTGTAAAAATATTTTATTTCTGAAAAATAATCTTTTCAGCATTTTCGGTCTGCAAAAACGTTATTCGTTGGGTTACACGTGCTTAAATAATGTTGTTTATCTCACATAGTATGTCAAATCACACATTTCACATGCATATTGGTCACTCAGTCCGTCAAGAAGAGGAAATTCGCCTTTCACCGCCACTCGGCCAGTTCCAACGCGGTCAGCGCACGCGCAGCTACAAACAATTTTACATTTTAAATTCTTAGCGATACAGTTGGTTATTAATTGACATGGTCCAAGCTGGTCATTAGCTCATGCTATGGTCACTGGAGAGTAGTTTCAGATAAGCGAGTTAATTATCCAAATTAAACAGTTTGGAACAGAATATGCAACGTTGACTTAACTCTTGATATCTCTCGGAATTTATACGGAAATCTTATGGAATTTAAAATGAAGTTTCCAGAACAGCCCATTAAACGATTCCTGATTCAAGTATTTTCTGTGTTTAAGATAATATGTGAAGACAAAACCATGCATGGATCTTTAGAAACCGTAGAAAACTAAACAAATTAAAAGAAATACACTTATTTAAAACAATCTACATCAGTCACAAAAACCCTAAGACACATTTCAACAGCATGAAAAAACTAGTTTACCATAAGAAACAATAATAAAGATAAATAAACTAATCTCAAAAGAATATAGTCAGTTTTCTGGGTACAGCACTAGCCCAACCCACGACTTGGCAGGGAGATCCGGCCGATTACCATAAGAAACAATAATAAAGATAAATAAACAAAGTCAAAGTCAAATAATTTATTTCAATTAGGCACAAAAAAGGCACTTTTGAACGTCAACAAACTAAACTAAATCTCAAACTAAATCTCAAACGAATTTAGTTAGTTTTCTCGGTACAGCACTAGCCCGCGACTTGGCAGGGAGTTCCGGTCGATTGCGATAGTGTAGGAAAATCTTAGAAATCTAGGGCTTTAAGTCCTTAGTATATGAGACAAGTTGAGTGAGGCAATGATATGGAGCAACTCGGTAGAGGCATATATTTATTTATTAAAACTTTATACACAAATAAAAAAACTATACAGAGGCGGACTTAATGCCTGAGGCATTTTCTACCAGTCAACCTTAGGATGGAGCAGAGACAAAACATGGCAGGTGCAAGATAAGGGAGAGATAACTTGAAAAAGAATACATACTGAATGACTATGTATGTATGTATCTATGTATATGATACATACATACATATTAACCGAATAAACTTTTTTACCTATGCAGCCATAGCGGTTATTATTAACGGTGTTGAGTACAGTGCTTTGAAAGGCTGAGTTGACTGATTTAGAGATGTTCTATGGCAAAATATGGGCCGAAATCCAAAAGTTAATATCTGTAAATCTGAACGCTTGCACCTCCTGAAAGATTGCCAATGAACTCGTAATAAGTCTGTACAACGATACCGTTAAACCTCCTAAATAAAACTTGAATAATGTCTAATGCCTGCTTTCACTAATACTTGTGTAAGTCCGAGGCTATTGTAACCTACCTATAGTATTTAAGATTATATTATATACGGAAGTTCTTGGCGTACCTACCTTTAAATAAATAACACTGGGCGACACCTAAATGAATGCCCGAATAGAAGCGTAAATTTTGGCGCATTTAGGTGACCAAGTGTCTTAAAATTAAGTGTCCACTTAAACCCCAATTAAAAGCCCTTTTAAAATAAGTACAGTTTATCCCTTCCCGAGTCCAGACAATCCGTTTCAAAATCGCACGGATGTCGAAGCATTTTGTAGGTATATAAATATATTGGATAGACCTTCGGAAAAATGAAGATTTCGTCAATATAGAGATATTAACACATTATAAATTGTACCTTCCTGGATTCGTTATGAGTTTACCTATTTGTTGATATATATATTTAAGGAATTTAAACTGACCTGGCCTCACACTGACGTGATATGTTTATATTAATTATACGTCAAAAAATGCTGGCCAATTAGGACCGAGTAGTTATGAGCCCATGGGTGCACATACGACATTTGGCCATTTTTTTCTTATGAGCCAGTGGGTGCACATACGACAATCAAGGAGTATATTATGTACAGGAGGAGTAATAGAGTATATTATGTAAGGAGTATATTAAGTACTTTTAAATGCGGTCGTTGTTGTTGCGGAAGTTACCGACCGCGTCTAAAATATTAACTTAAAACGTCCCACCTGACTTGACCTGAGCTTTCCTACTTCCATTGCACGTTTGCATGTTTGTTACAAGAGCGCGATGTTGTACTCACTAATAAGTGTTTGGGAACTCAGGGATTAATTACATACCTAATATAATCTGTTCCAAAAGTATCTGATCAAAGTGTAAACAAACCCTGTCCAGGTTTAAATTATTACGCAATTAATCGTTAAAGGGAATTAGTAACACATTCATCCGTATTTACGATTCCACTTTAAGGCTTGTGCAGACCAGCGCGACGCGACGGCGCGACGCGACACGAACAATACAATTTCTAAAAAAACTTCACGGTATAACAATAACCGGTGTCGCGTCGCGCTGTCGCGTCGCGCTAGTCTGCACGAAGCTTTAAACCTCACCACTTTTGTCAACAATTATTGTTTATATACCTAACAGTATTAAATTGAAATTGAAAGTCATCGAAGATAATTAAGGTAATAAAATTAACCTCTATTGTCAAATGGAAAACATGTTAAGGGTGATTTAAAATTAGAATTTCGGGTTTAAGTATTCAATTAATCAAAACAATGTACTCCATTTGTACTCGAAAGTAGCACTACAAATTGGCATCCACCCACAGGTACGTTTTCTGATCCACTTGTTAACATTTTCATCTGATACTTTCGGAACACACCATACCTCTACCTTCTAATTAAACTTTACACCTTTTTGCACAAACTGAAACTACTGTATCGAGTGCATAGCCGGTGGAGGGTGGAGGGGGGGAGGGGGGGGCACATGCGTCACGAGACGGACGATCTGGGGCGACGGCAATTTGCCGCGTGCGATTGTTGAACTCGGACTGTATGCACTATAGACTCTTATAGCAGCTATATAGGAGCTTTATAGCGTATATAGCCGATAGTATGCACCGCTCCCTCGCACATTTGATTGCTTGCTTTTTTTTTGTGGTGTTGTTGTGTCTAGGTTTTGTCGTTTGGTCGTGGGTGTTTAGAAATTGGGCTTTTGTTCTCAATTTGAACGACGTCAAATGACGTCCTATTTGTCTCGTTGAAATCTTTGTTGACTGTTTAGCAAATTTTTGCAAATGTCATAGATTTCTGTAGTAGGCTTTGAATATGCTGAAAATAACCAAACGTTAGGAGGGAGGCCTATGTCCAGCAGTGGACGTCTTTCGGCTGAAATGATGATGATGAACCAACGTTAACATAAGAAGATAAATAAACCAGTTTACCAATTATCTTTTCTCTTATTATGTACAAAATCATGTCAAGAGGTTATCTGCTATTGTAGATTCTGCCACTTGAAACAGCAAAAGCAGTGAAAACGAGAAACCAAATATTATAGGTAAATATGCGATTTAAACAAACCAATTTTTTACAATAATTTCGACCGGGTTATCTACTAATGTAAATAAGTAATTTCATCGAGGCCACATAACACAAAATTGGTCAAATAATAATTATAGGTAAATCAGAACACATTTTGCTCATTGTGGAACAAACGATATCAAATCGCCCTAACTACAAAATACATGCCTATAGTCATGGTATTTGATGATATCCAGGTTCATGGTCTTCTGGAAACTGATCCTTTTAGCAGTTACCATGAACTGTAGTTCCGTAGACGATGGAACACTTAAATTATGTCCTGTGGAGGAACTACTGACCCTTACTGACAATACGATAGTCGTATCTAAAGCGCCTTATTCACCATCCATCTTGTTGTACGTCCCGCTAAGACCGCGGTGCTGGACGCAACATACACACAGTCGTGCGCGCATCCTGCGTGCTGTACGCTGTACGTCTGCTCAAGGCAAAGTCAAAAAGTCAAATCATTTATTTCAAATAGGCCCTTATAAGGCACTTTTGAACGTCAAACATTTACAAAAAAATTGAATTCATTCTAGTCGCCCCTTCCAAAAGGTAGTTTTCGCATTGAGAAGAATGGGCAAGAAACTTCACCGTTCCATGGCCGCGGTTAATGTTGCCAGATTGGGGGTATTTTTCGCGATTTTACCCAAAATTCTCTAAATCTCTGTCAATATAAAATATACTTAAGCCATGCATAATTTTAATCATTTTACCTTAAAAAAGCGAGAAATACCTAAAAGTGTAAACACTGACTGAATGTGCTGTACCACAAGCATATACACGATCCAGCACGCACGATGCACGACGCTCGCGGTGGTGCTGGATGCAAAATTGGGTCGTACAAATCCTGCAATCAATTTATAATAATAATTGACGTAGGTACGTCGAGAAGAGACTTCAATTTCAGTACTACCGCTTTTTACCCGACTGCCCCAGAAGGAGGATAATGTTTTTTGAGAGTATGTATGTATGTGTGCCTATTTCTTTGGTATGCTCTGTAGCCTAAACGGCTTGATGGATTTTAACATACAGGTGTCGTTAATTTTGTCGGGAGGACGAGGTTTTTTTTAATAAAAATTTAGTAATTAATCAATTCCTAATACATATATATTAATAAAACGAAAAAGCTTGATATAAAGTTTTTTTTTAAGCCTAAAAGGGAAAAACAAGCATTCAACTTTATTTTTGGTAAGGTATTCCAGGCCAAACAAACCAATAAACCTGAAATTAAATATGGTGTAACTTTTGTTTATTTCACCTGCGTTATCTTACAAAAAACAAAGTTTAATCCTTGTTTTTCTCTTTTTAGTTCTATGTTTTTGCCGTCGGGTTTTTTGTATTATTACATAATTTGCTTATTTCTAATAACAACTACTTCTTTTCCAAATTGTGCACAAACCAGAAAAATATGAGTAATATTTAAATATGAGTAATATTTTAGACTGTGGCCAGATCTCTGCTTGAAGACTTCTGCTGGTGACAATACTTTGTCCAAGTCTTCCTAAACCAGCAATTGGTAAAAGACAATGCCCAATGCCGGTATCCTATAAAATATACATCACGCCTGTGTGATCACATATAGTCAGTTATACTTATAAGTAAGGCCTATGTAACAGGACAGTGCAGCAATCCTAGACAAATTGACAGACAATGCTCAATGTTCTGAATATGTAACAACTGCCAGTGCCCACAGAACATACAAAAGTCTAATTTTAGCCGAATAATTCCCCTTTTGTTAGACAACTTGGCTCTCAGTCAAATCCTTTTGGTTATGTCATGATGTACCTACGTGTTCCCTTGTCATTTCTGTAGCGGTCTGTTTGATTGTAAATTGCTCTAAATGTCTTGAGAAATATTTATGATTACACCTTTTGATACAAGGTCAGTGTTTAACGTGTTTAATTCTACTTCAACGATTCTAAAAATAAACCATCTTAAAATAGAATTCATAAACGGTATTGTGTTCTTACAACGAATTAAAAAACGTTTAATAATAATCTTTTTTTTACACATCGTCTTAGAAACACAACAAAAAAATTTAATTAAGTTTTGCATAATATAAAAGAAGTTATTGATGTAGAATGACCAATTATTAATACTAAACTTGAATGTTGTAAACGGACATAATAGTTGTGTTTGCCACATTAAATCATCATCATCATTCTGCTGCCCTTTTTAACTTTAATCGACTTCAAAAAAAGGAGAAAGTTCTATGTTCGACTGTATGTAATTTTTTTTTTCAATCGTCTTCCAATAAAACACTGAAATACTTTACGTGGCTAAAAACGAAAATACATAAGCAAAGACATCGACTTCCAAAATTATTTTTTGTCGGTTTTTTTTTACTTATTTCCTGATTTATTTAGAGTCGACAGCAAGTATACGAGGCTTTTGGCTACTTTTGTGCAGAATAAACAATTTTTCTTTATTTTTATTTTTTTCTTCTTCGTCCATATGTCCATATATTATTATGAGCCCTCCTATCACATCTCATTATTATCATCTACATTATCAAAATGTAAAGGTGTTGGTAGCCATTTTCATTACACACCGCTCTAATTCTTTTATGAACTCACTTGTACCGTCGTTCCAATGAATTCTGAATTGACATATCACCCCAAGCAATAACATTGGCACTGTAAATAGTAAAAAAAGCTGTATAGCTCAGTTTACGACGTTTTTACTGCGTTTTGTCACTACGTCAGGCCATAAAAAGTGCTCAACTTAATGTTGTATAGTAAAGCAGTATTTTGAATGAAAATTACGCGAATTGAGTTAGAAATGAAGATGAACACAGACTTGTTTCTAACATTTTATTGGTCTAATAGGCTGAGGCTGTTGTTCCACTAACTAACCAAAGGCGTCTTGACCAGTGACCATACTTCACTATTTATTTATTAATCTTTATTTATTAGAGGAGCTCGTGGCTAAGTAAAAACGGATCGGTCCATCACGTTAAGCTACGCTTGCCGGGGTTGGTCCGTGGATGGGTGACCATCTTTACATACCAAGTTTCCTCCGTGCCTCGGAAAGCACGAGCCGTTGGTCCCGGCTGTCATTCGTTTTTTTATTTCGTTACGGGTCGTCAGAAGCCCGAAAGTCTGCCAACCAGTCTTACCGAGGGGTATCGTATTACTCAGTTACTGGGTTGTGGAGACCATATAGGTAGTCGCTCCATGTGAAATACTGGTATTCAGCTGCATCCGGTTAGACTGGAAACCGACCCCAACATAGTTGGGAAAAGACTAGGCAGATTGATGCATAATAAAGGTAGCTATGATTGTTTGCTTTTACTATGATTTAAATTAGTTGATGAACTTACATAAATACGGAAAGCTGTAACTATTATGAAAAGAGTTGTAAAATATTTTAAGTGTTGTAATTAAAGCAACACTAAAATCATTTCTTGGACTAAATCTTGACAAACAAAATCATGAAACCCACCATGTTCTCTTGTAGTTACTACAAGAAAGCGTCAACTTACAAGCCTACCTGACCATTCTCAAATCTCAATAGAAGTTGTGTTAGTTAAATGTGACCTTCGCCGCAAGACCTCCGGGCCAAAACGTGACGTCTCATTGCCGCCTCGTTTCATTGACCACAGACGTTTCCCGCCTTTTTTGTCTAAAATACGAGTACATAACTTTTTCATAGGTATTGAGAGGCGAAGAAATTCGCTCAAAAGTCTATTTTCCAATTAATGTTATTTCCATTACAACGAATACCAACTTAATGTCTGTATAAATTAAGTTGATTTCAGATTGACTAGTACCTACTATTGAAAAAGTATTTATTTTTTTATTTTAGTACAATCTGAATGTGTGGGTTTTAAAGTTATTTTTACAAGAAACACATATTTGTTTGGAAATTATATTGCAAAGCCAGTGCACCTGTCTCTTTGTTTTCGGGATTGTTCAGCTATCCACTCTTTCTCTCTCAAAGCCTACTGGATAGCTACTCCTTAGGGGTTTCTCGTGTCTTGTCTCGGTTGTATAGAAAATACATTACCTCTATATCAAATGCTTTCTTGCCATGCATGACGGGAAAGTTGATTGAGGCAGGTTATGTATGTAAGGGCTTGGTCTTATAGATAAGCAACATAATCAACATACAGTATGTACAGGTTAGTTACCAAGTTGATCTGGTTCATAGCAATAGGCTCGCCCCCTATTACATGCGAAATGTGAGTGTACTATCCTCTGTTTATCCAGACGGATATGGTGAAACTATAAAGGTTTCTTGTTTACTACGGAACCCTGAAAATTGGTAAGACTTCGTCTAACACAACCATGGCTTAAATGGTTCAAAATTATTTGTACTATCTTCGCCTTAAAGCTTTGCACCCATCTGCCAATCAACCTGTATATTTGTAATCACGTTCTCGAAAACGGCTCTAACGATTTCGATGAAAGAAAGAAAGAAAGAAAAATATTTATTTGGGACACGCACAGGAATAACAAACAGTAAAAAAAATAAAAATAAAATCAAAAATTATATAAAAAGTAAAATAAAAAGGGAGCTTAAGTATAAAAAAAACTAACAAAATAATAACGACCTGTGCGAGGCCAAAAAGGCCCCTATCTCAGCATAATACGGCGATAATAAATACCACCGCGCTGGTATTCTGATAGGGCCCACTGTGATGCCACGGACACATCTACGAACTATGAAAGAAGAAACGACGAGACGATGAAAGTTTTTTATAGCGATTTACGGGGGCGCAAAATTGATCTAGCTAGGTCTCATATTTGGGAAAATTCAGAGCTCGGTCGCCCACAGGTACAAATATGTACTGCTAGCTATATAGTCATTTTGAAATCAGAGTGTCATAGTGTCATATTGCTCAATGTATGCCATTCCAAATCCAATGATTACTAATATTATCACTATCAACTGCCAAACTGGGTCGTTTCACATACAGTCCGAAACATAATAAATTAACAACGGTTTGATCCACGCATTGTTTATAAAAACCTTGAGTATTTAGGCGCTATCGGTCAGCGTTGACGATAAATTAATACTGTTTTAATAGTTGAACCATTATCGCGGCGGTAATGCCCGTGTAACGAGCAAGTAATCGCTTCATAATCACCTAGGGTTAACGATACACCTGCCCTAGGCCCCCGGACACGATAAAATGGCGCACCAAACGTAAACTATGAAGAATCCGGGATCTTTATAGTTGAATAACGCTGAAGAACACAGAAATCTTAACATTCTTAATGCCCAATTTAAATAACATATTTTATAGGATAACTATTAATAAAATACCGGTCAAAATAGGTTCGGAAATAACAACGAAATCTTTACCAAAATCTTAAAGGTAGAAATGATTACTGTGGGTCATCCTTAAAAGATATACAAGTTATCGCGGACTTTTTTGTTGAACTTTTTAAGATGTACAATCATGTAGAACATTAATTTTATGTATCTCTTACGGTTTACGTGACGCACTCCCAAGCTCCCAGTCGGCATGATTTTTTCCGACTTCTTCATATTTTTAATTTCGAATCAATCAATTCAATCATAGCCATATTTCAGACAATTTACACAAAAACGTAATACACCTAAACCTTCCTCATGAATCACTCCGTCCATGAAAACCGTATGAAAATCGCTTCGGTCGTTTTTGAGTTTATCGCGTTCAGACAGACAGTCGCGGCGGGGGGACTTAGTCTGGAGCGTGACCGTCGCGTCTGCAGACGGGGGTCTACATCCTTAGCGGAGAGCGCTTTAAGTTGGCACCTCTGTCGCCGGTCGCCTCCCGCCTGACCTCCTCCGGGAAACCGAAGGTCTCAACTGGCGAAGACAGACTGCCTGTAGGAGTGGCGTGAAGAAAGTGTCGTTCCTGCTGAATACCAATGCATCCACACATATAGGCAAGTTGCGCTATCGCCGCACTTGCCACAGGCCAGGCCTACATAGCTCCCCAATGAACGTGCCCGTATTAACGGGCACTGCACCGACCGCGGGGTTTTAAGGGACATGTCCATAACCCCCATTGCCGCGCCCGCTGACGCGACGGGGACTTAGCGACTACCCACGTGGAACAGCAAAAGCCCTTTAAAGTCGAGGGCCAGTGAAAGAATAACGTGGCCATGTCTATACTTGATTACAATGACCGTGATATTTTATTAAACCTAGAACACAGAGTAAAGAGAATGAGTGAACGCTAAACTCTTGTTGACAAAATTGTTTTATCTTGCCATTCTAAATTAAATAACAGTGCCAATGCTCGCTTGTTTACCAACTTTAAATTCTATTTAATATGCCGAATCTTATCTTAAAAAACCGTCGAAAAACATCTCTTTAATCCGGATGACTGATCATAATATTTTTTCTCTCATCTATTTATATATTAGGTTGGGGAAAAAGTCTTTTCGCATTATAGTATGTATGAACTTGTAATAAAATCTCTTTGGCTATACTATGTGTATCTGGCTGGTTTTGGTATCATTGAAAGTTTAAATTTTAAAGAACATAATTCCAAATTCAAATTAGGAAAATGTGTGATTTTTATTTGTTTTTCGTACTGTCAAGATGAGTGAATCTAATGAAGAAATTCGATACATTTTAAAATTTTACTACAAAAAAGGTAAAAATGCAACGCAAGCCGCGAAAAAAATTTGCGATGTTTATGGACCTAGTGCAGTGTCTGTGAGAGTAGCACAAATTTGGTTTAAGCGTTTTCAATCCGGAAATTTTGATGTCAAAGATGCACGTCGCTCTGGTCGCCCTATTACGGATAAAATGGATGCCATTTTTGAAAAAGTGGAGCAAGATCGGCATATTAGTAGTTACGACGTAGCTGAAGAACTGGGAATTGACCACAAAACAGTTTTGGCGCATTTGAAAAAAACTGGGTACACAAAAAAGCTCGATATTTGGGTACCTCACGAGCTCACTGAAAGAAACCTAATGAACCGTGTACTCATTTGTGATTCTTTATTACGACGTAATGAAACCGAACCATTTTTGAAGAAGCTGATAACTGGTGATGAAAAGTGGATCACGTACGACAAGAACGTGCGAAAAAGGTCGTGGTCAAAGGCCGGTCAGGCTTCACAGACTGTGGCAAAACCCGGGTTAACTCGCAACAAGGTGATGCTGTGTGTGTGGTGGGATTGGAAGGGCATTATTCATTATGAGCTGTTACCACCAGGCAGGACCATCGATTCTGAACTCTACTGCGAACAACTGATGAGATTAAAGCAAGAAGTTGAGAGAAAGCGGCCGGAATTAATCAACAGAAGGGGTGTGGTTTTTCATCATGATAACGCTAGACCTCACACATCTTTAGCCACTCAGCAAAAATTAAGAGAGTTTGGCTGGGAGGTGTTAATGCATCCGCCGTATAGTCCTGACCTTGCACCTTCAGATTTCCACCTGTTTCGGTCTCTTCAGAATTCTTTAGGCAGTGTCAGGTTAACATCACGGGAGGACTGCCAAAACCACTTGTCGCGGTATTTTGATCAGAAGTCCCAAAATTTCTATAGCAATGGGATCATGTCCCTACCTACAAGATGGCAAAAAGTTATCGAACAAAATGGTACCTACATACTTTAGTTAAATGTAAACATACTATGTTAAAAAATGTTTTGAATTTTCTTAAAAAATGCGAAGAAACTTTTTCCCCAACCTATTATATACATTTTTATACAATTAAAGTCGATTTTCGTGTCTGGCTGTGTGACCGCGTTGTTTTTCTAAACTACGCATCTGATCTCGATGCGGTTTTCACCATCATTTAGAGAATTTATTCCGGAAGTGTGTAAAATACATTCAAATTCATCCTACATATAATAGAGAAATCTTTATGGTTCGTCAAGTCTTAAAAACCGTGCGAAGAAGGGCCGGATCGCTAGTTCGTATATATTATATGTTGTCTGCATCAAGCAGCATTTTAAATGCCCGAGCCACGTGGCGAGCGCGTGTTTGTATCAATTTGATTAGAAACTAGACACAATAGCCACTGTTTGTGAACTGTGATCAGTATGTTTGTTTGCCAAGAAACGCTGCATTCTGTTGGAACTTTAATAAATGCAGTTTCGATTAAGTAGATACGGAAGAAATAATTTCTCGCTATATTGAACTGTATAAGGCCATACTTATGCAAATATTTACACGTAGTCGAAAGCACAAAAACATAATATAGTAGATGGACATTCTTTTATGTATTACTAAATACATTTGTATGCTTAAATTCTATACATAGAATCTAAAATACCCCAAATCGCCAAATCAGAAAGATGATATAGCTTGAAGTTCTCAATACAAGTAGTTATCTCAAAAGCGGCCATACTAAATAGATCCGGTACCTATATACTCCATATGATTAGTTTTCGCTCTCGTGTTTACAGCTTGATGTTTTTGTTCTATCTATTTTTGTCTTGATTGGGATTTACGTTCCATCTAGCTACAAAAATACAAACCTGTATAATTCTCGTAGCCGTAGCATCGTAAGTCGTAGACCGTAGACCCATCTCGTAGATGATCCTATTCTGGCTAATGTGGATTGTGGCTACATCACATCAAACAATCTTGGGGAGTCTTGTCGTACGCTAATCCAGCGAAGTAGTATTGTAACCAAAATTACATTATCATAAATACACGCATCAAAAAAAGTTTGCGATCACTTTGAAAAATCTAAATCTGTTTTTGTTACGGTGGACTATATTATAATTTCTTCTTCTTTTTATATTATTTACTTAAACATACTTATAGAATTTGAATATAAAATTTAAAAAAAAATCAATTGTTTTTCCATATAAAATTAAATTCAATCCCAGCCTACGTTCATTCAGAAATCTGACTTAGTCAATTTTAACGGATTTATAATATTTTTTCGGAAAGTTGTTATTGATAAAATGCCAAGAGGATTATCAAAGTTTTACAAGCAAGAATTGTAACTTTGATGGAAGAAGGGTATTCTACGAGAGAAATTGCACGCAGAGTTGCTGTATCCCAATCCTGTGTCGTTGCGGAGGTACCACGGCATGGATAATTTAGCTGACCGACCCCGCAGTGGTCGCCCAACTGTTCTGATTGCTGCTCAGGAGCGCTATATCAGATTGCTGGCAGCCCGTGACCCAACAATCAACGCCACTACAATAAAAGCAGAAGGGCGGGCCGCCTCTGGACTTGAAGTTAGCACTCAGACCATTCGGAATTCCTTACACCAGGCTGGACTAATAGCACGAAGGTCTTGGCGAGCACCTCTGAATTCACGGCAATGTCAGCAACGGAGATTGCAGTGGGCTAGGCTCCGGCAAAATGAAGATGATGAGGGGGTAAACATTAGGCAAAACTCTCTCTTCGTTGACGAATCGCGAATCAGTACTCATCCAGATAACCGACGTGTCCGTGTCTGGAGAAGACCTGGAGACTCGGAAAAGCAAAGAACTGCTACTGGAACCGTTCAGCAAGGTGGGAAATCGGTGTCATTTTGGGGTGGAATTATTATTGTAGCTAGAACGCATTTGATCCCGTATCGAGGCTCCATGACGGCAGATAGGTACAAAACAGTCGCTATTGATGGAATTGTCAGACCATTCGGAGTAAACCATGGGGCACCAATTCGTACTAGTCTGGTATAAGAAGCCTACAGTAAAATGTGGCGGTAGATCAATAAAAAAATGTTAGTAGTACAAAAACATCGTTTGAGAAGCTGGTTTTTTTTTGTGGATATTTCTTTTGTAAATGTTATGATTCGATACGAATTTAGTAAGTACATGAAAACGAATCCATACCAAAGTATAGCCTTTGTAAATTGTTATGGTGTTCAATAAAGAGTGTCCTATATCCTATCTATATATCTCCAATAGCCAACGAATCATCAAAACCAGTTTCCACTATGTTATTGCCGGCTATCTAACAAGAAGCAGCTGAATATTATCAGCAAACAGCGAATGCCATCTGACCTCAACAACCCAACTACAGATATCATATCAACAAATTACTTACCTATATTCGGCTGCTCGATAACAGTTCCTCTTATAAATGTATGAGGAACAGTGAAATCTCGATCAGAATCGAACTCGCAACAAGGCAGGACCTTGCTCTCTCCGTGACCCAGATACGGGCCTAATAGTGTTTACATATTTATACAGAGTATACATACGGACGACAAATCGGTTGTTTGTTTCTTATTATCTACAGCCATAAGGGTGAACTCGTACGTTGTAACGTTTATTGTTGTGGTAGGCTTAAGTATATATACTGTTTCGCTTTCATCTGTAGACTGATTGCTTTTAAACTTTTGTTTTTCTTCGTCTTGTCCCTTTGTCCCGATGTAACTGTGTTTGAAATTGGTTGTACTGCTATTGTTATCCAAGGATACCATTTCGTCATCTACCATTACAAGTTTAAGTATTGACGGGTTAGTAACACCAGTTTAATGTTAGTTCGTAGTCATATAGCAAAAGCTACTTCCACAAAAACGTGTATTAAACACAGTGATCTCCACATTTCCCTACAACAAGATAACCGCCCGATAAGATCTTAACACAATAACCGCACTGCTGTAGTATTTTTAGCTCGTTTCAGTCACGTGAATCCACAATGGCTCCTAGACCTATTGCTTGACCCCAGCGCACTATAGTTCAGTATAAACAGAAGCCATTTTATGAATGTCCAACTCCCTTGCATTATCTACATTCGTTACAAAACACTAGCTTATCATTATTTCATTTCTAGGTTATTCATCATTTCGTTGTCGGTGGTTTCATATTTTTACCCGACTAAGTAAAGCCAAAAGGAAGGGTTATGATTTTAGCAGTCTATATATATATATATTTGCTTTTACGTGTGTTCCACCGTAGCGCCTTATCTACTTAACCGCTTTTGATGAATGAGGTATCAATAGATTCGTAATAATGGTACGGGTGACATAGGTTAAATTCTCCCAAAATTTAATATGGAAGACTTTACACATAAATTTCTAACCTCGAAAAAAATTCTATTGAGATAACCATGACATGTTTGTTATCAAAAGGAAGGGCTTAACGAGCACATTACAAATATATATATCATATTTTCAAAGTAAATAAATATGTTTATATTTTTTAAACTAGCTAGAGTGAGACTGCGCTACGTACGGCGCGAGATGATAATGTAACAACGCGCAGTTAATCAAATCTTAATAAATAGTAACAATTTGTAATTTCTACTGTCTAATGTCCACTCTTATGGAGAAAAACAAGTACAACAAAATATTTATATTTTGAATTTCTTCGAAACTCGATAAATCGAAATAAATCGCGCTGTTTTCGGTCATGGCACTATGCACTGCTATTTGAATTTAAAATAGGTTAATTACTGACCTATTGTATCACTCTTATTTATGTTGTCATAACGTTTATCAAGCGTTAAAAGAGAAAAGAAAAATAATAATAAACTGTAACCCGACTACGGGAAAATAAAAGTGATCTAAAAAGTACGAAACAAGAAAATATTTCAGATAGAAATCAAGACATAGGCACAAAAATGGTCAGGATAAAGCCGTGGGTGATCGCATGCCTGTAACCATGTGGGTGCCAGGAACACCTACAAAATTATAATGGCATGCGACGACGGCTTTACCCTGACCATATTCATTTATATTGTAAAATGTGTGATGTGCATTAGAGCAAATAAATAAATAAATCTAAATCTAAACCATTTTTGTACTATGTCTTGATTTCTGTCTGAAATATTTTTTTAACTTTTTTTAATTATTCATTGGGCCAGACATCCGTAGCAGTATTCATGTATTTATCTTAGCCCACGGTCAGTAACCTGGCCGCTAAATAAATTATGCTGATAAGTGATGTTGTCGACGCGCGGTCTGTACTCAGATTGACCAATGGTTGTGCGCATTGACCATGCCGTTTATTTACGGTCCTTGCCCGGTTGATTGTTCAAAATGAAATGTAGCGGAGGCTTTTCTTACATATCATATTTATTATCAAATTCAATGAATTTTGTCGTACCGAGTTATCTGACTACCTACGTTTAATTTTCATGACGAGTTGCATACAGATACCATAAAATGTTATATATTATATTATCATAGATTTTCGAACAAGGAGGCGCTCGTGGCTAAGTAATAACAGCCGCACGGGTCGATCCAACAGGTTAAGCTACTCTTGCCGGGGTTGTTGCGTGGATGGGTTGGATGGGATCTTTACATACCGAGACTCCTCCGTGCCTCGGAAAGCACGTTAAGCCGTTGGTCCCGGCTGTCATTCGTGGATCTTTGACAGGGGTCTTCAGAAGCCCGAAAGTCTGACAACCAGTCTTACTAAGGGGTATCGTGTTGTGGTAGTACCCAGTAACTGGGTTGTGGAGATCAGATAGGCAGTCGCTCCATGTAAAATACTGGTATTCAGCTGCATCCGGTTAGACGGGAAGCCGACCCTAACATAGTTGGGAAAAGGTTAGGCAGATTAATTTTCTTACAAAATAATACCAATGCAAAAAAATAACGGATTCACACAAAATACATTATATTTACTAGATTAGATTTATTCAAATAATGAAGCCAACTAGGTACCTTATATTTTTATTGAGGACTTTATAGGTAGATAATACTTTGATTATTTCTGTTGAATTAAACAAATAAGAGAAGGGCTGAAAGAAAACTCGAAAATCAGGGTACCTATTGATTTATTAACAATATCAGTAACAAAAGCTTTAAAAATAATAAGTCCTCTAAGACAATACTAGTTTAATATTAAATTTTCACGTAATTACCTCATGGAAATAAGCCATGTATAATGTATTTCGGAGACTTATATTATAGAACAGAGAAACTTCAAGAAAGTAATTTTATTATTCAAAGAAACTTTTTAATGTAAATATTCTTCAACTTATCAAATTGTCTGAGAAAATGTTATTCAACTTTCAAGGTCTTAATTACTGAATTAATCAATAGCACACGGGCGCGGCAGGATCGATAGGACACCAAAACGGCTGACCTTGTCGACAGAAAATTGTCCATAGTTGGTTTCAGATTAAGGCAGCTACGACGTCATAAGGAAAATAAAACGAATAAGGAAGCTAGAAAGTTTAATAATACTCCGCATCAAGCCATTACACAACTATAAAACAGAACTGACCATCAGATAGACCTTGAATAGGACGTAGACAACCTTGAGGCCTCTGACCTATGAAACTAACAGCTCCATAATGATTAAAGGAGTCTAACAAATGATAAAAAAATTTTGTTTCTTCAAGTTTCGTATCAATTCATGTTAAACTAATGCTTAGACTACATTATAGATTTCGGTGTTGATTCGGCTTCGAACCCAAACATAAAAATGCATGTATTATTTGACAAATATGATGAAAATGAAAAAACGCTTATCGGAAACTGCTAATTACGATTATGTAGCCTCGCCATGCATAATAGTCGCATAGCAACAATTCACGTCTGTTGAGGCAGTCCCTGAAACGAAAAGGTAATAAATATTACAAGGAAAGAAAACAGAGTTAATAATATGTAATCAATTTAGATAATATAAATACCCTAATTCTATCATAATGATAAAATAAATTGTTTGTGATTGGACCAAAGCTAACTAGTTTTGCTATTGTAATGTATTAATTAGGCTTAACAGGCTCATAATTATGTTGTGTTAAGTACCTAACTGATTATGCCAAAAATCAGTCAACACTCCAAGTAGATTAACAATATCTTCATTGAATAGAAGTGAATGAGAATCGAACGGTTAACAGAGTGGCAGAACACTTTGATATAAACAAATATGTCCTTTCTATGAACCATATTCAAATATCAGTGCTAGGCTCCAACGCAACGTGTACAGTTACAACTTAAAATCAATAGAATTCATTTAACTTAATAAACTAAAACATTATACGTGGGTAGGCCCGTACCGGCCACATTTAAAATTATAACAAGATCACCACGATCGCCACGACACACATCGAAATGTTCGGTGAGTGAATATGTATCGAGTATCGACACTATTCAAAGTTTGACCTATTCCTATCGGTATCTCTTACGTAATATTTACACACGGTTTTAGGCTTGAAAAGATAAATGTTTCATACAAGTCACTGTAACGGAAGCCACGATATCAACAAACCAATTGTTTCTCACCCGCCCGCGGTTTGCTTTGCAAATAAAAACTTTTACTTCCGTATTTATTCGTTATATTTGCAGAAGTTATTTTTTTTTCTTATCTTTAATATATGAATATTTAATCATGATTGACTTATACTATTCTATTGACACTTTCGAAACAATAGAACGAAACTTAATGGTTATTTATTGATTTGAATAAAATACTCAGATTTTGGGCTGGGCTGAAGAAAATACTATCTTTTTAGCACCTGTATTTAAAAAAAAAAAAAAAATTTGTCAAAGTATGTCGCTCTGACAAGTATACTATATATCCGAACTTTGAACAGGGAAAAAACACTCACAGTCCATTTATCAGCGTTTGACGGGGATCACAAGTCCGACCAATACAAACAGAGTTAATCCGTGCTTTCCTGTTTTATTCTGGACGTATATATGGCCAGTCAGGTGTGGTGGACTTTCACCAGGGGACGATGACGACCGATAACCGTCGATAGCTGGGGTCGCGTCTCGGCGTTCTACAGGGTAACGAACTCGCTCCTATTCTATCTTATACACATGTACACATGCACTCAATTGCGCGCCTTAATGGCATGTCGTTTGTATCGATTCACGTCGTTCTGTTGTTAAAGGTCCGATACTTATCTGTAATAGTGCTACTAGTAATTATGTAGTCGCGTCTTCGATGTTAAAGGGTTTATGAAGAATGTGTTTGTTAAGATTCGCATTGTGTATTTAATGACTTGTTGCGTTGAAGTCTTTTGATTGAATAGACATTTATGTTCTACAAGTTACAATAGAAAGCGACCTTTCTACCGAAATAACTCATCCTCAACTTCGGTAAGTATAAAATTTTGCTGCCCAGTTTCAAATTCGTATTGCTTTATTTAGATACAAACACTCAAAGCATTAAAATCCTCTGTTCAATCTTTTGTAGTAGTTGCAACACCTGATAGATAAGATATTGTATAAACTAAATGGTCTCGTTCCAAGGCGATACCATTTCAAGTATCACGCTTACACGTAATTATATCTGTGATTAAAATTCAATGAGACTCTGTCCAAAGGAGCCGGTCTGGTTATATATTCGAAATGCGTAAGCCGTAATTCTCATTGTTGTGTCACTTGTAATTTACTATTATTTGAGACAAATCTAATGGGCCTTTATCAACAACAGATTTGTAATACTATAGCGTATTACTGTATCTTTGAGTTTAAATAGTCGAATCTACGCTCACCGAACTTAAGAATATATTTTCTCTGTGGACATTTTAATTTGTGTGGTAAAATGTACACAATCAAGTGCTCTACAATAGCTATGAAGTTCAGGGCTATTAAGCAGTAGATCATTATGATTTACCAGTATTTCCTTTTACCGACCGGTCCTTCACAATGCCTACTAAATCAAAAGAGGCTACACTACTATCTGAGTCGTCATCAAGGAACTCCACTCCAGGTAATCAAATTGTGAATAAAGATTGAGGACCGAGCATAACTAGTAGCCCTAAATAAAGGTTAATAGTACAGTAAAGTTTGCTAACAGTTCAGTTGTTGTTCTGTAGCAATTTGTAGTAACTCGCTTAATTATTATAAATTATCGATTGTTATGGCTGTAGGGTTTATATGCGTTATAATTACTAGCGTCTATTCCGTTTGAACTTATTCTTACACTAGTATGTCTCACAAAGCTGCCTTGATTGATTTTCACATGGTACTCTCACAATGAGAGGGGGGGGTGCGTGCCTAAATGATAACAGCCGCGGGAGTTTAAGCTAAGCTTGCCGCGATCGTTTCGTAGATGGGTGACTATCCATTACATTACATATCGGGACCCCTCCATGCCTTAGTAGCACGTTAAGCCGATGATCCCAGCTGTCATTCGTAGATCTTTGACAATTGTTACGGGTATTCAGACGCCCAAAAAGTCTGACAACCAGTCTTTCCAAGGGGTATCGTTCTACCCAGTACTGAGTTGTGGAGGTCAGACACGCAGTCGATCCATGTAAAATAAAGGTTTTCAGCTGCATCCGGTTAGACTGGAAGCCGGCTCAACGTAGGTGAGAAAAGGCTGGACAGATTGATACTCTTTTGTTAAGAGGTGTGAAATCTTTAACATGTGGGAGAATGAAAATGTGTTTCTTAATGTTTTCATTCATGTGAAACAAGTATGTCTCTACCTAGTAAATGTTTATAAAATAATGAGTTGAACTTATACTGTTGTTATGATACTTACTGTAGCGGTCGGCGTGTTTTGACTATATTATAATAGTACACGATACATGTGGACTGTACGTAGAGTTCTTCTCACCGAATGTGTTCCAAAAAGTCTTCTTCTATTAACATTTTCTCTCGTATCAAATCCACGAAAAGTAAAAATGGTAAGCATAACAAGCACAAACCTACGATATATTATCCATTGTTCGGTCTCCGTTATCAGTTCACGAGTGGACGTCAAAAGGCGAAGAGAATGCGATTAAAAATCGCAAGGACGCGACTATTTTTAACGTTTCGCTGTGCTCGAGTGAATGTCTCGGTGCGAGGTGCGTCGGTAATCGTTGCGTGAGGTTCGAATCGATACGTCTTAGTAACAGTGTTGAAGAGAATAATTTAGTGAAATAAGGGATTTTCTGGGTCCATCATTTTGGAGCTGGTTTTGAGATATTTCTCGTAATGTCTTGTTATATATTATGATTTATCTAACTTTCAGATTAGAACAGGTACATTTTTATTGGTTTCGAAATGGATTGATAGTGTTAGTTCAGTATTTTAAAATAGTAATTTAAAATGTCTGTTTACTTGAACGTACAATAAATAAATATAGGCACACAGAAATAAAAACAAGACCAATTACTTCGTTAACGATGTATTATCTACGCACGACTTCTTGGACGGCGACAGGGGGTTTTTGCAAAAGCTTCCTTATTTTTAGTTTAATTACGACTATAATAATTCTGAAAATCATAAAACAATCACAATAAATTATGTAAAAATCAATTTACTTATTAAATAATATGCTTTAGACAGTAAGTTTATTCACTTTAACAATCGCACAGATATAGCAGAATCTAATAAAAATCTATCATTTAACGTTTATTACTCTAAAGATACGCCAAACCACAATTTGCATAGACCAATAAAAACCCATGACCCTACAGCGAATTCAAAAGGAATACTAAGTGGCTCCACTTCGCCAGGTGTACTCAGTTACTCACACAAGGTCAAATTTTACTGTCCAAATTTATTATTTCCTGTGAACCGTGAAATAATTATATATTACAGATAAGAGATAAGAGCCATTGTGAACGTAAATCATATGTGCATTGTGCATATTATAATGATTATATCCAAGATAAGAATGCTTGGAAACATGCTGGTCCTGCTCCATAGGATAATTTAGAATATAGACAAAATCAAACTGGTTGCTAATTCAATTGTAAAATATATATACAAAATATATATATATATATATTTAAATATATTAAAATTTTAGGAAAATCGTCTACTTTTACAATGTTTGTAAAAACGTGAGCACCATGTATCTATCACATAATTAATTTATCTGTTGTTGCTTCATTTATAATTCTTTTTACCTATTGTGGTATAGTAATTTTATTCTAGGTGCATCGTCTTCCACAAAATATTGTAAAACATTTTAAAAGAGTAACGGTAGAGTTTCTTGCCCATGCTTCTCCATGCGAAAACTACCTTTGAAATTTGACAGTTAGGTAGCCTGGGACCTGGAGGACATTGGCTTCTTTTCATCCTAGATATTTGTATGAAAAAGATTATGAAATGCAAAATACACGCATAGCTAGTAAGAAAGTAGGGGTCCCGCAAGGACTCTTTGGAACGCTTTCGAAACTGTAGATGACTTTAGTAGACTTCAATCGAACCGATTGAAGTCTACTAAAGTAAAAGGGCTAAAAGTTACAAAATAAACGATTATTCGTTTATTTTGTAACTTTTAGCCCTTTTGCGAAATTAATTTTGATTGCAAGACTGTAACTAAAGAGTTTAATTTATTTTAATTAAAAAGCGATTGAACGGAAGTACCTGTACTTTATAAACTACATATGTATGGCATCGAATATTGTTTATTTCACCAATCTATAAATAAACGTATTTGCTTAGGAAATTAATGTTTAATGAATGTTTGGCATTCGAACTATCCGACAAATTGGCTTCACCTACACGTCCAGCAGTAAAACATGTGTTGAGTTATTAAAGGTTCTGATTTTCTCACGATATTCACTTTTAGCTTCACCATAAATGTGGTCAAGTTAATAAAGGTTTTGGGTTTTTACAGTCACTGTAGTTTGGCAGTTTTCATCATCCTAGCTTTTTACATCGAATTAACTTCGTCTGACCTCCGCGTCTCTACTTGTTCTTATAACTCTGGATTTTTATCAATAATGTGATTAACTGCTATACTTGCATAGCTATTATGGCAATATGCCTGAGCGTCGCTAGTCGTTACTTTTGAGGAGGGTCATAATAGCCCTTAACTATCAATCAGGCTTTTATGTTGACGAGTCACCATCACCCTTAATAAATTATGATCAGAAGTAAAGACGTCGTCGTCGTGTTACATTAATACGCCCATCACCAAAAGTGACGATAATATCAGTGCTTAAATAACAAAGTTAGAGCGTAGAGCGGTAGTGTGATCAATCCGAGCGTATTTACTGCTTCGAATAAATTAGTTTTATGTATTTTGGCAGTAATATGCTAACTAGTGACGATAACGATTAACGACCTTAGTTTACTTTGAGGCGAATCGAACAATAACTTTGCGACTTCACTACTCAAATATTGTTAATTATTCGATCATGCTTAATTTTCATCTCTAAAAGGACAATCACATCTTCCTCTTCATGAACACCATTGCCTTTCTCATATGGATAGCTACTCTAATAACTACTAGAACTTTATCGGATATATCCTTTTCGAATCCCATATCAGTAATGTAAGTAATGATGAAACACAGGACATAGACGTAATCTATACCACCACAAACACCGCAGACCGGAAACAAAAATCCATGTGTAATAATAATAAACTACTTAGAAATGTACTGTTTCATTTAATAGTCGCCATTAAAGAAGTCACTGATTGTATAATACAAATAATTAATTCATCTGCAGTACCTAACGAAGGAGTTACCGAGACAAATGATTAATGTCGTCTAATAGGCGGTGGACTTTGTGTCAATTTGAAATGGAGTAACGACAATGCGCTTTATAGTTGTATATAATATGCGCTAACGGTCCTATTTCTGCATAAATTCCGTAGTCAGTTCTTGGCTTCTTGGTTAAATCTTTTTGCTATTCAGATGAGGACGATTTTGTTGTTTCTGTGGATTTAACTATATGGATGGAATCCTTAAATTACACTTTATTGCAAATGTGTGACTTGCGAGTGTTGCCGGTTCTTGAAGGTCTTAAAGATATATACCTATAATGTAAACATTATCTTGATCGACAGCACAGTGTGCAAAGTCACTTACACCATTTTATGTATTCACAGACGCGTCCATTTTACGATTGAACATGTTATGGCATTTGGTCCATAAAATTTTGATTTCGATCTCTAAATATTGTTTCGTGACTCATGGCCTTAAGACTCGGGAATTACAATTATCAACCGCTTCCGTGATGTTCGGTTATGTAATAAAATTTCAAGGAATTGCGATTAAATACGAGTACCTACATTAATTAATTCTGGATTTGCTTGTGACGATTTATGGTGGACGCCTGACATCCAGTAGGAATTAAATGCAGAGCAAATAAAATGTAATCACATTTATGGATCTTTTAATTTACATAGGTTTTCGTACTAAACAGTACATTTTGAATGGGTTTATAGCAGTTATTATTCTATATTAGTGTCTACTGAAGCGACGAGGTCTCTCTGGCTGAACAATAAATTCACTTGTCTGACCAATAACATCGGCTCGTCCTGTTGTTTAAAAGCGTGATCATAAACACTGTTTTTTTTTTAATCCGCCTTCTCTTCACATAGTCAATAAAAATTAATTGATTTTTATTTTCTGTTTGTCGACAGGCATGAAAATGACTATGTCCACGGCCCCGACGATGAGCGCACGGGTACACAGGAAAGTGATGCGGGCGCCGCATAAGCGGGCTCACCCGGGTAAGACGCAGCACCCGGGAAAAATGGTGCACGCTGGCAAAATTGCCCACCATCCGGGCAAACTGGCACATTTAGGCAAATTCGGAAAACTCGCGCACTACGCTCACAGTCACGCGCTGAGGCCACCCGAGCCCTGTGAGAACAGTAACGACAGCGGCCTAGGACCCGATGCCATTAACAGGTAAGATCCACGTGGTTATACACTCGCTTTCTAATGCAATGTAATATTTAACAACGGTGGCCACTTGCACGTTGTTCTAACACGTTTAATTTTGTTCTGTCGCAAATAACACGCTGTTTTAAATGTTAATTTATGTGCTTTGAAATAATGGATATTTATTTAATCTCAATGCATTTTCGAGGAAGACTGAAGGTTTCGTGCCACATTTGATTAGCGTGGAATCTCAGAAACTCCCACGAATACTCGGGTGACTAAATAAACCTCAGCATCGTGAACGTGTTCGTCATTTGCGTGATTTATTAGCATTGATATACCGACTGATAAAATTAGATCAGCAATCGATGGTACGTTAATACAAACTATACTCCCACTGAGATTTTAAATATCATCATCTTCAATAGTTGCTGTATTTATAGTGTGTTATTACAGTAACTTAAATGAGTTATTGTTCTTTCTTCTTGCTCTTCTTGTTCTTCAGCGTTTTCTCATATTTATTGCTAATCAATCAGAGCTTCCTTGCGGGGCTCCACATCGCTGTCAGTGCGGTGAAGCAGTCGACCGCCTCGCACACCGTGGCCTTTCCTGCAGCAAGATCGCTGGTCGGTAGGCACGGCAGGCAAGCATTTATGACATCATTCGTCGGGCTCTTGTCACCGCCGGATGCCAGCTGTTTTAGAACCCAATGGCTTGGCACGCGACGATGGGAAGAGACCAGACGGAATGACCATAATGCCTTGGAAGTTGGATAGGCCTTTGGTGTGGGATGCAATCTGTGTCGACACCCTTGCGCCATCCCATCTTTCTAGCACTGCGGAATCTGCCGGGGCGGCTGCTGGAGGTGCAGAAAACCTCAAATTTTATATAATTATATTTTTGGGCCGTTTGGGGTTGAAACACTAGGACCGTAGTGGTGTCCGAGTGTTCACCGAGTATTTCGGGACATCGCCAAGCGGTTGGTCGACTCTTCACGTGACCAAAGGGCTGGCCAATTCTTAGGCCAAAGAATCAGCATTGCCATCCACCGTGGCAACGCTGTCAGCCTTTTGGGCACTTTTCCCACTGACAGCGATGCGGACGAATTTTTGACACCCAATGTGCATTTTTTTTCTTTATATATATAATTTTTAATACTTGTATATAATAAATAATAGTTGTATTCGTTTAGATAATTTTAGATTAATATTAGTTTAAATTAAAATAACTTTTCACAGAATGCATCACTCAATCATCAATTTCAATCAGAGCATCAGATCAATCGTGCTTTCAGTAGTTATCCTGTCTTGCCCAAACAAAAATCCATAAAATTCATAAATACTTGATTGAAACTCTGAATTTTAATCATAAGTATAAAAGCTTGTTTCGATGAAAGAGGACCAAAATGATGTAAGACAGGAAAAATTAAAGCCACACATGTAATTATTTTCTTGTTTAAACATACAAGAATATAATTAACATATTATGTGTATTTGTGTTCATAAACTGTTAAATAAATAATTATAATCATAATCATTTTGATAAGAGAATAATCAAAATCGCTATCTTTTGCTGTAACCACTTTGATCGTCAAAGTTGTGACACTTCTACTGGTTATCTGTTTACTGCTTAGTCACTCAATTTGTACAGCCTCACCATCGAATAGATTCATTTCTTTACAAATTCTTACCCCGCGACCTTCAGTGTTAGATATCGGTGCGTACTCACGTATGCGCGTGAGTCGCGCATGCGAACACGTTCATATCGATCGGTAACGGCTCGAATTTAACGCTATCGATCTCTTAACTGTTGATGTTATCGCTACTAGATTTTTATCGTGTTGTCTAATTTAAGCAGTTGTAAGGATATCGGAGATTCTTAGCTTGAGGTTTTGAGGTTTTTGAATACGGACTTTAATTTATTTGTCGCGCATGTAGTATGTACTTCTAGTTCGCTTCAGGGCTGATTTCCAGTGAAAATGAACTTCATCAAGGCGTCGATATGCTTTTACACTAATAATGAATCCGATCGTGTGATGGACAATGCAAAAAGAAACCCTAGTAATTTCAAAATAACTGATTACGGTACACCTTGCTTCACACTTCAAAATAAAGTTCTCGTAAACAATACAATTAACAACTTCAAACAAGTTAATTATTTACTAATAAACAATTTGACAAACACTATTTATATGCTCATGATATAATACACAAGTAGAGTACACAACTACACAGAACTAATTTATACGAATTACATAAGGTCGTCACTACGCAACTAACTGTTTACGTAATACAGAATTGCGAAAAACATACGAAATATTGAATGTAATGTCGATGGCCTTTAGAAGAGTGATGTTGCAATTTGATAGGTTATCTCGCCCTTATATTTTTTAGATGTCTTCATATTTGCAATTGCAATAGCAGATTTTAGACTGTCTAGTTTCCAACTCCGCTGAAAACCAGCGCTGGGGCTCTGTCTCGCACAGGATCGCAGCATTATGCTGAGTGATGGCCGTTTTGCGTAGATGTGGCGCATATTTTCACCAACGTGTCATTTTCGCGTTTGTGTTCTTTCTTTTCGTCATGTTTACCGCAAATAAACGTTTTTATGTCTTTTTTTCTTTTCTGTCAATCTGATGTTTTGGGAAACTATGACTTATTGTAGATTGCTTTTTAGTCATTATTAACTGCTATGCCTTTTGATGAATACTCAGTTTCCCCTTCCTATGCTGAGCGTAGAGGCCTAAGTACTCCTTAAATTTTTATTTCTCTCAGCGTTTTAAGCTCTTCACATGGTCTTGTCATGATTGTAGTCTGGGCCAAGTGTCTTGTTCATCTTAGAATCTAGCTAAAATAGGATGTATATCAGCATAATCCAAATACCAGTATGCAATAGATGATAATACGGGCTGGTGTCCACAACCATACCAGTAAGTCCAAGTATGCACGGGCGATTTATTCCCGCGGCGATTTTTTTTTGCGCACTGTATTTTTAGCGCACTAGTTGAAAATCCAACCCTTTGTTTTTTTGACGCACTCTGATGCGCTCTCTTGGATTCTCAATGTTCGGCTCATCACTTAAAATCCCGTCGCGATATTTTTATGACGTGGGCTACTACTACCAGTATGTAACGTAGAGACTATCAATTCTGTAACTGGCCTAATCTGATAACAAGATTGGCACCTACCTATTTACAAGTATGTACATAGTATAATACTGCGCCAATCGTAATTATTATAGCTGACAAACCACGACCCGTCATTTGTAGCAGATTACTGGGGAAGCCAAAGACAATGTTTGTTAGTAGATATTTACTGACTGCTATGATTGATGATACACTAGGATATCACGCGATAAACAAATGATACACATTAACTAGTAACATAAACTGAAACCGAAATACACGACGACTGTGGGAGGGTCGGTCAAGGTTAAGAGGCTCGGCTAGACTGCTTTACTATGACGTGTACTGCCCCGTTGGTCTCGTAGTCGCAAGCGTGAGTGCTAAGCGTGGGGTCCTGGGTTCGATCCCCTTAGTAACAGCCTGGAGTTTTTAAGTTGACGGTTTGATACCCCCATGCCTCGGAAAGCACGTTTTAAGCCGTTGGTCCTGCGCCAAATCTCTCTTAGGTCGTGTCAGATTGCCGTCCAGACTATGAGATATGAGAGTGAGGGAAGAGAGAGTGCACCTGTGTCTGCGCACACACTTGTGTACTATCTTGTATATCTCCTGCGCCGAAGGCTAGTCGCCGCTGAAATTAGGGTTGCCAACCTTACTATATAATATAGTATCCTGCTATATTAGAGGCCTAAATACTATATTTCTAAAGAAAAAATATAGTAGGCGAAACTACTATATTTTTATTTCAATACAAAATGGTGACATGATCGGAATAGAACCAGTATTAATCTTACAAAAGGTGAATTAATGGTATTTTGTAACCTGAATTTAGAATGTAAAAATAATTACGAGACATGAAAAAAAAACTGTCAATAAAGTTGATAGTAGCAAAAAATATGCATATATAGAATAAACATGTTTTTGAAACATACCGGTCTACTACTATATATATATTTTACTTTTGCTATCTACTATGTTTTTACAAGCAATGGCTTCAAATACTATATTTGATATAAAAAAAAGTTGGCAACCATTTCTGAGACTGACCGCCATGGCCGAAATTCGGTCTGGAAGTCTACAATCCTCTGGATCAGATATACTAATTCCTTGTGTAAATCTACGAGTAGAAACTGTCCTTGAGAGTTGAAACCTAAATTATATCTGTAAGACGTAATACATGTCAACACAGGCACAGGACTGGGCAAAATGCCATAGTAGCGAGAAGCCATAATACTTAACATCGGCTGTACATGACGACATGTGGTAGTCATCAATATCTTATATACCATCACATTTCAACACCAAGACTGATGAAAATTATCATTGACTAAATATACCACTTACCACTAATTTGTACGCTTTCTCTAAAGGTGCTCCCTCACCGGGAGCATTCGCCTGTAATGTACGTTACAGATTCGATTTTAAGCATTACGTTGCTATACTCCCTGACTAACGAGCATTCGCCTGTAAGACGAGTGGTGCGCATTAATGTTACAAGTTGTATCAAAATATTACAGACATTGCGCACTGTAATGCTCGGTTCTCCTCCCTCATCGATGTAATGCTCGAATTGTATCATTGCAGGTTGCGCACTGTAATGTTCGGTTCGCCTCACTCTGATGATTGCTCGACTCAGTAACGTTACATGACAGGCGAATGCTCCCGGTGAGGGAGCACCTTTAAGCGTCGTGTAGACTAGCGCGACGCGACACCGGTTATTGTTATACCGTGAAATTTTCTAAGAAATTGTATTGTTCGAGCCGCGTCGCGCCGTCGCGTCGCGCTGGTCTGTACGAGCCTTTACGCATGTGTGTGATAATGTAACATTTTAATTGTTTTCCACGTAAACAAGTTTCCGAAGTACGCCCATCTTATCCCTTGAAATCATTTGCATATTAATTTAATTAAATTAGTTAGCATTCTGTTGTAGACTAGCTTACTCATTACATTAGTTCACATGGTCTCCTCATGTGAACTAATGTAATGAGTTGTGATGTTTGTATGTTTATAATGACATTTGTTGGATTTCAAATTGCCTTCAAAACAGAACAGAAAATTGTACACAGTCATTATAGAGCAGATTTGCTCTGAAATATACTGCTTTTAGTTTCTGTTTTTAATTAGTGACCTACCGAAGCTTCGTTTTCGGTCATTTGCGGCCAAAAAAATCATGATTCGGCCATACTTTCGTTTTCGACCATAAACCAGCCGGAGCTTCGGCCAAGCCGAAAATCAGAAATCGGCCCACTTCGTAAAGCTCAAATGGAATTATCGTGTTTTATTTCTTGTAAAGACTTTAATATATATGCTCTTTCTTTCGCCCTAGATGTGAAAAAAAAACAAACAAGATTTCAGTGTACATCGGAAATATTAATATTTTTTAATGTCTAAACCATTTTCGTTTTCGCCGAAAATAAGACTAAAGCCGAAGCTTCCTTTTCGTTTTCGGCTGAAAATCCATTTTCCGTCGGACACTACTTTTAATATACTGCTATATTGCTTTTAATTTCTCTCACCCTATCTATCTTTTGCATGGTCTCATTAAAGACTAATTTTATGAATCGATTTAGATATCTCAAAAACCTCTGTTTAAATACTTCCAAATGTGTCGGTAGAGCAAGCTAAGTACTATTGTAATTCCTATCATAGAATGAACAGATTTACACCAATCCAAAGCACATCTGCTATAATAAACTCTGTAGCACTGCATCTCTTGTTCAGTTAATATTGTATACTAGATTAGATTAGTCTACTAGATTCTATATACTAGATTTATCAGACGTTCTCATCGCAAATGCACCTCGCGCTGATATATTCTTAGCACGTTTCGCGGCACGTGCGCGTGATTCTCCTGTCACTGTTACCTCACCGTCATACCAATAGTAACATAATAGGTATTAATGAATTTATAATTTATTTTAGCCTGTCCAGTTTTAGGATGATGGCCTGATTTCTTTTTGTAGCGCCAGATATAAGCTTTAGCGATATAGGCACATGTTTCGTACAATGATCTGTGAAATTACCATCGTCGTAATGTCGTAATTGACTATACAAATACAACAAGTACTCAATATTTGGAAATATTACGTCTTCATTGCTAGAAATTAAATACGCCATAGCATGACTCTTCGAAAATCACAACATCATTAGCGTAGCGAAGGTAACCTAGCAAAGGCCTGTCTGAAAGATGGCAAAAGGCAGATGATGGGAATAATTCAATCTCTTCAAATTTAACTAAAGCCGTTAATGGCGTGTGCAGATTATCGGACACTTTGGAGGAGTGGGAACACCCAGAGATGAAACGACGACGTGGGGACCCTGAAGCGGCGGTTAAGCTAGAATGCGACGACGCGAACGACGCGTACGCATACCGCGCGCCGGGCGCGGCTGAGCCCGCGTCCGCGCCCGCTCCGCCAGACGCCCCCGCCTCTACGCTTGCGCCGGCCCTACCCGCTCCCGCGTACGTTGACTTTTTTCTTAGATAACTTTCTGTTCTTGAAGGTAACATTGGATCACACTCAAAATTCATTCACAATCTTTATGTCCCTAACCTGTCATTAGATTATCAAGAAAAAGCACGGATCCTGGATACGGGTAGATCCGGAGACTCCAGAGTGTCCTATTGAAGATTTCATTAGAACTGACGCGTTTATACCATCTTTGTTGACATGTAAAGTGGTCTTAATAACTGGTTGCTTGAGAAGCGTTAGGTTGTGCAGTGTCATGAACATATCCATAAATCCGCATGTTCACCGCATGTAATTGTTGCATCGTCCGTGTGTTCGTATACTGGTGAGGCACTGATGGTTTATAAACTACTTACAAATGTTCTGCTAATTGTTTATTGACCTCCTCACGATCACGAATACACATTCATTTGTGTTATTATCACACGACGACTTCAGAAATAATATGCCATTAAAAGTGACTAATACAAGGTATATTTATTTGCAAAGATGTAAAAAACTAAAGTAGTAACTAAAGTAGATGTAAAAAATCCCTTTTTTTTTTCTCTGATAATCCATAGCAATATCGATTTTTTTACAGAATGAGAGCGGGTTGCAGTATATCTAGTCCAAACATAGCCGAAATACCAGGCAAGAGGTTCCAGGACCCGTATAGATCGTGCGGGAAACTGGGAAATGGGGGTAAACTGGCCAACAAGTACCCTGGTGGGGGGAAATTAGTTGGTGCCGGTGGGAAATTAGGGGGGAAGTACGGAGGTAAATTGGCACAGGCTATGGCGCGTAGAAGAGCGCTAGCAGCCATGACGCAGGGTGGCCGGCCAGGGTTGGCGGCGCCACTGTCGACCAGGTCAAGAGATGGCACCGTGGAGCTACAAATACTGTGCCAGCCTGAGACACAACACAGAGCGAGGTAACTATATACTATGAAATCCTTCTGAAACTTACATAATGAGCTTAGGGTAACCACAATACATTTTTAAAGAGTACTAACATTTTAATGGGACCTTGAAGGGTTCAAGTATTTTCCCCTGACTCCTAAATGACTATATTCTCAGATCCTGGTGTTTAATTTTTTGTGCTATTCTATTCCAGATATCAGACTGAAGGTAGCAGAGGTGCCGTCAAAGACAATTCAGGGAATGGTTTCCCGACAGTCAAACTAGTTGGTTACGACAAACCAGCTGTACTGCAGGTAAGATCTTCGTAAAATAATATTTTTGAAGTCTAACGCCCCTTATGATGCAAGTTTCACACCTTTGCCCTTGCTTGTTTCTTCTCTTGATATATCGTATCTATGACCTGATATGGTCAACTTCAGTTATATATGACTCACTATCATGATCCTGGAAGACTACTTCTGTGCATCGGTAGGAAATATTTGAGAACTGCCGGTTGCTGTAATAAAAATATTGACCAGCCAGCTAGGTGATAGCGGGCTATCTTTGGTGCTCACCGTAACCATATAATATTTGTAATACACCCCAATGTTAGGTCTACTGATCTAAGGGTAAGATGGCCCAATATTCAAGAAGCTTCCTTATATCCTTTGATTCCTCGATGTCGAAGGTTAACACTTACCTACACAGAGCACGGCTATAAATCAATGGATAAGATCTAGTCGTGAGTGGAAAGCCAATCTCGATGAACTTTTGTGGTTGGGTTTACCATCGCTGTAATAGAGAAGGGTTAATAATACGTAAATTTTAATACTGATTCATTGTGAGGTACATTATGTTTTGTAAAACTCCATAATTAATTATGTTAGATGAATGTTTGAAGTATTTACATCAGCAAATGAAAATATTTTTATTGTTCAGTGCACCCTGTGCAGTACACCTCGCATATTTGTTTAACATTGTTATCTCGATATAAGCTGTTTTCATATAGCTCGCGTGTGGAGGTTTCCATCATGCACGTTTTTTTGCTCATAGTATCCAACAAACTTAACTTTATATTGAAACTAAACAAAAACGCTGGGTTACCCGGATATTAAGGCTGGCTTTCCACCAGAGCTGTGCGTTGAAACGGAGCGGTGAACGAGGAACAAATCCACCAATAGAATTGCTTCATATTCTTTTTAAGGAAATGTTACTGGTGTGTTTTGTCTCGCTCACCGCTCTCGGTACTTACTTGCATAGCTCTGGTGGAAAGGCAGCCTTAAACCCCATTTACACCAAGCAAGTTTCTTGCCTGTGGCATACATATGTAAATGACTGCCAGTATTCACACATTCCCAATTAAACACAGCACAGGCAATTCTTGTGGCCCAGTGGTAACGGCCGCGACTCCCAAGTTGTAGGTTATAGGTTCGAACCTTGGCAGACGCTTTACGTTGTTTGTTGTTATTTCATCACCATTGCTCTCGGAATGGTGAACGAAAATATCGTGAGGAAACCGGCATGTCCTAGAACCAAACATTCAAAGACATGTGACATCTATCAACCCGCACTGGGCACGCGTGGTGGATTGCGACCCACTTCCTCTTACCGAGAGAAGGCCTGTGTGAGAATGGGGAGTATGCTATGCCAGGCAATTCAATCGCACCGTGTAAATCAGGCTGTATATCATGGACACAATATCTAATTTAAAACCATCTTCCATTTTCCCCAGGTATTCATAGGCACGGACACAGGAAGAGTGGCACCGCACATGTTCTACCAAGCATGCCGGGTGTCCGGCAAGAACTCCACTCCCTGCAAGGAGAGAAAGGATGACGGAACGGTCATCATCGAGATCGACCTGGAGCCGGCCAAGAACTGGCAGGTCACCTGCGACTGTGTTGGGATACTCAAGGTTAGTGCATATACCTGATGAGACAGGATAATTTGTTTTTGAGGTAGGGTGGAGGTTCCCTTGACTGCTACAACGATGTTTCTTCATGGTTTCTAAAAACTTATCAAATCTGATGTTCGTTTTGTAATAACTATGACAATTATTTGTCAACGTACGCTAGTAAGGTCCCTAATTACCAATTGGCAGAACCTTTTAGAAGCTGGGGCTCACTTCTATGTGTATAATTTTTTTATTTAATTTCTTTTGAGCATCGAAAACTGTTGTCTCTTTGCACCTCAAACCACTAAATACGTTTAGCACTACGAATTTAAAACATTGATCTTTTTCTTCTGTCATTCGTTGAAGATGACAGAGACAGAATTATGGTTAGCGCGTTTGTGGTGCTAGCGATCCTAAGTCACGTTTTTAGGGTTCCGTACCTCAAAAGGAAATATCGGAACCCTTATAGTATTACTTCGTTTTCCGTCCGTCAGTCTGTCAAAACCCTTTTTCTCAGGAACGCGTAGAGGTATCAAGTTGAAATTAATACCAAATACGTAAGTCTTATGGTCCCTTGGTGCTCTAAAATAAATAAAAAATCAAGCTTCTAAGTCAACGCAATAAGAAATACTGCCATTTATGCGACATATTTTGATACTCGCTAATAAATCAAAACCTATAGGGTTCTTCCGTTGACCTAGAATAATTAAATTTGGCAAGAAGCGAGGTCGCACAGCACAAATAAAGGAAAAAGTCCGAAAATTGTTAATTCTAGTTTTATCACAAAAAAAAAAAAATAATATGGATGAATTAATCCCAACTACGGAACCTTTCATTGTGCTTGGTTCGACACGCACTTGGGCGGTTTTTTTTCATAAAAATATTGTTTTATTATGACTTTCCTTCTTTTTAAATTGTTCCTACAGCTTTACTGACCTACCAAAAACCTTCACAAACATTCCAGGAGCGCAACGTAGACGTAGAACACAGATTCGGCGAGTCGCTCGGCGGTACGGGCGGCGGAGGCACAGTGAGTGCGCCTGCGGGCGCGGCGCACATCTCGCGCGGCAAGAAGAAGTCCACGCGCTGCCGCATGGTGTTCCGCACCGACATCGTCAACGCGGCCGGCCACGTGGAGACGCTGCAAGTGTGCTCCACGCAGATTATATGCAGTGAGCCCCTTTTTTTATATTAGCTTGCTTCGTTTTTCTAGTAAACTGCACCGAGATTCAAATATTATGAACCGGAATTAAAAATAGCCTTTGATTAAATCCAGATTCGAATCCACCTGTGTTCCATTTTCATCTGCGATTATTTTATCTGCTGTAATGTGATCGAATATCCAATGTAACTGAATGCGATTAGCACCTCTGAACCGCGTTATACAATACGCAGAAATGCATGGGCAAAGAAACGCATTTATGTGTAGGCAAAAATTAAATCCATTCTTATTTCTTCCTCTACAGTGGGTGAGTTTAGAGAAACAATACAAAAAAATAATTGTGACTTGCATAGTAACTGATAAGTAAAGTAAATTCAAATCAATTGTAAATAAATATTGAATAAACTTTTTTATTTAAATGATAACAAATGAAATATAGAAAACAAAGACATGAATAATTTCGCTAATCAAACTAGATTTCAAGGTAATGCAACCATTGTATAATGATTAAATATAATAACCCCCTTATTCATAAACGTTGATTAAAGTTAAGTAATGATTTGCTGTTAAACCATACATTTTTGCCGTTTAAACATCTCGTTAACTTGAATCAACGTTTATTAATAAGAGGGATATACAATTTGTAACAAAAACCCTGTCCGATCCGATTTTTTTTTAAATAATTATTATTGAAAATAAAAAGGTCATTGCAATTAAAAATTCACATTTTTAGTACCAAAATTACCCCAAAACCATTATAAATTAGAAAATATTCAACAGGGGTCATAAGTTACGACTTGTAGACACCCGCTAAACGACGACCGCCCGTGCCCCATGTAATAAACTAATAACCCGGTAAAATTACCTATTGAAAATATATGTGACGATGTTTAAATTTTTCTTTTTTTTATTACCACATAAATTGACTCTCAGTATGATACCTAACAACACCCTCACGGATTGGACGGGGTTCTTTTTTATGTTGTATAGGGCTCCGTAAATGACTATTAGGTTATTTCATCATCATGACATCGTTCTCCTGCCCTTATCCTTAAACGCCTCTGTGGTCTAGTGGCTAGACCACCTGTCTCAGACACAGAGGTCCCGGGTTCGATTCCCAGTCGAGGCAAAATTTTCTGCTCGGTTTGTTTGGTGGGAGGGCTTGTTCTAAACCCGCCTGGCTAGGTACCATCATCTTATCTAAGTCTGTCAGTGAGAGTTAAGATAGCCAGTTTCTCTGTGAATGAGTATTCCGGGTGAAGCTCACTTCCACCTTCGGCCTGATCATCACTCACCATCAGGTGAGATGCAAGCCAAAAGATTACACGACGTGGTAAAAAAAAAAAACTTCCATACTTCTTTATTAGTCGTCATATAGAGAGACCACACCGTGCCTCGAAAAGCACGTTAAGCCGTTGGTCCCGGCTGTCATTCGTAGATCTTTGACAGTCGTTACGGGTATTCAGAAGCCAAAAGTCAAGGGGTATCCTGTTACCAAGTAACTGAATTGTGGAGGTCAGATAGGCAGTTGCTCCAAGCAAAATACTGGCTATTCAGCTGGTATCCGGTTAGACTGGAAGCCGACCCCATCAAAAAAAGTGAAAAGGCTAGGCAGCTTGATTATTCTCTATTAGTCGTCATCTTGGTAGTCACTCCCTTTTTAGCCATATCATCTTCCACACAGTCCAACCATCGTTTCTTTGGTCTTCCCCTACTCGTATAGCCATCCACATTATACTCAAAACTTTCTTCATTCCTCTGAATTACATCCGATTCCCACACAACTTTTCAGCCAAACACTTGTTCATGCAAACAGTTAACATAGATTTGCTGCTATACATAAATATATCAACATCTGGCTCCAGATTAATCAAGGCGAATCTAATGAATTAATGATACTAACAGAACTGTTGTCCGTAAGAATCAAAAGTATCCTATGTTTTAAACCAGGACTTAATCTCCCTGTGTGCCCAATTTGAACCAAATCAAGTGACAAATATAGAAATTAGAAATTCACAACCCTTCACATTGATTTGGTCCCATAGTACCTAAACGTTGTTCGTATTCATTTGAATTGTGATCTGTTAGTTCAGCTATTTTTTTTAACATTCTATTAGTAGTTTTTTAGCCCCTTATTTATAAACGTTACGTAAAGTTAAGTAATGCGCAACGTCTGCTTAACCTTAAGTATGCGCTATATTATTATTTTTTCTTCTTTATAGCACAACCACCAGGTGTCCCCGAAGTGTGTCGCAAGTCCCTAGTATCCTGTCCCGCCACCGGAGGCTTGGAGCTGTACCTCCTCGGCAAGAACTTCCTCAAGGAGACGCGCGTGGTGTTCTGCCAGCGACAGGACGGCCGCACACACTGGGAGGAGGAGGTGGCTCCGGACAAGGAGTTCTTACAGCAGGTATGTGAACATCGCACCTGCTGCCACGGGTGCTGAGAAAGATGGGTATAACCAAATAAAGAAAGAAATATGTTTATTTGGCATAGTACCGTATGCAAGGAACACATTTCAAGAAAATTAAAAACTATCATATAATAAAAATATAGGATTAGGTGTGCCTCGAATATGGCAATTACTGACGGTTGTAATAAAATACACAGCGGCCCTGTGTATTTTATTAATTTACAGAATGAGATTACTGAACAAATGTATACTATTAAATTATATAATGATAATCAAAGCGCTCAAAGGTTATCTGAAAGTCCTGTATTCCACAACAGAATAAAACACATGATGTGTGTGCGCTATCATAGAGAAATAAAATTATTATTATTATTTTAAATGTCTTTGACATATTTCGGACCCTGGAGTCCTGGACCTTTGGAAGGCGTACGAGGAGCCGAAGCCAACTCGCAGAGGCCCGTTAAACGTTTCTAAATAAAATTATTATTAGCAATATTTTTTTTATTAATTATTTGCCATATATATGCCAGTGTGTAACATAATAAATTTAAAAAAATGTTAGGTATTGTTACTGTGGTATTTTATTTGCTCAAAATACCATGTGTACCAAGCTAATGTCATATATACAGATTTTAGTAAAGCTTTCGATAAGGTGTCATATGGAATATTGATTAGTAAATTACGAGAATATGGTATCACCGGGTCGTTACTTTCGTGGTTGAGTTCGTATCTTGTGGATAGATCTTTATTTGTGGTCATCAACTTTTTTCAATCAGCCCTACGTTATATCTCACGTTAAATACACGCGAAAGCATTATGTAATAAACCAAGACTATTATATCGATGGAGTAAAAATTGCTGAACAGAACACAATGAGAGACCTTGGTATTACGTTTGATCGAAAGCTAACGTTTCACACATAGACAATATAATAAAAAAGTCCTCTAAAATGCTGGAATTTGTTATAAGAAACTCCAAACAGTTTAAGTGCTCTAAAACTAAAATTATGCTTTATAGTTGCTTAAATCGAAGCATATTCGAATATTGTTGCGTGATCTGGCGTCCACACTATACCACACACTCGTTGCGTCTAGAACGTGTTCAAAAGTGTTTTCTATGGCACCTGGCGTTTTCTAGCGGAATACTAAAAAAGTACGCTCATACAGTAACAGACTGAAGCACTAGACAATCGCCGACGCATTAATGACGCAATGTTTGTTTGTAAAGTAATGAACCATAAAATTGACTGTCCACAAATATTGTACACCTTAATTTCCGTGCTCCCTCAAGAATTCCTTGCAGTCCCATAACACCAATCTGTATTTTTTTTTTTTTATATGTGCATAATCAGCCTATAATGTTCTTACTGCTAGGAAACAGGCCTTCTCTCTTCGACAGGGAGTGGGCTATAATCTATCACGCGGGCCCAGTGCGGGTTGGTAGATATCAGGACATGCCGGTTTTCTTTCATCGTTTTGAGAGCAGTGGTTATGAAATTATTTACACAAAGTATAGTGCCTGACTATGTTCGAACCCACGACCGATAACTCGTCAGTCAGGGCCATTACTGGGCCACCGCTGCTCACATATAGTATTGATTAATAATAAAAATAATTTTCCTTCTCTTCCAGACTCACTTAGTATGCTGCGTGCCGCAATACCTCCGGCCCGACATCACGGAGCCGGTGGGCGTGCAGCTGTTCGTGCGCTCGGGCGGCAAGGCCTCCGAGCCGCACTCCTTCTACTACACGCCGCCCTCGCTCGACACCGGACCGCTGCACTCTTCTAGACATCATACTCAAGGTAATACTAGCACAAGTAACAAGGTACATGATACGCTTGGGTGTGCTTGGATACAGGGTTTTTTAGTGTTATAAGCGCGACGAGAAAAAAGTATCGGTTATGTAATAAAAACAAAAAAAAAAAGCTTTAAAAAATTGATGGGAATTGAAATACATAATATATCAAAAAAATTGTATAAGTAAAATTTTCAGATAAAAATTATTGGTAATAATTGATTTCTTATTTTATACTCAGATGAAAAATTAAGAGAAAAGTGCATTAAAAATAGTTAAAAAAGAAAAAAAATATATTGCGTTTTTTCCAAAACACTGTCGCACATTGACATTAAGAAACGCGTTTTCGCATTTCGTATATTTATAAGTTAAAGCCGTCATGTCCAATACGATGTCTAGATGTCCTCTATATATGCACGAATATATAAATATTAATATATACCCTTCTATATCTGTGTGCAATACAAAATTGCTGTCAAATAGTGCAAGGCTTTTTTAAAGTTGTTTTATTTCATTACTCACACTTGTATGTGTTTTAAACTGTAAAATAGGGGTAATTATTTAAAAAGCCCGCGGTATTTAAACAAAAGTAATATAAACATCACTAAAAGTAATATATTCATCACTTACCATCAGGTGAGATGCAAGCCAAAAGTTTCCCCGTTGTAGATAAAAACAACGAAAAAAGCCAGTCTATTGTAGTCCACAAGCATTAAGACCTCTTTAATTCTCTACAGCTTTTTTGCATTTTTAATTAGCCCTAATTTACTGTTCTTCATTTAATTTGGACAAAGTTAAAGAATTTTTGACAAAAAAAAAGTGCAATGTACATAAATGTATCAGAACTCCATATACCTAGCCTAATCTATTTGAAATATAAACAATTGGGTTCATTACTTTGCTACCGTTTTCTATCTTTTATGTTTTATTTTAATCTATTCTTCTTCTTTATTTCATCCTTTCCTTTATAATTAAAAAATATCTATAAGGCTAGGCTCACATGCGTAGAATATATACATATTAAGTTATTACACAAACTTATTTCTCGAAACTTTAAGGTGGTCAAAACTATTTCAAAATCCACCCAGCAGTTTCCGAATTTAGTTGTAAGAAACGGACCGACAGACCTGGTTAATATTATTTATATATATATCATAGTTTTAACTGTTATTTATGTTGTATAGACTTTGTCCCTGCACGTTTAATTTGTGGTCAAAAATGCTGCTTGCAAAGCTATTTTTTGCTTTTCATCTAATATTGCTTCTTATCATTGAAGACATATAAATTAATTTTACATTATAATCTGGAATCTGAAGATGCATTGCATTAAAACAGAATTTGCTTTAGAAATATTTAGTATCATTTAGCTTTTTAGTACGTATTGCTTACCCTTTTATGACATATGGGATGATACATAGCTTAAAACATTTGTAATAATAAGCTTAACGTCAAAAAATGTAGTATATGATAATAAAATAGAGCAATATTTTCGGTTTAAATTATTTAATATACAAAACGAAGTTTTTATAAAAAGGAAGTGCTTATAAGGAGCTAAACTCTCTTTGCTAACCATAAGAATAAAAGCGTAAGCGACACAACCAAACTAAAAACATAAGAAACATTTGATTGCCTTATTGTATATAATGTAACAACATGTTGCTTGGATCTAACCACGCTTATTTACTGAAGCATGTATATAACACTGCGGTACATAGATATATGATGATAATACTGAAAGTTAAGATATATATTTATAGAGATATTTGGAAGAAACGACTGATGCGCGAATTGCGTACTCTTTCTTTTTTCCCTTCTGTTCAAGCTAGGTCTGTCTAGGTAGCGAGCACTGCCGACGCCCGCCGCTGCCCGCTGACCGCGCCAGCACGGTACTGACACACAACACACACACGCATACAAACATGCACACAGACAGACACACACAACACTCCTTACAGAAAAAACACACTGATACAATTTTGTTTGAACATACTTTTACGCACTGTCGATGTTGTTTTGTTTTTTTTTTGGACCGATTTTCAGGTTATTTTTTGCCTTTTAATTGTTAAATATTGTCATTACAGTCATTTAGAAAAAGGGAAAGGATAGATTTAAACTTTGCTTACTATAAAGTATAAATAATATGCCTTTAAAAAATATACTGTCAGTCCAAATTCGTCTCAAACCAATCATTATTTTGTATATATTGACCTACCGTCGACAGTGCACTATAATCACACAAGCAAGCAAGACTCAATACAGAAAAACACACAAATGAAAAAAAAAACCAAAGACGACGCAAAGTCAATGGAAAATTAACTTTATCTACTTTTTCACAAAGCTTACTTGCCAGTAACACTGACCTTCGCGTAGGACAGACTGCACATCCCCCCACACTTTAGATAGTACTTATATTGCGTGCCGACCCTATGTTGTATATTTTTGTATGTTTTACTCCGACTTAACTGGTTTCTAATTACATTAAAAGCGTGCTCGATAAATAATAATTATGTGAAATGTATAAGTTTACTGTGGAATTTTTACCGTTTTCAACGTGCTGTCTGGTGATTTTATTTTAATAAGATATCTCTAATCAGATAACTATAAGTAATCGAGTTGTAGCTAAGTACAAAATAATCAAACTGATTGTTTTGCATTTGAAAAAATGTACAAGAAAAGAGATCGCTTGCCACTTGATGAAATAAGTGTTTGATTATTTTTATCTTCAGTTAAAAATACCTCTTTTCTAAATTGGTTGTACTAATAATATGCAGTAACTATACTAGTACTGCGCGCTGAAAACGTTAAATATTTACACGACAAAATAGCCGGAAATGCTCTACTGTTACCAAAACGATTAGTTTTAAGGAGAGGCCTAAGCAGGTCTGTCTGTGGTCTGCTAAAGGCTCAAGAACCAGATATCCTAGTGAATCGTCGGAGAACCAGCAAGCTTTGCTCGACACATCGATTTGTCGATCAACATTTCGATGTGTCATTCGAAGCTACAGTAGCGTTATCTGATTATCATATCTGGTTTACTTGTACGATAGCTGTAGAAATACAAATATATAAAAAGATAAGAATACATACTTAAATATTTGATTACTTTTGATGTTGTGATAAGAATATTAACGTCCATTGACTCATTCTCGACTTGTTGTTTTATTTATTTTGATTTTATAATCGATAGATATTTTAATATAATTATTTCAAATATTCAATAATAAAAATGTCTAGAAAAACAAATTTAACAAATTGTGTGTTTTTACATAATTTTGACATTTACATAACTTATATAATAAAATGGAAGTAATGAAGGCTTTTTTATTTATTATATATTAAAAATTGGATATAATGAATATAATCGAGGAGTTCATATTTAATAACATTTGAATATTATCCTCAAAATAGATTTAGCAAAAAACATACTTTTTTGCACTGAATCGAAAAAAAATTACATGCATTTCTAAATTAACAGCATTTACTGTGGAAAACACGCCTTTAGTGACCACTACTGAGAGTGCCAACAAGACACATGTAACGGGACATGAGACACATGTCGCGAGACGTGACACGTGTTTTTTAACACGTTAGATGCGTCCATAGACTAGTTACGTGGTCTAATACAACTTTAGATATTCTATCGACGAGAATTTGTTCCTTAAGCTAGGTTCGCACGAGCTACAGGCGTATCTTCCGTAGGCAATGTGTCACAAACCAGTTATTTCGGAGCGTGTGTAGGGCGGGGTCGGCTCGTGTGGCCTTGTCCCTCCGGAGCCCCACTAACGCGCCCGTGCGGCAGGTGGCGACGACGTGCGGCCCGTGCAGCTGTGGGGGGGGGGGCTCATGCCGCCGCCCGCGCCGCCCGCGCGCCGCCCGTCCATCATCGTGCCCGACCCGCACTCCCCGCAAGGACTAAAGAGCGAGGTATGTACCTATAAGTTTAAAGAACAAACAAATCTGACCAAATCAGACTCCAGCACACCAAAAAGCTTATTTTAGTCACTGAAAACAGTGAATAAAAAGCAAGCAAGCTTTTAATCACTATTTTGGTGTTTGAATTTAGAACACACCAATATATTCGACCTCCATCTCAATGCTATACAACCTCCTTGCGAAAAAATACTCGACATACAAACTCTCTGTGCAAATAACTCCTCGAGATTTGATTGGTCGACATTTTCTACAAGGAGTTTAGCATTAGAATAAAAACTGTTTTGTGTTCTTTGCTGTCATTAGTGAATTGGCGCTATTTTATTGTAAGTTGTACGAACATATATTGTTTCAATTTAAATGTGCATTTTAATTAATTTAACCTTCCATTTTTATTAATTAAATACATACATAATAGGCCCAAAAAAGAAACAAACAATAAAACGTTTCACTTTATCACCATGTATTGTACCCATATTTGCAAAATAAATGACTTAAAAAAAAAAAAACTTAAAAAAACGTTCTATAGAAGGTTATTATAAAATTGATTGGTGAACTATAAAATTGAAAATTATCTGTTAAGGTTTTAAATGTATTTTTTTTTTTTTTATATACTCGTATTATTTTTTGTTATAATCCAATAAAGAGAATGTTAAAGAAAAAAATACGAAGGTTATCTTGAATCTACTTAATTATTTATAGTTTTAACAATCTTTAGTATTGTGACAAAATACCGCAGGTGCAGTTTCAGAACGCATGTTTAAAAAAAAGCGGGATTCAAATTTTTATTGTTTTCTTATTCTGTCACGCTAGATAGAAAGTCCGATACACGATGGAAATTATTAAAATAATAATAAATAAATATGAGTGAGTCCAATCATGAAGTCCGCTATCGTAGCAGTAAGTAAGAATTGAAGCAGCATGTTAAAAAGCAGAACAGATCTAAAAACTTATGTTATTTTAAGCAATGGAGACTTGCAAAGGCTGCACACACTTTTTCGGAGACTACTGTTATCGTATTTCATAGAATTATCACAAACGAGGCAACCATCTACAATGTGGAGTATTCACTCAATGAAAACAAAACAGGAAGTGCACATTGAAACTTTTACCAAACTTATTGCATTTTTGAAAAGAATGTCAGTGCAATAATTTTTGTGGATCTTTTTTACCATGATGCATGTTTTTACTTTAGGTAATTATATGTTCTCGCTGCTGAGGTGAAAAGTTGTATGTGTCGAGACCACGAGACCAAAGTTTTTTGCATCTCGGCAAATCAACACTCGCAGCAAATACCAACTTTGCTCTCTTGATGCACAAATAACTATTTATCTATTCAAAAAGAGCTAGTTTATTCTTCGTAAACAGGGACCGAAGTAGCTTTTTAATCCCTAGGGACGACAAGTGATTTTGTATAAAAGCACAGATTACCAGATAAATCACTCCATGTACTTACGCGCGCTAACTACCTACCGGCCGCCGGTTCGCTCGCGAACCATTTCTCAGTGGGATGCCGATAGCCGCGAAGCGCGTACGTACGCATATATTTCGGTTGACCTGACGTACTTAGTTTCAAATTCTTATGATATGGTTGGTTCTGGAGCATTATGTGCAGTTGATGGATGTAGATCCAGCAAGAGAAAAGATAAAAACTTATCTTTTTTCAGTTTACCTGCTGATACAGAAATGTGAGTATCTAATTTGTTTTACTATCGTTTTTAAATAGGTGAATTGTTTAAACTTGCATGTTTCGTGTTTTGTATTTTATTGGTAGGTACATATAATTACTTCTATCACGTAATCTGTGCTACGACTATGCGTCTGAGATAAGAATAGAAAGGTCAATGATCTCCATTTGTCAACTGGCATTTGAAAATGACATTGCATTAGCAAAAATCTACTTTGTGCATATTATTTTTCAATAATCGTTATTATCTTGAATGTTATTTTCATATGATTATTGTTTATTTAAAAGCGTGCAAGTGTTAGAAAAGCGTGGATGAAGTCACAATATGGCGCCAGCGCAGGTTTAATTAATCATACATAGTGTAGAAGCATAGTAGTTACCTATTACGCTAATTGTGTAAAAGAACGAATTAATCAATTAATTGTGTTTTCAGTTTCTTCCATTTCGTATTTCATTCGTGTTTTTAACAATTAAACATGCTTAAATATTAAAAAGCATTTTATTTTATTTCATAAAGTGTACTACAAATACCTACTGACATCTTTATCAACAGAGGCAGCCCTGGCAATTTACAATAACCACGCGGCGGCGTGCAGCTACAAAGCAAAACTCACTTTACGCTTGTAAGGTTAGGTACTTTTTCGTTCGCAGCGTCTAGCGACACGAAGGTGTAGGCTATTATAGCAGTCGGTATTGAACATTTTGTATGGAGTGATTTATCTGGTAAAAGTGTGGTAATCTGTGGTAAAAGTTCCAATCACCAAAGAGATCAATTACGAACATTGTATGAACAAGTAACAGGCCGGCAAGATAGAGAAATTTGGTCAAAATGAAAATCCAAGATGGCGGCAGCGAAAATTTTCAAATTTTTCATCATGGGTATCGTTTTCATAGTTTTCGAAGGTGCTAAAGTCGATAGTGAGGTCAAAATGAAAATCCATGATGGCGGCTGCAAATATTTTTTTTGTTTTAAATCATACGTGAGAAGGAACTTCGTTCCTGATGGGGGTCGGACCGCACACGTTGTTTTTAGGGTTCCGTAGTAAACAAGGAACCCTTACAGTTTCGCCATCTCCGTCTGTCTGTCCGCGGCTTAGCTCAGAGACGTAATTTGTCATGGATATACATATTAATCACGCCGACAAAGTGGTAAAATAAAATCAAGAAAAAAAATTGAGGTTAAAATTGGGATGTCTCTTTTTTTCTCGTCTATTCCTTGGTGTCGTTGGAAAGGTCGTTCAAAAATATTGTGGGTGTGTTAAAGCCATTTTTCAATTAAGGGATCCATTTGCGAAATATTAAGCTTTAAAGTGCTAAAATGAACGAAAATTTTAAACTCATATTAAAAGTACACTTTGTACACAAGCATATTATTATTACAAACTAGAGGATTATATCCAAGATAAGGATGCTTGGAAACATGCTGGTCCTGCTCCTGCTCCATAGGATAATCTAGAATCTAGACAAAATCAAACTGGTTGCTAATTCAATTGTATAATTTATATATATATTTTTTTTTTTAAGTATATTACTTTGATTTTACATTCTGTGATTACTTCCTCACACACTGACTTATTAATTGTAAAAATTTAGGAGAATCGTCTACTTTTACAATATTTGTAAATATGTGAGCATATGTATCTGAGCCATTCCGAGAAAAACCGACCGTGACTAAGCGGACAAAATGGACAATTTTAAAATGCTATTAATATTTCACGACACTAAACGGACGTGACGAAATCCCGCTTTACTAACAACAATGACGATGACGTTACTATGAAAATAAAATAACTTTTTTTGGTGGTTTTGTACTATTGAAAGCAAATAAAACAGTAGTGACTAAAGTGGAATGTCCACCTTGGCGCTAATTTGAGTATCATTATTTTAAGAATTTTATTGTAATACAATAAGATTTGTTAATAAAATTAATGTTAAAATTAAAAAAAAAACCTCACAAAAATACGCTGAGGTGTGTCTTAAAAAACCATGAACATCGGTTAGTTAAAGTTAGCGACAGGAGGTTTGACACGATAAAATTGCCTGTTTTGCTTCTTATTTTTAATTTTTAATCAGATATATCAGCGACAATTGATTCCGTTATACGTTATAATTTAACGCTTAAGAACTAAACAGTACATTTAAAAAAAACTGCATTCAATAGAGATTATGAATGTCTTGTAAATTGTTTGTAAATATTTACAAACAATTTACAAGACTTTTTCTTTCAACTCTACTTTTTCATTACTTTTCTTTCAACTCAACAGTACTTTTTCCTTAGGGTATTTTTTTCTCGGAATAGCTCATCTATCACATACTTAATTTATCTGTTGTTGCTTCATTTTAAATTCTTTGTACTTAATATGGTATAGTAATTTTATTCTAGGTGCATCGTCTTCACATATAATTATATAAATAATGTATCTATACAAAATGTTGTAAAACATTTTAAAAGAGTAACGGTGGAGTTTCTTGCTCATTCTTCTCCATGCGAAAACTACCTTTTGGAAGGGGCAACTAGAATCAATTTTTTTGGAGCCGACGGACCTGATAAGCCTATGAACATGTCAGATGAACTGAACATTGTGGACCTCAGGCTCAAGTCTGAGATGTCCCGGGACTCGCAGAGCCAGGTATGTAGTTTTTTCCTTTTACCATTCTTTACTGCAAATAACTAGAATTTATAAAGTAAATAAAATCGAATTTATATTGCTTACAATTTCTTTTTTCACAATCTTTTCCAGAATATGACAGAAAAAAAAACTTAAACCATACATACATAAACTCATGCCTCTTACCCATGGGGGTAGGTAGAAACTACAGAAATAAGTTCCATTTATTTATTTTCAAATTTTAAAGAACGAGGAATTATATTCAGAAACACTACTGTACTTCTAATAGTAAGTACTAAAATAAAATGTCGTGTATAACTATATTATCTGTCAACCAGGTTGGCTTCGTAAGCGGGTACGAGAGCATGAAACTCTCTCCGAGCACTCCTGCGCAGAGCGAGCCTCCCTCCCCCCTCGCGTCCTTCACGCAACAACTGCAAGCCATACAGAACCAAGTGCAGACTGACAAGATGGTAGAAACGGTCACCGCCGCCATCTTCAACAACGAGGACAACGCACCGCAGATCTACCCCACTATCATGCAGCCCATTGACCCCATGAGACAGCTCATCTCATCCAAGAGTGTGGATCCCTTGGAGACAGACATGAAACTCAACCCTGAACTCATGATCACCGATACGACCATGCAGCAAAACGAGCAAAGACTGATAGTTTACAACCAGATGCAGGGCAGACAGGAGGAGAGCTTCAATCCTTTCGGAGCCATCACTAAGCTGGAGATGGGGACCTGTCAGATGGAGCAACGCCTGGCGCAGCAGTCCGCGCACATGGAGGCGCTAGTGGAAGACGCCATGAAGGCCACGGCCGCCATCCTCCCCGACAACACCAAGCTCGACGAGCTGGTGAACTCGCGCGTGGACGACCACCTGTCGGGCTCGTCGTCGTCGCCGCCCGGCGCCAGCCACGCGTCCGACATCCTGCTCAGCCCCAACGCCGCCGTGGCCGGCCGCGCCTCGGCCGCCGAGCTGCTGGCGCCGCTGGGCGCGTCGGCCATGTCGCCCGACGTCATCCTCAACCCGCAGGTGTCGCCCAGCATGCTGTGCGACGCGCAGCGCATGCCGCCGGGCCCGGCGCAGGACGAGCTCATGATGATGCAGGACCCGGTGCAGCTGACGTCGGTGAAGACCCCGCCCGCGGCCGTCAAGTCGATGATACTGAACGCGGCGGCCGAGATCCTCACGTCGGACACGACCATGAATGCTTTAGTGACGTCGGCGATTAACACCGCAAATATTTTGACCACCGAGAGTGCTGCAGGGTCGGGAGGTATGCAGACGACTGACTCTGCCCAACCGCCCGCAGAACCCGCCGGTGAAACTCCTCTGGTAGCCATGTCTCAGGCTGTATCTCAAGCTGTGACACAAGCAGTATCTCAAGCTGTCTCCCAAGCCGTGTCTCAGGCCGTGACCCAGGAGATGACGGCTCCAGTACAAGGACTCACAGACATGAGTGACCAAGACCTACTCTCGTACATTAACCCCAGCACGTTGTTAAGTCCTGCTCCTGCTCCATAGGATAATCTAGAATCTAGACAAAATCAAACTGGTTGCTAATTCAATTGTATAATTTATATATATATTTTTTTTTTTAAGTATATTACTTTGATTTTACATTCTGTGATTACTTCCTCACACACTGACTTATTAATTGTAAAAATTTAGGAGAATCGTCTACTTTTACAATATTTGTAAATATGTGAGCATATGTATCTGAGCCATTCCGAGAAAAACCGACCGTGACTAAGCGGACAAAATGGACAATTTTAAAATGCTATTAATATTTCACGACACTAAACGGACGTGACGAAATCCCGCTTTACTAACAACAATGACGATGACGTTACTATGAAAATAAAATAACTTTTTTTGGTGGTTTTGTACTATTGAAAGCAAATAAAACAGTAGTGACTAAAGTGGAATGTCCACCTTGGCGCTAATTTGAGTATCATTATTTTAAGAATTTTATTGTAATACAATAAGATTTGTTAATAAAATTAATGTTAAAATTAAAAAAAAAACCTCACAAAAATACGCTGAGGTGTGTCTTAAAAAACCATGAACATCGGTTAGTTAAAGTTAGCGACAGGAGGTTTGACACGATAAAATTGCCTGTTTTGCTTCTTATTTTTAATTTTTAATCAGATATATCAGCGACAATTGATTCCGTTATACGTTATAATTTAACGCTTAAGAACTAAACAGTACATTTAAAAAAAACTGCATTCAATAGAGATTATGAATGTCTTGTAAATTGTTTGTAAATATTTACAAACAATTTACAAGACTTTTTCTTTCAACTCTACTTTTTCATTACTTTTCTTTCAACTCAACAGTACTTTTTCCTTAGGGTATTTTTTTCTCGGAATAGCTCATCTATCACATACTTAATTTATCTGTTGTTGCTTCATTTTAAATTCTTTGTACTTAATATGGTATAGTAATTTTATTCTAGGTGCATCGTCTTCACATATAATTATATAAATAATGTATCTATACAAAATGTTGTAAAACATTTTAAAAGAGTAACGGTGGAGTTTCTTGCTCATTCTTCTCCATGCGAAAACTACCTTTTGGAAGGGGCAACTAGAATCAATTTTTTTTTTTTGTAAATTTTGACGTTCAAAACGAAATGATTTGACTTTGAAGTGAGGTCAAAATGTAAATCCAAGATGGTGGCAGCGAAAATTTTAAAATTTATCGTCATGCGTGTTGTTTTCATAGTTTTCAAGGGTGCTAAAGCTGATAGTGAAGTCAAAATGTAATCAAGATGGCAGGTGCGAAAATTTTCAAATTTTTCATCATGTGTATCGTTTTCATAGTTTTTAAAGGTGCTAAAGTCTATAAAGTGGTCAAAACGTAAATCTAAGATTGCGGCTGCGAAAAGTTTGTTTTAGTTTTAAATCATATGTGAGAGATGGGGGTCGGACCGCACACGTTTTGTTTTCTCATAGAGGGTAATAAAAATTAGTGTTCACCTCGGGAGCAGCACTATTTTAAGCTCGAGTGATGTACTTTGAATACCTCGCGGCGCTAGGATTCAAAGAAACACTCTCGACCTTAAAAATAATTGTTTCCTCCTTAGGCAAACAATCTACTATTTCTTGGGGTTCAATGGAATCCCATGGAAAAGGCTTTTTGAGGGGCTAAAATGTTAGAAGGAAGAAAATTGTATTGTCCATTCTAAAGAGAGAAGAAAGAGGATGGAAGGTCAAAAAAAAAGAAACAACAACATACAACGTGTTCTTTTTGATATCCCATAACTCTAAGTTATTAATAAGACCATGTCAAAGAATCAACTGGCATAATAATTATTTTTCATTTTTTTTTTGTTTCCATTTTTCATACAAAATAATTCGACAAAGTCACAATTATTTATGTTAAACACCCTTACGTTGAATACAAAAAAAAACACTGTTTTGTCCATAAAAAAAATATGACGTCGAATTTTCTTAGTTTTAAATATGAATGATTGGATTAGTTCGTGGCTAAGTAATAACAGCCGCACGGGTCGATCCATCTTGCCGTGGTTGGTCCGTGGATGGGCACCATCTTTACAAATCAAGACTCCTCCGTGCTTCGGAAAGCACGTTAAGCCGTTGGTCCCGGGTGTCATTGGTGGATCTTTGACAGTCGTTACGGGTCGTCAGAAGCCCGAAAGTCTTACAACCAGTCTTACCAAGGGGTATCGTATTACCCAGTTACTGGGTTGTGGAGGTCGGATGTCTATCTTTAGTCGCTCCATGTAAAATACTGGTATTCAGCTGCATCCGGTTAGACTGGAAGCCGAACACAACATAGTTGGGAAAAGGCTAGGCATATTTATTGATTTTGCATAAATTAGGACTTCTAATTGGTGTTACATTTAATGTTGCATTAGGTAGAGGAGCAAGAGTTTCGCTACCATACGAAAAAAAAACACTTTTATTGACGAAAAAGCTTTTATTCATAACAATATTAACAAAAAAAATATTTTGTTTTTCTATCAGATCGCTGACGAATCCAGCCAGCATTCGTTGGGAGATGGCGGTGAATCGTCGTGTGGAGCCGACGGACCTGATAAGCCTATGAACATGTCAGATGAACTGAACATTGTGGACCTCAGGCTCAAGTCTGAGATGTCCCGGGACTCGCAGAGCCAGGTATGTAGTTTTTTCCTTTTACCATTCTTTACTGCAAATAACTAGAATTTATAAAGTAAATAAAATCGAATTTATATTGCTTACAATTTCTTTTTTCACAATCTTTTCCAGAATATGACAGAAAAAAAAACTTAAACCATACATACATAAACTCATGCCTCTTACCCATGGGGGTAGGTAGAAACTACAGAAATAAGTTCCATTTATTTATTTTCAAATTTTAAAGAACGAGGAATTATATTCAGAAACACTACTGTACTTCTAATAGTAAGTACTAAAATAAAATGTCGTGTATAACTATATTATCTGTCAACCAGGTTGGCTTCGTAAGCGGGTACGAGAGCATGAAACTCTCTCCGAGCACTCCTGCGCAGAGCGAGCCTCCCTCCCCCCTCGCGTCCTTCACGCAACAACTGCAAGCCATACAGAACCAAGTGCAGACTGACAAGATGGTAGAAACGGTCACCGCCGCCATCTTCAACAACGAGGACAACGCACCGCAGATCTACCCCACTATCATGCAGCCCATTGACCCCATGAGACAGCTCATCTCATCCAAGAGTGTGGATCCCTTGGAGACAGACATGAAACTCAACCCTGAACTCATGATCACCGATACGACCATGCAGCAAAACGAGCAAAGACTGATAGTTTACAACCAGATGCAGGGCAGACAGGAGGAGAGCTTCAATCCTTTCGGAGCCATCACTAAGCTGGAGATGGGGACCTGTCAGATGGAGCAACGCCTGGCGCAGCAGTCCGCGCACATGGAGGCGCTAGTGGAAGACGCCATGAAGGCCACGGCCGCCATCCTCCCCGACAACACCAAGCTCGACGAGCTGGTGAACTCGCGCGTGGACGACCACCTGTCGGGCTCGTCGTCGTCGCCGCCCGGCGCCAGCCACGCGTCCGACATCCTGCTCAGCCCCAACGCCGCCGTGGCCGGCCGCGCCTCGGCCGCCGAGCTGCTGGCGCCGCTGGGCGCGTCGGCCATGTCGCCCGACGTCATCCTCAACCCGCAGGTGTCGCCCAGCATGCTGTGCGACGCGCAGCGCATGCCGCCGGGCCCGGCGCAGGACGAGCTCATGATGATGCAGGACCCGGTGCAGCTGACGTCGGTGAAGACCCCGCCCGCGGCCGTCAAGTCGATGATACTGAACGCGGCGGCCGAGATCCTCACGTCGGACACGACCATGAATGCTTTAGTGACGTCGGCGATTAACACCGCAAATATTTTGACCACCGAGAGTGCTGCAGGGTCGGGAGGTATGCAGACGACTGACTCTGCCCAACCGCCCGCAGAACCCGCCGGTGAAACTCCTCTGGTAGCCATGTCTCAGGCTGTATCTCAAGCTGTGACACAAGCAGTATCTCAAGCTGTCTCCCAAGCCGTGTCTCAGGCCGTGACCCAGGAGATGACGGCTCCAGTACAAGGACTCACAGACATGAGTGACCAAGACCTACTCTCGTACATTAACCCCAGCACCTTCGACCAAGGTGAGTACATGGACGTATATTACAACTAGTCAGACAGCCGCGGTAATCCGAACTACAACGAACTTATTACGTTCGGATTTAGTTTAGAATATGAACACAAATTAATGTAAATATATTCTGTATATAGTAAGTTAGTACGTATTTTAGTTTATTTGTTGTAAGTGAAGGTTCATTGAACGCTACGTTTCTGGTTCGGATTCACGAGGCTTTCTTGCATTATCATTTGTTAAACATTCTTATAATAACTGCAGTAGTTTTAGTTTTAACAGTAATTTATTAATTTAAAAAAGGTTCTACTTTTTTTAATTAATAAAATATGAATGGCAACTTTATATTACTTTTAATTAAAATCCATTTTGGTTTAGTATATTTGAACTTGAGTTGTGAATAAAAAATTCGTTGTAAATCCGTGATGCTAATTGATTTCCTGTACAATACTACTTGCATATGTCACGCTCCAATAAATAAATCATAATAGTTGTGTCTAACAAATGACCAATTGAATTTATTGCAGCGTAAAGAGGCCCGCGTCGCCGATACCGGACGCACGCGCGGGACACTTTGCCTGGTGAATGCATTTCTTGTGTCGAGGGCTCAAAAGCAGTTTTTATGTGAATTTTTAATGGATGTCAACGTAGAAATAAATTATTTAGAATAGAAAATATAATCTCCGGATGTATGGATGTTTGTGTTATTATGATTCTCAAGTAATTGTCCTTGGTTTTCTCGTAAAGTGTTAGGACGTCAATTAATTCATCATGTGAGTCAGTATTACAGGGCAAATCAATTGTTTCAACACTTTCGAATCGTTGTGGATCATCTAAAATGTGTGTAGTGACATATGTATTTATTATATGGGGATATACCAGACATTTGTTATATTAATGTAATATCTATAAGTATACACAGACAGATCCTATATTTATTATACCGATATACTCTTATAAGTGTGAATTTTAGATCTTATACATAAACGCTGTATAACTCGTGCAATGATTTCAAACAAATCGGAATCAATTGTATGTATAATGTATTTGAGAAACTGGACATACGTTGTCATGAACGTATGTATATTTATGTATGCACGAATATCGAATTATTGTAAATAGTGTCCTGTTTGAGTATGTATATAATATTTGTGGCGTCGTGCGGTCCTCCATTAGATTATCCCCTGTCTGTATTAGAAATGATAATTTACGATTTCTAATTTTGTCTCAGATTACGTGAATTTAGTGAAACTTCAGAATTGGACAGCCTTCTACAGCAACAACTGCGTCGGTAATACCTGTTGATTGGTGATACGATCAGTTCTCCTCGATATGGCAGCCACCACCGTTCGTTCAGCTGTCACTGAGACTTGCGCCCACTCTGGGGCTCAACCATCTCGTAGCCGAAACACCAGTTATGTCGCCATCAATCATGCTGGTGGGACCAGCCGTGATCTGATACTAGCCTAAGTAACCACTAATGGGTCTACCTAAGTCTTCAATAAGTTAGGATCCAATCAATCACTTAGGCAATTTATTGACATTTGCATAAAGGCTAAATTTCTTCTAGAATCCTAAAAAGTCTTGAAAATTTTTCTATAAAAATAAAATTATCATTTCTTTTACGGGTTTTTCACGCTATTATTTTTATTTAGAATCGACTGGGCTAGGATTTAGGTAATGTTACTGAGGTTTGAGCATTACAGACATACAAATAGCATTTAGAAAACTGTTGCTTTTTCATCTTGGTCGCATTTCTGAAATCCTTTTCCGTTGACTGCTGCCAGATATGACTATAGTTTGACCGAGACCGCTGTTCCACGCTTTAGGAATGCGCGACGCGGCGGGGGGGCAGTGCAGGCCGCTCATTGGTCAACGCTCACGGCGTGCGGCGTTCCACCCGCCGCTCATTCCTAAGGCGTCACAGCAGTCTCGGTCAAACTATACTGCCAGCAACCACTTGTGACGAAAACTGAGTACATTGTTATCAACGCACAGTCGATAATTTCGAGTGTGAATAATATTTAGAATGTTCAACGTTGCTATCTGAGTCATGTCTGCTTGCAGCCTCATTTAAATATAATTTACCTGCTGGTTACTAAGTAAAGGCGAAAAGTCAGTGTATAACTTTAGTGATTGATTTAAAGAGCGAATTTATACATTATAAATTACGCTGTGTTAATTTCCCATTTCCTGAAGTTTGAATTAGAAAATTAATACTGTAGTATAAATTCATGATATACTCCGACTAGCCGTCTACCGCCGCGCCATCTTTTGTTCACCAGAACAAAATCCTTTACAAAATCGTGAGGTGCTTCCTGTACAACGAACACAAATCTAAAATTATATACAAGCTTTAACAATATACATATTTCTGAGAAAACGCAACGAAAGTAACCCCTTCTAAAAGATATATTATATAAAAGAGACCACTTCACATAATGTAAAGTATATTTTTATATGTTGTATAAATATGATTGTGATATGTAACTGAACATATTAATCAACGTAGTTGTTAATTTTTTATAAGTGTAAGGAAATTGTACTGATGTGATGTTAGAGCAAAGAATATATTAAAAATTATGTTATGAACATTTATTATTAGAAATGAGTTTTTATAGAGTCGAATGCTACATATTTGTGCCATTTAAATAAATGTAAACGTAGGTATATGTTAGTGTATGAAGCATATCGATAGAGTTCTATCAATTATTGGTTTTGGCCAACATGATTGTTGCCATAACGAATTGAAAATTCAAGTCATTTATTCAAACTAGGCTGAGAATCAGCACTTTTCGAACGTCAAAATAAAATAAGATAGTCTCCCAAAAACGCCCACCCTTCACCACTTCCTAGAGCTTTAGCTGGGAAGAAGTGGCGCAACCAGCAGTCCAGCAGCACAGCTGTCTGTTCAGTTAGTTTAGTTAGTTAACAGATAACATATTTAATCAAACCAATCATTTATATGGCCATTTTTGACTTGCAGCACTTCTTATGGCGGTCATTATGTGTAGTTTAATAGAAGAAAATATACATTATACAGTATTTCAATCAGGGACCATGATGCAGATATACATACATTATACAAAATAGACATTATGTATACAAAATCTACAAACATTTTATACTGATATATTAGATGCTGTATATGAAACGCACCAAATACAATGATGTCTATAGATATTTATATGTACTGTTATGAAGTCTTAAGCAAAAATATAAGTAAAAAAAATATATATGAAACAAAAATATACTGTTCAAATTGGTGCAATTATACAACATTGTGCTTGTAAAATGTCAACATTAACTTATTTTAAATTAAAGTATGGAAACGAAAAAAAATAATACAATATACATTTTATACAGCATTTTGCAAGCATGATGATAATGTTTTTCATTATATATTTGATATAAAACTCCTGGGAATCTCCACAGTCTTCCTCTCAAGTGTTTCTGAATGTATTTCGCATTGTATCCAAGGGACATCACATGTTGTATTTTATACTTATGTTAGTCTTCCATTTTGTCAAACATTCGCAAACCTTTGTTATAGTAAAGTGAAATATTATTTGAAACGAAGGAGATAGTTAAATATAGGTATGAGTTTTCGTATTAAGTAGGAAAGTTGAGTGTTAAGCAGTTGTTTGTTGAGAAGTTTTAAGTAATACGTTAAAAGTAAAATAACGTGAAGAGTATCCATGTTAATTTTGTGAAAAATATATAAGTTGCTTTGCATTGTAATATTTGAGCTCCATCAGAGTAACTTATACTCTTTAATTGTTATATAATTAAATTATATACCTACTGCAAAAAATATTATTAAATAAAATGCTCATTCCTGGATTTGTATATTTTGAAGAGCTTTTTTTATAAAATAGTTTTAGAATCGTTAACTATCTTCTTCGTTTGAAAGTTTACAACATAACGTATAATGTTACGTACACTGATAGATCTCTAGTCGGTCTAAATCGATGAGTGCTATGCCGAGCGGGCGTTCATCAAGTATGTTATTTGTTTTGATGTAATTAATAAATGTTATGAAAAATATTCTGTGATTTTCATTTGTTACTCCCAATTTCGTAATACTTTTATTGATAAGTTGCACTCTCGTTAGTGTATTTCCCCTCTCGTGTTCTGCTTGGCTCAGTCAAACACTGTAGTAATTGACTAACCCAAGCTGTGTTAACATTATCAGAATGTCATGAGAATCCCTAAAGCGCTTATTGAACTTGGCAGAATTTTGTCTGAGCGTGAGGTCCTAGGTTCGAGTCCCAAGTCGGGCAGTGTTATTAGGTTTTTCCTATAGGAACTTCGCAGTAGCAGCCCAGAGTTTGGAAGTTGGTGATGTGAAGTCCCCGTGTCTCGTGCGCACGTGGCTGTCGATCCTGCGCCTGATCTCTCCCCGGTCGTCGTCCCATCGGTCTATGAGAGTGAAGGAACAGAGAGTGCACCTGTGTTTGTGCACACACTTGTGCATTATAATATCTCCTACTTGAAATCGCTCAGAAGGATATTATACTGCAAGATATTTTGTACTCAGTAATTCTTGGTAAAAATTAAACCGTCAGTAGGTGTTGATGGATTGCCTTGAAACGATGTCAGTCACCTAGATACGCCCCGGTTTAAACTTTGATCTCAGATATTCGCAGCACGTGTGATATACTCCCAATATTAGTAAACTAATTATAAACTGTGCTCGATTCCTTATCATACTAATAGGGAAACGCTAATCGATGTGTGTCCTACTTCTTGTTAACAGACTATTCTTTGACTTTATTCCGACTCGTTGGTTTAGTGGTCACAAGGGCTACTGCTGACCATGAGGCCCTGGGTTCGAACCCGGGTCAGGCAGTGTTATTTGGTTTTTCCATCTGGAATTTCTCAGTAGCAGCCTGGAGTCTGGATTTGTGCCCAGTTAACGGCAATAGACTCGCCCGCCCCCTATTAAATGGGATTTAAAAAAAAAGTTCTGCCTCAACCTCAAATAACTTCTCCCGCTCTGGGCGGAGCAGGAGGGCGTGTCAGACTCTTACTGACTAAAACCCACCCGTGTTCCTTCCGTTGCCTGTACGTTGCCAGGGGCCACGGTATCCCTTTCGGACTTTCCCGCAACCCCGGCAGGCATTGCCCTTTCACTTGCTGACGTCTCTTTGAGGCGCGCGTGGAACACAACGCGCCGTCGACCCGGGCCTGTAGTGCTATTCTGTAACCATCTCACCGTGAAAACTTAGGTGAAGTGAGCTCGGAGTGAGCTGTCAGTCCCTAGTCCAGCAGGTGGAATGACAGCTCACTTCACCCAAGTTTTCACCGTGAGATTTTTACAGAATAGTACGGCTGGCCCTTATCGGACGGCGAGCTTTCTGCCTCACCCTTCGGGGAATACAGGTTTATTCTCGTTACAATAAGGTGGCTGTTGGGTTGCTAGTATCAGAGGTAAAATATCTGTGAAAGGACTGGTTAGGTACACTAGAGAAAAGTGGCCAATCGTTTTGCCGTGCTAATTTTTTTGATTCAGAACCACGATGTGATCTATCCGTATTTCTTTAAAATTTCCGCATTTCACGGAAACGTAGAATCGCCGCTTGTGGTCGTGGCCCAACTCGGAAGAAGTCAATGTCTAGCAGTGGGCCTCCGCGTCTTATGTTATTTTTTGTTCGGTGAACCTGAACGCATGAATGCACCAACAGAGGGCGCTTTCCGGTTTTCCGAACAAAAAGTGACATACGCACGCGACCGATCGCGTATCCGCGCGACGACAATCGCTTTTAAATAGGTCGCAGCTGGCTGCGATTTGCCGAGTTGAGTGGCTGACCGTCATTGATTAAGATTTTGTTCCTCATACAGTATACTACTCTTCTTTATGTAATGGTTTCTTCATTATAGATTTTTGTGTTAGATTTTTAAAAATATTAACTGCTTCAACAGATAATTTCTATGCAGAAGTTGAAATAAAAAACCAACAGTATTGCAACATTGCACCTCATTTAATTCAATTACATAATCCTATTTATACATACGTAATATGTATATGAGCGTAATATTCATAATTGCCTATTACAATAAAATTACACTAACATAACCCCGAATTACTTACACAAGAAATAGTTTCATTTACTTTATGTTTATAATAAATATTTATTTATCGTTAAATGCCCATGTATGAACATAGCGTGAAGGTACAGAATAGTACGAATATAATAAGAAGGATGGCAACCCAGGCAGGTACAGTACCTGTGGACAAAAAAACAATAATATAGTCACTTGTTTTAGTAATAAAATATTCGCTATAGCACAGATTAATACAGATGGTTCACTCCGCAAAATCATTTAAATAAGCGACTTGCTACGACACAATAAAGTGCAATTCAGGTTGCACAGCGCTAATTACCTACAGTTATATTCACCTAGAAGTTGCCTCTCTTTCTATCGAATAACTCTTAGATCTTCTGACTATGTTACACTCACTGAATTGGCCAAACAAGTCGAGCCCGCCGCGTACTTGTAGCTTCATACCGAAAATGCGGAGTGAACCATCTGTGACATGCGGCAGGCAAGAAGATAGCTTAGAAACATCCGTTTGAAATTATCTAATTCGATCTTCACAAATCCATCGTGCAAATCTAAAATCACACTGTGCTGCAAAACACGCGTTTTTAAGTATTTTACTGCACAACTTAAATCCATTTAAAAAGTTAAATAACTTAGAGGATAGACACCTAATCGAAATAGTCGCGTAATAGTAAAAATGAGCTGTGATAGCGCAATAGCACAGTATGGATAAGTAACAGTTTTATGTCTTCATAAAAAATGATAGTGTGCTTCGAAATCTCAGTGTATATCAGTACGCAACAGTCTCGAGTGCGCGACAGTTACGCACGGACGCGGAAGGGCTATCTATCGAGCGGCCGTAGGAAATTATTTCAAGGTCACTGCCGAGACATAATACTGTTACTTTATTATAATGTGGCAATAGCCATACGTTGGCTATAAAAAACGACATCAAAATAAAGTTATCGTGTGTCACGTCATAAAACACTGTGAATGCAATAACAACAATAATAACCGTGTCACTCAACCGGTAATAAACCATTTTTCTTCTAAATATAGAGGAGTATAATATTTTCCTACTATTTTCATTGCAGCGGACTAAAGTAGACTATTTACATACTAACTTCTTTAAGGCTTCCGACCAGCTGGTGATGTGGTGATTATGACCATTTCTGACTTGCTGGGGATGTAGCGATTATGAACACTTACGTTTTGTTAGGCAGCGAGTACACGCAGAGATGGCCATTAATGCAGCTTCTGACCGACTCGTGATGTTACTTCTTACTGGTTATTATCAACACTTACTTCTGTTAGGTAGTGAGTGCACGCAGAGACAGTTGTCCACAGGGATGGAAAGTAACGCGGCTTCTGTTCGACTGGTGATGTTACTTCTGACCGGCTGGTGATTATGAACACTTATGTGTTAGGTAGCGAGTGCATGCAGAGACAGTTGTCCACAGAGATAGAAAGTAACGCGGCTTCTATTCAACTAGTGATGTTACTTCTGACCGGCTGGTGATTATGAACACTTACTTCTGTTAGGTAGCGAGTGCACGCAGAGACAGTTGTCCACAGAGATAGAAAGTAACGCGGCTTCTGTTCAACTAGTGATGTTACTTCTGACCGGCTGCTGATTATGAACACTTACTTCTGTTAGGTAGCGAGTGCACGCAGAGACAGTTGTCCACAGAGATGGACAATAAAGCAGCTTCTGATCGACTGGTGATGGCTGGTCCGTAGCCGCGTACCGGTAGAAACTCTAGCCCAGTCACGAACATCATATGCGCGTTTTTCACGTGGAGAACTCGCTAGAAAGCAAGCGGTGTATTAGAAATGCGAATATTAACGTTTTTAGAAGATTATTTTTTTAATACGACCGTGAAAATAGGCTGAAGAATGACTTATGGTTTTTGGAAGCCTGATGAAGTCTCTGATCTCAAATTTCGTATTAGGTATTGTAATTAGTTTACTAAATTGAGCCCCATATTCTATGTTCGAGGGTTTGATTTCCTTCAGAGCCCCATATTTAATTTTAAAACAAAAAATTAAATAGGTTTTCAGAACCCGTGGTTAATTTTGAATCCCATTGTAGGTGTTATAGCATAAGTTTAAACTTTTAGTTGGAAGATTAGACAATTTTTTTTTTATAATCAGAATAATTAAGCAGAGACTGAACCTTATTACCCTTTTCACCATTTTAAGTTGTTATTCTCGTATTTATGAAACAAAAATATGACCATAACATACCTGCAAGCTAAAAGCAATATAAATATCAACGGATCCGCTAAACATAGTGCCAACTCCGACAAATCTCCCGTCGTCTCGCACGGCGAGGGCCGACAGCGACTCGCTGGCGAGGGCGGAGCGCCGCAGCTCGCCGGTGCGCGGCTCCCACGACTGCAGCAGGCCGCGCTGCCGCCCCGACCGGGTCAGCGGATTCGCTATTGTGAACATCCTGTATTCGTTCTTTTGATCTTCTATTAGACCGAATCTGTAATTTAAGAATTAACAATTAATTATTTGGAGATGGCAAAAAATCCCTATAGTGAGACTAGACTCTTCTTAGTCTAGTCACACTATAGGGATTTTTAAACAGAAATGTATAAACTAAAAATAAATTATTCGATTATTTTTTACCGCCATTATTTTTGGGCACATTATTTAATACCAGCTTCCGCCAGTGGCTTCGCCCGCGTGATATCTTTATAAATTATAGCCCTGTAGTTTTTAAATTTATTCATTACGAACAAAAAAACAAATATTTTTTTAATGAAAATATTTTCAGCGTATAGAGTGCCACTAGCGGCACTCTATACACCTGTCGAATAAAGTGCCGTTAGCGGCATAATAGTGGCGCATTGTATTCATTGTCACTATCATTGTAACTGTCACTTGTTATTTTGTTTGATTGTTGAAATTAGTTCGTTGTAAAACACCACATTCCCAAAACATTACATTTTCTTCTGCCTAAACGGATTCTGGCGTAAACGGACCGTTGCGTGGTCACAGTTCTAACCTACCTTTCAGCCATTTTCATTTGCTAAGCCAAGGGGTTATGGCTACACTTAAGTGTAACCGGCTATAGATGAAAGGAATTAATATTAGCCTCTCCTCAAAAACAAGATAACAAGTGACAGTGACAATGTAATGCTTAACAATCAAACAAAATAACAAGTGACAGTGACAATGCAATGTTTACGGCACTTTAGCTGGGCCGAGGCAGACGTTATTATTTTATCTATGCATAAAATTGAAGTGTATGTTTGTATATACGGTACTTAAAACAAAAAAAAACGTTATTTTAATATTACAAATTGACACTTCAATTTTATTTATTAGCATTGTGTGTATAGATATTTGATACGACAGTGGGTAGAATCATGTGATAAGCTTGTCGAAGATAATGTGACGAAATCACATAACATTCTCCCTATGTTTAATGGCCGTAAAGTGTAAGTACTGGGCGTTCATTATAACCTGTCCCGTGACGCGGTTGGTAGCACTAAATTTTGCAGTCATGTGATTGGTAATACTGTTCTGTCAGCCGCCATTTTGAACTCTTATTAGTATTGAAACTAAGCTTGACAAGCAATGGTGCCAACATGACGGCAAGAGACTAGTTATAGTGAACGGTATATACAAGGATCTTTTAATATGGCGCTGGAAGACGAAGTTGACAGGGGGTGTTGTTGGTTAACATTTTCGCAATTGTTTTGTGAAATGTCACTTGGAATGTATTAAAAAACAAGATAATGGCAGTAGTTCCAATTTTGGCCACGCGTAAAAATAACCTTGTGGCGCTATGGTACATTTACCTGCATCGTCTAAACAGGTACTTGTTCCCGTTGGGAGGCTGGCACGTGATCTGCAGAGTGGGCGCTCGCTTCCTGTCCGTGGCCCACAGCAGAGCCAGCCCGTCCTTAGCGATGCTAACCAGAGAACTGTCGCACGGACTGAAGTCGAGGTCGTCGATCTATAACAAAATATTTGTGGCAAATGAGTAACATAAAATAATAGCCAATTCTCAACATCTCAAAAAAAGGCAATTATGGAATTTTTTTAAGAGGATATTCATTGAATAGCTTATTCCATTCTGATACTATTTTTTTATCAAAGTTAATATTGAAAGTTTCCAAAAGTTTTTTTTTTTTGTTATTGTCCATTTATTTGTGAAAATATAGTCACAGAGATGTAGTTTTTAAGTACATAATATTCTGCCGTTTCCGGTGTACAAATACATTGTCAGGGTTTTGGTTCGTTTAATAGATCAGTAATGAGGATAACATTCAAATTGCAAATTAATCAAATATTGGCTATAGAAATGTCAAAAAGATTTAATTAAGTTAAAGAGATAGAGAAGAGAATAATATTACAATTATTTCCTAATATTTATGTCAAGTTATATGTTGATTTTAGAACTATGTCTGAACGTAACAATTATGTTCGATTCTTTACAAATTATTATGGATATCGAAGAAACGGTTTAAGATAAGTTATAAAATCGTAAAATACTGTTTATGGACTAGTCATGCAAATCATCATAAAAATAAATAATAATCTTTACTACATAAGAAGTGGTAACAAATTGTGTGAAGTCCCAGACACTTGTGCTAGGTGATCAACATGTGTCGCAAGGGCCAGTGCCCTTTAAATAAATAGAGTAATTACCTGCAACACGCTGCGTAATCAAGATCAACAATCAGTACTTTTTACTATAAGTCATTGTAGCAATCAAAGGTTAGTTATTTATTTATTTATGCACATCTGCATATCTTCGAATTTCTGGTTCTAGAACTTGCCGGTTTCCTCACTGTATTTTCTTTCACCGTTTTTAAAGCAGTCAATCAATCTGCCTAGCCTTTTCCCAACTATGTTGGAGTCGGCTTCCAGTCTAACCGGATGCAGGTGAATACCAGAATTTCACATGGAGCGACTGCCTATCTGATCTCCACAACCCAGTAACTGGGTAATACGATACCCCTTGGTAAGACTGGTTGTCAGACTCGAGCTTCTGACGACCCGTAGCAACTGTCAAAGATCCACGAACGACAGCCGGGACCAACGGCTTAACGTGCTTTCTGAGGCACGCAGGAGTCTCGGTATGTAAAGATGGGCACTCATCCATGGAGCAAGGCAAGCGTAGCTAAACCTGATGGATAGACCCGTGCGGCTGTTATTACTTAGCCATGAGTTCCTCCATTTTAAAAGCAGTGATGTAAGTAAACTTCACTTGCCTGGATTCGGGTCCTCGACCAAGATCTTTTATGTGTTTACAAAATGGATTTTCTCTCTCTCTCTCACCTCCTTAGTGTGTCCTTCTAGCTCGTACAGCAGTTCCATCTTGGGGAAGCTCCACACGCGCACTTTGCCGTCAATGCCGCCGGTCGCCATCTGCTTGCCATTGTGGTTGATCCGGACCACCCGCTGCAGAGGGTCGTTGCTGTAAATATTTAGAAAATAAATTAGTTTTAACCCTTTTACTGTGACTCGTCTTGTATTAAATATGAAAAGCCAATGCAGTGGTCAAAATATTAGACTACCAATGACCTTGACTGCCAGTTCTTCTATCGTATCGGAATCACTAAATATTATAAAACAAAGTCCCCTTGCCACGGCTGTCTGTCTGTCTGTTTGAACGCGATAAACTCAAAAACTATCGAACGGATTTTCATACAGTTTTCAGCAAAGGACCGGGTGATTCATGAGGGAAAGTCATAGGGAATTTAACATCACGATACAACCCTTAGCAGCCGAGCAAAAAGACAAACGGTCAGCGCGGGCGGACGATGCGACGCGGTGGGTCGGGGGCCGAGGGACTTTTATAAAAATATGACTTTTATTTTAGTATATTATGTATCTTAGGACTTCCACGCGAACAAAGTCGCGGGCAGAAAGCTTGTCAACTATAAGAAGAGCTCATGCCATGAGGAAACGTATTGACCAGTCAGAAAAGCAGCAAAAGTGTGGATATGTTACTATTGAAATATTATATAAGAATAAGAACATAGGGAATCGAAACGTTTGTGTTTGTGTCACGTATTTGGTGTCTAGAGTGAGCATAATGGGATCAAAAGAACGATGCGTCCCGCGTGGTATTCATGTCAGTGCGAGGTAGTCTAGCTTTATCTGAGGTTCCACGAAATGATGTTTATATCATCATCAGACTGCCTCGTTGGTCTAGTGGTCGCAAACGGTCCTGGGTTCGATTCCCAGGTCGGGCAAAGTGTTATTGGGTTTTATATCTTGAATTTCTCAGTAGCAGCCCGGAGTCTAGATTTGTGCCAGGTTAATGGCAATAGGCTCGCCCCCTATTACATCGGAATGGGACATAACTTGCGAAATGTGGATGCACTATAGGTACACTCTGCCCAACCCTTCTGGGAAACAAGGCGTAATGTTTATGTTTAGCATTCCTCTCAACTCAAAAAAACTCCAAAAACTCAAAACTCAAAGCATTTATTTCAATTAAGCCATTTACAGGCACTTTTGAATTGTCAAGGGGTCAGTCAGTCAGAAATATGAAGGTAGTTGCCCATTCCAAAGCGTAGTAGGTACCTATGGAGAAGAACAAGCAAGAAACTCCAAGGACACTCTTTAAATAAAAAATTTGATACAAAATATTGGTTACATCATTCATGTTGAAATTATGCATGTGAGAACAATGTAGAAAGACGTGCACGTTTGTAAAGGAGTCCGTAATAAAAAGAAAAAAACAAAGAACCATCCAAAAATTTAAAATAAATTACAATAAGCCATGGCAGCTAAGAGATGACCAGTCCCTACTGACGGCGCCCGTTCACGAACATGACGCATGGATCAGCACCATTCAGCTCAACCATTTTGAAGGGAGCGAAATGATCCAACACACGCGCCACCATCAGCGAGACATCTGAGTGAGCATGACATACTCACAGCCGCTAGGGCACATTCAAGCCAATGAAATACATATTACGCGGTAAATGGTAGGTCTTAAGTACATAGTACTCACACCTGTGCTATGCAAAGCTGGACTACTAGACCTCTTCAATCGCAAGCCATTTGACTCAAATGTCGCGTACTTAAATATTATTATTTATTACGCATTCTACACGACAGCAGCAAATTGATAAACAATAAACAATCAAATACTTGAGCAGTTAGTTACATTCAGTATTGAGTCACTCATACTTGTTTAATCAAAAATAACTTTTTATATGAGATATTAGCGGCCCGATCCTGCTTAGCACGGTTTTTACGACTTGACAAAACATCGAGATTTCTTAGGTAAACGTAACTTTAATATTAATGTATTATACACATAAAGCTTCCAGAATCAATTCTATAAATGATGGTGAAAACATCATCGAAATCTGTTGCGTGGTTTAGAAGAACAACGCGGACATACAGACAAACGCGAAAAGCGACTTTGTTTTATTATATGTATAGAAGCACTTCTTAAGTTAATAAATGCATTGTAAGATAAAAATATCGATAAGTACCATAAAATGATGCAATGTAATTTTCTGATATTAAAAACCTAGGCATGATGACATTTTCTTTATTTTAAACTCTGAAAACATTTATTTGAAAATAGTGTCAAACAATATTAGAAAAAGTGTTAAAAATAAAAAAATTATAAACTTTTTAAAGACATTTTAAAATAACTACTATACAAAGACGTCACTATCACAAAAGTGACGTCACGACTATTTAGTTTCATACTAGCGCCTTCGAAATTTCGAATCGATATTTCATATGGGACCGGCCTAAAAGGTATAAAGAAGACATATCGATGTCGTTTTTTTTTTCGGTTTCCGTATAGCTGGAGTCACACGTCATTACTAAGACCAGCCACATACAAAGGAAATCCGAAAAATATCGATTAGTAATTTCAAAGGCAGCAAATCCATACAAAAGGCTGGCCACATACAAACGGAATTCCGTTTCCAAATTTCGAATCAGAGAAAATTTCGAATGGAGAACTACTGTACGTGTTTGATAGATCCTTGATTCTGTATGGATTTGCTGCCTTCGAAATTCCGAATCGATATTTCAACTGGCCACACGGCGCACGACGGCGTAAGTCATGTAATTAAGGCCCTTAGGTATGTGTAACTCCGGCTATACGAAAACCGAAAAAAACGAAATCGATGTCTTGTTTAACCTTTTTAGTTCCTTCTTTGGCTTTGCCGTCGTCGGGTAAAAACCGATGATAACCAAAAATGTTCAGCCAGAACGCAGTATAGAAACCCCATGCGATTTCACGTAAATTATGATTACGCATTCCCTTGAAAATATATGGGGAAACCCCTTGTTTTTTGTGCGGTCTTATCACAGTTTACTGTAATTCCTATGACGCCAAAGGCAGAGTTAATTATGAATGAGAAATAACTGAAAAGACCTACATCCCCTTGGAAATTCTAACATCACTGAACATCACGCCTATATTTGCCAGCACGGGTAGGCAAGGCTGATGCCATGGAAATTCTAAAAATATTAAATTCCTAATACATATTTCTGAGTTTCCTTGTAAAGATAAAATACCCAGAGGAAAATATTGCATTAAACATTAAGGTTTACTACTTTTTTTTGTAATTCACCTTGTCATCATATTATTTCTTGGTATGGTCATCTACACTTATATTATAAAGAGGAAAGATTTGTATTTTTGTTTGTAATGAATAAACTAAAAACTACTGGACCGATTTTAAAATTTCTTTCAACAGTCTACTGTTGAAAGCTAGTGTTAAATAAATGTAGATTCAAAACGCAAATTAAAAATCTTTTATAACAAAATTATTGCCTATCTATAATGTCATAATCTAAGTGAAGAATGTTGGATGAGTGATGACATATTTTTATCTATAGCCTTCTCTAGCAGATAAAAATGATCTGTTATCTCTTAGCAAGAATGAGGTTACAAACATTTTTATTAGGTACTTATTTTATATGGGATAACCGTTTCCAAGCTTCCTACTTTACTAAACATGGTTTGAAGGTAACCAAGATGTTATTTTATTGCAAAGAAATCTATACAGAAAACTGTATAGACATGTTGGCATGTCCAGTGTCCAAACATCTGCAACTTTAAGGAACTAAAAAACGCCAATCCCGGCCTCTGTGGCCTCAACTCATTTAAGATTAACCATCAACTCGGAAAGCTGAAGAAGCTACATGGATTTTATTTATAAAGAAACAATATTATGATTGTTATATGAATGCAAAAACTAGGAAATATACATTTAAAACACAATGTTATGGGAATTACATTGTTATATGTGTTTTTTACAAAAAAAATATGATTTATATTTATTTGATATTACATCATTATCGATTATAATGCTTATTAAAGAGATTTCATAGTTTTAGCACAAGAAACTATTTCATTCTTTGAATTTAGTTATAATAATAAAAATATAAGAAAGTTTAGTTTTAGCATTTCATTAATAGTGACAAAATGAGAGGCCTTTACTTAATTCTAATAAGACTGTAAGAAAGATATTCAGGGCTAGGCTATACCATAATTAAATAATTGTCTGTTTATATGTGTGCATTTAAGGTTAAATAAATTAATTAATTTACCTGAAATCAGTCTGCACACTATCACTGGGCCTTATTTCGAATGATATTCTTTTCTCCGTAGTGTTACTATTGCTGTCCTTCTTAGATATATTGTCGTTCTCCGACACAGTGCGCCTTCTTCTCCTGACTAGCCCATTCTCTGCTCTGAAGCTACCTCTGCGCATTTCAGCAGCATCCACCATGCGTATATTGACTTTATACAGTTGACAATGGCTCTCCTGCCCTGCTGTTAAATAAGTCTTGTTCTGCTGATTACTTCTCACTGAACAATTCATCACTACATTCGGCCCAGTCTCATGGCGCATCACCTCTTCGGCAACGAATCTTGATCCATTGTGTGAGAGCTCAAATATTTCCTAAAAATAAATGTTAATTCCATGTCATATTATTTTGCCATATACTTTATTTATAAAACTACTTTCTGAGTAATATCAAGTCAGGGAACATGTATACTTCATTTCTCGGAATCAGCGATCGAAACGAAATGCCTCATTACTAAACCAAGTCAGTAATCATTGGACCAATACTGTTACATTTGCTTGTAGAAATTATAGTCGCGTTTAACTTTCTATGTGATAAAATTTTGTTAGGAATGCGAGAACCACAGTTTTTTTAACCGTAACTAGTGAAATTGTATTTATTAGTCGTTTGAGTAAGCAGCTGACACGTACACCAATGAAACTAAACGGAGTCATTTAATTATGGGTTTGTTAAAGTTTTTACTTACAAATCCATTAGCAACGCCTGTAGCCGCGGCTCCGCCACCGCCTGCGACTATTACGTGTCGATTCGTAAGCGTTTGAAGAGTGTAGAGCGGAAAATCAACCCTCGCCAGTAAACCATCACATCTATTAGGAGACATGGTGGCTTAAAACATCAATACAACCAATCCAATGAGCCTGTATCTATCAAGTAACACTATCCTAATGTCAAAGCAAGCCACTTAAGTTCATGTTGATTAACTAAACATCGTATATTTGCCGTAATATGGTTAAATCTACGCGAATCATGAACAAAACTTTAGCAAAGAATTCGCCACTTCCAACATGACAAAAGTCAAATTTGACAGCTGGTTGTTTACGAACGTAGCTTACGTTTAAAAGTACAAACTGTACTTTTATTTGGAATAGTGAATTTAACATTTTAACTGTTAATTTTAAAGGTAATCAAAATCAATAATACTTTCACTTATTGTTTTAACCCAATCATTAAATTCACTTTTTATTATTTGCGTTCAACAGTGCTACCTGTAAGCATGCTTTGTAAACGCAATATAAAGCTGGCTGTTCACAGCAGCGATGTAAGGCGACAGCTGCTGTCGCTCTACGTCCTCAGACATAAAACCTTCGATTCATTCAAGGCAAAAAATGTATAGAGCATGAACTAGTGATTTTATAATTTACACCTTGGGCACCGTATAATAAATGATAATCTAACTGTGCTAAGTGCATAACATTAAAACTGTCCCTTGGGTCTAGTAACTGGCCGTAGGAATCTGTGGCGTAAATGAGTTATGTTCCTAGGGTTGTAATCGATTGAACATTAGGTCGCCAGTTTGATTCCGTCGAGTCTTAGACATGCAGATATCAGAAACTTCATCCAATCTGAAAAAGCAGCTAAATTATTAAAACATAGTTTTAGGTCTGCCTTCCCTGGCATGTTAGAGCTGTGCTAGATGTAGATGGTAGTTTGAGAAGTTAAGAAATTAGGACAATATAAATAAAATAAAATAGAAAATGGTATAAAAATATTTTAATAAATAATCTGAACAAGAATTACAAGCTAAGATAAGAAAATATTATCGATACATGATTCTACGGATTATTTCATTTAAAAAACAACGAAAAAAACACATGCGTCCCACTGAAAATGGCATAGACAGAAAAATGCACGCCAAAAGAGCAATCAAAATAAATTATTTAAATTATAAACATATACAAAACCGTGTACGAGTTCGAAGGGGCCATCGGATTACGGTTGTTTTTGTTAAAAAGTTGCTAAAAAACATCACGTGATTAAGAGCGCAACAAATGTTTTTTTACACCTAAAACGGTTACAACATCAAATTCAGTGTTATAATTGCAATTCGTTATTAATATTCTAGTTAGTTAGTTAGCCACATTTGGTATTTCCTTACAGTAATATTGCCAAATTAATCAAAACAGCGAAATATTTGACATCTACTTTTACGACGTTGCCCACTTTCAGAATAAACGCTCTTAATGGACGACCCCTAAGTAAACAGAAATGCTGGGACATCAAAATTTCGTCGTTATATCCACTACGTCGTTTTCATCACTTAAAACGTTATAAACGGTTTTGGCTGTAATAAATTATTGTACATGTTACAATCGTGAAGTTTGCAGTCAGTTAAGTTTAAGTCCCATGTAATAGGGGGCGAGCTCGAACTGGGAAACGAACCCAGGACTTCAAGCTCTGCAGTAGCGCTTGCGACCACTAGTACAACGACGCAGTCACTCATGAATCATGTTTGGAATTTATTCAAACATCAGTAGATGCATGGTAGATGAAACTTTATCGAATAATTGGAATTATCTAGTATTATTTGTTACTATATTTCACTTATTCTCGCTTTATAGCAAGTTAGTATAAAAACATTGAAATCGAATTAAGAGGATATGCCTTAATTATGTGCAAATATTCATAAATAACTTTATGAATACAACAGTACAGGGATCTTATGGCGCGTGGCCAGAATCGGAACGAACGCCGCCATCTTGTTTTTCCATACAATTTCTGTGACAACTCTACAAATGTTTACCAACAACGCCCCCCTCTTAATGTCATTCAGGCGCCAAAAGATCCAAGTTATTGATCTATAACGCGGCTTGCGGTAGGGGTTGACTGTTAGTAATAGTCACCTAACGGAAAAGAGCTATGCCCCCTCCATGCGACTTTCTCACTCTCTCTCTTGTAAAAACGAGTGTGCGTGTGTGTGTGAGTATCGCGTAAGGAACTTCGTTTCTGACGTGGTCCCCCGACCGCACACGTTTTTTTTAGCTTATGAATTCTAATTACATTCAGAGCAATTTTTAATATCGGATTTATATTAGGTATTTATAATACTATTCATGTTATGTAGCTATAGGCACTAGAAAGGTTTACAATAAAATTACGACATGAAATTCTTAAGAGGGAACAGGGCCTGCGATTCTCCATACAAATGTATTCCCCTTTTTCTTCCTGAATAATGCCTCTAGAGCAATCTTTTTTTCTTCATAAAATCTAGGTCTGCTGTAGTCACGTCCCTGTTATTTCCTTTTTTTCTGCAACTTATCGGTATAAAAAATATGACCTTCCAAAAATTATAAAAATGCCCCATTTTTACCGCCGTGATTAGAGCAGTACCAGACAAATTCGAAAACTTTTTAACATAAAAGAAAATGATAGGAACCTAGACATACTCTTTCTTAAAATGTTAATGTAAAAAATAATTGAATCGGTTCAGTTTTCGAGGAGAAAAAAGGGAATACGAAACGTCGATTTCGTCAATTTTTTTTGTGATATAATTGGTCTGAGCTGTAGCTATCCCTATCGCACTCTACGGGGACAGACTTGAGGTAAGACGACGGCAATAGTTTCTTCAAAAACCTATTTTTCAAACTCCTTGCAGGCCCTGTTCCCTCTTAGGCCTCTGCCTCGAATTTTGCGGGCAGCGGGGCGGCAGCGGCGGCGGCGCGGGAGCGGCAGGATCTTATGCGTAAAATCAAATGGACCGGTTCTCGAAAACAGCGGCGTGGCAGCGGCGCGGGGGCGGGCAACGAGCGGTGCACTCCAGGCAAGCGGTGACCGCCCGCATTGCGCGTTTGCATTGTAGTATAGTGTTGTACATTTTTTTTTGTGACGTAACGAATGTTGTCGCCGTTTTTCAGACATTTCGTTCGCGAATAAAAACAAATATCTCGACAACACAACCACGAACACAACACTACACCGCTATAGTGCCGCGCGATCTGCTGGTTTGGAGAACAGGTATGCGTTGCCCGCCCCGCTCCCGCGCCGCTGCCGCCGCCGCCCCGCTGCCCGCAAAATTCGAGGCAGAGGCCTTAAGGTTTCGCTAAATAGAACGCGTACTTAGCGCACCTTAGAAAGCTAGCATGACGCCGCGCTATAGCGCCGAATTGTGTTGTACTATGACGTACATTTACTGTCAAAAGGACCGCCAGCGCTAGCAGTGCATGCATTACGCACGTTACGTTAGCGTGGCGTCAGGCTAGCGCTCTAACGCGTACTAAGTGCGCGTTCTATTTGGAGAAGCCTTTATTGTTACTCGCAGGCCGCCACCTATTTAAAAACGATCGTCGGGCAATGTTCGGAAAACCGGAAAGCGCCCTCTGTAGGCGCGACCATGCGTTCAGTTTCACCGAACAAAAAGTTCGAACGATCGTGTATTCGTGCATCGGTCGCTTTCAAATAGGACGCGGGGTATACGAAAAGTAAATAAGTTGAACATAATTATACACAAATTTTAATTGTATTATTATAACTTTGGCAATTCGTACACATTATACAGCATGTATCACTAATGTGGGGTCTATACCCAGCTTTGTTCGTTTAGCTTCACGAATGTAGCTACCGCTTCTTTATATACTTCGGTTTGTGGAGGTAAGAGAACAGGGTGTAAAGTTCACGCATCCTTCATAGAAAAGGGAGGATCCTCCGACCAGACGGGTGTTGTGTCTGGTGGGCTACTGCCCGACGATTGATGTTGGGACGTTGCATATATGCTAGTCGCGCGCTCAACTCTGCTGGCGCGTTGCAGGATTTTGCGTGACGTCAGGTGTGATGCGTAGTTGGCATGTGACTATGTAGATGCCGCCACAGGTTCACGGTGAAGTATGCAAACACGCGGTAGCTACATGAGCGAAGATAAACGAACTTAGCTTCGTTCCCAGTGTGGTCTGCGCTTTAAATATGACCACATTTTTCTGATACATGCTGTAGAAAATAGAAAAGTGAGTTTTCATGGCGATTAGAGTTTAACATTTAAATTATAACAGAATCTCTGTTTTCTATAACACATAAATATTATATTTACAACTTACTTCTATCCTATAATTCTGTAAAATTGTAATTATTTGAGAGATACTTATTTCACTGTGTGTACTGTTAATTAGTAATTTATGGGCAACAGTGTTCGTGGAAGCCTCGGTCACTTCAACCAGGAAAGACTTATAATACTATAAACCGGGCGTAAATATGATACTTACTTTAAAATGAGACTGCGAGAGAATGCATTCCTGACACCCGTCAATTGGACCATTTCTAGTACTAATAAGGATCAAATTCGCAAAATACATATTCGCTAGAATCTTCTTTTCGTGTGACTAACCTGGTGTCAGAGTATTAAAGCCGCCCATGAGCCTCTAACTTGGCTTCAAATGCCGCCGAGAAATATCTCTCAGGCATGCCGGTTTCCTTCACCGTTTTTGAAGCAAGTGATAATTATACAATACGCACATGAATCCGAAAAGTCTGAGGTGCGTGCCTTGGGATCGAACTCGAGACCTATGAATTGGCAGTCCGACGGTCACACCACTAGACTATCACTGCTATATTGCTGACAGGTGTCAAGAACGCATTCTCTTGACGGTCTGACTGTAGCCTTTTCTCAACTATGCTGGAGTCGGCTTCCAGTCTTAACTTAATGCCGCTGAATTTACATGGAGCGACTGCCTATCTGACCTACACAACACAGTTTCCGGGTAACACGATACCCCTTGGTAGGACTGGTTGTCAGAATGTTGGGTTTCTGACTACCTGTAACGACTGTCAAAGACGACGCATTACAAAAACAAAGTTCGAGTGAAAAAAAAAAATACTCTATTAAATTCGATGCGCCATTTTTACGGCCGGAAACTGACATAATACATGTTACTATTTTCAGCCAATAATACTACACGCCTTCCGATGAGAGAATGCGTTCCTGACACCTGTCAGTTGTATACAGTCCTTTCACAGTATTTTACGGGTCCCCGAAAGGATCAATGGCAATTGTACATTTTTACGTGATTGATCGTCTACCAATGCAATTGAAGCGATTGACAAATGATTACATTTGATGGTTTCGGGGGACCTTTTACATCTAAAGTTGTGGTTTCTTTAAGAAACTGGTGAACGGTCACACAATAACGGCTGTACAAATACAGAGCGTTTTTTGTCAAATACTGGTGAAAATGACAGATTTCATGACGGCTGTTATAATAAATGACGGAACCGCTTTCCTAGGAAACCCAAGCTTTACAGAAACTTTATAGCAAATACAAAAGATTTGTGTGGCTTTTGTGGACATGATAATTATTCAGATTTGATACAGCTGTAAAAGCAATCACGTCATTTCGTTTAAAATACGTTTTTATTTTCATTAATTTATTTATCTTTATATAGATTATTTTCAATTTTGTGAATGTGAGAACGCTGTAGGCCTAGTGGACTGTAGATTTGTTGACCATCATTATTCTGTTAAGTACCTGGTACTTGTTGAAAGACCTACACTGTCCTCCCATACCTAATAACACTGTTATTTGAAAATAATGTAAAAGCCCATTATTTTTAAAAGAGTAACCGTGGAGTTTCTTGCCGGCTCTTTTCCATAGGAAACAACCAATTGGAACCGTGCACCTAGCTTCTGACGTTTCATAAGTGCCCTTGTAGGTTTATGTGAAATAAAATATTTTGAATTTGAGATCACTGTGATGCAAAATCAGAGAACTGTGAAAGGACTGCAAACGCTGAGGACAAAACATTACCCTCCTTTTGGGGCAGTCAGATAAAAAGAATACGTGTTTTACGAATTTAAATAGTTCCTAATCGTGTCCAACTGACAGATGTTAGGAACGCATTTTCTCAGTGGCCGGAATGTATGTACCTACCTACATACAATATTACTTTTTATTTTCAGCCACAATCTTCTCTCGTTTTTACAAAACGATATAAAGATCGGGTGACATTGTTTGCTAGTAGGTAAAGATAATGGATCGTATGAGGCCGTCCCGGACCGAGTCGGAACTCTGACCGATGCCGAAGTTAAAGAACACTGACTCTGCGGCGACTTGCTGTGCGCACGTGCCCATGGGGTACCAGCCCACTTTGTTGAATACTATGCCCACTTTGTATACCTGTGGAGTAAATAAAAAGTGGTGCCTACATGAGTGGAAATATATTTGATTTGAATATTGCACAGAATGTTATATATAGAATGCAGATTTCGCGGTAAATATTACTTGGGCGATGAAGTATTTATTTGTGTGACGTCATATTAAGTCTTTCAGTTTGTATGTAGCGGTGTAGATGCCGCCACATAACTCTTGGCATAATTATCCCAAAAATTCGATACAATGAAATTTTTCTTGAAGTATCTCACCTTATTCCTCTGTATATACACGGGCCGGTTGAACATGATGTCCAGCAGGTGCCGGAAGGGCACCCTGTTGGTGTAGTGCGTGTACGTGAGGCGCGCGCCGTCGGCGTCCAGCAGGTGCGCGTACAGCAGCTCGCAGTACGAGCCTGCGCCCGCGCCGCCCGCGCCGCCCGCGCACGACGCGCCCGCCTCCTCGCTTGGGGCCTGAGTCGGAACCTACAAATAAAAGAAAAACAATACGCTTATTAACGACTAGCTTCCACCAGCGGCAGCGCCCGCGTGATATCTTTATAAATTCCTGTCGGATAAAGTGCCGTTAGCGGCATAATAGTGGCGCTGCCTCGGCTTGGCTAAAGTGCCGTAAAACTTAAGTTAAATATTGTTTAAGAAATCAGTTGCCCAAATAGTAATTGTAAGAACTCATGCCGCCTGTGATACAGGTTTATCCTAGTACAGGCATCATACTTTGTAATACCTACATTATTTCTAAGATTTATACTGTATTTTACCAATTTTTAGTTTTTGAATAAATTTTATTTTATTTTTTTTTATTTTTACTTGTAATGTCATTGTCACTATCACTGTCACTCGTTATTTTGTTTGATTGTTGAGGTTAGTTCGCTGTAAAACACCACATTTCCAAAACATTACATTTTCTTGTGCCTAAACGAACTCTGGCAACCGCCGGCCGCTGTCGCCGCACCATTCGCTTCGTTCGCTCAGCTCATGCGTTGTGTGGTCAAGTTCTAACCTAACCTACCTTTCAGCCATTTTCATTTGCTAAGCCAAGGGGTTATGGCTACATTTAAGTTTAACCGGCTATAGGTGAAAGAAATTAACATTAGCCTTTCCTCAAAAACAAAATAACAAGTTACAATGACAATGCAATGCTTACGGCACTTTAGCCGGGCCGAAGCGGCGCTACTAGTATGCTGCAAATAGCGGCACTTTATCCGATAGGTGTAAAGTGCCGCTAGCGGCACTCTATACACATCCTATAAATTATAGCCTATGTTACTCAATGATAATATAGCATTCTACTGGTGAAAGAATAAAAAGAAAAATACAATTCGAATTGCACATAACAGTACAACAGCTCGGATTTAGCCGGATCTCTCCCCGGTCGTGTCGGATTGGCGTCCCATCGGGCTATGAGAGTGAACGAACAGAGAGTCCACTTGCACCGAGGTGACGACTAATGGAGAAGTATGGAAGAAAAAGACATGTTGTATATAATAAATTGGGATTCGAGCAAGAGAATGTTGCCTTGTTGAATGATGCCGTGTCTCACCTGCACTCCCAGCAGACAGATGTTCTTATCCACCATGAAGGTGACGGAGCAGTCCAGCACGGAGGTGTTGAGGCAGTCGGTGTTGAGGCAGTTGGTGTGCTGTATGATGGGTCGCTGGCAGTATATCTTGTTGTAGTCGTTGCTGTGTCGGTCTATGTGCTCCACGCCAATGCCGGAGAGGTTCGCGTTGTGCACGATCGACGAGTGGCGGACGCCGACTGAGGAGTAACATACACAGTATGGAAAATACATGTATAGACGCAACACGAATGAGTTGCCAGAATAGTCCAGTTATTTAAGACATCGTAGGTCGCAAAAAATTGCACTGTAATACAGATAAATACAGATGGTTCACTCCGCATTTTATTTATTTATTTTATTTTAGGAAAGCTTACAGTCTAATAACTATAATTATAACAATAATTTATATCTAATTTGCTAATAACAAGCTTCCACAGATAACTACAAATATAACTTCCTCATCGTTACTTCCAAAATTATAATATAAAACTACCAACTTTTAACAAAACAAAACAAAACAAACTAACTTGTATCTATACTGCAGTACAATAAAACTTACTTAATTACAATAAAACTACTTAAACTATAATAAGTATTTAAGTGCTAGCAGGTGCCTCTTACTCCTGTTCAAAAAATGGCTTTTTGTAAGAAGCTACAAGTACGCGGCGGGCTCAACTTGTTGGACCAATTCAGTGAGTGTAACGTAGTCAGAAGATCTAAGAGTCACGCGATAGAAAGAAAGGCAACTTTTAGGTGAATACAACTGTAGGTAATTAGCGCTGTACGACCTGAATTGCACTTTATTGTGACGTTATTATTTTGTTAGTTTTTTATACTTAAACTCTCTTTTTTTTTCTGTTTGTATTTCCTGTGCGTGCGTGTCCCAAATATTTTTTTTTTATTTCTTTCTTTTCTTTTTCTTTCTTTCTTTCGTAGCAAGTCGCTTTTTCTTTAAATGATATAGCGGAGTGAACCATCTGTATTAATCTGTGACTCTAGTGATTTTTTGGGATGTTGTTAGGATAGATACCAGTAGTGTAAAACCAATTTTGCAGCTTCCAAAGACCTGTGCTAACTGCGTGGTGCTCGAAAAACCTCGAAATTGTCGGACTTATTTCAGCTTTTGACTTATAACTTCTAAAAGATGCATGTTATGTATAAGTCACCCAGTACATTTTTAAAGTGTTGTCCCACTGCTGGACAAAGGCCCCCTTCCCTATAAAACTTTTTTTACAATGTAGGCAATTGTTGATTGGCCATTAAAGAAAAATAGATAAAAACCCAGGGCTACAATGTGTGCCAAATTTGATCGAAAACCGTTCAGACGTTAAGGCGTGAAAACGCAACGAGCAGACACACCAGTAGTATTCTGTAAAAATCTCACGGTGAAAACTTAGGTGAAGTGAGCTGTCAATATTGTCCGTCCCTAGCATCAGTGGAATGACAGCTCACTTCACCTAAGTTTTCACCGTGAGATTTTTACAGAATAGATCGGCAGTTTCTTTCGCATGTATAATAATTAGTATGGATAGTATAGATTCTAGATGCGTAACCGTGGATTGAACTAATAATATTTAGTGGAGGATGAAACCTCCTTTAAGCAGGATCCGCAAAGGTAGCCCGCGGAATTCAAATTTTCTTATGTTCGTTTTTTGCAATTTGCAGGTCAGTGGCAGGTTGTATATTGAACAAAATATGATTCGCGACCGTAACTAATATGTATTTACAGAATTATAATCATTTGAATCATTAATACGTCTCTCTAAGTTAGATCTGTACCATTGAATGACTTTTACATAAAACCATGACATTTCAGAAGTTTAGATTTCGCGGACTACCTTTGCGGATCCACCTGAAGTGTTTACCTACCATCATGGCGCGTGGGTCTGGGGTAGGGCTGGTAGGCAGAGGGCGCGCCGAACACCTGCTCCAGCATCACCGGGCTTGGAGTATCTACCGTCAGCGTCGCCATCTGACGAAATTAATCAGCACTGGTTATAAAACAATTAGGCTTGAACTACTAGAACTTTTGTTGTAAGGTATAACTAAGCCCTATAGGGATATAGGAAATGATTAGAAACCCTTAAATTTTTTATTGATAGAGTAACGGGATTTTCAGTTCTCCATTGTTCCACAGTACCTATATGTCAGCATTTTCACGAATAAAAAGTTTACTTTTAGTCATCTTTTCTCTGCCCTTGTCCCATGTTACTTGGGGTCGACCCAAGACCAAACCATTTTCAACTATTAATACAAGATATACTCACATTAGAAGACGGTCCATCCCCAATCAGCTGTTTTCTGGGCACCCTGCAGGTTGAGAAGCCACTAGGCATGGCCACGTCCGAAGAACTGGACAGTATGTTCATGAGGACGGCAAACGCCTCAGATTCCGTGAGGAGTGAGGACCTGGCCGGGCCTTCTGCGAACTGCTGCGGTGTCAGCGTCAGGAAACGAATCTTTTCGATAGCGGACCGAATTGTTGGCTTGTCCGATTTAGGGTCTGTAGAAGATGGACAAATATAAAATAAAAAAAACATTGACAGGAACGTACAGCCTAAACCGTTGTCTCTAGAAGCTTGAAATTTTGCACAAAAGTTCCTTATATAACGACAGTGAGCACAAAGAAACTATTTTGGAAAATTCATCCCCTAAAGGAGTTACATCGGGGTGATACTTCGAGATTTTTACGGTTCCGTACTAGAAGGGTGCCCGAACCCTATCACTAAGGCTCCGCTGTCCGTCCGTCTGTCTGTCAGCGGGCTGTATCTCATGAACCGTAATAGGTAGGAGTTAAATTTTCACAAATTGTGTATTTGTATTGCCGCTACAACGACAAATAAAAAAGTTAGTAATTAAAGGGGAGGCCCTTTAATTAATAACTTTATTGTTCTTTTTTACGATAAACGTGTTTTTTCGACGTTTTTTGCTCGATTGGTACGGAACCATTCGTGTGCGAGTACGAATCGCACTTGGCTGGTTTTTAAATCCCATCGGCTTGTGGAGTAATACATAAATGTCCGTGGAGTTTCTTGCCCGTTCTTCTCCATAGGTACCTACTACGCTTTGGAATGGGCGACTAGCTTCATATTTCTGACTGACCGACCCCTTGACAATTCAAAAGTGCCTGTAATAGGTTTATTTGAAATAAATGCTTTGAGTTGAGTTTGAGTTTGAAATGTAATTTCTAAAATAAAATAAGTGGCGGTGCTTGGGGGTGGCCTATGTCCAGCAGTGGACGTCTTTCAGGTGAAATGACATGAGTAATGACAAAGTTGATTACTAATAATTATTCGTTAGGTAAATTCATTATGTTAAGTAACTACGCTACCCGCGACCGTTTACACCGTAATTATTTGAAACTAGTTTTCGCCCGCGGCTTCCCACGGGAACATACTACCGGGATAAAAGTACCCTATGTGTTAATCCAGGTTATAAACTATCTGTGTGCCAAATTTCATCCAAATCCATTCAGCCGTTTTTGCGTGATTAAGTAACAAACATCCAAACATACAAACTTTCATATTTATAATATTATAGTAAGATTGTAATTTAGAAATTTCTTTTTTTGTTTTTCATCATGATTATGATATATATACCTATTAGATCTGTCATATTTTAATTTTCTTGAGTTAATTACATTTTTGGTAGTATGTATTTGTGCCCGTTTGATGTCAATTGACTCGACCCTTATTACATGGGACTTAAACAAAACTGTTGAAACTGTTGAGTGTACTATAGGTGGCAGGTGTACCTCTACCTAACGAGGAATACAATAATAATGTTATGTTATGAATTGAACTAAATAAAAAGAAGTTACTCGACTTATAGCTCACCAGGTTTCTTCTTGCCTTCGTCCGAGGGTCCCGGTAAGGGCTGGTCGGAGCTATCACTCGCCTTTTGTGTGTCCATCACAGCTACAGGGCTGTTCTCCGCACTGCTCTCAACATTCACCACCTGTAATTATTATCATAATCCATATTACATTACATTTCACTCCGCACATTTCACTTTTTCACAACACCAATAACTCGTATATTTATCTCATCTACTCGACGTCCGTATGTCACTGCAGGGATTCAGCAGAATATCAGCGTCAGGTATATTTGCCTGGCACATGCTGAGCTGGACTCCCATTTCGTGCAACCTTGAGACGCACACCGCACTTTTTTATGTTCGTTGTCAATCCATTATTTTAAAGTGTGTCATAGCCAATAGTGTCATCACAATGTCTTGTTTTCTTCGTTTTTTATTTGTTTTTATATTGGCACCTTGCAGCTATTTCCTAATAGCTAATTAGTCATTATTTAATCGTGTTTTTGTTGTGCTGTTTTTTGTGTGCACTAAATAAACGATTTATCTATCTATCTATCTATATTTTAATATTATAAATGCGAAAGTAAATCAGTGTGTTGGATATGAACATAGGATACTTTTTATTATGGTAGTACATTCCTGTGGGATAATTTTCGACCTGCATGCGGGCGATGCCGCCGGCAAAAACAATTAATTTTATTTTAAATAATATTTAATGTGTTAAGTAGTTGGTGTGCATTAAATTAGTTCACATGAGTTCATGCCCAACCCCAGTAACTTTCAGAAACAGTTGCGTAATACTGTATACTACAACATCAAATGTTGATTTTGTAACATAAATTGATTGAATACTTTCAATTTCTTCATTAGTCAGCAACTGAACATGATTTACTGTAATTTACAATTAATTAAAAGTATTGCAATAGCAATTACAGCTTGCAATATTATATTACAGCAAGACCTCCTAATTGTAGTATTTTGTAAGTGTATTTGTAATCAACTAAGATTTAGATTAACTCAGGGTTCCGATCTGATGGCTAAATAAGTTTTTACAATGGTAATTAAATATCTTAGCTCAGAATTTCATAATGTTTATAAGTATTTTTTTTTTACATACTTTATCTTTAGAAGTTGATGTTCCAGGACTCTTAGACCTCTTCTCATTTGGGGGTCCATTCTCTGACGGTGGGCTGACACTCCTCTCCGAAGTCCTCTTATCCTGGGCCTTGGCATACCTCACGGCGGCCTCAAATAAGTCCAGTTCACTATCTACATTCAAATGATCCAGAGAGAAGACAGTTATGACTGTGTTAAGCTCCACATCCTCAAAACTGCTGTCGGTTAAAACCTCTTTCGTATTTGTGCTGATTATCTGAAATTATATAAATACAGTCAGGGAAATTAATTGTTAAGCAAAAAACCCTAAGTCGATTTGCCGCATTATACAGATAGTGCCAACCACGAAGACGCACCTCAATCCGCGATGACTGTACTGTAAGCTGTACTTTAGTACGGAGTGGGGCGCGTCTTCGTGGATGGTCTATAGATGGAACAAAAGAATGACAGTTGTGATTTGTTTGAATATACAAAGTGGGTATTCAGTTTACCTCAAAATTATGAATTAATTTCCCTGAGATTACATAAACTCACTTTTTGTTCTCATCGAGTGGGCAAAAACTAAATTCTGAATTAAATATAGATTAGATAGAATATGCTTTACTGACCTCCAAAAATTATAACAACTTATAAAATATACAAAATTATAGAACAGTTGTACAAATGTTTTATGAAAAAAAGATACTTTCAGTAGTAGCCTAAGTACAGTACAACTATTTTATTAATGTCCCGCGGCAAACTTCATGTTTCGTCAGTCGTCGGATTTCTATCAGTTGCCTTTGCACTTGGTGCAGACCGGACGCGCTCAATCGACTTGGAAGTATAAAGAGTTGTTAAATAATCTTTTAACTTAATGTAATTTATTTAAAAAAATGGGAGGAAAGCTGCTAAAGTCGCAAACACGACAAATAATTTTAAGTGATTCAAGAAAGAAAGTAATGGTTATTTTCAAAAAGTTCAAAAACGTGTTTCTGAAGCTTGCGGTGTTTCAGTCAGAACTGTAAAGAATATTGTAAAAGAAAATGATAAAAAAGATAAATTGACTCGCTTCCCATCACCAAAAGGAGTAAAAAATACCAATTAATTTAGTTTAAATTTGGCGATTTTGACTATTCTGTCATACGTAACATAATTTACGATATGCATTTACGCTTTAAGGAATAACTCGAAGTTGGTTGAGGCTATTCAATTTGGAGGTTATCTGGAGAAATTAAGTTTTTTTTTTTAAGATATTATTTTTCGATATATAAACACAGAAAACAATCAGGAAATACTAATTGAAAAGCATGATATTCGCCTTAAAAGGCTTTAAGTATCTCTGAGAAATTCAAAGGATGAGGGCCGATGGCAAAAATATTGTCTTAATGGATTAATCATATGTGCATACGTCGCACTCAAAAGGGAAATCTTGGACAGATAAAAATAAAAAATGTGTAAAGAAGCCAATTTCGAAAGGAGAACGTACAATCATCATTCACGGTGGCAATGAAAAAGATTTTGTTCCAGGTGCACTGGCACGAAAGTATTGATAGTGACGGCGATTACCATAAAGAAATCAATTCCGATCGATATCAAAATTGGCTGCGTAATCAGTTAATACCAAATCTACCAGCTAATAGTGCTTTAGTAATAGATATGCATCATACCATAATAAATTATTAGTGAAACTCCCGAACCCGAACACTACTAAACCACAAATTATAGTTTGGTTGCAGCAACATAACATTCCTCATAACCCAAACTCATTAAAGATCGATTTATATGACATTGTAAAAAAACATAAAGAAAGATACAGAGTTAGCTATTGATCGCATTATGGAAAATCATGGCCATACCATTTTACGATTACATATCATTGGATTAACATTGGCAACCATATCATCCGGAATTGAAAACATTTGGTCTCAAATTAAAGGATATGTAGCTATTCAAAATGTTGCAATGAATGTGACAACAAACACAGAAACTATAATGGAAAAAAAAAACCATCATTCAATAAAATGTGAGGACGAATTTAATAATAAATACCAGTTCGAGCATTGAAGAAACTGATTATTCCATCGCTAGTGAACTTACTGACACAGCTACATCAGATGAAAAAATTTGAGGATTATATCCACGATAAGAATGCTTGGAAACATGCTGGTCCTGCTCCATAGGACAATCTAGAATCTAGACAAAAACAAACTAGTTGCTAATTTAATTGTACAATTTAATTTTAAAAAATATATATGACATTGATTTTACATTCTGTGATTACTTCCTCACACAGTGACTTATTTTGTATTAATTGTAAAATTTTAGGGAAATCGTCTACTTTTACAATGTTTGTAAATATGTGAGCACCATGTATCTATCACATAATTAATTTATCCGTTGTTGCTTTATTTTTAATTCTTTTTATTTATTACGTATAGTAATTTTATTTTAGGTGCATCGTCTTCACATATAATTATATAAATAATGTACCTATACAAAATATTGTAAAACATTTTAAGAGTACTGGTGGAGTTTCTTACCCATTTTCCTCCATACGAAAACTACCTTTTGGAAGGGGCAACTAGAATCAATATTATTTTATTGTAAATTTTGATGTTCAAAAGTGCCTTACAAGGGCTTATTTGAAATAAATTATTTGACTTTGACAGAACCTCTTTTTTTGAAGTTGGTTAAAAAGGAAAATTGTTGTACAGCTCTATGTAGTTCACACGGAAATCAAAACAAAACAACAATAAAGTACTTCATTCTGAATTCAAATTATTATACACGTTAAATCTAATAATTGATGGACATGGAAATTAGCATTTGTTTGTATTTGGAAATGTGATGATTCCCGAGGGACATTAAGAAAATAGTTGTACTGTACCTTTTATATATACTCGTATTTTCAACAAGCTATATTTTAACTTCAAGAAACCTAATAAAATGTGTTTTGATAGAATTATTTCAGCAGGTCCATAAAACAGTAAAAATAAACCATCTACCTGTATGCACTTATCCATAAGCACATTCTCCTCAAACAGTCTTGCAAACTCATAGGCTCGACAGGCATTCCTCGGATACAGGTCTGACCACAGATACCTAGTGCATTCCTTCACCAGATGAGGCAGCATGTACTTCTTAGCTCCATAGCACAGCTCACAGGCTTTGTCAAATGAACTGATGTTTATATTGTCTGTGTATATATACCTGTAATGTTACAGATGTTATTAAAATTTGAGTAAAAGAAAGAAAGAAAAGAAAAACAAAAGAAAGAAAGAATTAAAAGAAAAGAAAGAAAAAGTGAATACAAGAATTATTACACTTTTTTTTTGTACTTTTTTCAGTTAGTTGAATTTGGGGCTAAGGTATACAGTTATGACAAATATCTCATAGTCAGTTTATTACAAAAATTAAATCAACAGTATTATTGTTTGATTGCTGCAATATTTGATTATTCATGTCTTAAACTGTCAGAATAATGACTAGGCATTTATAAAACTCATTCTTTGTTACATACTCACTCTAACAGAGCCCTGAAAGCTTCAGGCTGTACGTCCAATATGGGTATAGGATCATTCCTCTCTGCCATACCACCATAGAACATAGCCTCGAAAACTGGTGATGCCATCGCCAGGACCAGCTTGTGGCCAGCAATAACCACTTGGTCCGGCTCAGCACCAACCAAGAAAGTGCAATCAGACCATTGCCCTGACTTTAGAAGGTATTCTCCCCTTTGCTTCACCTCAACGCATCCTAGTTGCCAATCACTAGGCACTCCTGCCATATTCTTAAACTTTTTGTTTACTATTACGTAATTTAACGGCTATTAGGCTAGGATTACTCAATCGAATCCAAGAAATATGAGAAATTACGAATAAAAACAAAACAAGCTATTTTACCAAAATAATCACTTCACGCGCTTGATTAATGGCAGTGAGCATTTGTGAATGTGGTTTTGATTTTATTTTATTGTAATTTCATAATTCCAGAGTAATTGATTTAGAAGTTCATGGCTGGGAATAAATCTAATTTTGATGGGAATATTTGGTTTTAAAGGGAAAATTTTATTCACACTCAAACACAGTTTTGTTACACAATCCTCATACGTCGACACTCGACAGCTAAAAACCAGATATTTTAAAACTGTATTTGTAAACAGGACAGTTGAGTCAATGACTTTTACGCAATCGTTAGAAAATAGATTACTAAATTATTTCATAAAAGATTTCATAATGTATTAAAGAAAACCATAGTCTTAAAAAGATTATTTTCTATGAAGATACAAAAATGTTGTAAAACTACTTTTGTTTTTGATTGAAGCAACAAAAAAAAATTCGCGTTTCCTATTATTTTATTTTATTGCCGGAGATCATTTTCATTTTGCATTGCAATTTGCTGAACGAAAATGTTCAATGTGTCAACTGTCACTGTCAAACAAAATTATTTTCAAAGCTGTCAATGAGTTGAATTTACGATTTATATCAACTTCGAACAATATCGATGTTATGTGAAAAGTGAAACGAAATAAACTCATGAAACACCATGAATCACGACGAGATAAAATCTGTGGTACAGGAAAAATTCCTATCAAGCGAACGGGTCACAGCTTTCCTGTGTGATGCCAAAGTATTGCATCCCGAATGGGTAAAAAAGGATCGGCTATTAGCAATTGTTGAGTTTGGTGATGAAAAGGCAGTGTTCTGCTTGTTTACGTCATGCTACCCGCCAAAGTCCTTCACGGATTTATCCATAGAAATAGTATTGCCGATAGATAACAGTTTTAAATGTGAAATTGACAACAAACCTTCCGATCCCGAGGCCATACTGTACCTGAATCTGCAATCTCGTAATAATAAGTATAAGTTTGAAATACAGATGACTCCGCGAGTCGACAACTTTGTCGACGACCTGTTCAGAGGAATAGAAGCTGTAAACAAAGTGCCAACTCAGCCTGACTTTGTGTGGCTCAAGAAATACAGTGGTAAGATTGATAACGATATACTAACTCACACGATGGCGATACCCGGAGGAGTCCCGCACACACAGACCTCAGCACCTGTTGCCATAAGAGAGAGCCTCATCAAACACAAAATGTCTGACAAAGAATTTGAGTATACCTTTACAAAGAAATTCTCTATATTCTGTGGAACATGGAATGTGAATGACAAATCTCCTGTGATTCCTCTCAAGGGGTGGCTGAGTGTTGACAGGGAACCGCCAGACATTTATGCTATTGGTTTCCAAGAGTTGGACCTGTCTAAGGAGACATTTCTGTTTGACCAAACCTTCAGAGAAGATGAGTGGTTTACTGCTGTCCTAAATTTTGTTGATAAAAGAGCAAAGTATGTGAAGGTGGAGAAAGTCAGACTAGTTGGCATGATGCTGATAATTCTTATTAAAGCCAAACACTTTTCTCATGTAAGTAATGTTGTGTGTGATACTGTGGGGACCGGGATCATGGGGAAGATGGGCAATAAAGGTGGAGTCTCCATAAGATTTGATCTCCACAACACCTCAATGTGCTTTGTCAACTCTCACTTAGCAGCTCATGTGGAGGAGTTTGAGAGAAGGAACCAAGACTTCAGAGACATCTGTAGTAGGACCAGATTTGTGCAACCTAACCAGCTGCCTAAAGCTATCAAAGACCATGACCAAGTTTACTGGCTAGGTGACTTGAATTATCGCATCACAGAATTAGACCCTACTACGTGTAAAAAGTTATGTAACGAAAACAATTTTGCACCAGTACTGGAGAAGGACCAACTGATGCAGCAACATAAACTAAATAATGTGTTTGCTGGATACATAGAAGGAGAAATCAATTTCAAACCTACATACAAATATGACCCTGGAACAGACAACTGGGATTCCAGTGAGAAGAACAGAGCTCCAGCATGGTGTGACAGGATATTCTGGAGAGGACAGAATATCACACAGCTGGGTTACAGAAGCCATCCATCACTGGACATTAGTGACCACAAACCTGTATCAGCCATATTCAACTCTTCAATTAAAATAATAGATGAAGAGAAATACAGAAAGGTGTATGAAGAAGTCATAAAGCAATTGGATAAAATGGAAAATGAATTGATTCCTCAAGTTAAAGTTGATAGAACAGAAATAGATTTTGAGACTGTTCGGTACTTAGAGCTGCAAGTTCGGACAATCACTATAAAGAATATTGGTAAGCTGCCTGTGGAGTTTGAGTTCATAAAGAAATTAGATGAAACAAGCTTCTGCAAGGAATGGCTGATAGTCGAACCTTACAAGAAATGTATTTGTGCAGAAGAAACATGTGAAATTCAACTCAAGGTACTTATAAATAAGACTTCTGCCTGCAAGATGAATGCTGGAACTGACAAATTGTATGACATTCTTGTACTGCATTTGTATGGAGGCAAAGATATCTTCATAACAATAAACGGGACATACCAAAGAAGTTGTTTTGGGTGCTCTATAGAGGTTTTAGTGAACCTCAACATGCCAATCAAAGAGGTGCCTGTAGGGAAACTAATTGAGCTTGAAAATAAAAGGGATACCTGTGTATCCAACCAGTCCACTTACTCCATACCTAAAGAGATTTGGTTCTTAGTTGACCATATTTATCTGCATGGATTGAAGGAACCCAACTTGTTTGAGCAGCCAGGATTCCATTCAGAGATACTCCAAATCAGAGATTGGCTAGACAGTGGCTCCATAGACCCAATCCCAGGAAGTATCCATTCTGTGGCAGAAGCACTATTATTGCTTCTGGAAAGTACTGCAGATCCCATAATTCCTTACAATCTCCAGTCAGTATGCTTAAGGGCATCAGCCAATTACTTACAATGCAAGCAAATTATAATGGAACTGCCAGAATTCAGAAAGAATGTTTTCCTATACTTATGTGAGTTCTTACAAGAAGCATTGCAGCACAGTGCTGAAAATGGACTCGACTCGAAAACGCTGTCGACTTTGTTTGGAGCCATTTTCCTTAGGGATAATCCGAACCAAACACAGGAACCCCAGTCAAGGATAAATAAACAAGTCATAGATAAGAAAAAAGCCCAGTTTGTTTACCACTTTTTCGTAAATGATCATAGTGATTTAATATTTTCTAGATAAATGTATTAATTGTTGTAACACTGTAAAATCTGGGTGGGAAAATGGGCACTGCCTTTAATTGCAAAAAAAAATATCATTGCAGTTAGCCCCATCGAGTTTTTCCATTTTCCTATCGAGTTCTTGTTTAGTACGCCTGCGTACGTATTGTTTTTTATTTATTAGAATAATACTCAAAAATTTCCATTAGTAACCCTAGGGAATATTTTTACTTTTATAATCACACTAGATATTGTACTGTACCTATTTGAAGAAGTCTCGCAATACGGTTTACGCTTAATACCTATCAACATTCACATTTATCAATGTAATGTTTTGGCTCATAGTTTTGTACTAATTTATTAGCAATTGAATGTTCTTGTTTAAATGACATAATCACTAAAATTATGCATGTAGGTGTGTGACAAAATTTTCGTTTTTTTTTTGTCTATTTTATGTTTTGTACCATTGTTTAATGTTCCCAGATTTTACTTGTTTTGCTAAAAGGGATGTCGCCTATTCAATGCTCTGACAACAGATCTGAGGCAATTTTGGGATTCTTTTGAAGACACTAAACGATTACGCCTTTTTCTCTAAGACACCTGGTGCGCGACTATCGGATGAGCCCTCCACATCCCTCAGAAGTCAGAACAAACAAGAAAATGAACCTTGGTGAACTGTCACAATCACAATGATGAGTGTGACATCCCTTAGATCAAATACAGTATACTGATACCTACATAATATAGTCAATGTTAGCTCTCTCCGGCCATAGATTTTTCAAGATTTTTGGAGTCCTAATTCAAGGATCTTTGGAGATATGTGACAATTTTAAAATTAATTGATTATTCTTATAATTACATGATAAACCAGTGATGTAAAATCTGCCAAAATATTTCATTCTATAAGGTTGATAACAAAAAATTAGGTACATTACTAAGTTTTTATTTTTAAAACTTATGATGCTCTAAAAGGTTTAATATAATTTATATTTTAAATAAAAAATAATGCATTATGTTTATTGTTGGTTCTCAGAAAAAATGGATACGCGTTCTTGCCTCTGAAGCTATTATCACCAGCCGTTTTTGTAGACTGAAAATGGTCCTCTGGTGGTATTATCCATAATATTATATACACACCCACTTACCTGTCTTATACGCTTATTCTATTTTTTCTGTAGAACATAAAGTATTTTTAGTCGCTAGTTCAACGAATCAATGTGGCCAAGTCCATTAATTTTAGTTTCTAATTAGATTTTCTCTTTAATTGTTATTTTATGACAAAAACTTTAATTTACTATATTAATTATTATAATGTACTAAATATGACTTTTTAAGAAGCTCTTTTAACTCAGACTTTGAAATTCACAAAAATTTTACAGGATTTATTATACGAATAGTTAGATGTATTGTAGATATTATATGTACTTATTGCAAAAAAAGGTCCGCTTACTATTTGATTAGGGAGGATGATTGTGGAAGTATGTTCATTGTGAACTTGCGTGTTATGTGCAAATTAACTGTACCTACTTTTAACTTACTTCATTTCCGTATTCAAAGTGTAATAAACCTTTATAAAAATAGCTATGATGACAGCATTTATAATAATATTTATATTGGTGTCCATGCATAGTAGGAAATATGTATTTTACTTACATAATTATTATATTTAAACAAATATTTTATTATTGTATTTATTCGTTCATGTAATAGCGAATATAGTGAACTGTTAATTTATTAAATTATATAAGAATACCACAACGTAAATTTATTTACATTTTATTTCCCTGTCATCAATATTTAACTCGAAAATCTAACAAACGTAGCCTAAGAATACCAATAGACTATTATATTCAATTATATTAAACAATGTAGCTTCTATGGTATGAATGTTGCAGTTCTGCTCATACCTGTACAATGTAAACAAGGTTGAAGGGAAATGCACAGACCTAACTGAATTCAGTGTCATACATTTTCAATAGATGGCGTTGTGTGTAAGTATGTCCAATGTTTTGTAAAAAATAACAATAGATGTCGCTAGGCGTAAGTACAAATTAATTGGTTATAACGCTATATATTTTTGTATACAAAAGTATGCAATAAGAATATTTACATAGATTTTAGCCAAATAAATGAGATTGGAAAAAGCATAAAAAGATTTTCTTTTATTTTGACTTGCAACATCATGTTTCTTGCAACGCAGCTTCCTAGATCATTGGTCGATGAATCGAACGTGATAGCGCCTGATTTGAATTCAGCCAATCAGGTAGTTGCATCGAACGGTTTGTCAAACAATCTCCGAGAACGAGAACTTCATTTACGAAAGAAAACGTTTACCATTAACTCATATCCTGTCTTTCTTTAGTTCAAATTTAATTCAAAATAACTGTTTCAACGGCGTTAAGAGTTATAAAGATTTTGTGTCGAACATATCCTGAATTAAAACTTGTCCGTCCTTTGTGTACAGCGGACGTGTGAATATCCACCAGATCAAACAAAGACAACCATGGAAGTTGAAGCCGCTAAATGTAAGTCGATTTTATTATTATTGAGTGCTATTTAATTTGAGGAATCCGTGGAATATTAGTGCGCACTATTGAAAAATTATTAACAAGATTATGTCGTTTGTATTTTCTTGTTGCTCTTGAGTTGCTCATTTTGTTTTGTAAAATTTAGGTACCTTAAATCTGGTAGGTAAGTACATACTGATTTTCGTAAGTTTTATTTATTCCTCAGTAGTTTCATTGTAGTTTACACCGGCATAGCTATCTACCTACCTGGTTTAATTGAAAAATGACAGTGTAGTATTTGAAAAAAAAAACTAGCAACCCGGCTGCGATTTTTATAAAATTCCGTTTATCCTACTGTTACTTGCGATTATAACCCTCTCTAGGATTTATCTTTGAAAATTATGGACATGATAAAATTGGTCGGTATAATAAAATACCAGCAGGTAAGGATTTTCTTGTCCGTCCTAATTGGTGAGAAGGTAGACGCCGCAGAAAGATTAGACAACCTACCTCAACAAAATTTATGTTAGTTTACTCATATAATTATGTAGGTAATTTATGAATTATGTTCGTTCTCAAGCCTTCGTGAATGAAGTAGTTACGAATATAAAGTCAGAGGACTCCTCAGACTTTCTGTTTCTATGAGAGGACTCAGAAAGAAGGAAGGACCTTCTGAATCCTAAAGGCTTGACGTAATCGTCAGGCAGGATAGGACTTTACAACACCGGTTATATTCTGGTTCCGTAAGTACTTCATTAATTATGTACCTTACATTTTCGAGCCATATTTATTTATTTATTAATAGGAGAACCAACAGCAATAACAAATGGATAACAGTAATAAATAATATATTAATTATGATAGTTAAATTGATCTTTGATTATTGAAAGGCTCAGTCTGTTTGTCGGAGCCTATATTTAGGTAGGTACCTACGTCAATTTAAAAAAAACCGGACATGAAGGGTTTCTTTCCGTAAGATGGAGAAAAAAACGTTTCTTGTATGGGGACGCCCATTAATTATTAACTTTATATATTTGTTGTTATAGCGGCTATAAAAATACACAATCTATAAAAATTTCGTTTACCTATTACGTGTCATGAGATACAGCCCGCTGACAGTCAGACGGACAGTGGAGACTTAGTAATAGGGTTTCGTTTGGCACCCTTCTCTCCAGCCTTTTCCCAATTATTTTGGGGTTGGCAACCAGTCTAACTGGATGCAGTATGGACCAGTATTTTATATGGAGCGACTGCCTATCAGACCTCCACAACCCAGTAACTAGATAAAAATTTCGTGACGTCTAGCGCGACTTGTCACCGGTTATTGTTATACCGTGAAGTTTTCTTAGAAATTGTATTATTCGAGTCGCGCTAGTCTGCACGAGACTTAATACGATACCCCTTGGTAAGACTGGTTGTCAGACTTTCGGGCTTTGACGACCCGTGACGACTGTCAAAGATCCACAAATGACAGCCGGTACCAACAGCTTAACGTGCTTTCCGAATTTCGGCGGAGTCTCGGTATGTAACACCCATCCACGGATCAACCCCGGCAAGCATAGCTTAACCTGATGGATCAACCCGTGCGGCTGATATTACTTACCCACGAGCTCACCTTTTCGGGTACATAACCCAAAAAAAAGGTCTAGATAAGTGGGTAGGTAGGATACCTTTATTATAGGTAGTAGTAAATCGTGAGTTTCCATCCAGATTCTTCCAGCAACAATTCTTATCCAAGAGCTCTTTCGAATCGTTTGTCTACCCATTTTTTTTCAGTAGGTATCTGCAAGCACAACAATGTACTGTATGTTTGTTGATAAAAATGTTGTCATCAGCTGATTAAGTCAGATAACTTACCAGACTATCCTTTTCGTCATCCCGTCGAACACGCTCGGGTGGATACCAATTTAATACCTTATTAATTATGTATTCCATTCCATTATCCTCCTGAATTATTTCATCATCATTGCAGTTTTTTCTATCATAAACGAAGATCCGACTGATTGATATAAGAATTTGTTGTCAGCTGTTTGTTGGTATTTTCGGATCGCACACTTTATGATAATAAACCTACTAGCATACTCTTCATAGACTCTAACAAAAAAATACGAAAGTTGATCCTGTAATAATCCCCACAAGATCATAGTTGTTATGAGAGCAAACTGCAGAGACTACTATTTCCCATCTTCTGGCAAGTCCCAGTCAACGGTCAGAATTGGCAGTTTACTGCAAGCTGCAACTGCAACGCGCGGGTAATTGAGTTGAATTCTAATAAAATCTGTTTTTGAAAGCAGCTGTTCATTCGCATTGTAATAATCTCTTTGGATTTAAGGATAATAATAATCTCTTAATAGTCCCGAGGGACGTAGGGTGACCTTAAATTTCCAGCCGAACTACAAAGAAAATAGGTGCCATTGTTTTCTTCCGCGCAGAATATTTTACCGGTAACAGAGAAATACCTCTATTATTAATTATTATGTAGAAATCATGTTAAATTTGCTTCTACATTGTAATCTATCAGACTTTAAATTTAATAAGACCGCACGTATCGTTTCTCTAATTAGATTATTAACATGGAACAATAAATCATTCCTTTATTATTTGTGTCTGGAAACAGCTATAAATCACACCCAGTATGTATTTACAATCTAGAAGTTCAACGTTCGCCGTTAACTGGTTAATTGTGAGTCGTTTAATATTTTGATAACCTTCAGCAATTTGTGCTCGACAGAATTCGCAATTTGTCATCATTGCGGCCGTTAAACAAGTTTCAATGTACCGGCCGGCGGACGCGCCGCCGCGCCAGCCAGTAAGAAAGTTATTTTTTCGTGGGTGTGTGTCATCCTCTGTTCAAACGGACGACGACGACGGTTGGTTGGCAAGGACACTGCAACCGTTGCGATGACTCACGCGCAGCTCTTCATCTCTTCCTACATAACGAGTTTATGCCATATTTTAAACTTTGAAATGCTTGTCCTTTTACGGGACGCCAAAGACTGCTAGCTGCACGTAAACGACCGGCGCCGTATGTAAATCGGTTCGTTGTCGACATGTAAAGAAACTTTGTCTGACTTCCGGCGTTTGTACGAAGGGTACTCCTTTGTTTACATAGCAAGACTTTGTTTTAGTTTACGTTTAATTGTGCCTAATGAAGTTAAAACGGCTAAAAAGGGAGCGTTTTACGACTTTATAAACCCCACTAAAAGCAATGTAGTGACCACACCGTTCTCTGGTACCACACTCTCCATTGTTCGCACTTAATCGTCCATGAAAATGTAATATTTTCTTTTCTCTATTGTCCCGACCGCATTAGACACGGCGAATGGCTGGTGTAAACAAACCAGAGCTTAATTAAACTTCTGAAAAAATCCTCCCAACAAAAGCCTTTATACAATCGACTACCGTCGACGTTACTGCAAAAAGCTGTTGCCAAATTTACTGGCTTCGATGTTTAAATTTGACGCTCAATTTAAAATGTTATTAAATTGACATTAAGAGGTCCCAAATCTCGGAGGGCGGCGTTGATTAAAAGCGCAGGAAGCGGGGGTAGAGAAGAGCAATAGCCCCAGAGAGGCGGAGGTAAATTCCAATACGATACAACAGCGGTGTAATATCTCGAAGCAAGCCGCTTAATGGGCCGCTACGGGGCGGAACTTTGTTCATTTATAAAAGAAGTGGTGCGGATTCTACGCAGCCCCTATTTGGTTGATATCCGACACATTAACATGACAATGAAAGGGATTCTCAGCCCACAACGCCGCACCTAATGCAAACATTGACCGTTGTCCATGACGGAAGGTAAACAACTACATTATTACATACAGTCAACGCACGGATATCAAAAGATAAGACAAATTATAATGTTCTACCTACCTTTTATCCCTAGGACAAAAATCTGCTGCATTACTCATTATGAAGTCTTACGATAAAACGAAGCTCACAATACAGTTCCAGGTTATAAAGAACAGCAAAATCGAGATTTTATTAACAGGTTCGATATTGAAAACAGGTACTGGAAAAACAGGAAAACTACTGAAAAGGAAGGCAAATTGAACGCCTTTTCAGTTGGCAAACTAAATTATTACATACAGTCAACGCATGGATATCAAAAGATAAGACAAAAGATAATGTTCTACCTACCTTTTATCCCTAGGACAAAAATCTGCTGCATTACTCATTGTGAAGTCTTACGATAAAACGAAACTCATAGTACAGCTCCAGGTTATAAAACAGCAAAATCGAGATTTTATTAAAAGGCTCGTTATTGAAAACAGGAACTGGGAAAACAGGAAAACGACTGAAAATGAAGGCAAATTGAACGCCCTTTCAGTTGGCAAACTTCGTTGCAGTAACGGTACTTTTCCTGATTTGATTTAAACAAGGGGAGTTAACTCGCCCGCTAGGTCAATCTAATTTGACCGGTTGCGGCTCAAATAGTTTTTCTACAGGATTTTACTGTAGATCGATAACGCTTTTAGCGGAGTGCTCCTTTCAAAGGCCTTTTCGAAGTAACAGTTCTATGGATTACTTGGATTAGTAATACACAAAACTTTCTTCGAGTTGTACCTATCAATCATTATAACTATTAACTAGATTTTGCAATGTGCGAAATTGAATGCAATCAAAGTAGCCGAACGTGTCTCTTGTCCACCTACACTGCTTTCTATACGTATAGGTTCCCAGTGCGCCGTGCAACCGGGTTGTTTTTGTGTTCTCTTTGCTGCACGCAATGAAAGCTTGTTCGAGCGTTCGTTGCCCAGAAAAGGCAAGACGTGGGCGATACTTGTCGGCCCACGCCTTCCACACTTACCCAGTACTCCGAAATTCCATTTTGCCATTCATTATTCATCGGGGGAGATCTATTGTGGCAGTTTGCTTCGGCATGACTAATAGATACAATGCATTCGGGTCATCAAACTTGGTGCGTTTTATTAGCACTTCACTTAACGGTTAGCAGAAATGCAACTAACACATGTCCGCTATAATTACAACAAACGGCCGATGGCCTTGCTCGAGACTAAGGACTAATAATACTAAGTTGGAAACGTGAAACTTCTGGATTCAATGTTTGTTTCCTTTAGTTTAGTCTTAACTTGATTACCTACACCATTCCCGGTTCGAAGACAAAGTAAATTAAATTAAGTCATTTCATGTTTTTGGTAAACAGAGTTATTTCGAAACGTTCCTCTGAAGAAAGATTAAGATTTCAATTTAGATTGCCATAAATTATTGTTTATATTATTATGTACATTACGAGTATTAGATTCGCCTGGGGCTTCATTTGCTGTCTTAACGCTCGTGGGACATTAGAACAATATTAGGTAAACGGAAATATAATAACATCGTATATTTGGTAGCTTCACCGTGATTCACCCCAATCATAATTTTGTACTTATTCCTAACTTCGACTATTTGAAAATCAAATTAGCTTCGAAACCCCCTAATGTGTTTATGATACCTAAGCCCTAGGCGTAGGTACACCAAGTTATTACTGGTACTACCTACAGATCTTAAGATTCTCCCTAAGACCCCCTATCACTATAGTACATCGGATTTGATCATTAATTTGAACTTTATTGATGTCATAACTCCGGCCTAGTAGCGGTTTTAGTAGTCTTTTATTGTTTTCACGAGGGACGAGCAGTCTGCCCTCGTATAAGGTCATCCAACCACGCACTGTTATTGCAGAATTCCTTTTACAATTTTTTTAAGAATTGTGCTTTTTCTCAAGATGAAATCGCTGTGGAAACGGTTCGACTACCTCGGTTTCTCTCACGGTATAACAAAGACGTGCAGACCTCTCGCGGCTGCGTTGTCCTTGAATTTATTAAGATGGAACACCGAATAAACTCCCATCTTTTAGACGCCACAGAAAAATTCCCGCGCACAATGGAAAAATGAGAAGAATTTTTGTTCATCAGATGAATTTTCAATTCGTGTGGAGTGTCCGTTGAGTCGGAAAATTTGGATGTTGCCCAAAACATTTAATCAGATTCATTGCGCATGACCTAAGCGAGTGGTGCCGGGGTGAATAATCTATAGTATGCAGAGCCTACATTGCGATTGCCTAGCGGTGCTGCACACAACGGTACATCGTACACAGATGAATGAAATATAACTGAACTCAAACGTCAGCTGCAAAAAAATGTGCAAATTCAGGCCATATTATTTGGTAAAAAAGTGTTTCGTAAAGATCGATTGTTGTCTGGAGCAAAGACGATTATTATCTTATGTACTGTTTTTTAACAAAGCCCCACCATTGGTTATGAACTCTAGGCGTAGTAGCAATACCTGCAGATTCTAATTGAGTCTACTGGGAAATTGGCTCATAATAGCTTTAGAAAACTAGATTTCAGAATGTAGTTCCTTCTTCCAACTAATCACAAGAACTGACAAGGGACACATCAGAAGAACTAATTAAAGCTATAACAAAAGGCGCAGACCAAAGAGAAGATTGATGAACTGTGTGGAAGATGATATGCCTAGGAACGAAATTAATGAAGACAGCTAATAGAGATGTAGGGATGAAATAGGCACGTTGTGTCGACCCCAAAGAAATTAGGATCAGGGAAGCATGAAGACACTTCATGTCATCAACGACCTAATATTTCTGGATGAGCAACAAACAGGTTGCCCACGTACAGTACGACACAATTTAGATGTAGCATAAATTTGAAAATTTGCATTCATTCATTTCAATTTTACGAATGTATTTGGTTATATGACTTCACAAGTTATTGCGTTTGCGTAAAGATCATTTTCACTTAAAGCAGTAATAAATATTGATGGTTTTGAAGGCGCATTCAGTTCAGATGGTAGGTAATCGGTTTTACGAATTTTGCCGATGCTACATCTAAGTTGTGTCGTACTGTACACATAGACTGAAATAAACAGAATACAACTTCACAAGTGGTGGATGTTTCATGCACAGGATATGCATATCTAAAATAGATACGGCTTATGGTGTTATGCTAAACAGCCCCTGAGGAACTTTCGTGTTTTAAATTTAGTGCCGTACCGAGACTGCATGCTACAAGTTCCTTATCTAGCCTGCTAAAAGTACTTACGGTATATTTAGGGCTGCAATGTTTTAATACCTACATTGGAACTGGAGTGATGTCAATTTGAAGATGATGAATTAATTTATTTTTAATAAGTTGGCTTAAGACCTAAAGAAACTGGTTGCATGCAGAATGAGACAAAAATGCCAAATACCGAAAAGGTTCATGTTTCTCCAGGTAAACATTAATTTCTCGTTAAATCGAAGAGTGATTAATATTGAATTATAAATTAAGTTGGTTCTCATCTGCAAGATTTGTTCAAGAGCAAAGAAAACGCAAAGATGTCTTCCTCTCTTATTAAGTTAGACGACAATCCACAATTTCCGTGCTTTTAAAAATGATCGAATCACAGTAATAAATAATTAACAGCCGCAGAGCTTGATCGATCAGGTTAAGCTACGCCTGCCGCGGTTGGTCTGTGGATGGGGGACCATCTTTACATAACAAGACCCATCGGTGCCTCGGAAATTTGTGGATCTTTGACAGTCGTTACGGGTGTTCAGAAGCCCAAAAGTCTGACAACCAGTCTTACCAAGAAGTATCGTATTACCCAGTAACTGGGTTATGGAAGTCAGATAGGCAGTCGCTCCATGTAAAATACTGGTATTTAGCTGCATCCGGTTAGACTGGAAGCCGACCACAACATGTTGGGAAAAGACTAGGCAGAAGATGATGATGATGAGTAATAAATAATTACAAAAGAAACAAAATCCATTTAAGATACACACTGCACAACTTACTGCATTTTTCTGTTCTGATTAATTTCTGATGCAAGATACGTATTCAGTCGGCCCCAGCCACTTACCAGCTACTATTTCTATGCCCCATAATTCAGTTCGTCGTCATTGTAAAGTAAACTCATTTAGTTTCAAATCGATATTTTCGCAACTACCAAGTTTACTAAGCAACTACAATAACTGTATTCAATAGTAGCTTTCCACGAAATTGAAATTATTTTCGGTTCAAGTAATCCGGGGGCAACGGCCTGCAGGTGAAGGTCCAACTGTCAGTTGTAAGGTTTTTAGGGTTCCGTACCCAAAGAGTGCCAACGGGACCCTTTTACTAAGGCTCTGGTGTCTGTCCGTCCGTCTGTCACAGGTATGTATCTTTTGTACTCTGGCCGCTATAGCAAAAAATAATAAAAATAAAATAAAAAATTAAAGGGGGTTCCCATACAAGAAACGTGTTGAAGAAATTACAAGTCTTAAATATTGTACGGTGTTACGGAACCTTTGGTGTGCGAGTCCGACTCGCACTTGGCCGGTTTCAGGTTTTTTTAATACGCAATATGTAATATCGGCAAAGGTCATGTCTGGTATGTTATCGGTCAAATTGTTATTTACTTTATTTTTCCTTGTTGGAGGCAATAAAGTATACCTAACGCAATTGTTATGCATAAAATATAAAAATATGTCCCTACTAGCTTCTGCCCGCGACGTCGGCGTGGTAGTTAGGAATTATCCCACGCGAACATACTATAAGTTAATCCAGGTTATAAAATATCTGGGTGCCAAATTTCATCCAAATCCGTTCAGCCGTTTTGGCGAGTAACAAACATACAAACACATTTATAATATTACTAGCTGGACCCCGCGGTTTCACACGCATAAGTCTCGATCCCGTGGGAATATCGGGATAAAAAGTATCGTATGTCCTAATCCAGGTCTTGTACAACCTATGTGCCAAATTTCATCCAAATCTGTTCAGCCGTTTTAGCGTGAAAGCGTAACAAACAAACTCACTTTCGCATTTATAAAGAAGAATTATTCTACTAGTGGAAGTTCAAGTCGAACTTATGCCGTCAGACCTAATTTATTTTGGGTTTATCCAAATCCGAGGAGGATTTTCAAGTTCCCCAAAAATTCTATACCGTAGCTGTGTGTCGCTATTTTCAGCCTATATAATAATATCGGTACCTACCTAATCGTCTTGTACTTTCACGTTTTCGAAAAATGAGAAATAAATTGATGTAGTTATTATATCTCATCTTAGTCTGTAAGTCACCGAATACATTTTTTCTACAAGGCAATTTGTCTTATTAATATCTTACTTAGCTTCCGCCAGTAGTTTCGCCCGCGTGATATGTTTATAAATTATAGCCTGTGTTACTCAGTAATAATATAGCATTCTATATGGGTCAAAACTAAAATATTGACCATTTCGTAACAATTGCATGTCTTCAGAGACTTCCTATTATCCTTATTCCTAAAAAAAATCTGTAATATCGATGTTATTAAAATAGTGTGTTTCGTGGTGCTTCAGTGATATTTAAAAATATATTATTAAAATTGTACCATATTATCTCCTTCAAAAAACCTATGTCTATCTATCGATTTCCTTTCGATTCCGCTCGAACCGACCAAATAATATTAAATGCCCACAACTTCAGATCGTCTAAAAACGCCCCAAGTTACTATCGACGATCTCTCCTCGCATTTACACGTAAGATAAACAGTTATACATAGTATAGCCTATAGGTAAGCCCTAGACAGGCCGAAACTTGTATAACACGGAGTATTGGCAAACGTGGTACAGCAAAATCAATACCAACTGATATTTATTGGCTTTGCTCACGGGCACCGAATGCACGGATATCGGGACATCCGCGCCAGATATTGCGAACATCTGTCGGAGTTTGAAACACGTCCATGCCAAATTGTGGCTGTACATATTAATATAAGGATGTCGTAAGTCCTGGAGATAGTAGTCTTGGTCGTTTAAGGCAGGATCTTGGTACCGAAGGAATTGCTTTTTGAGGGGTAGGCTTTGAAATGTGCACAACAGTACGCTTGGTAAAAAGTGATGACCTAAAGTGATCTAAATAGTAGAGTTACAGAAAATATAACTTACTGTTCCATTCTAAACTTCAAAAATTCGTTTTCGTGACAGTCTATATTGAATTTCACGTCATACATTGCTTTGATAAATCCCCAGCAATTTTCTCGACGTTTCCTTGTAACATGTTGAAGCTTTGGTTTTTCCGGCTTGTCATCGAAAAATTGCGATAACTTAGCTGTCTCATGATTGAGCTCTAGTTCTATGGCATTCCTTTCGCAAAAAATCTTATGGTGGTGGTTGAAAAACTATTAACAGCTTATTCAGTTTCATTCCAGGTTTAAACCCTTCTCTAAATAAAATACCTCTACGCTTGACTAAAAAGGTTTAAATAGTACATTGTTTACGTAAAGTAAATACAACTAGTAACTACTTTTCTCTATTTTGTGATAACATTCACAAGCTTTGCTTGATAAAAGCTTCACAGCTCTTTAATATTTACTTCATACCGACTACATTTGTGAGGAGTCGAATGGCATTTTTTTTTTTTTGGATGGGAAATTATCAAATAACTTCTCCCGCTCTGCGTGGTGGAGCGGGAGGGCGTGTCAGACTCTTACTGACTAAAACCCACCCGTGTTCCTTCCGTTGCCTGTACATTGCCAGGGGCCACGGTATCCCTTTCGGACTTTCCTGTAACCCCGGCAGGCATCGGTCCTATCAGACCCCTTCATTTGCTGACATCTCTTTGAGGCGCGCGTGGAACACAACGCGCCGTCGACCCGGGCCTGTTATCGGACGGCGAGCTACCCATTGCTCACCGTCCGCAAGCCCGCGCCTATGGTGGGTCGAACGGCATCCGCTTCGAATTCATGGTATTTTATTTTACTTAAACCACAGTGTTTCCAGTCCAGGCCCAGGCCACCATGTGTCGTCTTACCTAGTAACTGGGTTGTGGAGGTCAGATAGGCAGTCGCTCCATGTAAAATACTGGTATTCTTCTGCATCCGGTTATACTGGAAGCCGAACCCAGCTTAGTTGGAAAAAGACTAGACGGATAAGTATGATGACTTAAACCTGCATGGTCAATTGGGCACGTCAGAATTAGTTTAAGTTGCACGGTTTTAATTTGTCAAAACCGGCCTCTTTCGCTCCCAAAGCTCCCTAATTTCAATATGCCACTAAGTTTCACGCCGATCAGAATTCACGTTTTCACGCCACATTTGGTTCAATTACTGCTGAGCTGAAGTTGGCTGCATTCTAGACTATACGGGTCACTGATCAGCTATCATTAACACGCTCTGACTGCACTCGTGATTCTCATAAGTAAAGCTTCATTTTGCATACAAATTAGTTTTGCATGTTTCGCGTCTTATAGGAAGATGGGTTTTAGACCTTTAAAGGATTCTGATCCAGGATCCCTTCTGTTGTGATATCCTGTAGTCCTAGTTGCCCAAAATTTCATTATTTTTGGAGTGGAATACATTTTTATCGCCTTTAACATGACCCTCACTCAATAGTCCTAGCTAGACTATATCAATCCACAGCACAAGGACTTAAAATTATATAAACGAAATATGACTTAGTCTTACATCAAACCTTGTACGAAGAAGTAATATTTCTCGAATCTGCTTTTTAATTTCGTATTCATGGTCTAAGTTTTATTACTCCGAGTACCTCGAGCCCCTTACCGCGGACTCGCTGACTCGTAAAATATGCGTCTGCTCGTCTACAAGAGGATTAAAAATAAAAGCTTGTAAATAACATACGTTTGTAATATCAAAGCTCACTATATTATTCTTTTTATATGTCTTCTTATGTGATATCTTATCTGATTTGGATTAGTTAGATGCATAAAATCAAAGACACCGCTGTCCTTCAAAAGTCAACTGTCTCTTCAACTCATGCTCATGTTAACCGTTTTTCATAGGAGCCTACTAAGTACAGCTCTTGTCTATTAATAGCACCCGTGAGCAGTTACACTATTGCAAAAAATATGAAAAATTAAAATTATTATTACTAAAATTTATATGAAGCTACGGATAACTCAAAAGAATTCATTGTGTAAGGTTGCAAGCTCGTCATTTATCTTCAATTACAGAAGTAACAGTATCCTTTATGTTGGTATCAGTCAACAAATTACTTGCACGATAAGCAGCTGTCTCCCACTACTTACAATTTGTCTTTTTGTTCTAAGAACTAGAAATTACGTAGAAAGTGATATCAATAATATTCTTATTAATAAAGACAGATAATAACTCAAAATACAAAGTAACGCAATACAGTTTGAAACATATGTTCATAATATAAACAAAGAGAATAAAACTTTGTATGTAACGAGGGCAGAAAAACATGATATTTCGAACAAAGAAACAGTTATCCTGATTCGTCATACACTGGTGATTAATGTGAGCAATCTAGTTCAGTACATCGACGAATAAAAACGTATTAATTTTATGTAGAATCAGTTGAGGAGGTTTTTGACCGTCTGCGTAATATGATCTTGAATTTTACAACGTACTGTTTCGTAACACAATTGACTTCTACTATTTTATTGTATCCTCATAAATGATGCAAATTGCTATGGTACTGGATTAGAATTGGGGATAAGTAGCAACATCTACCTACATATTGGAAACGGGACATCTCATATCGTGATGAATCATTTGATTTTTGGGTTGCCTCCCGAAAATTATTCTTCTTGTTTTATTGGAGGTCAATGTTTCGTACTGATTTAAAAATTTAATTTTTGGATAGCTTGTCTTCATATTCCATTCATCAACCAATTAATGCGTTGGACCTTGGCAATTAACCGCGACAGGAATAGGTATGGCTTCAGGTCTAATGTTTCATCCTCTGACCGAAGACATTGTGGTTTTTGGCTTCACATAAACCGCCGTGTTCTAATTTAATGTAGCGTCGATCAATCTTTATTTTACATCATTGAGATCCTTTATTCGTTCTGTACTTATTGATTTTCCGCGTATCCTTGAGCCGGCGAGGTGCTCCAGCCGTAGGTATAGTTCTCACCTTGAGAATGTAGCACAGAATACGAAGTACGCAAAGCTTTTACAAGTGGAGACTACTTAAGATTGTTCAAAGAAAGGCTCAGCTTCAAATAATAAAGGAAACGCACATGTACAAAAAAGTCTTAATCGTACAAACCGTCTGGCCTTGATCGATCCATGTGCGTGTGTCATTCTCTTTACAGCTTTTGTCGGCGACGGTCGTGCTTTGAACCTCTTTTATAGCATTAAGGGAAGTCCGTTTGTGTAGAATTACGGCTACCTGCAGCCGTGCGGTGGATTACGGTTGGACTAGGGATAATCTCGTCCTTACTTTGTACGCTTGTTTACAAAAGAAAGAAAGTAATTTAGATTATTTTCTCAAGATAAGAAAAGTAAATAACCCATAGGAGCCATCAGAATAAATCAAGTAGAACGGAGGGGGCGAAAGGAATAATAAGGATGTTGTCATACATGGAGGGTCATTATAATATGAACCCTCGATTTGGTCCCTTTCGGTATTGAATGTCGTATAGAATTGATGTTCCTCCCACTGATGTCTGTCTGTCGAGAACTACATTACAGTTTTATGGATTACTTTTTAATATCTGTGAGATTAGTGATCGGTCTATCTCTATCTGAATGTTACGCCGGCCGAGCACATTTCTTTGTATAAGTGGTTAGCTAACGCTCAATTTGCAATACGTAAAAAATAAATGCTATGAATGCTGACGACTGCGAGTCTTGCGGGCTTATACATTTGAAATATGAAGATTACAAAAGATAATAGATAACATACTGCGCAGGTCCATAATATTACTAAAACAAAATCAAAGTATTTCAAATATAAGTTTACATTCTTACCATCAAGGTCAGGTTAACTAAACCCCTTTATTTGGAATCAATTTTATAGTTTGTAATTGTATACTAAACTAGCTGCGCCCAGCGGTTTCACCCGCATAAGTTTCGATCTCTTGGGAAAATTGGGTTAAAAGGTATTATATGTCCTTCTCCAGGTCATGATCTACCCATATGCCAAATTTTATCCATATCCGTTCAGCCGCTTTAGCGTGAAAGCGTAACAAACTAATTAACAAACAAACAAACTCACTTTCGCATTTATAATATTATTATACTAGCTGTTGCCTGCAAGTTGGTCTGCGATCCAGGATGAAAGGGGTAGCCTGTCCTTTTCCAGGTCAAGGGTTACCCCTGTGCCAAATTTCATTCAAATTCGTTCAGTCGTTTTAGCGTGAAAGCGTAACAAACAAACAAACAAGCAAACTCACTTTCGCATTTATAATATACAGTTAGGATGTTAATAGATGAAGAGGGAGAGGAAGACTTTGGTCTTCCTAAAAGATGGATGAATTGTGTGAGGAATGAAATTAAAGAAAAAGGAGTGAATGACAGCGTGACGGTTGACAGGGGAAAATGGAAGAAGACAAAATGTTGCGCCGACCTCAAGTACCTAACATGAAACAAGAGCAGGAAGAAGATTTAAGATCTTGTACTAGCTGGTTCTTTCTCATGTTTGTTCGCTAAGATAAGCTTCGTGATTATTTCAACTAAACATAACCTCACCTTTAATATAAGGCCAAAGTATTAATATTTTTCGAAAGCGAACATCTGTAATAATTCTGCGAACACATTTTCCTTTTCGAACTCTCCGAAAGTTTGCACGGTCCAGATGGCTTGGATTCCGACATGGCTAGTAAGTGATAGCATATGGCGTTCCAATCTCTTCGCAAATATTTAAGGTCGACACTAAATCATAGCTAAACCTCCTCTTACAACCAAAACGACGTATCATCCTAGTATATTCTCATTTTATATTCTGCTGAAGAGTTGTATAATGAGATTCAAAACTTTATAAAAACTTTGGCTCCCCCTAACATGTCGAAAATGATCGTGTTATCAGCTTCTATTTTCATATTTTGAACACATATTATCATTACCTTTACAGAAATGTCTATTGGTACAAATAAGAAATACAGCCGCGTTGTCTGAATAATTTATAAGTCCTAGTCAATATTAATGACGTAACTTTTCAACTCTGATTACTTATCTCCGAACGTGGTATCCATAATTAATATCTAATCGAGAGACTCGCCTTAATTATCATTATTTTGTTTGCGGACCCTTTACTGCTGTCACCGGCATCCCTTTAATTGGTTTAATGTCTCTCGCACCCATTAATATTACTTTGTTTAAATTTATTGCTTGCAACGCGTTCACTGTACTGCCGACTCTATTAACACGTAATCTCTTTACAATTCTTACAGTATTTCGATCCGCAGTACACAACATGTTACCATTCCAAGTTATTTAACTCACGTATGTCGGCCTCTTCTACTTGTACCTACTAAGTTGCTCCGGATGTCTGGGAAGACGTAAACGGGTGAAACTCTTCAAAGATAATGCCGAAAACATCCAGCGGGATAATGGTGATTTGGAGTTTGTGTTAGGCTGTGTCTGCGTCAAAATACCGGGTCGGTGATGTCTAAGCATTGCTTGAAACAAGGCAAAATCGATACTGTTGCCGTCGCAGGCGGACGCGCGCCGCTGGCTCTGAATTATATTCTCGGCCAAATCCAGCCGGCACGTGACCCAACTTGTTGCCGCTCCGGAGAGAGACAAAGCTACATTATTATAGCTGGCAATACGCTGGTGGTGAGATCGTGGCCACCGATGGCGGATTATTGACCATTATCTTAAAAACGCCGAGCTGAACATTTAAATTGTTTGAAGCACCATTGACACAATTATGATCGCGGTTTCACTTTACAACGATCATTTCTTTTTAATTTATGTTGGAAAATGATTGATGGAGAGTATGAGAATATAAAAAATAGTGTCCGACCGAAACATGTTTTTTTTTGCCGTTACCGAAACCGAAGGTTCGGTTCTGATTATAGTTTCGGCTGAAACGAAAACAAAACCGAACCTTTAATAAACGTGATTAAAACGTTGGATAAAATCTCAGCGAGTCGTTTTTTCCAGATATATGAATAATGAAACATCTCGCTGGCCTAATATTACAGGGTTCTACGTTTCACTTTTATCGAATTAAATTTTTAACATTGTCATAGTGACACTGGGTCTAAATTAAACTACCCAAACAACAAAATATGATATGATGTATTTTGAGTTTTAATTTTGATGAATGATACTATAAGGAATGAGTCAGAATGATTATTATCTTATAATATATGAGCGAATTACAATCTTACATTAGTAATGAAATGAAACTTCACGACAACAATTATATGGTTAAAATAATATCGTGTAAAAAATAAACTTATTATTATCGCTACCGCATCGCTTGTGAATGTGGCTGCAGTCGTGCGCTGCACGTATAATAAGCGTCTAAGCAGGAATTATTAATCTTGTTGCCCCACGTTGGGCGCCATCCCGTCGTCTATATTAAAACGCTTTTTATAAAGCCACTCAAGTGAATTTGGCAATCGTTGGATATTGTTTTTGTTTAAAATTCTGACAAAGAAACAATCTGCTCAAGCTAATTTTGCTTATGAAAGTTAGAAAATAATTATGTCTATTAAGTTGACTTTATATCAAAAGTTTCCTGTAAATAAACGCCTCAGAAAAGTTTATTAGTCACCTCTCTGTGTTGAGTCGACGACGAACTTTTATTGAGGAAACTAATTTATCACTGCGGTGATATGATCTATGGAACGCAGTCAACGAAGGGAGGCGGACTACCGGTATTATCTTGAACTTCATGTTCTTTTGATGGAGTGTTCGCAAATTGTCGGGGATTTTATGTCGTCCCCTAGTGTAATATATTTTGTGAATTTGCATTTTTATACAGCATCTGAGGTTGCTCCTTTAGTAAGCTTGTTGTAAAAATGAGGATTACACGACTTCTGTAAACCAGAACATGAACTTTAGTGTAGGTTTGGTGGGTCTCAGTTGGTCTGTAAAACGCAAGTCATTAGGCACGGTTTCTAGTGACGTCAGCCAGGCGGACGCCAGCCTCGGCGGTATTTCCACGGCTGTGTCAGCTCCTGTCTGTATGCACCGGCCAAGCGAGGCTCGCTCCTGGTATTCCCAGTTATTACCGCAGGGAGCCGCGGTCGGGGTTGTTGGCCGGAATCGATCCGCCGCACCACGGCCGGTGTTACCGGTGCACGGGGTTACGACACCATCACCACTGCAGTCTTCCTATTTCATTTTTCTCTTGCACTGGACTAGGTAAGCCGTTTCGCTAGCTGTTTCGGGACTCAACATAATTATAACCTCACTTTGCCCCTTCTGCGAAAATATCTTTCGATGATTTCGACAGTGTTAAACATCTAAGAGGTGTCGGGAAAGTCATTCAGTGATAGATTTTGAGAACAGGAAATCAATCGGAAGCAATTCAAGTGGCGAAACAAATTCAGCGTGGCGATGCCGGCTGTTAATTGGCTGCGGGTGGCGGCGCCGAGACGGCGGCGGAACCTCCGCATGGAGGCTTCCTTGCGTGCCCTCCCCACGCACGCACCCGCCGCCCCCCGACAGCTCGGCGTTTTTATGAGCGAGAAGTCCGTCGAGACCCGCACGAGTCTGGGCGGCTCTTAAATTAGTTTGTCTTCCCCGACCCTATAGACCTTGTAGTTGCTAGGTGCGGTTTTGGACTTCTACGCGTCATGTTCTTGCCTTCTTGGTCAATCTGGTCAATTCTCACTTGAGCAGCTCCTACTTCTTTAGATATTAGGTGTCAGTCATACTTTGGCGTTTTCCCTAACGGAGATTGATATCTTCCTCTTCCACAAAGGAAATTAAACTTTAGTTTGAAATCTCATACCCTCACATGCAGGGACTTCGTAATACATGTCGTAGATGGCATCATTTTTCCATTTGGTAGGCTTATTTTCTTGTGCGGGTTATCAAGTTAGGGACGGTAGCGCGCAAGGGGTGGCTGCGGGGTGGGTCCGCAGGGCGGGGGTTGCGGGGCGCGGGTTGAAGTTATCGACCGGGTGCCCTCCCCCCGGCGTGGCTCAGTTTCCGGGCGAGAGTCGCGCAGTCCGCCAGCGCCGCGACGCGACTCCGTCACACGTTAGATAGTCAATTTGATCATCACCATGCTGATAGGGCTCGTTCGGGACTCGGTGATGCAGTGCTTCTGCCACTCATGCCGTGCGCCTGTTCTGCCTGCAGGTTGGAAACACCGCTGCTATGGACGAATTCTTCGTAATCATCACAAATTCGAACGGCGACGCTGTTGCTACTCTCGCTGCGGAGACCAACGACCTACATTGTTATTTGTTATCTGGCTTGAAATGGTTAACGAATTCCAAATCTTTTGTCAAAATCTCAAAAAACTGTTACAGGGAAGGCAAAAACGAAGAAGGTAACCTCTTTTAACTGTCAGCTGCAGCTTCTCCTTGGTTTAAGTCTGTCAAATTGAAGGTAACTCAGATTCATCGCTGATGCTTTGTGCTTTCTTGATCAGTTAGAAATTTCCAAATTTTGTTAGATGTCTCGGATGTGTGTTATTGAGTCTTCATGGCCGCCGGCCGGCCAGCGGGGGGAGGGGCACCGGCCGGCGCCTATATTTAAATTGCATCTGACGTAAATCACGTGATACGTCAATTACGAGCAAGAGGCTGTGTTGTTGATGACAATCGATGTCTCCCAAGTTCCCAACGTGATGATAACAATGTGGATCAAACGTCAACGCTTCCTTTACATTGTTGCGTATCGAGGACTGGTCGCAAGATGTTGGCAATAGTTATGTAAGATTATATTGCGTTGTTTGACGAATTACCTCGACTAAAAGGAAAAAAATGTAAAATCTTTCTTATTTTGCTGCCGCTGAATATATAATATACCTTATTTGTATTACGCAGTCTACGACTTAAGCAGATAAGTTGTTTCCGGATTTTCAGGGTTTTGAGCGCTGAATCATGTTCAGGCTTTTCCAGTTTTACGGATACCTGTCAGTCCGTGCCGGCCTCACTACAACTATTGATTAAACATTACTGCATAATGTCCACCATTTTGTACTGGCTACGAATCGCAATACTGTGGCACGCGTCCACCATTCTGCGCAGAGTACCAATCTAGTAGTTCTATCTGAAAGACCACAAATCTAAAATTAGAAAACCCTTTCAAGAAAAGGTTTTCTTACATACTTATTACGTAATGGTTTCAGATTCCGTAACATTCCAGCAGTTCAAACATACTTGTCTGGGGAATTCGGAAAATAGTTGTTTTCACATAATATCGTAGGCTTGATTAAATTATGTCACGCAATCGCGACATAATCACTTTAGTGGGCCCTTCGTAAAATGTTTTGGTATTTTATGCGCCACTACGCACGCATTTGAGGACCTCGTGTCGCTTTATTATTGCGGGCTTGTTAATTAACGACATTTTTCATGAATTTTGACGTTTATGCTAGCCATTAGTCAGATTGCGAAAAGGATAAAAAAACGCTGATAGCGCAGTATTTCAAATTCTTCTTTTGCCAGATAATATCCATATACCTATAGATTCTACTTCAAAAAAACTTAATTCGGTCTGTATTGGAGTCAAAGGTTGTAATCAAGACTTGATTCATCCAATTTTGTCACATTTGAAATTGACCCAGACGGTATGCCTTCTGAATTATTTATGTTCGGAACATGAAACGATTTACGATCGATTTCCACTGGGTAGGTATAACCAAGCACGGTCCTTGGTATTCAACTTCATGGCTTCAAAGACCATAAAACATGGGCTTTACGGACCATACCAACAGCCTTGGGAATGCGAATTTCTAATAAGGCAAATTCTTCAGATTCGCTGTAATTGTTCAGTACAAAGGCAAACATTCTATAGCGCATTTTACGACTGGAATCATTCGTGACGTGAAATAGCTTTGTAATTAACACTCGTACGGTTACCTAATTAATCATAATTGCATAATTCGCGTCGTAACGTCATATAATGCTTGTCACTACATTTCTCATGGGTTTGGATTAGCAGACACGCTATTGTGAAGTGACAACAGGGGTCTCGAGACTCGAGATCACATAATTGTTTATGGGACGATTATAACACTGGCTTAACAAGCCATGCACCCTTTTTTGAGGGTGCGGCAGGGCTTACAGATTTTGATTATCTTTATTACCATGTCCTTCTGCCTAATAAAAACATTAGTTTTACATTGTGATGAGTGCGTTAAATGGATTATTGTCGTTGGGGTTCATGGCTCCTAATTCAAGAAGAGTAGAAGTTTACGCCTTATTTTATTCGGAGTTGAAACGACACACGTTATTGATCCCGTATGAGGGTTCAACAATGCTATAAAAACACACGTTTCATCTCATATATGGGATCTAACGTGTATTACTTCCATGTTAGGGCTTAATAGAAACCGGAAGATGGTGTAACTCAACTCAAGGTTTTGCCGATATCTAGATTTGGAGCCACACATGTCCACAATGATGCATTGCAGGTGCTTATAAAGTTTGCGTGTTCCAAACCATTCCGGCCACCAGCTGTGTCGGCCAACTTGAGAATTTGCAACTGAGCTGCTTTACGACTAGCAGTAACTTAAATAATTTCTACCTCAACTCAGCACTTTGTCGTGAATGGATTTAAAAGTAACATTTTTGCGGGGAATGCTATAAAAAGGGGTCGCACACACAGTCACACCCATTTTCCTAATGAGCGTAACTCGTAAAGAGGACGTCGGTACCGTCTCCGCTATTCTGGAATGTTCTCAACGCTGCATAGAATATATCTCTTGTTTCTGCATCGCCTAGCCGCCGCATTTGCGTCGTGCTTAAAACACTCGTACGTGCCAACGCTCGTATTCCCAGAGGTAGTAAATTTACTTTCAGCTCTCCCCTCAAGGGTTTTAAAGCCAGCCTTTAAATATTTTATCAGGTTTTCCATGTTGTATCGTGCGGCGCCGGAGGGGGCTACCCGTCGACCTTTCAGTTGTAACTGCCCCGTTTATATTCGATTGCTATACTTTTTATGCACGTTCATTATTTTCATAAATTGCTGTTTTATACAATGCTATACAGCTGCAACTCTATTGAATATGGATGAAAAATTATTGATTAGAATTCTGAAGCACAAGTGAAACCGACTCGGGTTCAATTGCTTTGTTTTTTGTACATATGTTATACTAAGCGAAAGTATTGAATTCACATGGTGTTACTTCATGCTGTACTTTTATCTATTCGTTCATGAAATGAAGATCAAATTTTCCTTTATCGATAATCTTACCAGAATTAAATCTACAAATAGAAACTAGATATTTGCTGCAAGTAATTGCATTCTCGCTTTTGTCCGCAAGTATGTTGGAAATCATGATAATAAAATATTCTTGGAATCCTATTTAATTTGTATACCCTCGATAACCATTTTTTAGTTGGTCGTGGTCTAGATTTCCCATTCGCATCAGCCTCTGCGGTTACGTAAAACAGCTGTCATTGGAGCGGTTCACCGCAATTTTATATAAAATTTCCGTTACTTGCTAATTTGTAAAAATCGTGATGAAGGGAGATTCGAATTACACAGACTTGAGGAGACATCTCATGACGATTGTTTTGACGTGAATTATGGCGAAACCTAATTAACTTTTGATAAATAGCCCTACTGAGACGGTCGTGGAGTCACAGATATTGATTTCTTTACTTTGGGGCGAGGGGCTTTTTGATTTATGTGGTTTCTTTGATTTGTTATGAAGACTAATTAACGTTAATTTATCAATCCATCTTCCTGCCATATGGTGGTATCGATTTTCCGTCGATTTTTCGACTTTTGGGAGCTCTCATTGCTTAACGCATTCAAGGACACTGTACGAGACACAATAGAAGTTTTATTGTTATGACGCGTATGTACGTATAGTGTCCTTCAAAGTGTTAAATAAGAAAATCTGTTCACAAACTCAAAATTACCACAGTCTTACCTTGTTTAAACTTTGTCCATGAATTGGCTGAGAATTAAAGTTTAAAGTCTACTTAACACTGTCCGCATCTTCTGCTGTGTAAACTGGGACTTAGCGCTGCCGTGAGGGATTATCCGTATTTGCGGCGAATTTCGCCGGCACTCCGGCATTCCCCTCACGTAGTGGCCTCATCTCCCGACGTCGTGTCGACGTTATTACCTCGATACTATTACCGAGACGTCCCCGACAACATGAGTTGGGGCCCAAATATCTAATAAATGACTATTCATTTGCGACCACGACTTTTAGAAATCTTGGAAGTTTGACGTCATCTTGGCTGGAATGGTGTTTGGGGGACATGATGAGAACGCTTGTATATAGTAGCCGTTCAGTAGAGGAACTTTAGACTTTACAGTAACATTAACTTTTACTTCAAATTACGCAACATTTGCAGTAATTTTAGCTTTATCATTTGACCTTGAAAGTTCGCCTATTGTGTCAACATCAATTAATTTCATCGAACTAATCGTTTTTCATTACAGAAATAAAGTGAAATGATTATTCATGTATTTTGTATAGCCATAAAAATAAATTTCCGGAAACGTGGATCATAAAACTACTTTTATTTATTACTATGATGCATGTCATGTAGGTACTTATTAGCTCGAAGCTCTATCTACTACGTCAGTCATTAGCTGGGTACATGTTATGTGGACTGCGACATTTTCTATCGATTATTTGTTCACCACAATCTATGCTTTTACCAGTCACGCGAGCATCGAATGTCGATTCATTAAAGCGTAGGCCCAAGTCCGAATGTTCTTCAAATAAACATTAGTTGGGTCGATTCGGTCGACGTAATCGTTTTTCGATTGTCCGTTAGTGTTGTTTGGGGGACTGTTGACTTGGCAATGGAGGCTCGACTTTGATGGTGTTTGCAACCGATGTTTTGACGTCTTTTGCCTAATCTGTTTGAATTTAGTAGCTAGGCAGATTCATATCTCATATTTTCTTTTCCTGGAAATTATATTGCTCATCTCCTATGAAGGTTTTAGAAGCAAAATTTTAGGATATCCTTAGAATGTATTTTCGTTAATTTCGATATCAAGCCAGATGGTCAGTTTGTCTCCACGAGTGTCGCCAGCGTCGTGCTGGCTCGGGCTCCGTTGACGACATCTTTCTGTCTTTAGCTCACCGACGGTCGGCGCCCGTAAAGAAACCAGTCGGCAAACCGAGGACCAAGCAACCGAAGAAGGTCAAATTCATAAGTAAGTTGTGCTTCACAGAAAAACAAACATTATAAATTCTGTACTAAGAATCATGCCAATCAGTTAAGGTACTTAATGAGTAAATCGATTTGATATCGATTACGACTTGGCCCCTATATTACTCCACTTAGCTGTAAGATGAGGTTCTACGTTGAAGATTCATTTGCAAACCCACTTTTAGTTAAATAAGGATTCAAAATAAATAAAGACACCGTATAGCATAGTCGCATAGTCTAAATAAGTTAATTATTACATTGTAATATTATTTTTTGTTTATAATTACGCAAGCGCACACTGACACTCACATAGTAGTATAGATAGATATATACACTACACATACTATAAATACACACGCTATACATATACTCACTACACATACGCACACATCGATGCATAGGTACTTAATTAGTAATTAGCACACATATAAATTGTTTAGTTTATAAGTTTTTGTTACTTTATGTTTAAATGACAGGCGAGGACGCTGGCACCCTAAACACAAGTTAAATCTTAAATTGGGTGCCAGAGTTCATTGAAAACACCGACGTGTGATGAAATACTTTGTCTAAAGTAAGTGCTTATGTACAAACTTAAGGTAATAAATAACTTTTTTTTATTTTTTATTTTACCGTAAAAGAACAGCACTGGTGCTGGCAGTTAAAGCTAAAGTTAGAACTGACTAAAATTCTTTATGCAAATAAATATTATTTGTATTTCTTAAAATTTCAAAGATATAAAAGACTATATTGTAGCAGACGGCCATTTGGATATGTTTCAATTTGGTTGCCAAAAAAGTTGGCTTGTTTTAACTTAACTAAGTGCAGTGACGAAGTGGAGGTGCTATTCAGTGTGACTGCCAAAGGATTTAAAGCTTACCCCCTTAGTCCTTAACCCGCATACGGGGTGAAAAATTCTTTTTCATAGACTGACACAGAGTAGAAAGTAAATGGAGTGTTTGTTCTTTACACCGCATTTTTTTTACGTATCTGACTCATGTTTAGTATAAGAAGAAGAGGGGCTTGTGGCTAAGAAATAACAGCTACACGGGTCAATCGATTAGGCTAAGCTACGCTTGCCGGGGTTTGTTCGTAGATGGGTGAGTTTTACATACCGAAACTACCGTGCCTCGGAAAGCACGCTAAGCCGTTCCCCGCTGTCATTCGTGGATCTTTGACTGTCCTTACGAGTCGTCAGAAGTCCAAAAATCTTACAACCAGTCTTACCCAGGGTATCGTATTACCCAGTAACTGGGTTGTGGAGGTCAGATAGGGTTTCGCTCCATGTAAAATACTGGTTTTCAGCTGCATCCGGTTAGACTGGAAGTTGACCCCAACATAGTTGGGAAAGTTCTTTTTCCAATTGGTGCAGGGATATAAATGCAAGTGCTTTTCACGCCATTTTACATACATTATCATTCCATTTGCCTACAACTCTGTCCCAGGCATATACAGGGTGAGATCCCTTTCCAAGATAGTACACAACCCCGGGGATGTGAGCCCCCTTTGTATGCGGCCTGGCGGGTCAAGAGTTTTCACCCCTTTTAAGTGAGTTATTGTTAGTTTTGTATTGTGCGCGTGTTTGTTTTTTTGAAGCCCTTTTCACGTGGGAGAGTGAAATTCCGGCACTTATTTAAGACCCTTGACGCCTTGTTTTCCCCTCTACGTTATGTCCTCTATCATTCAGGAAATGTTGCTCGGGAAAAATGAATACCTAGTAGGTTTCTACGTAAGCTTGTTTTGTTGGAAATTTTGAAAAATCGTTTTCAGCGCGAGCTTTTCCAAATAAGATTCATCAAATATGTATGCGTCTGAAAGTCTCCCCATATCACAGGGCTGAGTCACCTGTTTTCATACAGACATAGTTTGCAGACACAGTCATACCCAGAAACACGATTGTAATGCAATTTGCGTGAGCGTGACTCATAGGGGGGAGCAGTCGGGAGTCCCGAGTCTCCCCCTACCCTCCCAATAATTAAACAATACAGCATTCCTTACCCAAGAAGTGTACCTGACCTTGAATATTACCGTAATTTACCCCTTACTCCGTTGCGTTTTAAGAATTCCACCCCTAAACGTCGGAGGCGGTAATTTAATGAGTTTAGCGAGTGTATTCAGACGGGGACGTTAATTAACGCCTTTAAAATTACGGTTAATTTGTGAAATATTGTAAAGGAAATTAGTGGGACGGTTTGTGAGATGAAATTGTTAATTTAGGGGATAATGGGAGTTTGATAGCGTCAACAGCTTTGTGTGTTTGATTATGTGAAAACGCAATTATGTTTTCGCAATGTATTGTAGAGATGTTGAAGGTCTATTTAGTAACTACCCGACTACGGCAACGCCAATGAATGGTTTTGATTTAAACAGGCTATGTATGTTTTGTATACAACAGAGCCTATGACATTACATTGCGTGAAATTACGGAGCTTACAATTTCAGAACATTCTAGAAAATTTTCATAACGGTGTTTTAGCATTCCCTCAAATTATTTTAAAAACAATTTGAACCCGAAACATAGCGCGGGGTCTTCTGTGTTCAGGGTCACGCTGGCGGTCGATTTTTAGGACATCTATTTACATAGATAGTGTTCATTGTAGGCTGCTTGCAGTCTATTGGTAGGAATGGTAGGATTATGTTCACAATTGGACATTTTGGGGTTGGTTAAATGCTTACAGCATGGACATTCTGTGCCCGTATAGATTACTTTAATTAGAGAACTCGCATCATCAACTCGCATTTTCATCTCATTTCATCGCGGCACTAACAGATGAAAAAAATATTATGAAATTCAAGTCATTCTTACATACTGTGTGATTCATTCGTACCAAACAGAGACAAAAATTTATAGAATAACGTACCTATTGGACAAGTGTTTGCAAGAAATTGATAAAACCAGATCATGTTGGTTAGATAATATATACATGTTTCATCAACAACGATATCTTTGTAGAATTAGTAAGTATGCACGTAACCATAACTAACCCCTGCGAATTGCATCCTCTATTGTTTGAATAGCGCTTCAATCAGAGCGCACAACTATTGCATTATGCGACGCTACTGATGCGTGGTTCCGTATCAATGTAGGTACAATGACTGACATAACTGTCACGCAGTGATTGAAAAGAGCGTTTTTCATTGTGACCAGACACTCTAAACACAATTTCCACGCAAGCTCCGCCCCTATGCGCTAACACATCAGTAATAAAGTTGAATATCGCGTGCAGTCTTTGATCTTGTTCGAACACGAAACCGAATGGCGTAAGTCTGAATTCTTATTTCGCTATAACTAAAGTAATAATTGATCTATAGAAAAAATATCTTGTGGCTGGATAATAAACTACATTTTCTTACTGTGAATACTTGTTTTAGACATAATAGCCGAGTAATCTTTATTTAATTTAAATAAACTTAAAAAAAGACATGATTTTCGAATAAAAAATAAATCGAGCGAAAATGTTACAATTACGTCACTGTCTTGTACACGGAAAGAAAAAGATCCAATAAATGCGTAACTGTTTCAGAATATTAATGCAAATTAACATACAATTTAGGGAGCGTCCTCTTAACGAGTCAATTAATTTATGTAGCATTTCTTCAGCTGCAGCCGGTATTTAATTACAATGAGAGGAACTTTTGAAATCAACAGTAGATAGGTATAATAAACAGTTCTATGTCTAGTAGATGATACAGACAGAGGTACCTTCTTGAGTTTAAAATATCTTAGGTACCTACTTACCTTTATATTAGGTACATGTATTAAAACATAAATGATAAATGATTTTATTTCTGTAAGTAGGTTTGTACAAACACTTTTACACGTCGCGCATCATATTTTTAAAACTAGATGAGGTCAGTATTTCCTATCTGACTATATACTCTGTCACAGTCTTAAAGTCCAGACATAATCTTGGTCAGATTATGTGAAGACGATGTAGATTGGTGTCTGAAGTGGTCTTTTGAGTACATAAGCACAGAATAAATAATAATATAAGAAAATATTAATAAAAAGGTCATTGATCGGCTTAATCCACCACCTATCCTGTTAATGGAAAACAATCAAGATTTATTTAATACCCAAAAAAAATGCATTGCATTGTAGGGACATTTTTCTTTTAAAAACTGCGAGACAAAAAGAAAAAACGTTATAGAAATAAAAAAGAATGAATACCATAAAAAGTAATTAATGATGTCAACACGATAGAAGCATAATTACCTGATATAAGTAAAGTATAAAATATTTATGAGTGACGGTCGATGAACAAGCATAGTCTTGACTCGGTGTGTATGTGACCATAATGATTAGCATCCATTTTTATTTTATGAATTACCTGTGACACGACAAACTGTTACTATCACCTCACCATCTGCCTAGCTTTTTCCCAACTATGTTAGGGTCGGCTTCCAGTCTAACCGGATGCAGCTGAATAACAGTATTTTACATGAAGCGACTGCCTATCTGATCTCCACAACCCAGTGACCGGGTAACACGATACCCCTTGGTAAGACTGGTGGTCAGAGTTTCAGGTTTCTGACTCGTAGCGACTGTCAAAGATCGATGTGCTTTCCGAGGCACGGAGGGGTCTCGGTATGTAATGGATTTTCACCCATCCACGGACCGACCTCGGACCTTGAAGATCGGGCCGTGCGGCTGTTATTATTTAGCCACGAGCCCGCTCCTCCCTGTTTTCAGTGACATAGGTGACAGACATATGTCACTGAAAATAGTCCCAACGTCTGAAGCTGCATATTCACTTGACCTCAGAATGAGCAACTCCGACTTCTTCGTGGATGCTTCTAGTGAATGATGACCAGAAATGCCCTGAATAAGTGTGCAAAAAAAACGTAAGCAACAAAAGTCGAGTAACACATCAGGTTTATTAATCTTCATTTTATCATCACTACCATCAGCATTGAAAGCAAGAGTGAACAGGCATCTTCTGGGCACGCTCGTACCATCATAGACCTCATCCATCGCTTTCCAGCAGGCGAGATGAGACAAGATCAGACGCAAAAATCGGAACAGAAATAAAATATTAAATTACTTATATGAAAAAATAAAAATAAATGCATCGAAAAATTTTGTGCAGTGTTAATCGACTTTGTTTTTGTGAATCCAAATCTGACGCTGCTCGGTACTCTATGTATTACGGAAAACATCCATTACCAGTACTGGTATAAGCATAAATACTTAGCTCGGTGGAAGGTGTCAACAAGAATATAAGTTGTATCCACCCTCTATTTACAAATATGGCCACTATCTTCATAATTTCCTTTGTGTTACTTTATCTACACTCTATTGTTTGTTTGTGGTATTAAGTATTGATACATCTACAGTAACTTAAGTGATTTTATACATTCCTTTAAATACACAATCTGACTGTATTTAAAGGAATGTATAAAATTACTTAAGGTACTGTAGATGTACCTTTTTTAAATGTCACTATATACCTTAGATTAGAGAATAGCCATAACCAGCCTATATTGTTCCCACTGGTAGGCCACAAGCCTCCTCTCTGCGAGAGGGAGTGGGCCGTAATCCTCCACGCGGCCCAATGCGGGTTGGTAGATATCACATGTCTTCGAATTTTTGGTTCTAGGACATGCCGGTTTCCTCACGAATAGCTAGCTATAAGAATGATTAGAACGAAATCTAAAACTACAGTAAATTATTGCTTATAAGTACTATTATTATAAACAATGGCTGGTTTCGGACGCTGCTTCAGGCAAGTGTCCATTATACCCCATTTCAAAGAGGGTGGAACAGTCCCCATATACCAGGGCTATTACTATAACTTTTCTCCCAGCGATTTGAGACTGACGGTTCTCAAATGAGCTTTTAAATACACTAGGTATGTCTGATCGTTATTCGCCTATGAAGATAGGTCACATATTTTTGTCCAATTTTCGCCGTCAACAATACTAACTTTGGCCTCCCACTAACTTTACATGTATTTTGCTGCAGCTACCGAGATCCGCTGCCAAGAGATGTCGAAGGGTGGTCTGGCGTACGAGGTGATCCTCGCAGAGCCCGTGGGAGTGCCGGTGCCCCGTCGTGCCGACTCCCCCGAGAAGACGCCCTCCGTTGAGGAGATCCAGGAAAAGCTGAAGGCGGCTGAGGAGAGGAGACGTGTAAGTAGAAAAGGATGGCTTTTTTCACGATGTAAAGCCGAAGTCTGGTGACTTAGGAGACCGCTCGGAACAGCACAGCAGAAAAAAGCGTAAGCGGATTCATCTAAGCTGTGATAGATCTACCTAACTACATAAGAATATAATACTGTCGTAATTGGTCACAATGTTCCATTATAATATAATGTACTATTTATATTCAATCTTACTCCAAACCACGATAAAAAAGCTTTTAAAACCCCATTGTATAAAAAAAACCTCAACCCCCCACAGAGTCTGGAAGCCAGCAAGATGGCCGCTATCGCCACAAAGATGCAGAAGATTGAAGAAGCGTCCCGCATCCGCAGCGAACAGACAAACAACTTCATCGTCAACACCAAGGAGGCTCTCGACGCTAAGATGGAGACGCATGAGGAGAAGCGCGAGGCGTATATCAACGAACTGCGCTCGCGTCTGAAGGACCACCTCGAAGGAGTTGAGAAGACCAGGTAATACCACAGAATTCGAGATAACGCATGGTCATAGCACATGGTTGCATGGGCGTCGAACAATAAGCCTGGTAAAGCATGTGCTGATACAAATAGGGCTTATAAGGTGCACCTGTGCCGTGCACCCAATTGATTTACTTGAATTAATCAAAGGTAGTTTGTAAGCAACACTAAAATGTTTTGTGCCTCATTCCCTCAGGCTGACCCTGGAGCAGCAAACGATGGAGGTGTACAAGGCCATCGAGGAGAAGATGAACACGGCCGCCGACAAGCGTGACGAGAACATCAAGAAGATGCTTGAGCGTCTGCGCGAGCATGTGAGTATCAAAAGACTCCTAATATAACAATGTCTATGTTCCTCAATGCGCTAGACACAGGTGACGTAGCCCCACATTTCCTCAGTAACGTAAGTAAGTCTCGTGTAACTGAGCGCAAATCTGTCGCTATTAACGGGCCACAAATGCATACCAATAAAGCTGCTGAAATTTTTCAAAAAAAAAAAACTTAATTTCTCTACCCGAATGAAACGCACGAGATCGAACTGAGGATCCCTTGATTCGCATTCGGCACGGCTTGCGTATGGTCATCATTATGGCTGAGACGAGACACTGGTGAACAACATGAGAGAATGCTATAGTTTCTGATGTTTAAGTAAAGAGTCGGTACCTGCAACCTCCGTTCTACACCGTTTTCAATATGTTTACGTGAACTATTACTGAAATCCATTCTTCAAAGGGAAATTTGATGAGAAGAAACCAACTCAACTCTTTGTCGTGTGCTAATTAGAACCCATAAAAAAGATTTTCTAAATGTCTGGCCTAACCTAGCTACTAAACGCCCTTGTTTTGTGGTCATGCTAATCTCCCTTCATACAGGAGGAGCAAGTAAAGAAGGTGCGCGCGGGCAACAGCGAGCGCTTCCAGCAGCTGGAGAGCGCCATCCAAGAGAAGCTGCAGCAAGCTGCCGACCGGCGTCTGCTCATTGAGGCAGAGCAGAAGGAGAAGCTGCGTAACCATGTAAGTGAGGGTGGAAACTGGATGTAGTGGTGGGACCAGGTGCTTTTGTGGTCTGTCAGGTTTAGCAGTCGTTAAATGTTGTGACAATGATTTATCAAAAGTATAGTTAACCTACAACCTCTTTATGAGGTCGCATTCTCTCAAACTCAATTAAAAAATGCAGATGGGTCTCATGCTGTCACTCACTTTGAGGAGCTTGACGTTCTGTGGTGACAAGGTTGAACGAACGTATTAAAGACTGCCATCGTGAGTATTTTTGTGGAGGAAAATGTGTTCCAGGAGAAATAAGATGACAATTCAATATTGTTTCTATCTGTATCATGGTGCTGTCAAAAACCGTTATTTAGAAAGCAATTTACAATTTTATGGAGTAGATAATTATTAATTCAAACTATGGGAAGACGATAAGCGCCTTTTGTTATCTTTAAAACGTCGATGTTGCATAAACAGATAATAAAAAAAAGGAAAAACGCTAAACCTGACTGACAAAAAGACCAATGGTAAGCCTGGAATATGTGTACCTCGTTGTGACCTTAGGTCTTAGGTGTTCTGTTTGTGTGCCGGCTGCGGCGGTTCGAACTGGTTTCAAGCGGATCGTGAGGTAAACAAAATTACACTCGACACTTCGCTGGGGGGCTTCCAAAATTTTTTTTTTCGTTCTGTCTATTCAAAGCAAATTGAATATTGGTGTGTGTGCCTATAGATCGGCTGTTGAGTTATTGCTGCTTTTTAAATTAAATTAGTTGGGGGTCAAATTGGCTTACACGCGAGCTAGAACAAAAACCAAATCAAACCGTTTCAGCCATTTCATTCAAAATCATTTTTATTCCATCCATCTCTCATTCACGTAGCATGTAATGCATGATTGTTTTTATGTTTTTTTTTTCTTTTTTTGATGCGTAAACGCAGAGTCTTAAGCTAGCCGGGGCGCGTTCGGCCGCTACCGCAAAGGTCGAGGAGATTACTAAAGACATCGAAAATAAACTGACCACTGCCGAACTGAACAGAGAGAAGGAGATTCAGAAAAAACTGGATTTCGTCAAAAAGGAGGTTTGTTGTCGTGTTTCATTTGCATCAAGGACACTATAAATCCTACGCGTGAAAAAAACTAAGACTTTTTTATATGAAACATACTCAAATAACGTAGTCGCGTTACCGTCTTATATTCTAATTGAGCAAGCCGAAAAATTGTGTCTAAATATTGAATTAACTGAATTTCTCAAATCATCGTCATCTCAGCCGATACACATACTTACTGCTGAACGTAGGCATCCCTCAAGGATCGACACAACAACTTACAGGTCCAAGTTCTTTCCGCATCTAGCGAATTCCTGTGACCTTCACCAGGTCCCGCCGGTCGTCGATCTTCCCCCTTTGCGGTGGAAGATCGACTACCGGCGGGGATTTTAATCGCAAAAATATAATAATTTGTTTGTAGCGCGCTTGCATGACTTGAGTTTTCTTTCAGGAATGAAATATCAAAACCCTTCAATCTATTGCTTTTCATCATTAAGTTAAATGGTTTTTCCATTCAGTAGCTCATATTAATTGAATATGACTGCTTCCAATCTACATCGGGCTGCTAAATCGTGGGGTTAACATGTTATTAGAATTAGGTGTGTGGCAATTTGATTTGTACCATTAGTTAATGCAAAATTCTCTTTTTATTTTGAGACTACATCTACATACTTTGTTTAAAAATTGATTTGTTCCCAAGGGTACTCCTGAAAAGTTTAAGAGCCCCGTGTTGTCATTTATTAACTTTGAACATTCAATAAGCCAACTTATGTAAAGTGTATTCTTATGTCTGTTCTTGTGTATGTCCCGCAGGAGCGACGTGCAGAGATGGTGCGACAGAACAAAAGCGCGCGCGTGGAGAGCTCGGGCGCCGCCACGTCCGGCTAGACCCCCCGCACCGCACCGCGCACGCCACGCACACGCCACGGCCACATGACGACATGAACACATGACCACATGACGAGCCAAAAGACTCATATCCACAACTCACAAAAAAATTACATGTCAATGTCAAATATCAACGCCATCAATGACAGTTCGTTAGTGTTTCCATGTGTTAACATACTTTTAGGGTTGTCGGAAATTGCACGTCGTTTAGACGGTCGCTTAGCGAGTGTTTGTGCGCTCTATTCGCATTTATGTAGAGTACATCTCTGTTTTTGTTCAGTTACAAACGTTTTGGAAGGTTTGCGTCGACGGAAAACCAATGAAGGTTGATCATCAACTTCACTGGTTTTTTGCTACACAATGGATAATTGAAAAGAAAAGACTTCATAAATTGCCACACATTTCCAAAAGACAAGTTGGCTTCGTTGGAACATCTAATAGATATTTGTGATTGCAGTGCTAACACGTCTTTTGATGACAATGTTTGTAATTCATGATGATAGATTTAAGGTCTTTTGGCTGGTCCAGTAGCAAAATTTGTACTTCGGTGTAAAACGTGGAAGCGCCATTTAGAAGGCCGATACTGCGTCGGTGTTGTAACATATAAAAATATTGTGATAAAAATTATAAAAAAAATATATTTCTCTAATATTGCACACCGTACAGCATCCTCACAATATTTGTGTTACACCCCCTGACGCGCTTACTTTTTGACACCAAATATGTCCCTCGTGATCATGCTTACGACATCTTTGATTCTAAATTGTAATTAAGTTGGGAATTATTTCACCAATATTGTGGCAACATTTATATACACTTTAACTAACAATAGTAATGGCCTATTTCAAATGACGTACTTAATTGAATATCTCTTAGACGTGATCCTACTAAGAACCAAGTTTTAGTATTCCAATTGAACATTTTATCTCTTTTCAATGATTTCACTTCACCTGTCTTGGTATACTAAAACTTGGACATTCGCATTCAGGGTTCTGTACCTATAAAGCCGCATATTTGCCTATTATTTTTATATGATTAAATTTAAATTTTCTAGACTACCGAATTTCGCAGAGGCTAGTTTATTCTAATTTATTTTTAGTACGGAACCCTCGGCAAATTAATCGAATGATGAGATTTGTAAGCAAACTGGCGGGACAATGCTCGATGGTGGAACGAGAAGTATCCCTAATCGTTAGTTATAGACTTATATCATTATTTTTAATGTTTATCATACGCAACAGTATTTTTAGGGAGGTATAATCTAAATTTAAGTTTTATCATGTTCTTATAATTGTATCGCCGTAACGCTATTAACAACTGCCCATTAATAATTATTTTGATTTGTATTGTGTTGTTGACGATGAGTTAGGAAGACTGTCGTGTCGCGGGTTGTTTGTGGCTGCGTTTGTTTCGTCAGGTCGGTCGTAGCTTGTGCTCGGAGCAGCCGATGCGACGCGGACTGGCCGTCCGCTGAGTCTGTCAGTCCGCGCGACGCCACGACATCTAGTCTACAAGTTTAAATTTAAGGCGTATCTCACTTCCTTTTATGATCTCAATCGGTACAATAGACATTAAATAGAAGGATTGTTAGTTCATTAGTTAACCAGCGGAAGTGCCTCAGTATATCCGGTAATTGGCTCTTGGATAATATCAATAAAGTGTAACGTATAAAACTGCCTTCATAGCGTTTTATATTTTTTTAATTGTAGATGGCGAGGGCGCCGGGCCGCGGACGTAATGGTGTGTTGGACACAAACCGCTTCTGTGATGTTTTTGCTCTAGTGATATTATGTATCGTATCGTTCGGTTAGGCACAAAATTATATCGACACGGACGCTCCGTACTTGCGCGTTAGCTCAGGGCGGTACAGATACTACGCGGGTTGGTCGCTCGACTGTTTAGTAAGAGTATTCCTGTATTTTATAGTATATTTTTGCCATTTATTTAGCGTCGGTATGTTTTAACGTCAAAGATATGATAATAATTGTATATAATATTAAGAGATGATGTATCGTTGCTTGGCGCGAGGAGCGCGGCGGGCGGCGGGGCGAGTTGCTTGCCTGCTTCGACTCTATGTTACTAACGCTGATATGAGTAAGGGAACTAGTTGTAAGTTACTAGCTTGTTTCTCGGTAAAGAAGTGTAAACCTCTGACCAATTTGCCTTGGGTATTGTGTAGCCTTTTAGATTCTCACGATCGAGACGAATCATGTATAGCGATGCAACATATAGCTTTCAGATACTTAATTATATTTGTTTTTCGTAATTTTTGCGTAATATTAGTCACTCTCCTATCTCTTATTATGGTGTTATTATCGTTAATTTTTATATTTTATGTGATTAATTATATTAATGTGCTTCAGTTTGTGAGGTATATGAAAATTGCTGTTTGAAGTGCAGGCAACTTTTGTAGTTTCATTGTCGTATTAAATAAAGTCATAAATACTAATAGACCACATTTTTTTTTTTTTTGTAACTGTCCTTTCTCCTTTCTCCAGCATAACTGTTGTAAATGTAAGAATGGTGGATGTACTTCTTATTTTACACCGCTTTGATACCCTGTTATCAAAAAAAGTGCACTACACGCATAGTTATCAGACGTGGAAATTTTGAAATTCATTACCATAAATAAAATGTGTTCCAAAGGGTTTATACTTCATAGTGTATCTGTGAAGGGTTCGAAGTTTGTTATTAGCGAGGGAGGCCGCTTGTCCTGCAATGGACGAGCACGAGGCGTTCAAAGGACTAAATCGGACAATTTATCTGACCAGTGACACGCTTATCGAACCTAATTATTTTACCTCTGATATAAACCAAAAGTTACTGTGACAGAACAGTCATTGTCTGTAAGGTAACGTAATATTGGTAGGTATATTATATGCCTTCGAGTTACATAAAGGCAAAGTTGATTAAAAGTTGGTGACGGGCCGATATTAGTGCAGTCAATACCCATTAGCCAATACATTTAACCTAAATGGTATAAGATATCCACAAATTCAATTCTTGGATTTATTTTTTCATTCATTATTATATTAGTAATTTTGCGCGCGGCTGAAATCTGAACTAATCGTATGCCGCCGTTTTGTCGTTTATGTAAGGTCAAGTTAAGTAAAGAATTGTTATAAAATATCTTAATATCACGTCAGCGCCACCAGTCACAAGCATTTATCTTGCGCGTACTCTATTTAGCATCCTCCTACACTCTAGAAGCTAGTCACCGGCGTTGACAGAGAATGATCTACGGTCAAAAAGTAAATCTGTTGCCACACTGGCAACATTAAAGCAAAAAGCCGAGTCATCTCCATCGTTCAGCTGAAAGACGTCGCCGACATCGACCTTCCCCAAGCGTCGCTACTTATCGGTCAGCGGATTCATGAGGCCTAAAAGCCTAGTACTCCAACTTTAAATAAGTGTCATCAATCCACGACGAAACGACGACATCCGAAAAATCGAAAATGTCAAAATAAAAATGGCTGCGCATCGTGTGTTACCCCGCTTTCCGAATTAGAACATAATCGCTCACAGCGCTGACATCGACAATTGGCGTTCCGATTAAGATGTCACGATTATGACAGCTGAGGGCTGTCATCAATTCGGAACGCTCGTGAACGCACTCACAGTACTCGCTTAACGTCAAAACTTGCATAACATATTTCTTCGTGTTTATTCTTCAAATTTCTTCTTTAGGTGGCAAACGGTAGCCAGAAGCACAATTTCGAAAATGCCACGTTAGTTTAAAGATAGGATGCGAGTCAAAACACAACAGCACAACTGTCATTTTTGACAGCGTCCACGGTGATATTAGTAAAAGGCATGGTCGGCGTTATCGCAAGATGGCGCATGTCATGACGTCATCTATGACGATCGAAGACGAACTGTTAGCGCGCCCACGTTAATACGGTACAGGAGTTAGCGCGCTCAAATCGATTACAGCGTAACTCGGAATGCACCCTTAATGTCGCGCAATTGTTGATTCAAGATTTTATAAACTGTTACCTTTAATGGTCGCCATTTTTGCATTTAATTGTAACTATTGGACATTATAGTTGATTAATTTCGTGTTTCAAGTTGTGTTTTCATACAAAATGGACCCAAACAAAGATGGTAAACGCAAGAAAGATAGAAACAGCGATGATGAAGATAGACGTAAGGAAAAGAAGGCTAAAAGGGCACGTTCGAGGTCCAGATCACCAGCTGAGAACCGCGAGAAGGATTCCAGACGCAAACGAAGATACTCCAGGTCGCGGTCACCCGAAGGGCCCGCCAAACAAGAAAAACGATCTGACGCATCAAAAGAGACTGAAGTAAAAAAAGAAGCGCCACAGCGACGTACCAAGGAAACAGACATGCTGAACACTAGAACAGGAGGTGCCTATATACCTCCTGCACGTCTCAGGATGATGCAGGCTCAAATTACCGACAAATCTTCAATGGCATATCAAAGACTGGCTTGGGAAGCTTTGAAGAAGTCGATACACGGCCACATCAACAAAATCAACGTTGGCAACATTGGTATCATTATCAAGGAATTGTTGAAAGAAAACATAGTTCGTGGTAGAGGTTTGTTGTGTCGTTCTGTGATACAGGCACAAGCTGCTTCACCTACATTCACTAATGTTTATGCTGCCCTTGTAGCTGCTGTTAATTCTCGCTTTCCGAACATTGGTGAGTTGCTATTGAAGAGGTTGATGATCCAATTCAAAAGAGGCTTCAAGCGGAATGATAAACCTATTTGTATATCATCTGCATCATTCATAGCTCATTTGGTAAATCAGAGAGTAGCGCATGAGATTCTAGCATTAGAACTGCTCACACTTCTTGTTGAGACACCAACTGATGACTCAGTTGAAGTAGCCATAGCTTTCCTGAAGGAATGTGGACAGAAACTGACAGAAGTATCTTCCAAGGGTGTCAATGCTATATTTGAGATGTTGAGAAACATTCTGCATGAAGGACAGTTGGACAAGAGGGTGCAGTACATGATTGAAGTAATGTTCCAAGTGTGGAAGGATGGTTTCAAGGATCATCCAGCTTTGATTGAGGAGTTGGAACTGGTGCCTGAGGAGGAGCAGTTTACTCATCTCATGATGCTGGATGAAGCTACAGATCCACAGGATATTCTGAGTAAGTTTTTATGATTTATACTTAGTTTATTGAGAAGTTGTTTACAATAATAGAATGATCATACAATTAAAGAATAATATGTAGGACAAATTCATTCAATTAATTAATTAATTGAATGAATTTGTATTGTGTTGTTAATTTTATATGGATGTATTACTGAAATAAAAAAGTTTTTTTTGTAAAGCATATTTCTACTAAGTACATATTTTTACTTTACACATTTTATTTATTAAAAGAATGGGCAGGCATAGTATGCTCAAACCATCTTTTTTTAGTTATCTTCGTAATGAGATAAATCTTTGAACGCTCTCATTATTGAAGTTATAACTTGATTGACATTCATTTCCAGATGTCTTCAAATTCGATGAAAAATATGAGGAGAATGAACAAAAATACAAAACACTGAGTAAAGAGATCCTTGGCTCTGATGCTGAATCTGGTGACGAAGATGGTTCTGGAGAGAGTGGCAGTGACGAATCTGGGGAAGATGACGAAGAAGAGGCTCAAAAAGAAGTGACCATCATTGACAACACAGAGACAAACCTTGTAGCTCTACGTAGAACAATATACTTGACTATTAACTCCAGTTTGGACTTTGAAGAGTGTGCTCATAAACTTATGAAGATGCAATTAAAACCTGGACAAGAAGTGGAGCTCTGCCACATGTTCTTGGACTGCTGTGCTGAGCAGCGGACCTATGAGAAGTTCTATGGGCTGCTCGCACAACGTTTCTGTAACATAAATCGAATATACATAGGGCCATTTGAAGAAATATTCAAAGATTCTTATGGTACTGCACACAGATTAGATACCAACAGACTGAGAAACGTTAGCAAGTTCTTTGCACATTTATTGTTCACGGATTCCATCAGTTGGGAAGTACTGGAGTGTGTGAACCTGAACGAGGAAGATACCACAAGTTCCAGTCGTATTTACATTAAGATATTGTTCCAAGAGCTGGCAGAATACATGGGGCTTAAGAAACTGAATGATCGCCTGAAGGACCCGTGAGTTAATATTGTCTATATTACAAATAATTATGTATAGTACCCCGTCATGATGCAGCAAGCCACTGAATTATACTTATTCATAATTATGGTGGAAGTGACGGCGTAAGGCGGGCACTAAGTGGATTAGCTGTGGTTACTTTCCAATGTCCAATAGCCTCACACCATGAGAGGTCATAACTCAAGAATCTTAGCTTTATAGTATTCTTTTTACCACAAATTACAGAGAAACTAATTAAATAGTCTACAGACACAATTTTATAGTTATTTTGTGGAACACTGGTGCCTAAGCTAAGTTTTTTTACAATACCTGTATGTCAGGTCACCAAGAGTAAACAAAATTTTAAATTTTATATGAAGAGCAAAGACTAAATGCTCTTAACCATTTTTATTTTTTGCTGCTTTCCCAAACACCATTAATCTATAAACTCAAAAAAATAAAGGTCTTACTACCCAGCTAATTTACCACACTTGTAATTTATGGACTCAGATATTAAGCACCCAATTTAATGAACTCCATTTCTTCCATTTCAGGACCCTGCAGAGCGCGTTCTCTGGCATCTTCCCGCGCGACAACCCCAAAAACACGAGGTTTTCCATCAATTTCTTTACTTCCATTGGTCTTGGAGGTCTGACCGACGAGTTGAGAGAGCATTTGAAGCAGATGCCCAAGGTTTGTAGTTTTATATTTTTTTCTAGCAAGTGTTGGATTTATTAATGTAAGCAAAACAAACGACTGGCACACTTATTTGCATAATACTCATGAAATTACTCATTAATTAGGAAATTGATGATTGTGCACTGCCGCGGCGCTGCAAAATCTATAAATATAATTTTACCGTAAGGGCATTTGCCCACGGGTGTCATCATTGCGTGGATCACCCGGAGGACACGATGGAACTTACGGTGGAGGTCTAACCAGCTTGGGCAGAGCATCGCCGTGTCCTCGTGGAGGCGGTCGGCGGCGGTGATCTCTCGCGTCCGGCCCTGGTCCAGGCCATGGTACGGAGCGCGAGGGCATGGGAGGCCGTCACCTCCTGCGAAACAGTAATGCTCGCGAAGGAGGCGGTGGAACGAACCCTGGGTGTCGGGAATCGCAGGCCGATTCCCGGCCACCATACGCGCGGGCTTGCGGACGGTGAGCAATGGGTAGCTTGCCGTCCGATAAGGACCAGGCCCGGGTAGACTTATCCGCATCCGGTTCGTATTCGTTTCTAATCTGGTTAGGCCATCCTTGTAATTGTATGAACATTTGTGCACTCATGCATATACGGTTCATACTACTTGTTTAGTTACCCCCTTTCTATTTTTATTACTTTTATTCAATGTAGCGACACATCGGAGTCTACTGTTTTATTTTATGTATAGATTTTATGGTTAGTCTATTGTCATTGCACGGCAGTGCCTTCGCCTAAAATCTTTGTAACGCTTATGTTCAAACTGATGTTTCGTTTCAGAATGTGCCAGCACCAATACCAGAGATAAAGTTAAACAGTGACTCCAGCTCAGAATCCAGTTCTGACTCGTCCAGTTCCAGTAGCTCTGATTCCTCGTCCTCCAGCGACAGTTCTAGTGGTTGGTTTATACTTATTCTCTCGTATATGTATGAATGTTTAGACAAATATTTGGTTTACCAGTTATTAGGGTAATGAAAAAGTGACTGAACTGTAAAACAAACACTAGCTACAATAGCTTAATATAACTAAATTTTTTTCTACTTTCAGATGGCGAGGCTGAGAAGACTAATAAAAAGAAGAAAGAAAAGAAATCTAAAAAGGATAAAAATAAGGAAAAGGTTCCTCAAACACCTACTGAAGCGCCAGAGAAACCTGTCGAAAGATGGGGCCATGATGGCTTCTACGATACCTACGGCAAAGACGCTAGAAGGATGGAAAACAGGCCTGATATGCGTCAAGACAGGGATAACTTTGCCAGACCTCGGGACGTTAGACGAAATGACGATAGAATGGATCAGAGAAATGGTGATGATCGTCGAAGAAGGTTTGACGAAAACGAACAAAACAATGGCGACTTCAGGCGACGCGACAACGACAGAGGACGGCAAAACGACGATAGAAACCGAACAGATGATGACAGAGGCCGTAGAGGTGATGACAGGGCAAGGCTAAATAACGACAGGTTCCGAAAAGATGATGAAAGAACAAGAGATGAAGGTAGAGGTCGCAGAGATGATGAGAGAGGCAACCAGAACGAGGAAAGAGGTCGTAGAAATGATGAAAGACCTCAACGAGATGATAGGCAACAGAGAGATGACGACAGACCCTGCAGAGATGATGACAGAAGCAACCAAAACGAGGAAAGAGGTCGTAGAAATGATGAAAGACCACTAAGAGATGACAGAGGCCGTAGAGACGATGACAGGCAACAAAACGACGACAGAAGAGCTCGCAAAGATGATGACAGAGGAAACCAAAACGAAGAAAGAGGTCGTAGAAATGATGAAAGACCACTAAGAGATGACAGAGGCCGTAGAGACGATGACAGGCAACAAAGAAACGACGGAAGAGCTCGCAAAGATGATGACAGAGGAAACCAAAACGAAGGTAGAAATCAAAGAGATGATGACAGACCACAAAGAGATGACGGTAGAGGTCGGAGAGATGATGACAGACCGAGGCAAAATGAGGACAGAAACCGCAGAGATGATGAAAGGCTACAAAGGGAAGAAATAAGAGGCCGTCGAGATGATGACAAGCCACAAAGAGATGAAAATAGTGGCCGGAAGGATGATGATAGAGGACGTAGAGATGAAAGATTACAACGAGATGATGACAGAACCTCCAGGAATGAAAATAGAGAACGTAGGTTTGATGACAAACCACAAAGAGACGAAAATAGGAGCCGTAAGGATGACGAGAGAACACAAAAAGATGATAATAGAGCTCGTAAGGATGATAGACCACAAAGAGATGAAAATAAAGGCCGGAGGGATGATGATAGATCACAAAAAGACGAAATTAGAGGACGTAGAGATGAAGAACCGAAAAAGCAAAATGAAGAAAGAGTCCGTAGAGATGACAGACAACAGAGAGACGAAATTAGGAACCGAAGAGAAGATAATGATGGAAAAAACCCCAGGGAAGACGATAGGCAAACAAGAGGGCGTAGGGATGACGATAGAATACGAAAAGATGATGACAGAGCGGGTCAAGATAACGACCGAGCGTGCAGAGAACAAAGAAATGATAATAGAGTTCGTAAACACCAAAGGGATGAAGAAAGGGGACGCAAAGATGACGAAAGAGAATCCAGGAGTGACGATAGAAGATATCAGGATGATGACAGGCGTAAAGAGAATGATAGAAACCGGAAGGAAGATGATAGAACACGTAAAGAAGGTAGAGGTGACGACGACAGATTGCGCCGAAATGACGACAGAGGGCGCGGTGATGAACCTGAACCTTCCAGAAGGAATAAGAAAGATATAACAGAGAGAAGTGAAAGAGACATTGAAGAACCAAGTAGAAAGAAAGATTTGGAAGAACGAACCGATAGGGACAGTTCTAGAGACAGTCGAAGGAAAGATAAGAACAGTGACAGACAAAAAGACACTCGCGATGTAGACGACTCTAAATCTAAAAGAAAAGATAATGACATCCAAAGATATCAAAACGGAGACGAACAAAATAACGATAAACGTAGCAGAAACAAAGTCGAATCTGAAGAACCAAGATCTAAAAAGAAGGATGCGAAAGTCAAACGAGAAAAACAAAGTAAAAAGAAAGATAAAACTAGCAAAAAAGATAAAAAGAAAAGTAAAGACAGTAGTAGTGAAGACGAAAAACCAAGTAGAAAGAATAAAAAGAAACGTACAAAAGATAAAAAGATCGAAGTTAGTGATAGTGATGACTCGTCTTCCACTTCGTCCTCGTCGTCATCATCATCATCTTCATCCTCGTCTTCCGATGATGATGATGGGAAGGTTCCCAGCAGATATTGGGATACTTTAGATATTAAGAGTAGGGAGGAAGCAAAGGAAGCCGTAAGTGGTAAAAAGGAACGGTCCTAGTATTCTGCTTGCCATTTTGTACGCAAGAGGATGATGATATCCAAGTCTCAGCGAGTTAATTCTCTTGGTACATTTGATGTCTGATGGGCGTTATTTTTGGTGGTTTGAATAAAAATAATGCAGACCAACGCAAGATAAGCAGAGCTTTCGGTATCGGCATTGATAGCCATGCGAAATTTGAAAAATATTGGATTTGGTATAATTTCGTCGCCTTTGATACAAAGGGCTTTATTATCCCTGCACTGATGAATACCCATAATATAATTTGTAAAATATCTTAGTAAATAATTTAAAATGTACGTTACGTATTTTATTTCCGCTGCCGTTTCGCCGGCGGCGTGCCAATGCGTTCGTGTGAAGAATTTATTCCTGTGTATAGGCTGTGGTATAGGGCAGGTATATCTCTTTCGAAAGAAACTTTTTCAAACCAATTTTGACATATTGACAGCACAAAGGTGTCATAAAAGGCAAGGGCAGGATCGGGCAGAATCTAACCCAATCTATTTAACCATTATTGCGTATTGTATTTCCGTCCTCGTAAAATTCATTACTCATCATGGAGCCAGAGAAAGAGTTTCATTGTATGGAGACGGACTGTACGGGACGGACGGACCTGGACTCGGAAACTAGTGCAGGATCTATACCCTCAGTTGATCAAGCCATACAAATAAAAGCGGCATCAGCCCCTACTGTACCTGCTATACCTGCTAGCCTATCGGAGCAGGGGCTGGTAAAGCCACAGATATCTGCGCCATCATATCTGAATTCCCTGCGGGAGAACGATGAGCCTCCGTTTAGGATGCCCGATATTGAGCCTAGGCCTTGCATAATAACTGGCAGTATCATGAACGAAGCAGAAGCTGTAGCCATGATTGCAGCTGGTGAAGCTGACAACGAAAACGGACTGAAGAAGTTCTTAGGTAAACTTAGGTGCCTTTCGAAATATTAATCACGTTTGTATAAAGTATAAGGTCTAAAGAACACCCACATTTCACCAGAATTATTTTGTATGTCCCGAGTAGTGGGGGGTTAGTCTATTACTGCTAGGCTACTAAGCCAATGGAAATATGTCGGTTTTTTATTCATGTGTTATATATTATACTGTACAGGATCATAACGCTACTAAGGATTTCCTAAAAACCCAGGTTACAGTTAGTAGATACAGTTGCGACTACTAAGTGACCAACAAACCCTTTTCCGTCAGTCCCCATTAGTTTATATTCGCAGGTTTTTAGCAACCCATGATTTATTAATTTATTTGTTTTTTTTTTCTATTTATTACGGACGCTTTTACAAACATGCACGTCTTTCTACATTGTTCTCACATGCATAATTTCAACATGAATGATGTACTTAACCAATATTTTGTATCATTTTTTTTATTTAAAAGTGTCCGTGGAGTTTCTTGCCCGTTCTTCTCCATAGGTACCTACTACGCTTTGGAATGGGCACCTAGCTTCATATTTCTGACTGGCTTGACAATTCAAAAGTGCCTGTAAATGGTTTAATTGAAATAAATGCTTAGAGTTATGAGTTTTTTTTTAAATAAAATAGATGGTAACTAATAAAACTAGTACTTAGGTTGTGAAAACAACCCCCATTCAAATGTACCTATTTCAATTTTTCTAGGTGACTTCCTAGTTCAAAAGAACATAATAGCCAATTACTTTTTGTCCGAGAAGAACTTCCTCATCAGTCTGTTGACGGAGACGATCGAGTACGCAGCTCAGCGGGATTTTGACACGCTCAAGCTGTCTGCCCTCATCACGATATACCTAGCTACGCATATGTACTTCAAATGGTATTACTGGCAGTCACCTACCGCCGTCTGGAACTATTTCAAGGATACCATGATACGGCACACCATTGATGTACGTAGCCTCAGAAGTTTTCATTTAATTTGCCCTCCGATCCAAAACTGACTTTCTTTCCACTTTTAGTTAGCTTCGTTTTGTAGGTATTCAAATGTAAGCAGGATCATCCACTGCGAATTGAAATGAAATTGTTTATTCTGCGTTTCCTATCTGATTACTCTGAGAATAAAAGCCGAAACAAACTCAGAGGTCACAGTCTCTTTTAAAGTCCAGACATAATCAATAGAAACTTGTTTCCATTTTTTAATTTTGTTTTCTTTTTTTTTTGCGTCATGTTTACCGCAAATAAACGTATTTTCTTTCTTTCTTTTTTTTCTTTAATCTTGGTCAGGCCATATGAGAACCATGTAGATTAGTGTCTGAAATGGTCTTTTGAGCAAAGAACCCCACAGATTTGAGTGGACCTGTCCAGTCAGTGCAAGCATTTGTCAGTACCTAATCGTGGAGCTCAACTCGGAACTTACGGAGCTCAACTAGACGAAATTAAAGGACATTTACTACCGTAAGCCGCATAAACTACTCAAACTGCCATACCATCATAAAAACTAACTGAGAAAAAAAAAATTAAAGAAAGAGAAAAAAAAACAATGTCCTCATATTCACAATAATTTAAATAATAATTATAATACTTTACAAAGTAATCATGTCATTTTGTACATAAATTTAACAATGACAATGTGTATATAAAACTGGTCTTATATTTTAATGATTTTACCATAGACGTATAAAAAAGGTCGGACGGAACTCCCGCTAAGACAAAACTGTGTCCCGTAATGGCGGCGACTAATTTATGTGTGAGTGAATTTAGGGATGCCATGTAAACCAAATTTACCCATTTATTATTGCTTTGTTTTATTAAGACAAAAAGTCGTGTGTAGGCAGAATTATACCGTGCCATTTCAAAAGGTTAATGGTAAGAACTAATTATTATGAAAATATAAAAGAAAAAAAAAAGATAATAAAACACAGTTAATTGAAAATATTTTAAATGTTTAAAATTTTACTTTTTAACATAATGTTTTCGCACGGGCGTATTTTTATTGCGGCGATTTTTTTTCGCGAATTGGATTTTCGACGATCTGGTTAGCGCCGAGAGTTGAATATCCAACAGTGTGTTTTATTGACGCGCTGGGATACGCGCTGGATGCGCTCTGTTGGATTCTCAATGCTCGGCTCAATACCGAGAGTTGAAAATCCAGTGTACAAAAGAAGATCGCCGCGATAAAAATACATCTGTGCGAACCTGGGCTAAGAAGCCGGGGAGCACGGCTCGCAGCAGCCATCTTGGATTTTGATTTTGACCAAATTCACACTTTCTCATAGAGAATGTCGCATAGAGGGCCATAAGTGCTCAGGGACACGACGCCCGTCGCCGCGACGCCACCGCGATTTCTACCAGTTTACTCCCGTTCTAATAAAATAGTTCACAAATATTACAATACAATATAGCAAACACATCATCATATACATCTTCCACACTTTATAGTTCATATAAATTTCCCATATTTCGGGTAATTTGCACACGTGAATATTGGCAACACTGGCCTTGTGACGAATTTTATCGAATGAAGATTGATTTTGATGTATAAAATCGGGAATTAAATGAGTGAATTATTCATTTACCCATGAAACGTGATTCCTGGATTTTTACTACGGTTTTTACACCATTTCACCACACAAGAAATGCTGTATCTTAAAAAAGAAATATCACCGCATAGACGTATCGCCTGTGTTGACGTTTGCGCGTAAATGGCTGACTATTGTGTGAATGTGTGCTGTACGTACAGCGAACTGACTGACTTTGAGTGACACAGTTTTTTGTTAGCGAGAATCCGTCCGACCTTTTTTATACGTCTATGGATTTTACATAATAATTGCGACCACGCCACGCTACGTAGGTACGGATCAACGGATGCGTGGCTAGCTAAACGAATGAACCCACGCAGCTATCGTGAGTAGCTACTCCAGGCAGTTGCCGATCCAGGATTGTCGTTTGGGAGGGGCTTGATCCCGCTGAGGGTAGGTTTTAGCAAAGTAAAGACCAAAAAAATCGTCCAAGTGCCGCGCACAATGAAGAGTTCCTTAGTTGCGATGAATTTATCCCAATAACAAACTTAACAATGTAGTTGAGAAACATGTTCTCCCATACATTCCAACTGCAAATGTAAGTTTGTACGTACAATATTGAGAGATTTACCACGTTATTTTAAGACCATAGGCTTCTTATACGGTAATCTATGAGCAAAGAACCATTCTCTTTATTATTTTTCCAAAATTTTAGGCTTAGTTTGGTTTGGGAGCCCAACTTGTTTTTCAGCAAGCATATAATATGCAGGGCGAAAAGTTAGAAGAAGATAGCTGAGTAGGTGCGGCATGACGAGAGAACACCGAAAATATATTTGAAAAGTTTCAGATAGTAGGCCCGTGGTCAGGAATCCACTTTCAGATTTCGGAATTTGACAAAAATAAAGTGATCTTCAGAGCCTTTGATTTTGATTTGATCGTGTGCGGCCTAACCCATAATGACTTAAATAGGCAAATCTGATAAAGAAATTGTGGGCTTGCCAGCCAGCCAGACAGACAGACACACGAGTGATCCTGTAAGGGTTCCGTCTTTTCCTTTTGAGGTACGGAACCCTAAAAAGCACACAACATTTTATTTTACTTAACGCATAACCAGCCTCCTCGGATTATTTTTCACAGATTCCTCAATGACTTCGTTAGGTTGTAGACTACCAGAGTTATCTTGGTGAATATGGCGGCCAAACCGGGCACTCGGGCAGACTGAGTGGCACACGCATTCAAAGCTGGAGCCCCTTAGCCCCCTTGGATCCGCTGCTGACTCCAGGCATAGCCTAAGGAGCAATGCAAATCTGCCTTTAGATATAGCCAAAAGCCATTAGGCCTTAGCCATTGTATAAAACAAACACCTAACGAACGAAGCTGACTAATAATATGTAGAAACAGTAATCAAATAATTATAGCTCAAAATAGTTTTACCTACCTCTAATTATTTTATTTCTAGGATACTCCCGACGGTGAAGAAGTGTTTGAAGCGATCGATTGCTACGACATAATCTCGCACTTCCACACGGTCTACCTGAGCAATTTGCCGCTCGTACACATCGTTACGTTCGGGACCCACAGAATTAAGCTGCTGTGGCCCTTCAAAAAGTGAAAGAATAGAAGTGTTTTAACTGATTTGCTTACAACAGTTCGGAGTCTTTAAAATATTTTAGGTACAGTTGAAAAGACGCCTCCCGACTCCTAGATTCGGTCTAGTAACAAGTCTTTTCTTCAAAGCTATCCGTTTGTGTTCACTTGTTTATAAATGTCTTTGATGTTGACTATATAGAGTTATTTATGCTTGATTATGGTACATAAACTTAGCTTTAATTTATAGCTTTGTCAATTTTTAATAAATCTCTTAATTACAAATATTCGATTTTATTAAAAAAGTATTAATAATAAACCTCTATAACCCAAATTTATTTACATCATCGGAACTCATAACACAAGCTCATTTATTTATCGCGATTTGTTGCAATCGACGTCTTAAATGTTGACGTTCAAAAGTGCCTTTTTTGTGCCTAATTGAAATAAATTATTTGACTTTGACTTCGGTTCATAAGCTACATGTACATCAGTCTTGTCTAGGTAGGGCTGCTCCATCATCGAGGCTGAATAATTTGATTATTGGTTTAAATTACTGCTTTGTGCCGCGAATGCACATACTAATGGCACGAAGTATTGAGATGGTGATTCTTGATAGGCCAACCCATCACTACGCTCATGGACCTATTCCAGTGGTCAGCGATTGCAGCTCCGAGATGAAGGGGGGTGCATGTAGCATGTCGCATTTCACAAGCGTTAGTAAGAAACCTCAAAAGTTTCCATATAAGGTAATGGTATTGTGCAGAGACTTAACTGAAATTAAATAAAACAATACATTTCACCACATAAACATAATTTTATTAGCCATTCATAACAGCAGTCTTTATTTGCTCTTTCAAATGTTGAGGCAATTTCTTGTTCCTTCTTTTCCTAACTTTGCCTTCAGCCACACTCTCTGCCTTCTTATTATTACTGTTAGAGGGCTTTTTCTTCTTTTTCTTTTTACATGACAAAGGATTAGGATTATGTTGTTTCTTCTTTTTCATTGGAATTTTTGGCTCTTCTATTTTTTCTTCCACACCTAGAACTTTTTTCATTGTTTGGAGTGCTTCATTTTGTGTTTCAGTGATAAACATGTGTGGATTACCTTCTAAGCTCTGGCCTGCTTTAGCATTGCTGGCAGCTGATGGCTTTTCTAAAGTAGGAGATTTGTTGTGAAGGTACAGAAGTGGTACACCAGCTTTTTCTCTAAGCTTATCTTGTATATCTCTATCCTGTGTTGCTAGGATATAATGTTTATCATTCTTTCTACCTATCATAGACAAAATGCAGTTGGATCCACCTATTGGCTCTTTGTGATTGCATTCATGTATTCCAAATTGCTTCAATATAGTTAGTGCTCCATGAGTCTTCTTTGCTATTTTCTCTGTTTCTATAATAATGCATCTTGTAGTTAGTAATTTTGCTTGTGAGTTCAAATATTTTGGGATTTGTTCTCTAATATTAATTTGTTCCTGAAAAAATTCAAAATGATCATCAGTAAATGAACATCATGATGGTTTGATTAATTTTTATTAAGCTGATTAGTTGACATTAGGTGAATTGGAAATGAAGCTGACACTTAACAGGTTCCTGATATCAGCATGAAAGTGGTAGATTCTTAAAAATATTGATAAGGTTGGTTTGATTTATACAGGTGGCTTAACAGGAAAACTAAAGTAAGTAAGAATACCTAGTTTTAATTACTGCTTGCTGGCTCAGGGAAATTCTCCTGCCAGCGCATGCTCTGTTCTTTGAGCGTGAGGTGGGAGTCTGCACTATCAGCCTCTGGGTCAGGCAGCTCTTCCAATGGGACCTGGATATCCTCATGGGGTAATTGCTCAGCTCGCCACTCCTCATCCACTATGTCTATCAGACGACCATTGTGGCGGTACTTGCTGTCCATTCTGTGTATATTTGATTGTTTTTAGGTATTGGTGACAAATTATGTAGTTTTTAATCAAAAACTTTGTTTGCAAGCAGTAATTAAAACTAAGTCTTCTTCTATATTCGTGTGGTTATATTATTGCTTTCTTATTAATTATCTTATAGTGGGTTAGTTATACGTGGGTAATAAGAAGAAGACTTACTTTAAACGCAGCAAAACAAAATGTGCCGTCGAGCAAAACTTGGTATGGCTGGTGGAAGCCGTAGTTGTTGTAGTAAAACTTTAGATATTTCTGAACCTTTTTGTATCTAGTGATCTTCATTTTATGAGATTATGTACAAACCTGTTAAGTATGAATAAAACCACCGTTTCGTTAACTAAATTCACGCTAGTAAGTAAATAACCGCAAAATGCGACCAACATGAACTAATTCGAAATGTCAGTCACTGACACTGACAGTGGCAGCTAACAAAATGACAAATTTTGTCACAGATTAGTAAGATCTAAACGTTCCAACTTCCATGTTTACTCGTAGATAGAAAATGCATAGAAAGCTCACGAGCGAAAGAGATGACTGGCATAATTTCGGAGTGAAAGAACAAGAATGCAACATTACAGATGCAGATTTGTATGCTAGTAACTATACATTCATCACTTTCATCTGGGGGCACGGCAGTGGTCGCGCCAAGTCGAACAAAAACAAACATAATTCAGTATTGCTATTGTAATTGATTACTCGCAAAAAAATACAGTTTTCGTCAAAACGTTCAGCGTCAAAGACAATTTCGAAAGCACTAACCTAAATTGTAAATTATATATTTTTTATAACACAATACGTGTTGTCAAAAATTCCAAGGAGTTATTTTTTTTTATTCATTTTTATGATTCTTATCAAAAAGTGAGTTAATAGTGAGCTAAATTAATTTAGCACTGACTTATCTCAATGTATACTAATACATTGAGCTAAGGAAGCACTGACTTATCTTATCTTAGATACTTGGTTCAGTCTGAAGGACCCTTTTTTATTAACATAAAATGACATTTGAGCACGCTTTGATGCTTTTTTGCATTTGATGAATCTTTTTCTATTTGGTATAATGTTTTAAATGAAAGATACCTATTGTTCATATTTTTATAATATAAAAATTTGTGGGTTGGACCAACATAAACTACTATCATAAACAATCAGCAGATTTTTCTTAAAAATGACGTATACCTAACCATAGACATTTTTTTGTGAAGTGAAACGTCTCGCTCGCTCTCTCGCTTCCATGTTTGTTCGTGGTCATTTTGCATTTCTGTGCTAGATTTTCCAGTTTAGCATTTAAAATTAATGATTTTATTCATTAAAGTGTGTAATTAATGATATTTTCGGCGATACGGCGACCTCTTGAGGATCTGTCGCCCAAGGAAAAGTGCAAAACAGCGGTATAATAACAGGGAGGGTACGTCTTTCATATCCTTATAATCAAGTAAATGCGTCATTTTATCGAATATTGTTGAGAGTGTTCATGAAATGAGAAGATTAGGTGTATTGTTCTTCACTGTAGTCGTCAGGACAAAGTGATCAAACGCGTAGATGACTACGTCGAGCGCTTTTATGACATACAGCTGATTCAGATGAGGGCGTCTATAGGTAATTTTTAATCGTCTGAGTCGAAGGAAACGCTGTGATACGGGCATAAGCGGTTAGTCATCATCATAACAGACACGTTTTTGGTGCGCGACAGATAAATTGATCGAGAAATTATATTATGTAGGTCCGGCGAACTGCGCCGAATAGTGGCTGATAAAGTGTCATTGTTAATACCTTTTGTTTCTTTGTGATTCCGCGACGATACGGACGTGGAGATAACAATTTCTTGTTTACCGTTTTAAGCCAGTCTTTATTACAGTCGCTCTCGTAGTTCTCAAGCCTCAAGGTTTGATAAAAAACAACAAATTGGGATTCTTTTTAATGTGCATGGGTGATTGATCATTAGTTTTAGTAGTTATTACAAGCATTGTCAATGGTGTCCAACTGTGTTTTTGTAGGACTTTTATCTGGTAAGTACTGTGTTCAAAATATACACAAAAAAATCTTTATGTATTAGGTAACTTATCATTACCCAAGAAACAAACATCTTAAACTTTTACATTGCCTTTTGCAGAACTTTTTTCGCCAAATGTGAAAACAACAACATACTAAATGGAAATAATGATTTGTCATAGTTCTAATAAGTTTTTATGATCAAGGTATTAGCAACTTGTAATGAAGTGATTCATACATGTTAAAAAGTACATAAGTTTGATGACAACTTATGTACTTTTTACCAAGAATGACCTTGTGTAAATAATTATTTAATTTCACATACTCTTTATCTGTGGAAGATTTCAGAGTAATTAACACACATAACACACAAAACAAATAAGAGTTTTCATTCTCTTCTGATGTAAGATTTAGGTTTCATCATATTATTGACTTAATAGATAAAAATTCCTAAATATGTTAAAAAGATACATAATTTAATCTCATGTAGTATCCAATTATAACAGTCAAATTAGTTTCCAATATGGTCTGATTGACTAAACTCATTATGCTGGTGTACATTCTAAATAATAGGTGATATGGATGGTTCCAAAGAATAAAAATATGGAATCCCCTATTTTGAATCAGTTTATTGTCTAAAGTTACCTAGCCATAAGTAGACAAGCTGACCCACCCACAAATTGTAGATTACATTTCCTTAGTAAGATGACACCATTTTTATGCCACTCAATCTTTTGACACAAATAAAGTTCATAAAATTGTTGTAACATCTTAAACTTGTTTACATAACAGAAATGTGAAGAGACATAATATTATGCAATGTTCTAAACATTATTATTTCTACTAATTAATGTCACACTTGATTGCATTTAAATTAAACTAAGATAGGAGCCTGTACCTACTCAGTTAAAATGATTTGTATGTTTATCCTGGTTTCATTGATGGCAAGAATATAAGCATAATCTATTTATAAATGATATGTGCATTCTTTTATGAATGGTTTAGTTTATGCAAAAGTATTCCTTGAGTTCTTGTTCGTAAAGTTGAATTTTATTTACTAACTAGTTTGTCCCCGCGGAAAACCTTATTCTAAAAAAAAATTAAGACTTAATTACTCCTTATAACATCAGCTATCTGCCAGTGAAAGTGCCGTTAAAATTGGTCCAGCCATTTCGGAGATTAGCTGGAACAGACAAAAAGATTTTTTTTGTAAAAAAAAGCTGTTTGTTCCCGACTATGGCGAAGCCAGTAAAGGAGGATTATGTGTTTTTGTAACATTACAAACAGACACTTCAATTTTATTTATTTGTACAGTTAGTTCTTCTGTACATTTGTACATGAGATAAAAGAAATAAAATGTAGGTAGGTGTTTATCCTACTCTAAAGGTATAAGAGTGGGTCATTGGAACTATAGCTGATAAACAGTGGATGGACATTGGACATGACACTGCTTATTAGCACTGGTGTTGTATCAGACTATTTCAAATACGAACATTTAACACCAACTGAAATATTTGAAATTTAATAGTACTAAAAGGTTTTTTATAAATAAGAGATTTTCAAGTGCTTAGGCTAGACTGTGTCGTTTTGTGACTTTGATAAAATGCTGCTACTTAAATCTGTTTAATTTTATTATCTAGTAAGTGTTGTCCTCAAATACACCATTTTTCAAAAGGCACTAGGAAGTGGTGAAGGGCGGGCGTTTTGGAGCACAGTCTTATGTAATTTTGACGTGCAAAAGCCTAATTTGAATTTAGACTTTCTATTTTTGTATTTGGTAAATTTGCAAAGTATTTTGACTGTAATGTTTTCTTTCTTGATACAATTTGGGTCAGTAGGACATAATTTGATAAATATGCTCACTGTCATACAACTGGCATATTGTTATTGTTTTCATGAGAAAGAGGGCAGTCATTAAGAGTCATTGACTGCGGCGTTTCCTTTCTTCTTCCACCTTTGTTTGTGGTTTATCTTTATGTTCACCTTTCTTTTCGTTGTTATTTTACTTTTAGTAAGGTAAACAAATGTTTAATCAAAGACATTTTAGACCTGCCTATAAAATTAATATAGGTAATTAATGTGTTTTAAAGTTAATAAATTCAATTAAAACTGGATAGTTTAAATACAATTAAAAGGGAATGAGCGTAATCTTATGAACTTTGTAATGTAATTACATTACATTAGATTTCACTCATTCCTTTTTTCACCTCACTACCTTTTTTTTGTCAGAAACTGGTATCCTTCCAACAGTCGCAAGTTACTGAAGACGATTAATGCCTCTCCCCGACACGCATAAAGCAAGCGTTATTGCGATAATGCGTCCCGATTCCTTGTACACAGTTGTCCGATATTTCTAACGTCTGCGTTTAACCTACACTACCTACAGGCCTCCCGCCCGCACTACACCGTGTAAGTGGTGTGTGTAAGATCTCATGCGTCCTAATACAAAATGTTCTAAGAACACATATCGGAATACCGCAGGACGGAGGAACGCAAGCGTCCTACTTCATTACTTATTAGGTAACTTCGTGGCCGTCCTAATACAAAATGTACTGAAAACAGATATCGCAATATCGCTTGCGTTATTATCGCGCGATAAAAACGCGCCTATGGGGAGAGGCTTTAAAGTCCAAGTAGGATAGTTGTACATTACTGAACTTGTGATGAATTCAGAATCATTATTTCTTAACTCTAGAGGAGATATTTTCTGTTTCACAATTTAATTAAACTATAATAATATCATATTTTAAATATATAATACCGCCAGCGGCTTTGCCCGCGTGTTATCTTTATAAACTTAAAAAATCAAACTCAAAGCATTTATTTCAATTAAAACATTTACAGGCACTTTTGAATTGTCATGAAGTCGGTTAGTCAGAAACATGAAGCTAAATTATAGCCTATGTTACTCAGTGATAATATAGCATTCTACTGGTGAAATATTTTTTTTAATCGGTCCAGTAGTTTATGAGTTTATTCATTACAAACAAACATACAAATATACAAAAATCAAATAAATCTCCTTTTAATATTAGTTTATTAGATTATAAAGAGAAAATATTTGATTGTTTGTTTGCTACGCTTTCACATGGGTAGACCATGACCTGTGTTAGGACATAGGATACTTTTTATCCCGATGTTCCTACGGGATCGAGACTTATGCGGGTGAAAACACGGGGCGCAGCTAGTAAAGAATACATTTATTATTTTATATCCTTTAATAAAAATGTTTTAAATTAATTAGCATTGAGTTTAAGGTTGTTTAACTGAATAATTTGCAATCATTTGCATTTCCTGAGCAGACTTTTGTTGTCCTTCCTGTCTTTCATATTCATTGTTCTCCAACATTATAACTGTAATTAGTATAGAAATATTTTAATTTTACGGTTTATAGTTATAGTTTTTCCTGATTTATTGGTTCTTTATAAAATTTCCTGTTGAATACTGATTATATCCTCTTATTTCTACAAAAAAATTATGTTCTATTTCGTAGATTTGATATAATTTTATACATTAATATTTGTGTCGCGAAGTTAAAATTCGATTTAGTATTCCTTTCAAAATAAGATTATAAAGAAGCATATTTATTTTAATTTTGCCGAGTTATAATTATCTTACTAGAAAGTCATTTTTGGAACGAATCTAGAGGTTTTCAATGCCAGATGCCAGTATAAAATTATTATTAGAGTGGGTAAAGAGATAGCTTCGTAGTTGACGCCCATAAAATAGTATTGTTATCTCCTATCATAATATAAAAACGAATTTATCAATTGAAACACGTTTTTTCGGGCTGTCTGTTAACATGTGGTCCTAGATATGGTACAGTGAGCTAAAAGAGGCGAATGAGACATTCAAAGATGGAGGGTAAAGGGCCCTCTCCTTTACCCCTCCATCTTTGAATATTATTTTTATTGAAGGTTTATTCACATTCTCAAACAACTGATAATTTGGTAGAAACTTGCTTTCCAATCAGATTTTGGAGGTTGAAAAGCAGTCAGATCAGTACTTTCATTCGTTTATTAGAATGCGCATGCGCATCTTTCAAGGCTTTCGAGAGGCATATCCTTACGCTTGTTTACTTAGTTTTGCTATAGACTGTTTCAGTGCTTACTGAGATTTTATTGAGATCCATTTCTTTTCAAAGGTACCTAAGAGATTATGTTATAGAGGACTAGCTTTTGCGGAAGTCAGAAATCATCCCACGGCTACCTTCATTCAAAAGTAACCCTGGTCAGTGTACCGGAGTGCTAAAAATTATCAAAATCCGTTGAGCCGTTAAGGCGTGAAAATTTGAAAGTTAACAGACAGACAGACATAGATACTTTCGCATTTATAATATTAGTATGGATGAGCAGTAGTGTCCTATTGCCTGTCTCATACTTCATTTCCCAAAGGCAGGAGCAATAAACTCTTTGGTACATATCAAAGAGTCTGATATGATGATAATGAATAATGTTTACTTGTTTAGAGCACCAATGTCAATATCAACTGTAAGTCAAAAGTGTTTTTCCCTCTATGTGCACTAAGAAAATATTTTCACCAAATTAAATCGTAATTTTCATGCAAACTACTGAAGGTAACTTACTACCTAAAGTGAGCTGTTCTGTTCTGGTCAAGGACAAAGTTATTTAAATATTTTATTTCAGCCTATGAATAAAGTCGTTATGTAAAGTTATTCTTGGAGGTATAATAGAAAAGTGTAATTAGATTAAATAATTATTCATGACTAGCTACTGCCCGCGGTTGGGCGTAGCCGCGCGTAGACCGTGAAATGAAATGAAATTGTTTATTCTGTAAATAGGATATTGGAATCACTTTTACACGTCATCTTAAAAAAAATAAGTAATTAAAAATTAGCTAGATGAGTTCGGCGTTTCCTATCTGATTACTCTGAGAAGAAAGGCCGAAACAAACTCAGAGGTCATAGTCTCTTTTAAAGTCCAGACATAATCTTGGTCAGGCCATATGAGGACCATGTAGATTAGTGTCTGAAATGGTCTTTTGAGAAAAGAACCACACAGATTTGAGTGGACCTGTCCTGTCAGTGCAAGCATTTGTCAGTAATCGTGGAGCTCAACCCAGAACTTAAGGAGCTCAACTCGACGAACAAAGGCCGTGGACCCTATTTATTTCGCATCCCTATTTAGGTCCATTTCCCTATTTAGGTCGCAAGCGCTACTGCTGCATGAGCATGAGGTCCCGGTTTCGATTCCCGGGTTGGGCTAAATGTTATTTGATTTTTCCATCAGGAATTTCTCAGTAGCAGTCCGGAATCTGGATTAGTGCCCAGTTGATGGCAATAGGCTCGCCACCTATTAAACGGGACTGAAACATAACTGGCGAAATGTGGGTGTACTTTAGGTGCACCTCTGCCCAACTCTTCGGGGAATGCAGGCGTTATGTTATATGTTATGTTATGCTAACATCTTCAATTTTGCAGGCGATGGCGACAAACAGGAGCGGTGCTGCTCAGCGGCCGAACGGCGCTCCACAAACGAAAGTATGCCAGTTCAAGCTGGTGCTCCTCGGAGAGTCAGCAGTGGGCAAGTCTTCTCTGGTGCTCCGCTTCGTGAAGGGGCAGTTCCACGAGTACCAGGAGAGCACGATCGGCGCCGCCTTTCTCACGCAGACCGTCTGTCTCGATGACACTACCGTCAAGTTTGAAATTTGGGATACGGCCGGGCAGGAAAGGTTGGTATTGTGTTTTAAAAATATTTTTTCTCTTTATTCACTAAATACAAATGACATTTTTAAATATATTGTATAAAAAACATTGTCAAATGTCAGTATTTTTTTCTAGCCGTAAATAAACCAATTCCTAGAACGCAGTAATTTCTGTTAAACAAACAAACATGATGCCTATTGGGCAATATCTACAATGATGTTCAGTAATTGAGCTTTCAATATGTTGCCACCATCTTTTCTTCATATTTAGACATGTTAAATGGTGGTTTGACGATTGGTAGCACTACATTTTGCAATTATGTGATTGGTAGTACTGTTCTGTCAGTCGCCATTTTGAACTCTATTGGTATTGAAACTAAGACTGCAAAATTCAGTGCTACAAATCGCGTCACGGGACAAGTTATAAATGAACGCACTGTATATTTGAAATATGTCATTGATAGAAAATTAATCATAAGACTTTTGACTTTTTTAGTTTAGTCGCACAATTATTGTAAGACGCAGACTGTCAGTTAGTGATATTTATTTCTTAAATTAGTTTTAAAAAAAACATTTTCACACGTCAATAATTATGTTTTAAAACGGTCTTCGGTGTATCCTAACCGACTACTCTGAAAAGAACGACTGAAACAAACTCAGAGGTCACAGTATCTTTTAAAGTCCAGACATAATCTTGATCAGGCTATATGAGGGCCATGCAGATTTGGGTCTAAGATGGTCTTTTGAGGAAAGAACAGATTTGAGTGGACCTGACCAGTCAGTGGAGCCATTTGTCAGTTATTGACCATACTTACCCAGTAAAACTCAAACTCAAAGCATTTATTTCAATTAATCCATTTACTTTACTTAGTCAGAAATATGAAGCTAGTTGCCCATTCTAAAGCGTAGTAGGTACCTATGGAGAAGAACGGGCAAGAAACTCCACGGACACTCTAAACCATTTAAGTTCTACATCCTTGTTAGTTTCTTCGTCTCCCATTTAATTTTGGTCGGCAATTACTTTCCACAATCAGTTCAGTATTGACAATTAAAATTGTTGAAAAACATATATACATATGACTGCTTAAAACATAAGTCTTCCTTTTGGCTTCGCCGTAATCGATGAATATAATAATATGTAAGCATTCCAAAAATGCAAGCTGTTGAGGAAAATTCCGAGACAAATGGAATCAATAGGCCTTGAGTTGTAAGTAGCGAAATACGTCTTACAGACGTATAATACGAAGAAAAGTTGCTGTTGAAGGTTACCTGTTAAGTTGTTAATAATTAACTAATAAATCCATATCCATACTAATATTATAAATGCAAAAGCAACTATGTCTGTCTGTCTCTCACTTTTCACGCTTAAAGTACTAAACCGATCGATATGAAACTTGACAGCCGGGGACCTGGGGGGGGAACATAGGATACTTTTCATCCTGCATATTTTTATTTGGAAAAAAAACTTTTTAGTCGCGGGCAACAAGTAGTAAAGAATAAATAACAGGCGGTGGTAGGTAATTGCTCCCCTCGTAAGATGGGAAGATCATTTTACCTTATGGGTAAATATTCTGTTACCGAGAGCAATGGTGGCTCAGTGGCAACGGCCCCTGCTTACGGAGTTGTAGGTCGGTTTGAACCCAGGCAGGCGTTTTACTTTGTGTAAATAATTTCATCACCACTGCTCTCAAAATGGTGAAGGAAAATAACGCGAGGAAAGCGGCATGTCCTAGAACCAAAAATTCGAAGACATGTGACATCTACCAACCGGAACTGGGCTCGCGTGATAGATTACAGCCGACAGCAATGGGAACATTATCGGCCATTACCATGCTGTTCTGTTACTGCAAGTGGTGCTGGTGGTAATGCCGTAAGGATTCACTTCCAAAATCCTAACATCAATTTTGCTGAAGGAGTCTCATCATCTTATTCGCTTAGGTTTTGCCCAATTATTGGGGTCATTATCAGGACGTTATTTTCTGCTGCTATCTGAAAGAGTGACTCCAGAAGGTCGTGTATAATTTTTAAACGTATTATAAAGACTGCAATTTTATCAGATTAAGATCTGTTTCACAAAGCCTGGGGTAGGCACTACCTACCACGTTAAAAATAAACAACATATGTATTATTCAAGTTATCTTTTTATTTGCACGTGTTTCTGTGACAAATAAACTTATTTTTCTATAACATCATGCCTTGTTTCACCTTATGGCACCCACATTTCGCCAGTTATGTTTAAGTCCCATGTAATAGGGGGCGAGCCTATAGCCATCAACTGGGCTCACATCCAGGCTCCGGGCTGCTTCTGACAAATTGCAGATGGAAAAACTCAATATCACTTTGCTCGACCCGGGAATCGAACCCAGGATCCCATGCTCAGCAGTAGCGCTTACGACCACTAGACCAACGAGGCAGTTAAAAAAATAAATATTTTATTTTAATATGACAGATAATCTGGAACTTAGCCAGTGGGGGAAAGTAGGACGAAAGATTTTGTATTTTTCCCGTTTTGTATAGTCGACCTCGTAATTACTTACCACTTTTAACAACAATTCCCAGTAAACTGAAACTTCCCTAAGGTTGATCCTATCTATATAACAAGTCTACAATTCTATAGAATTGTTAAATTGTAGTTCAATTGTGTATCACAGAAATTACAAATATTATTATGTACAGGATGTGTCAGAAAAGTGTGGAATTTTTTCTCATTACAAACAAAACTACAAATCTTTTCTCTTTATAATATAATTGTAGACAAGCGAAATTCAACCTTAAGGCGGTTAAATTACGAGGTCGACTATACATCAAACCAAGAGCTTTTAAGATTCCAACCATAACTTCGAAACGATCTATTCTTAACATTTATTTATCTTCCACAGGTATCACAGCTTAGCGCCGATGTACTACAGAGGTGCGCAGGCGGCGATCGTCGTATATGATATTACTAATCAGGTAAATACTTGCTTACATACATAAATAAGTACGATTGGTAGGCAGTGACGTAGGTATAGAATAATGTAGACCTATCAAGTTTTTTGTTGGACGGAAATGATTAATATGAATAATTTTAATCCATTTATCTCACGCGCACATTGCCCTCTTAGGAACACAGTGTGCTCAAAAATGTTTGTTTTACAAAATTAGTTTTTGCTTTCTGATTTTATGATGGATAAACACCCGGTTTTTGGAAGAAAAATCAACGTCAAACTCATGTCAAGTGATCTGATTGTCTGTCGATAATTCTGTCAACCAGTCACAGAGGTTGACTTGCGTTTGACAATTTGTAAACAAATTTTTGTGTTGATTTTCGTTCCTGACACCGGCTGTAAGTTATTTTAATGTACACTTTACACCTTCCATAACCCTAGACAAAATCACTTTATTTTTACTAAGTGACATAATATTAGTGATCGTGACTGTCCACCTCTCTTTTTGGTCCTGCATATCAAACTGAATTGAGAAGGTACCGTGGGAGGGGTACATCAATAAAACACTTATTTGCTATTAAATAATACTTATTTACGGAATCGTTTTACGTTTTCACATATTTTATCTCATGACATACGCTTTCCAGGCGGGTCCACCCACACCTGCGCACACGCGCGAACAGTGCGTTTCGCGTGTATCTTAGGAACATAGGATGGATTTCTTTGGACATGTTCACAAGCGGTTAGCGAATGGGTTGCGTGCAAGAGCTGTCTCTTGCACGCAACCCATTCGCTAACCGCTTGTGCTTGTAAAACACTCGTTCGCGAACACATCGTGTGCATGCCGTGTACCTGTGCTACCTCGGATGTCCTCTAGCGTGCATGGTTCGTGCGCGTGCGCTGGTTTGGATGCGCCTTAAGCTGACCCTTTATTTTTCATTTTTTGGATGGGAAATTATCAAATAACTTCTCCCGCTCTAAGCGGAGCGGGAGGGCGTGTCAGACTCTTACTGACTAAAACCCACCCGTGTTCCTTCCGTTGCCTGTACGTTGCCAGGGGCCACGGTATCCCTTTCGGACTTTCCCGCAACCCCGGCAGGCATCGGTCCTATCGGACCCCTTCATTTGCTGACATCTCTTTGAGGCGCGCGTGGAACAACGCGCCCTCGACCCGGGCCTGGTCCTTATCGGACGGCGAGCTACCCATTGCTCACCGTCCGCAAGCCTTAAGCCTTAAGCTGACCCTTAATTCTTTTTTCTGACTTCTAAATTCATATTAGCGTTATCTCATAATTTTATGCCATTATCTTATAAGTACTAGAAAAGGTTGCATGCCACAACCTATGCAGGTCGTAATGTCTACAGTACAAACTTATCTCCATTCAGGTTGATGATGAGTATAGAATTCTCTGATTCGTTCAAATTATCTTATCGGTCAAGTAGATCAACCGTATTATTCGTGACGATTCAGACGTTCTTGATTCAGAGATAGTGTATGCGTCCGGTTTGAAAGTGATTGTTTTGTCCAAAAGTTACTATTTTTTGGGGCTAAAAGACGCTACCAAAGACAAATATGTCTAGATAGAAAGTCAAAGAAGTGAACTCGTCGAAAAAAATTGCGTCCAACTGTTAGCCGCTAAATGCACGCACACTAGACAGAAATAGTGTAAGACGTGACTGTCACGCACTCCAACAAAACAAAGTTGGCCTGTTTGTTTTAGTTCTTTTACAGCGCGACAATCTATCTAGTCTAGACATATAAATAATCAAAGGACGCTACACTATTGTACAGTCGACAAAACTGAAGATAAATAACCAACCAGCAACGAAACTGACATCTTCGCACAACGCATGCAAAATAAGATTATTATTGCTTTTGCAACACCTTTCAAAGTGCTCATTCTCAGCCTAATTTGATTATGTAAACGATTTTTTTATTTTGTTTTAGACCACTGAAAACACGCACAACAGGTGCTTACTGCCGCATTCTTCCTTATTATTTATTTTGTTGTCCGTACATATGACTAGTGTAGATCCAACAGGCTCTTGCCCACAAGGCGTGAATCGGACAAAGCCTACCCCACACTAGCAGATGAGCTAAAAGATAAAGATCATACAGCCTTGTAGGCTGTACATCCCGAACCGAACGACCGTGAACAAATCTTGTTCAAGTTTAACAACGATTCGACTCGGTCCAATCGTAACGGCGTAAATTGATCGCAGTTCACTGCTTAAATCGGTAGGAAATGTAATATTACCATTCTCTATAATGTTGTTTAAAAACCGTCGCAGACTATGGGTTTCCAAAGAGATTAATAACGGCAAGGTAATTGCGAAACAAACTCTCACTGGTAATGCCTTTTATTTTGACAATTCAACAACATTCATTGCGTGGTTTGTTGTCAGGCGGACGAATTTTTCAAACTTATGAAGCAATGGATTAGCAATTTCCTTCAAAATTCGTCTGACTTTTATCGTCTCTGAAATAAACTTCGCTCTTAATTTCATTACTAAATCATGTAATGATGATACCTACTCTTTCTAGGGAATTAAAGAAAATAACAAAAAAAATAATGGGTTCAGTTAAACAACATTATTTCTGACCTGATCGTCGCAATATACCTTTACAATCTTATAGCCAAGTAATTGAAGGAGCCTATGTCCAGCAGTGGACGTCTTTCGGCTGAAATGATGAAGATGATAACCCAAGTAATGAAAGTAAATAATAAAACAAAAATCATACAAAAATACCTCTGTTCCACTAACAGATGAATGATGAATTCGAACACAAAAAATATGTCGAAATTCGCGCAACAATTGCCGAATAACCGCGAATGAAAACATTCCTCCTTGAATGACAATAGCGGTACGATTTGTATCCCACATGGTCAGTATGATGGTCAGTAGGCAAAGGTCGGCCATGTTTGCTCTCTATTTAGTGACACCGATGTAATATAACTGTTTTTTTAAATAAAAGTTAAGGTAGTCGTTCACTGGAGTGTAACGCGGGAACTGTAAGAAGTTACGTATTTAATTTTCGGAAGTCGTTGCCAAGAAAATATAATCAAACTTAATGATAGGCAAAACTTACATTAAAAATTAATTTGATGATAATTTTTTTTGCGGTTTCAGATTTTTACATTATTAAATGAACCATCAAATTAGTAATAGATAATTTCATGCACATAAAAATCAATTCCAAAAATGGGAGCTAAAATCGCAAAAAGATTTTTTATTGCTAACCTAAATCGGTGACATAGATTTTTTAAGTATTTTCACGGTCTTATTACGTTGAATAGGTCTGTGAAGTTCAGTCAATTGTTCGTCATTGTCACGGCTTGAGGTATTTAGATTATCCCGGCAATGTGACCCACACAATAAGACAGCGTGGGGCTGACAGGGATAAGATTTGTTCATCTAGGAGTGGGATTATAAAAGGTTGATCATAGAAAATAATTGATATATCGTCGTCGTTTTGAGTATGTATGTGGCTTTGAGAGAGTAGAGGCCAAAGGAACAATGGGTGAATACTGTGAAATTTGCTATGACCAGAGGGGGTTATGAAGGGATAAGACCGCTGATAAAAATGTATGGAAGAAGAAATCTTGTTGCTCCGACCCCGAAGGATATGCGCAGGAAGTTGGCGATAATGATGAATTGGCCTATTATCATTCTCGGTAACAAACTACATCATTATTAAAAACACCTTTTCTCAAGGTATTTTATTACGTTGTAACTTGTAAGGCATAGTGAATTAAATTAGCGTCATTTTTCCGTAGATGCTCACAAACACAACCGCGTCACGGATAATTAGACGAGCGACTAAAAGTAATGTCTTTACGTGACTAGGTTTTTGTGTCCGACTACTTTTGTGAACGCCAAGCGTCTAATGACTAGGAATTAAAATGTTGCCTCTGGCTGGTTCTAATAAGTTTGAACGCTTAATATTTTTTGATCGTTTTGTTAACATGTTATAGACATGATATTGACGGTCTCTTTGACCTAGTGGTCGCAAGCGATACTGATGACAATGAGGCCCTGGGTTGGATTACCGGGTCCGATAAAGTGTTATTGGGTTTTGTTTTCATCCGGAATTTCTCAGTAGCAGTTCGGAGTCTGGATTTGTACTCGGTTGACGGCAATAGGCTCGTCTCCTATTACAACATAACTGGCGGAATGTGGGTGTGCTATGCATCTTTGCCTAACCCTTTGGAGAATATTGAGGCGTCATGTAATGTATTATTTAATTACATTAATATTGTATTGCACATTATACGGTTTTATATTTTATTTATTGGTTATTTGATAAGATATCATTGTGGGTGTAGACATTTATGACGAGAACTAATCGTCTTATCTAGAAAGAAGAATAAAATATAGGTACGAGTTACAATGCATATATCTGGCACATGTGTGAGTTTATGATAAAGGGATATTATGGGCTTTGCGTGTGAGTCATATTATAGTTTTTTTTTTTTGTCCATGGCGTTTCTTGCCTGTTCTTCTCTATAGGTACCTAATACGATTTGGAATGGGCAACTAGCTTCATATTCCTGACTGACTGACCCCTTGACAATTCAAAAGTGCCTGTAAATAGTTTAATAATGAAATAAATGTTTTGAGTTAAGAGTTTAATATTCACTGAAAGAAAGAGAGTGTCCATTGTAACGATAGGTCTAAGAAGGCTATGTTTTGAATTGTCTGTCTACGAGTAACGTGACTTGGGACCATAAATGACGTAGGACGTATTACATATTTTAATGAACATGTCAAACTTAATTTTTATTAATACTTACACGCCGATGGGCGTAGTCCTTTAGCGGCATTGGACCGAGCAATACAGTTATTATGCCAATAGGATTATTTCACGTTTTTGCGCATCGTGCTATATTAACACTGCGCTACTAGACACGACTTCTTCTCTAATGAAATTTATATTCACTTAGCAGACACTGCAGCCTGTTGTGTCACTTGCGCTCAATATTTTTTACATAACATAACACGCCTGTAAATAGGGTTGGGCAGAGGTGTACCTCTAGTACACCCACATTTCCTCAGTTATGTTGTAAGTCCCATGTAATAGGGGGCGAGCCTATTGCCATCAACCGGGCACAAGTCAAGAGTCCGGACTGCTACTGACAAATTCCAGATGGAAAACCCTAATAACACTGCCCAACCCGGAACCGAACCCAGGACCTCATGCTCAACAGTGGCGTTTTTTAATACGAATTTGGATATCTTTTGCAGTTGAATAAATTTAGCTTGCAAGAATAATAAGAAGTAAAACTTATGAGCAAGATAAAATTTAAAAAAAACGGCCATGTTCAAGTAGGAAGGGTTCCGTACCCCTGTACAATATTTACAAAAAAAAACGCCGAATAAAACACGTTTCTTGTATGGGGACCCTTTATTTTTTAACTTAATTTTATTTTATTATGTAACTGTCTACCTATTACGATTCATGAGATACAGCCCGCTGACAGATGAACGAACAAAGGAGGCTTAGTAAAAGGGTTCTGTTGGCCAGCCTTCGGGTACGGAACCGTAAAAAACAAGTTTACAGAAAATAAATAATATACAAAAAGAATGACTGTCGTTTCTTAACCATAATGTTCGCAACATAGAAACTCATACTTTTCCTTGTGGCTGACCAACTGTAGATACCTAATGCTCTATAGATGAAATTGAATCCACTTGTAACCTAGTTAGCCCCCCCGTGGCTTCGTCCATAAGGGAGATGTGACTACTTTTATACATACTTCTATTTCTCTCGTATCGACACGAGCTATGCGATAATAGCTCATTCTGTGATAAAAACATTTGTGGGGCTGCCCAGGGTGCCTCTTAACAGTAACGATACTTATATGTGTATGTATAGTCCGTTTCTAAAGTGTCGTATAAAAGTGTAAACAAACCTTGTTCAGGTTAAATTCTTACGCAATCACTCACTAAAAGAAATTAGTAACACATTCATCTGTATGAAGGTTTCAACTTTATATTTTTCCATTTTTTTCAACAAATATTGTTGGAATAACATTGTTAAATTGTAATTGAAAAATCATCGACGAACATTTTGATTAAAAAATTAACCTCGATTGTAAAATGAAAAACATCTTTAAGGTGATGTAATAAAATTACAAATTCGAATTAAATTATTCAAATAATAAAATCAAATCGCTCAATTTGTAAGTGGCACTAGAATATGGCATAGAGTTTTCTGATCCATTTATTTACATTTTCATCAGATAGTTTTGGAATATACCATACGTCTGGCGCCCCCTGGGTACTCACATCGCCATTTTACCCGCTTGCAGCTTCTCTTAATAGCTTTACCACATCATTTCATAGTTTTTCTGTGTGGAAATAGGTTGTCATGGTATGGGCATGTGATGCGGAGGAATGAGAGAAATGTGGCCAAGAAAGTTCTGAGTATGAATGTGGAAGGCTATACGAGTAGGGGAAGACCAAAGAAACGATGGATGGACTGTGAGGAAGATGATATGGCTAGAAAAGGGGGTGACTACCGAGATGACGACTAATACAGAAGTGTGGATGAAAAAGACATGTTGTGCCGATCACGAATAGATTGGGATGAGGGCAGGAGAATGGTGATGACTTCATAGTTTTGCTGATACTAGAACAGAAGGATATTTCACAAAACAGTGGTTCTCTTAGGCAGTGTGCAGCACACACGGCCAAAATAGCTTTGTATACCTTTGACATACTGTTGTCGCGGTTTCTACGCCATCATTGTTATTTGTTATCATAGAGCGATAGTTTGATTCAAGACAGCCTTGGCTAGGTCGGCGTTAAACTGCCTCGTATAGATTCTATGATATCGCTAAAAAGTAAACAAAATTATATCAGGTTCATAGCTAAGTGGTAGCTCAAGCAAAGAAATGCAACACAATCGTTCTGATACGCAGACGGTTATCAAGTTATCAGATAACGGGGCAATTATACGGCAAGACCCCTCGCCGAGCCCCGCAGACTTATTTTACATTATTTTATCTTCTATGTTTCATAGCTGCCTGGTATTTGTTCTTGGTAATTCGGTACAATTTCCAGCTGGTTGACGGTCTCTATTCGTCGCCAAAATTATCATCTATGTTTGATTGGATCCTAGTATTTTGTTTTCGAGAATTCTGATTTTCAGCCTATTTATGGCTGATATTTGTACCAAAATATTTGGTATTACAAACATAACTGGCTAGATGTGGGTGTACTATAAATATGTGCATCTCTGCCTAACCCTTCGGGGAATACAGGTGTTGTTGTGTTATTTGTTATTTGGTATTAATCGTAGTTTTTCTGATTGTACTGAATCAATATCTTATCTTAATGTTATCTTTTGTATTGTATTGTAGACTACATGTCCATTAGCATATTATTGCAGTCTACTGTCTGTTTGACATGCTTCAAAGGATATCTCATAGTTACAGTTAATGTAACTTTCTGCCTCTCCTTTATTTCGCATGTCAAAATCTCACCGTGAAAACTTAGGTTATGTGAACTTGAAGTCGGGTTAACAACTTTTTTTATATCAAATATAGTATTTACAAAGCCATCGCCGTAGATGGCGAACCAGTACAGTAGGTATGTTCCACAAACATTTTGATTCTTTAAATGCATATTTTTTGGTACAAGAACCTTTACTAACAGGTTTTTTTTTTCTTTTCTCGTATCTACTTAATATTTTTACTCTAAAATCTTGAGTCTAAATTAAGGTTACAAAAAACCATTAATTCAGCTTTTATGAGATTAGTATTGCCCTATTGCGATCATCTCGCCATTTTGTATCAATAAAAAATAAAATATAATAGTTTCGCCTACTATATTTTTTCTTTAGAAATATAGTATTTAGGCCTCTTATATAGTAGGATACTATATTATATAGTAGGGTTGGCAACCCTAGCTTAAAGTGAGCTGTCATTACAGCTGATGCTAGGGATTCATGCTATTAAGACGCAGATATATGCCAGTGACCTTGAGTGGTTAGCTTGCATGTTCTGTACTGAGCTCACGCAACGCGTCGTACGTCCAGCCAGTAATAGGACTCGCCCATCAAGGAGCGCTGTCCTAAATTAGACGCATTATTAATTTATTATACTAAAAACAAAAGGTATTTTAACAAAAAACGTATACTAAAAGATTAATAATTAAATTATCTTTAAAATAGTGAAGGTTTCAGAAAAATACGCTTGATAGATTTTGCGTGATGCTTAGTTTTTTATCCGCGTTAGACATAACTTTACAAATTAATTTCACTATGTAATATAAACATAATCTAAAATATTCACAGATTAAGTTATTAAGAAAATGCTCTAATTTGACATATAATTTTTCCAAATCATTAACCTTACTCGTTTAGACGTGATCATCAGTGCAAAATCATTAAAAGTCGGTTATCGTCGCCTTAAATGCTCACTTCACCTAAGTATTTACGGTCTCACCGTTTTTACAGATAAGAACGGCTGTTTTTGCTATCGCGACGAACAAAATAATCAAATGGGCAATGAAAACGGTATATCACGTATTAAACAGTCTGATCAGATCGCGGACATTCCAATGTGTTATCTCTAATCGCAAAAATTATACAAAATTTGTGAAATGTATTTACATACAAAAACTCACGTCTTCTTCCCATTAGGGGTAGGTAGAAACTACAGAACGCCGCCTGCTTCGTTTACGTTCATACATGGTCCAATGATTGAATACCGTGGCGAATTATTTCTGAATATAAATAGATAGGTATGGTATACAGTGAAATTGTAGTATACAGTACAACTATTTTCTTAATGTCTCTCGGCAAACTTCGTGTTTCGTCAGTGTTCGATTTTCTATTGCACTTGATGCAGACCGGACGCTCTCAATCGACTTGGAAGTATATATAGTTGTTAATATTCTTTTGACTTAATGTAATTTATTTAAAAAATGGTGGGAGGAAAGCTGCTAGACTGACAAAACACGCTGTTATATTCAGGAATAATTCGCCATGGTATTCAATCACTGACTTAATGATTTTACGTCTGAAATATTTGCATTCATTATTATTTGAGGAAAAACATACAATTTAAAATATTGCAGAAATTATAGTTCAATATATCAGAGGTAAGATTCACATAGTTATATACTGAAATAAACATGAGGTTTCATCAGTAGACTCCAAGCCTTTGAAAGCTACTCAAAAATAAGGATAATGTGCCGTATTCAGAAACACGTTCATTACAGCCGTATCAAGATAAATAAATTATTAATGTAGAATCCCATAAGTCTATTACAAAATCCAAAATATATTTTGCTGTACAAAAGTGCCTTTTATGTGCCTAATTGAATTAAATTTTGACTTTAAGTGGCAGATATATCTGCACCTACTACAAAAAAACTAAATTATTATACTTTCTATTTCACACTGCATCAATAGGCAGTCAGCTACGTATTTTGGTTGCGGTCAATACAATGCTGTGCAAATGGTATTAAACAAGTAAGTCTTCGCGAGTTCAAGGGCGACAGACAGACCGACAAAGATAACGAACGTACATAACTGTCATACATATGTGCTATGAATTATGACTGCACACAAGTGAATGTACTATGTAAGTATAGACGAGTACTTGTATAATGGTATACAAGTGTAATGGCTGGAATCTTAAGAAAAACAAGTTTGTATTGGGATTTGTTTTTTAATTATATACATTTTTAATCATGTCTCTTTTTTTATTCGATGTTTGTAACTTGTCTTAGTTCTCTTGCCTCTCATAGTAAAAATATTAGCTAGACGCTACAGTTGGGTATTGGAGGCTGTTTCACTTAGTCAATGCAGTTTACTTTTTAAAGGGTTAGGTAGGGATGCTTGACGCCCCTATTACATGAGACTTAAACATAATTGGCGAAATGCCAGCACGCCAACCTACCTGAAACTGTCAAATTCTCCCAATCAACTTTGAACCTTATGATTTAGTGATAAATATGAAAATCTATTAAAGAAATTTGCAGATTGTAGTAGGTTGATGTGCTGGCGTCTGTACCATAAAAGAAGTTCATATATATATACCGTGAAGACTATTTCTGCTTGCAGCGGTCGGCCGCTATAGAACCGGGGCGGTAACAGATGTGGTCATCGTGTTCACGGGATTTTGTTTTCAAACTGCTTAGATATGAAGTTCTTTGAACCGATAGTACACCTCTGTTATGTTATGTTACTTGTTCTCCCTTCTCACTGTCGAGGGCTAAGTAAAACCCATAGAAGGTCCCATCTGTTGCGGTACAATAGCTGTGTTCCTATTTCTGGACATAATCAAAAATAAAAGCTAGTACAGTCGCCGGCTCGTAACTTGGCAAGGTTTTGGCGTATTAGAAGTAAGTTTGGGAATGCACACCACTTAGTAACACTTTTATTGCATGATTATTATTGCTATAATTTATTTTTGAACATGTCTGTTGAGAAAAACAAGCGAAAAAGAATTCTGTCAAATTACGTGCCGGCGACTACCACTAGTATTATTCTGTACTTATATGAATGAGTATCGTTCATATAAGTTCGTTATACATAGCATCATACGTTGAAGTTGAACTGTGCGTCATTCCTACTCTAATCCGGAAATCAATACATCTACTTATTTCTTATAATGATTTATTTATATCATAGCTGAGTCCGAGGAAAACTTATATAAAATAAAACAGTAAATTTTATTGCAGACAGAATATAGGTTATCAACACAAATCGCCTATCAGATCGATAAACTTGTGGGAAAGCGTGTAAGAGATAGCAACTCACGAAATTGTACCAAAACAACTAAAACTTAAATCTAACTGTGTAACATACTTTCACAATCACAATCTCAATGATTTGGAAGGATATCGCTAATCCATTGCTTCATATGTTCGAAAAATTTGTCTGCTCGACAGCGTAAATAACGCAATGAATGTTGTTGAACTGTCTAAATGAAAACCATTGCTACTATAAGTGTGTTACGTAATAACTCCCGCTTAACAGTTCATGAAAAATGTATACTTTACTTATTTTTTTAAATACTCAGTAGCAGGCCGAAGTCGATTTGTACCCATTTAACGGAAACAGGCTCTCCACCTTAGTACAAAGGACTTATTATAACTGGCGAATAGTCTTTTTCTATTCACCTTGTAGATTCACAGATGCTTCGATTTGTTGGCCATTTTCTATTTTGTTAAGTACCTGGTACTTGTTGACAGGCCTAAACTGTACTTCTATTAACACTGTAATTTGAAAACATTTATAAAGCCAATTATTTTTAAAGAGTTACCATAATGTTTCTTGCCGGCTCTTCTCCATAGGAAACCACTAATTGGAACAGTGCACCTAGCTTCTAACATTTTATAAGTACCATTGTCATAAAATATTTTGAATAGCTATGCTATGATGAATGGGTCAAAAAAAAAAGCAATTCTATTCAGTCCGTCAGTAAGATAATAAAAAAATATTAGATACGTATTTTTTGCTTTTTCATATTAATAAAAAATGAGTTAGATAAAACGCTTTAAAGTTGGGGAGTGGGGGTTGCTACGTCACAAGTAAGTATAAAGAAAGACGTTATTGGACGATTTCTTAATTTTATAGTTACTTAGTAGTTTAAGTTATATTTAATTTATTCATTAGCTAGCTTGGCTAGATTGTAATGTGAATAAAGTCAGTTATCATACTTTATAAAAGGAAAAAAAAAACAAGTAAGTATAAAATCTACATACTCGTGACGTCATGGCACATTTTAACGCAGTGTATCGCCGTAATCTTTTGATAAAGTAAAAAAAGAAAAAATACGTGTCCAATTATAATACAACTGACGGACATTAAAAATATTTTAGTCATTATCCCTATTGATTATTTTTTTTAAACATCTGCCTATCCTTTCTCCGAAAACGGACGTAATCATTACGGTATTCTAATAAAAACTTATTCCACCTATTCCAGGACACATTCGGGCGCGCCAAGAACTGGGTAAAAGAGCTCCAGCGGCAAGCATCTCCTTCCATAGTCATAGCCTTGGCCGGCAACAAGAGTGACCTGGCGGCCAAGCGCATGGTGGAGTTCGAGGAGGCGCAGGCCTACGCCGACGAGAACGGCCTGCTCTTCATGGAGACCAGCGCCAAGACCGCCATGAATGTTAACGACATATTTTTAGCTATCGGTGAGTGGAATTAAAGTCAAGTATTAGTAAAAGTGTCGAGGGTTTTAAAGTCTTAGAACATTTGCATGCAATTAATACAGGGTGGCAATTTAGTGACCTGCATCCATGAAGGGGGTAATTCTACCTGTCATACTATACAACATTCGCTATGAAACACATTATATACGATTCGTAAAAAATCTTTTCATACATGAATCGAAATAATCTGCCTACTTTTGTATAGGAATTTGATCTTTTTTCACGAATCGGATATGAGTTTCATGATGAAAGTTGTTTAGTATGACGGGTAGAATCACCTCCTTGACGGATGCAGGTTTCTAAATCGCCACTCTGTATTTGGCAGAATAATAATTGTCAGAAAGTGAAGTGTTATGCGACTGACAAGTGATTTTGAACTGTGTGGAGCAATTATTAGAGTGCGTTTCATCAAATAGTTCCTATGCCGTAATGTTGGCTCCATTGATAAGCTTTAACAATAGACCAATTAGGTAGCGCCGTAGCGTATTTCTGTTCGTCCTACAACTGTGGAGCCAAAATTACCACAAAGGAACTATTTGAAAAAACGCACTCTATTGCCAGTTTGACTTGTCTGACTTAAGTGCCTATAGATTTACTCGATTTTGGACGATTGATAAGATCTTTACACACATACTCGATTTTTTTAAATCACATGTGTCGATCAGTCGATAGTAAAAAATGGAGCAAATCTTTAGGCGCCTGAGAACTGTCCTGCAAGTGAATGTGATACAGGCCTTTTTGTAAATGTAGTAACAATATAAAATGTGTTCTCCAGCGAACAAGTTACCAAAGAGCGAGGGCGGCGGCGCGGCGGCGGCGGGCGGCGCGCGGCGCCTGGGCGACGCCGAGCAGGCGCGCCAGGGCTCCTGCTGCAAGTGATAGCGCGTCTGGTCAGTAGCCTAGCCTAACTCCTTATCACTATAGAGAGGATATCAGAAGAAATGTCATGAATAAACTGATCCCATGTCTCAGTGGCGCCATCTAGCATATTATAGCAAAATTACATAACAGCCAAGTTTGACACGATACACTTTTATTACCGACAGCAACCTTTGATTACCGAACGACAGACATTTTGGGACACCATTGGTCAGTACGCCGACTGGTCGTACCACCAGCTTATACCCTATTAACACTGTAATTTAAAAACATAGTAAAAGTCAACGGTTTTTGGTACTGCTGTGAAATGCTAATTCCAAAGGAAGTAAGATCAATAGACATAATTTTTTCCGATACTGTACAAGCTGTCAAGAGTCAAAACTCGAGGCTACTATTATGGCTTCTGTTATTATAAAGTTCCAACCATAGGTTCCATACTCAACTGCTTTGAATTTTCTATAATTACTGTCCTCTCTAGTCTTTATAAATTTAAATAATATAAAATAATAGCTGGGCCCCGCAGTTTGACCCGCATAAGTCTCGATCCCGTGAGAATATCGGGACAAAAGGTATATTATTATGTCCTTCTCCAGGTCATGGTCTACCCATGTGTCAAATTTCATCCAAATCTGTTCAGTAGTTTTACCGTGAAAGCGTAACAAACAAACTCACTTTCGCATTTATAATATTAGTTAGGATTGCTACAAGCCATGTGCCCGACGGGATATCCCTTCGGCAAAAATGACGAACAAACATTCAAATTTTCATCTCCCATTTGACCTTCGTTAAGGCCCAGCGGTTTAGGCTGTGCGTTGTCTGTCTGTGAATTTAAGATGATTTAGAAGATTACATAACGTAATTTTCCGTATCTTTGACTAAATATTCTTACTGATCTATCTAAAACAAATTTCTCAATATTCCAGACAAAACCGCCGATTGGTGAGGGCGTGCGCGCGGGTTGAGGTACGTAGTAGGTAGCGACACAACAGCCGGCAGACGACGTACAGCTCCGGCCTGCTAGTACCCGCGCCTGCGCCGGACGGACGGACACACCACTACCCAGCTTATATCATACGAGGCAGCTGTCAAACTGTTGTATGGAACGAGGCACAGTCGTGTCTTGTGCCTCGCTGTGTATAACAATTTTGTGTTGAACCAGGCGAGTGTAATAAATATATACTGGACCAGGCAGTGATATTCATTGTTGTGTGGTAGAACCTAGTACAGTATATGGTTATTATATATAAAACTATTCTTGGTTATCTCAAAGTATAAAAGTTGTTTCGCTGTTTTCCATCGTTGCGTATGCGCCTCGTGTGTTATACACATTTTTTTGTTTCCTCAACAAATTAGCGAATTGTTATCGAGATAAGTCTCGCGGGGTGGTCTATAGCTCTATACATATGTATATCCACTGATTTCTTGCAATATTTGTCTTTAATACTGACTTGCCTCGCGGGCCTACCTCGCTTCATATATATTTATATACAGTGTGTTTGTACGTCCACGCGGGCCGCATTAAAACATTATATAATATTAATAAAAAACAAGCTAATTATAAAAAAAATGATAACTAGTTTTAAAACTTATTTGTAACTGTAATGAAAATGTAATAAAAATGATTATATTTACTTTCGTTTGTATCAAGTTAGCAGCGCACTGTGCCGTAGGGTTACTTAACGAGATTCCTTCGTTATAGCAGTAATTGAGCTTGTGTTAAACAATAATAAAAGATTATACGATATACTTCAGTTGGGGCACTGTCGACACGAAAATATACACTTTATATTCAGCAATAATTTAAGAAAAAGAAAAACATCTTTCACAATAAAAAAATTGTTTAAAAACACCGAAAAGTATGATTTGTATTTATTTGTATTACCATTTCTCCAGCTAAAGTATATTGAGTCTGATATAGAAGCGTTTAAAATCAAAATTTATTGGTGAAGGTGCATTTACATTCGTGTATCGTTACATATACATTTAATATTATTTTAATCATCTGTTCACTCTAGTGTGGCAACTAACAAAAATACCGTTTTCAAAAGTAATCTCAGTGTCGCAAATGAAATAATCAAAAACATCTTTTTGTGAAGAACCAACGCGTTGTTGTTTGCCACAAAAGCTTGCGTCTCAACGTTCTTTTACTTATAAATGTTATTATTTGTGTCTGCACAGTTATGTGAAATATTTTAAAAATATTTATATATTTTTTGTTTAAGTTTGAGAGATCGAAAATGGGTTTAAGATGTTAAGATGACAAGTATGTGTCTACAATACGAAAACAGTTACGCTTCGTGAAATATTGTAATTTTATATAAATATAGAGTAACATTTATAAGTAAGGAGTTTACTTCCTTAGGTAATGATGGTTCCATGTAATCCGACGCCCTTCTCCCGCTCCATGTAAGCTTCGCTCGCTCCTCGGTCGTCTCCAAATGTAGTAGGCTAGTGTCTGACACCTGTTCACTAAACGGTTATCCCCGGATGTTTCACTACAATTCCGAGCGAAGTATTCCCTAATGAGTGTATCAATCGGGAACATTCCCATTGAAGAAGTGTATCACTTGGGAATAAGTCGTGAATAAACGGGAATCCCTTCGTAGTACTAATAATAAAATCAATTCAATTCTCGTTGAAATGTGTAGGTACATTCATTCATCCATACATTATTTTAGTTCAAAATAATATAATATGGCATAGTTATTTAATGAAATAGATTTACACTTCTCAGTTAGGAAGTTATATAGTTATTTTTAAAACACTAATTATTCGATGGATAAATTGTTCTATACATATTATTAATTATTATGTATATTGTCTTGTATAATTTATATTTTATAAGTAAAATGTAAACGGTGGGGTCATTAATGTCGTATCCTTTTTTTATAATCGCATTCCATACAGGGAGGACTCACTGGGGCCTGCGGAACCCGAAAGTTAATAATGTCGATAATTGTAGGCTGTAGACTTGACATCGATAATTTCTCCGATAGTTCACACCTCTATTTGTCGATATATTGCAAGTACTTGTAGCGTTCGCCAGTTTGCCTATCGTTCTTAAATCCAGTTTCTAACAGCTATTACTGATTTAGAATGTCGCTATAATTATATATTAGCAATATTAACATATGTATTGCTGTGTGAACGCAGTCAGATGTCGCTTGTTATAAGAAATCACGTTAATTTCCTTTAAAGGCTTGCATCACTCCTTACTTAGCAATTTATTATTTATCGATAAGAAGGATAGGTACCGTGTAACACCTGCAAGAATGGAATAGGTCCTGACGCGTCAGTTTTGTAACTCTATGAGATTTTATAACAACCCAAGTCCGTCGTGTTGTTGGGATTTAAATTGTCTATAAAATTGTTGGTACGTAAGTGTCAACTATTGTATATTAATCAAAGCTTATAGATGAATTTGAGATCCTTTTCGTGGTATGCCGTCGTCCTGTTTCTGTCGTTTGGAAATGTTTTCATTTTTGTGTATAGTTACAGTCATGGCGTACCATGGAATGGCGCAGTGTTATGGGCAGCGTTGAACGCGCCGCTTCCTCACACTTAAATATCTAAATACTTGTATCACGTCGCCACAAGTTCAGTAGCACTCGATGTAGGCAGTTCTTTGTTTAACAAACTACTTGTTTTAATCAATCTATTGTCTTGTGGACTTATCGCGACATAGGAAGCGGCAGTCAATATTGAACTTTAAACCAACGCAATAGAGTAGTTGTTGCAAGCAGTTCCCCGAAATTGGTTAGTAAATAGTAGCACTGGCCGCCTCGGCTGGCCACGGACGCCGATCACGGTGTATTGTATGTTTTTTGTATTGTGTAAATATTTTGGATTTATTAAGAATATTATTATATTGATTAAAAAAACATTGTAAATGGACGTGTTTTGGGCGTTTTATTTTTATTTTCCCTTCTCCTGGTTCAATCAACACCTCACTCATCAGAAATATCATGTCCTGGCAAAGAAACAACATACAGAAGATCAAGTAAAGAAAGACCAAAGAACAAGTCCGAGTGCATGGACTAAATCCTGTACCCTATTTGCCTAACTCTTGATTAATTGCAGATGTACCCTAATTCCCTAATCACAATCTGAATAATTTTGGAGGATATTGTTAATCCATTGCTTGATATATGCGAAAAAGGAGAATGGGCGTTTTTGCCCTGAAGCCCAATAACGTTAAGATATATACAAATTGAAAGATCTCACCAAGGATAATATTTCTTATTATGAAGACTTCTCTTGATTGTTAGTACCTGCAACCTGTAAGAAGCTACAGAGCTCTAAATGTGAGTAATAATATATGATTCTAGTATTTTGTCAGTTAATTAAAATTTAGTGCCTTGTAAACATCATCTTTCAAGCCTATAAACGATATTTTTTGAACATTGGCCTCCTAGATGCTGTTTTAGGAACAATATTTTTATGAGTCGGTCGACCGGACGGAACGTTAAGCCTGCCGCATCCTCGAAAAGCGTTAAAATATATGCCAATGGAAAGTGTACGTTACCCCAGCAGGAAAGTGTCTCCTAGAGTTATATGAGAAGAACGTTTAATTTGTGCCTTAGCTGCTGTAAATGTGCCCCCACATAAAAAATGTGTGCCCCCTCTCGTTTTGGAAAAAAACGGAAAAAACGATTCCTGCTGGGGTAACGTTTTTCTAGCAGGAAAATTCTAAACGAATGATCGGAAAGAGAAAAATTGTGCACGGCCAGAGAGCTTATATGTGTGCCAAAATGTGCCCCCAAAAATAAAATCTGTGCCCCTTCAGGTTTTCGAGATATTGCATTTCCTGCTGGAGTAACGTTTTGCAGAATCGTATATCTCTAAAACCATTGCATGTGCCCCTGTAGAATAAACATACACGAGTAGCTCTTAATGTGTGCCCCTTAGTGCCCCAATTAGATTTAAGAAAATATTTATAGTTTTCAAGTTATCGCGGTTTTATGAAAACCCGAAAAAACATCGCAGCGCCTAAATGAGACAAGGTATAAGTTGGCTGAAAACTGTATTCGGTCCTTCTTGACGCTAATAATAACCATACAAAGTTTCAAAACTGTTCATGCATGCGTTTTTGAATAATCTTGCTAAAAGTCAAAACGATGGTGTCATAACTTTGACGGCAAAATACAAGGAACCGGCTCAATCCCAGATGTGCAGGTGTATACCAAAATCATGTGCCTTTAGTCAAAAATATATGGTGAAAATATTCGGCTTGGAATGATTCGCATTAAGTAAATATTAACAAAAAACCAAAATATGTAAACAACGGGTGGTTATCCGACCAAATTCGAATGACTACTAAAAAGCGACGGATTCATACATATCGATGACCTTCTTTATTGGACGTATTATACCTAAGCTCAAGAGTTCATTAGCGTCAAGAAGGACCGAATACAGTTTTCAGCGAACTTATACCTTGTCTCATTTAGGCGCTGCGATGTTTTTTCGGGTTTTCATAAAACCGCGATAACTTGAAAACTATAAATATTTTCTTAAATCTAATTGGGGCACTAAGGGGCACACATTAAGAGCTACTCGTGTATGTTTATTCTACAGGGCCACATGCAATGGTTTTAGAGATATACGATTCTGCAAAACGTTACTCCAGCAGGAAATGCAATATCTCGAAAACCTGAAGGGGCACAGATTTTATTTTTGGGGGCACATTTTGGCACACATATAAGCTCTCTGGCCGTGCACAATTTTTCTCTTTCCGATCATTCGTTTAGAATTTTCCTGCTAGAAAAACGTTACCCCAGCAGGAATCGTTTTTTCCGTTTTTTTCCAAAACGAGAGGGGGCTAAGGCACAAATTAAACGTTCCACTCATATAACTCTAGGAGACACTTTCCTGCTGGGGTAACGTACACCAATGGAAAGAGTTTTCCAAGGCGAACCCTCTGTGGGCGAACCTTTGCTGCTAACACGACTTTTGCCAATTGTTGTCAGTTTAAAGCGCTTATCCTAAAACTTGGCAACGTCGCAAATAGCTGTCAAATATTTACCTGTTTTGATTAATTTGGCAATATTACTGTATGGGAATATGAAATTTGGCTAACTAGTGAACTAAAATATTGATTATGAAATGAAATTATTACTCCCCTCGCACTTGCATTCTATTCTTCTTCTGACAAACCAAAACAATAGAAACCTAACCGAGAATTCCGAAAATGTCTATCTATATCTGTGGGTGTCACAGACGCATCGGGTGATCGGAAGCGCGGCCGCGAACGAATGGAGCGGCGGGCGGCGCGGCGCGGCTAAATCAAACTTGGAATCATGCGAACAATATTAACAATGAACGAACTGGTGCATAAAAATCAAAATATTTTATTTCACTTAAACCTACATGAAACGTCAGAACCTAGATGCACGGTTCCATTTGGTCTTTTCCTATGGAGAAGAGCCGGCAAGAAACTCTACGGTCCATCATTATAAAAACAACACATAAGTCTTATTAGGCGTGTTGTTCGCGTATGTGTGGCAAACACACAGGTACATATACGCCAGGACATCAACCTACTACAATCTGTCAAATTTCTTTAATAGATTTTCAACTTTATCACTAAAGCGTAAGGTTCAAAGTTGATTGGGAAAATTTGACAGTTTCGGGTAGGTAGACCTGCTGTCGTCTGTACCTGGCAACATCATACAAAGTATTTAATTAAATTTAACAATGAGATTAGAATAAATATCATTGGTCGACCTAGACACAGCCCAGGGGAGGGGTCATGACCCCCTACTACTACTGTGGGCGCACTGTAGGTCTAGCTCGATTTTTATAACTGTGCACTTGGAGCTGTCAAAATCGTAGGTTGTTAGTATTGAATTCACCCGTCTCGTTTCACCTCCTCAGTGCCCCGATGCCTCTTAATACGGTCTACTCAAGTCGTGTCGTCTCCACAGTTCTGTCTTAATATTCGTGTTATTATTTAAACCGCATACACTGTAAAATTATGACGTTGACAGGCGCAGTTATAATAATCGAGTTATAGTGTTGGTTATTGCGCAATAGAAAAAAAGTTTGCAGTTAAGATCAAATTATAATTTACGATCACATATTACACAAACGTTCGCGCATTCCGAAAAGTTGTAGAGTACCTACAACACCACAACTATTCGAAATGCGCAACAGTGTCTAAACGTGTTCAAAGCTTGACCGCCACCGATGAACTCTGCTTAGCTCCGGCCGGTCTGAGCGTAATGTTGTAGACTGTCTGGCGTCCCGACTAGTCAACTCAGTAACGGATTTCCGACATATATATAAATATAAAGTACCTGGTCGAGCTCTGTTCGGGTGAAAATAGATAACATATCGTCCAGGTATACCAACGTATAAAACAAACTAGATCGATTTTTCGTCCCCGTAAACCCAAATATTGCAACTTTCATCGAAATCGTTAGCCGTTTTCGAGAACGTGATTACAAATATATATGTATATATTAAAAAAATACAAATAAATGCAATGCAATGCATATCTACAAATATTGCTAATTTAATAGTAGTGGACATATATAATATATATGTTTTTATGTAAATAGGATATCGGAATCAATTTTACACATCATAATAAAATAAATAAAAATAAAACAGATGGAGTCGACATTTCCATCTACGCCTGAGAAGCAATAGCGAAAAAAACTCAGGGGTTAATCTCTTTTAAAGTCCAGAGATATAATCTTGGTTAGCCTCAGTACAACGAACCGAGAGACGTATTTCTATGTAAACATGCGCGGCGCGCTGTTAAAGGGTTAGAATGAAATGAGTAGTTTCGAAGGAGCCATATTAAAAAGACAGTACAGTAAATTACAGTTTATTTAATTAAAGTTGAACATTTATACGCACTTAGACACTGTTGGTCGCAGTAAGCACGATACATCAACACTTATGGCACATGTCTAGTGTTCCAAGAAAATATTACGGATAAACAGTAAAAATTATCGAAGGATACAGCGGACCAACTACCTAATGTGTATGGATCATGAGTTGGAGCCAACATGATGCTAGTTGAACTCATTTTTTACAGCAACATTTTATAATGGTTAATAACAGTGGCATGTTTTTTCTGTAAATTCAGAGATTCCTTTTTTGAGAGAAATATAATGATTAATTTTTAAACATTGTTTAATAAGAATTCCTTGACATAAAGGAGATAGTTTTTTTGGTTCGGCGATTAGGGCCTCCAAAGATTGTGGCGTCTATTAATGAAACGCATGTTGATTTGTTACTTATGATCTAGATTACAGTGGTAGTAATAATTATAGTTTGTCTAACGGGAATACTGAGAAATACGATCATAACCCAAAACTTCACTAAAAGAGCTATTGTTATTTAGTGAGTAGGTTGGCTTCAGCTATATTATAATTTAGTAAAATAGTGCACTGTTTAGTAGTAAATAGTAGGAATATAGGTGTTTTGAATAGTTCATGAAATCCAAAATCACATAAGTGCCAAAATGCTTTACCACTTTTTTCCACTTATTAAGTGGCAATAAATGGTAAAGCATTTTTATTACTTTAAGTATATCAATTTCAACGTTTGATGACTTGGAGCAGATATAATTTAACTCAAAATTTATGCAAGTCGCTCCACCTCATCTTGATACCGTGTCCAAGATGAAAATACTTTAATACCGCACGTTCAACATTACACAACCAACAGCAGCAACGTCTGCCTACCAAACAGTTGCAACAATACCCAGCAAGAGTAGCTCTAGTGTTAGAAATTGAAGATTTGTGTTAGAAAATAAGCGTATTCTAAAAAATATTACTATTGTTCTCTTTGGTGACAATGAATCTTTCGCACATTGCATTGAAATCTTACTGAAGAATAACATAACATTCTTCTGGAGTAAATTTAATTTAATTTTAATTGACGGCACGGTTGGCGCAGTGGTTAAGCGATTGACTGCTGCGCTGCGTGTCGCGGGTTCGATTCCCGCACGGAAATGAAATGAAATTGTTTATTCTGTAAATAGGATATTGGAATCACTTTTACAAATAAAAAATATTTGTATGACCTACAATTAGTTGTTCCGGGTCTGGCTGTTTGTGTATGTGAGTTTAAATGTTTGTAAACGCACCCACGACACAGGAGAAATTCCTAGTGTGGGGAAAGGTTTAAAAAAAAAAAAAAAATGCTGTACCATCTTGATGATTCCACATTCATTACAATGCATCCACAGAGGAACGGAAAAAATAAAAATGAATGAAGTTTTGTTGTCACAAGTGTCTATTTCGATTCGATTTTATTTAACTCGTTACTCGAGTAAATAAAATAAAGGTCTATTTTCTCTCGAGGTGCCACTCGATGTAATCGCGTTTAGTTAAATATCACCAACACTGCCACACTAGTTCAACATGTAGATATAGATATATTTAGGTTTAACCGCCAAAATACTGTAATGTACAGTCGCAGTTTTATTAAGAGTGAAAATATATGTTCTGTGGGTTAGTACTGTCAGTTGATAACGTGTAATTTGTCATTAAAATCGTCATGGTATCGTCGTTGATTATCAGGTTGACAGTGGAATGTGAGTAGAAGAAAACGCTCTTTACAAAGTCGAACAAAGCTGATCTTAGCCGAATGTCACTGACTTAAACCCCAATGTACGAATATTGAACGGTTACTGTTTTTTAGGATCCTTTTCTTTAAGTTTTTTTTGGGTGCATTTCATACGTGTGAAGCTGCTGGGAACCTCGCTCTAGAACCTATACCTACCTTAGATTCAACTTGAATCGAATTACATAATCGGGAAAATCGAGTGCCCTGATCGTATGAGACTGAGTAACATCACTAGAGTCAAATTGACAGCCAACCAAAAACTACATTCTGTTTCACGTTAATTTAAAAAATATTTTATCCAGAATAAATAAACTTAAAAATAATATTAGACACAGGTGTGAACCTGCTGTATCGTCCAATGGATTATTTTTTTACTTAGTAAAAACAGATGTGGTTACCACCCCGATCTGTAATTATTTATATATTTTTTTTAATAAAATCGATAAAAAACGCTTCAATACAAACATTTTTGACATTGACGACCATCATTGGAATTGAATCAACTGAGTGCATTATCAAAACATTTTCTTTTTATTACTATTTCTTATTTTCGGTTAGACTTTATTTAAAAAAAACGACCATTTAAAATGATAAATTGGTAACTTCTTTTTAGGTATAGTACGATTAATAGACGTTACAATACAGGGGGCCCAAAAAAAACTATCTCTTTTAATTTCTTGTGTTAATTAATATCCACACTATAATACCTGTTCTAATACGACCCACCAACTTTTTAAACAATGTTTATTCATGTAAATATATATCTTAAAATATATTAATATTTTATGACTAGTCTATGTATTGAATTACATGCTTTGCATGTTATGTGCAGAATAATATAAACGTAATTAATCTATTCGATATAATTGAATATCTTTGTACAATATTAGAGAAGTTACATTTACATTTTTTACAATGGTTGGTCTCATGGCAACACTAAAGTTGGTAGTTTAAGTAGTTCTGTTAGTTTCCGCCAATGTCTGACTTACATTATTCATTTATACTTCATTCAAGTAAAGTAAATAAGAGAGAATACTTTACGAGCACCAAAAATCAGTATTAAAATTAGGCCGTAGTGTAATATTTAAATAACATTTAAATAGCAATTAATTAATAACTTTATCTAGTTCGTAAACGACACGTTTGACGAAACGAATAAATATCGAAATAGCTCATTAACATATTTTATAAATCTATAACACAAAACATTCAATGCACAAAAGAATTTCAAACCGGCATTATTTCTAAATAAAAAGTTCACAATCAGACTACAATAGTTTAACAAGCATATACCAGCATTTAGTAGTAAATAAACAGTGTTACCAGACATATTTCATTTCTCGGAAGTAAAAAATACTTGTTGTCATTGGTCACCGACGATCTGACTTGACGGCCATCCTGTAGCGGTTTATGCAAACTATCACTAATTTCTAGTGAAGTTTTTACTAAGTTTATATAAAGTAATCGACCAAGACATTTCGACAACTGGACTGTATCAATTCATGAAAACCGATCCCGCGATGGCGTCAAATAAGGTGATAAGATCGCTAGCAGATATTAGACGCTTCACTCAAGTCACAGATTGAGATCACTGGTTTACTCCGCAAAATAATTTAAATGAAAAGCGACTCTTGCTACGACACAATAAAGTGCAATTCAGGTTGCACAGCGCTATTTATATGTAGTTCGATTCAAACTTAATGGCGACTCGAAATAGTACTCCACCCCTCACTCCCGCAGACACATGAATTCGTTACTGCGCAGCGACTCGCCTCATGTTCCGAGCCGCCATTTAATTTGAATCGAGCTGTACGTAGTTATATTCACCTAGAAGTTGCCTCTCTTGCTATCACGTAACTCTCATCTACGTTACGCTCACTGAATTGGCCCGACAAGTCGAGCCCGCCGCGTACTTGTAGCTTCATACCTAAAATGCGGAGTGCGCTTTCTGAACTATTCTGTGTTCAAGTGAAGATTCATTTTTGTGTAATTCAATTAATTGTTCACACGACACCGACAAAATTAAATAGGAATGAACGTTCAACTGTTCCTTTCATTGAACTTTTCGGTAATTCGGTAGAAGATGGCCGAGTGCCGAAATTGAACATCGTTGGATCGGTTCACTAATGAATAAATTTTTCACTTTTGATTAATTTTGTGTCCAGACGTTTTACTTCGAGTGAAACATACTGCACGTGAATGGAGGTAAAAATTAACAAAAAGTGAAGCGTCCGGCTAATATCGGCTTAACGATCGTTTGGTTAACTTGGTCGGCTAATATTGTGGAACATGATGTGTATTAAAGTACATTTTCCCCATTCCCTCGAGAGTGGCGGAAGTCTTATTGGTTATTAACAGTGATCGGAGTAGGTAGATTGATTTTTGGTACTTGTATCATAAATGCACACAGAAAGAATAACATGGATAAGCCATTTTTCCGGAAAGCAATTCCGGTATTTCCGGATTCAATTAAATATTGTTAATGTTGGTAGTGATATTATTTTCACAACACAGTAACAAACAAAGAAGTGCACTCTACGAACCGAAGTAAACGAGTGAGCTACCTAGCATGTCGTCGGCGGGCGTACGCATTTTGATAACCGGTTAGTGCACCACCAATGATCCTTTGTTCTGATTGGTCGTTGGGTTGTGTCAAATCGTGACTGTGTGCCGTTAAAAAAAATTATGAAGAATACAATATTGCTCATTTTAATACAATTCCTACCTAAGTTCCGTTTTCTTTTAAATAATCACCCAATTCCGGAGGAATGTCCATATTAATATATACGTTTCGGATCAATGACCCCAATTCAATCTACCTGCTCCGATCACTGGTTATTAAGTATATTGTGCGTAAACTCACATTTACTATCCACCCAACTTTTTAAACCTGAGACCCAGGCGCTACCACCTCCTGATCAAGTGTCCTTTACATACATGAGCTATCAAACAGTATGGATAATAGAAATATATGATCGAATGAAGTCAAAATTTCACTATAATAGCCTTCGCTTCGTTACGCAGAACGAGTATTTCTCCTATATATAAACATCACACATGCAGATGTGTACCTAATTACTAAACCCACATTTTGCCGGTTATGTTTTAGTCCCATCTAACAGGAGCCGAGCGTATTGCCGTCAACCGGGCACACATCCAGACTCCGGGCTACTACTGAGAAATTCCTGACGGAAAAACTCAGTAACACTTTGCTCGACCAGGAAATTTAACCCAGGATCTCACCATTTTGGCATTTGCTCAAGTAATAGTCTAATCTCACCGATTACAATAAGTACTTGATCACTTGATTTCGAGAATACACAAAATGCCTCTACTCTCCATGATCTGATAAAATAAGCTCAGTGAATTGACTCACCACGCCATACCTATAATAAATACGTAACCCTACTTGGCAGTCGGGTAATACGGAATAAGTCCCGACGGTCTTACGAGGCCTGAGTCCCAGGGATACCCCTAGATGTTACCCCCGCGAAGTCTTTGCAGTGAAATAAGTACTACAGGCCTACCATTTAACTGAGCTGTTCAGGCATTGTCTGTTAAGGCTGTGCATTCTAAAAGTTGGCAAGGAGCTGTCAAATACTTACCTGTTCTGATTACATACATACATGAACTCTCTCCTTCTTCTCATGAAAAAACTAGAGAACGCCACCTGCTACGCTTACTGCTATCCTTACATCTTGGAAATATCGCTCTATAGTGCACTAAAATGTTCTTCGATGAACCGGAGAACTTTGTACCATCGAAGAACTTCATATCTATACATAGTAAGGACTATTTCTGCTTGCAGCGCTCGGCGGCTATAGAACCGGGGCGGTAACAGAAGTGGTCATCGTGTTCACGGGATTTTGTTTTCAAACTGCTTAGATATGAAGTTCCACCAACCACATGAGACAAAATTTATATTTTTTCGATTTTTCGACTGTTTCTTTGGGTTTTTCCTAAATCACATTCCAGTATTGAGGCGATCAAAAATTATACTATACTACTACTAATAATAATACTCAAATCGGTCGAACTATATTCGAGTGTTTGCGAGACTGACGCAAGGCAATTGGTTTTTAATTAAAGATATGAAAGCAATAACATTAATATCATAACACTGAATATTTAGTTACAGATATTAAAAAGCTTTTGGAAACATTACAAATGCCATTTTTACACTTAAAACTATTACAATACCTAATTGAATGCAATTATAGCAATTCTTATTTATTAATTTAGTGCACTGTAAATCGCGATATTTCATATTTTTATACAATTAAAAACAGGTAAATTTTTGACAGCAATTTGTGACGTTGGCAACTTTTAGAATGCACGCTCCTGTAGGGTGTTTCAACCTGATGTTTCAACGTACAGTGATGCCGAAGTAAAGGAACAACAAGCCGAGTCTTCAGAGCTCGTCATCAAAGTGGTCGCCCATGAGGTCGCTGCCGTAGTCCGTGGCCTCGCTGCCGACGAACACGTCGTGATGCAGCAGGATCTCCGCGAACGACAGCAGGTCGTTGTGATCATCATCTGCTGACGCAAACAGGTGGTCTACTTCTTCGTCTGCTATTTCACTGGAAAGACGAGGTGAGTTTAATGAGGACGGCACAAAAGACTAAAATATAGGAATATAAAAAATCGAAAGTAGCTAATCTTTATCTTTGTTCGTAATTTATTTGCCAAACATGTAAACAAACGAGTTTTAGGAAAAACTACTGTAATGCGACTGTTTTACGACTTTTTAATAGTACTAGTCATTAGTTATTTACAATTGCATAAAGTTGATGTTTGCTTTAAGTGGAAATAATATTAATTCGAAACAAGGATTTAAATAGACCTTAGGTGAAAAATTTCCAAACATTTATAAGGTCAAATGAAATTACTTAGCGAAACTTTGTAAGCTTGTTGGGAATGATGAAGCAACTGTTCATTTTTTTAAAGTAAAAACTTCTTTAAGCGTGTTTAGCGAATTTTGGTAGGGGATAAACATGGATTCGCGTCACCGACGCGCCGTAGTGCGTTACTATAGAATTTAGATGGCGCTAATACCAGTCATTTTTTGTTGTCATGTTTAGATATCGATACCAATCACATCTATGAAGAATAAAAAAATAAAACTACTTCAGGCCTGTAATCCCCGAACCGGTTAGGCAGTGGTGTACCTATAGTACACCCACATACTCACGCTCACGTGTGCCTGAAATCACAGACCGATCGATCGGTGTGTGTGATGTGTACAGTTACACATACATCACATCACATTCCACACCAACATTTTCACCATTCAATTTTTTAACTGATATTTAATTAACTACCCACGGTCGGTTTTAGGGTTCCGTAGTCAACAAGGAACCCTTATAGTTTCGCCATGTCCGTCTGTCTGTCTATCCGCGGCTTAGCTCAGAGACGGTTAGTACTAGAAAGCTGTAATTTGGCATGGGTATACATATTAAAAACCCCGACAAAGTGGTAAAATAAAATCAAGAAACAATTTTTTTACCTCCCCTACATGTAAAGTGGGGATGATTTTTCAATTCAAGGATGCGTTTGCGAAATATTAAGCTTTAAAGTGCTAATTTTTGTTACAGTCATGTCCACTCCCTCTTTAATATAATTATCAAATAACTTCTCCCGCTCTGGGTGGAGCAGGAGGGCGTGTCAGACTCTTACTGACAAAAACCCACCCGTTTTCCTTCCCCCTCTGCCAGGTAAATGGTTATACTTGGATTTGTGAAAAAATTCACAGCAGTAGCATACGAGTATATAACGAAGTTAAAAGGAAACCTATCACAGCTAAGTATGCTTTACAGGTTAACCAGTAATAATCGACCAACTTAATTTTGCAGTTTGAAAAAACACAACAACATATTTTTCATGTGCATGTTTTTCAACTACAATGTTAAGTTTGTTCTTGGGATAAATTCGTCCCAACTACGGAATCCTTCATTGTGCGTGGACACACACTTGATGGTTTTTATGTTTTATCATGTTTAGATACCGACATCCACCGCGTATGCGTCGTTTTGCTAACTAATTTTATTTGACCTCATAGATAATCTTAGCTCATAAACCATGATTAATCGCTGAAAATGCATGGCGGTGATTCCGATAGTCCTTGGAGATAAATGTTTTTCTTGTACCTAATCGTAAGATCATATGAGAATCATGCAGGTTAGTCTGAGATGCTGTCTAAATAATATCTTTGGACCTGCATCCTAATCACAATCTAAATGATTTGGAAGGATATTGCTAATCCATGTAAACTATAATTAATATTATAAAGATATTTTTTTTTTTTAATGTTTGTTTGTAATGAATAAACTCAAAAACTACAGAACCGATTTATGCAATTGAAAGGAAATCGCGCTCTAGCACAGTGATTACATATAGTATGTAATCTTGAGCACTAAAGCAATTGGATTCGGTAAGCGATGTTTAATAGCTACAACAACGTTGCACTTATTCGAATATCAGTTCGATAAGAATGAGTGAAGAGATTTTCCACAGTGATTTAACATAACTGGCGAAATGTCGGTGTACCTAGTATAGGTTCACCTCTGCCTAACCCTGCGGGGTAAACAGGCGTGATGTTATGTTATTTAATGAAAACTACAGTTTTTAGAATTATTAGACAATCATAAAATCCTCTTGTTCTTTGCACTTTGGTGTTAAAAAGGCCACCTTTGTGGCTGTATCTATAACGCATACTACGTCAGGCAAATACTACATCGCGCAAGCATAGTTATCCAACCGTCGGGCAGTAGCCCACCAGACACAAGGCCCGTCTGGTCGGAGAATCCTCCCTTTTCAATAGGGGATGAGGAACTTTTCACCCTGTTTCTGATACCTCTATGCCTTGACTAAATTTAATATAAAGATTTAAAAATATATACATATATATACATTTTAGTTATAAGCTCTAAAAACTTTGTGATATTGTTACCTATCGATAGAAGGTAAAGTGTTACGTACCTTTTCCTGTAATAATTTTAACCACATTAAAAATTAACGTATTTAGACAAGATGCAGGTGGCAACACGTCGCTGAATTACGGATGAGGAACTTTTCATATTCCTCATACCTCTATCTATACCTTTTTTTTTGGGTGGGAAATTATCAAATAACTTCTCCCGCTCTGGGTGGAGCGGGAGGACGTGTCAGACTCTTACTGACTAAAACCCACCCGTGTTCCTTCAGTTGCCTGTACGTTGCCAGGAGCCGCGGTATCACCTCTATCTATACCTTGACTGAACTCCATATAAAGATAAAAAGACATACAACGTGTTCCTTTTAATATCCCATAACTATATGTTTTATATCATGCTGTAAGTAAAAATAATACTATAATTCCTACAAAAGGTACCAAAAAAAAAAATTGTTTCGTTCGAGTAAATCATTTACATTCAAAAATACTTAAAGCTAAGAAAATGCGATGTTGTAAATTTTTTTATGGACAAAATTGTGAGATTTAAATGATTTTTTATATTTCACGTAAGGGTGTTTTACATTCCGCCTGACGCAGGTCCTCACCGGACATGGTTGTTTCGGGAGGTTCCTATTTCGTATCAGGCGGGAGGAAACGCCCGGGTGTCATCACTGCGTGGATCGCCCGGAGGACACGGTTGAGCATACGGTGGAGGTCTGTCCGGCTTGGGCAGAGCATCGCCGTGTCCTCGTGGAGGCGATCGGCGGCGGGGATCTCTCGCGTCCGGCCCTAGTCCAGGCCATGGTACGGAGCGAGAGGGCATGGGAGGCCGTCACCTCCTTCTGCGAAGCAGTAATGCTCGCGAAGGAGGAGGCAGAACGCGTGAGGGAGAGGCAAATTTCGCGCCCTCACGCCCCTAGCCGCCGCAGGAGACGCCCTGGGCGTCGGGAATCGCAGGCCGATTCCCAGCCACCGTAGGCGCGGGCTTGCGGACGGTGAGCAATGGGTAGCTCGCCGTCCGATAAGGACCAGGCGCGGGTCGACGGCGCGTTGTGTTCCACGCGCGCCTCAAAGAGATGTCAGCAAGTGAAGGGGTCCGATAGGACCGATGCCTGCCGGGGTTGCGGGAAAGTCCGAAAGGGATACCGTGGCCCCTGGCAACGTACAGGCAACGGAAGGAACACGGGTGGGTTTTAGTCAGTAAGAGTCTGACACGCCCTCCCGCTCCGCCCAGAGCGGGAGAAGTTATTTGATAATTTCCCACCCAAAAAAAAAAGGGTGTTTTACATAAATAATCGTGACTTTGTCGAATTATCTATCTATATAAGGTCCCATTAAAATAGATGGACAAACTTTTAGAAATCATTCAGAGCACCAAAATATAATAAGGACAATGGTAAAAAAATTACAAGAAAAACGCATTAGGTACTTACAAGAAAAATACACTAAAAATGTTGGTTACCCAATGCCATTTATTATTTTAGGTCAAAATAAAATCACTAATCAGTATTTTTTTTGCTTGGATATCTTTGGTTAGACGTACTGCACGCTGTGTTAAAAGTTGTCCATCTATTTTAATGGGACCTTGTATATGTAAAAATTAATTGCCGTGCATTAGTCTCGCTAAAACTCGAAAATGGCGCGACCGATTTGAATAATATATTTTTGTTTTGTTCGCGGGGTGGGTGGTTTATGAGAACAAAAATTTATAAAAAATCCAAGGAACAGCTGAAAAATCGAAATTGATATTTTGACAGGACAACGTCTGAAGGGTCAGCTAGTTTTGAATAAAAAAGAAAAACACATGACATGGTACCATAGAGCAACGGTCGGAAACAGGCGGACCACGAAATGTCGGAACTTGGACCGCCAAATACTGTTAAATGTTGTTGTCTATTACAATAATGAATTTTTTGAAAAACAAATTCCGTTCGAGATTAACAGACGAGCCCACTTTGAAGACACTTCGCATTAGCTGTTCCCCGCGTGAACCAAACTATAAACAAACTGGCCTTTTGTTTTATAATAATTATCTTGTACATAAGTTATTAAAAATAAAAAAATCAACTAGAAAGTATTATGAGTATTTTTTTCTGGACTTCGATTAAGAATTTCAACAATATCTGGACCCCAAATAAAATTACTTGCCGACCCCTGCCATAGAGTTGTGGGATATAAAAAGGGTATATAACACGTTGTATATATAAGTCCGACTAGTCCAATAGTCCGGCGTTTTCTAACTTAGCTCTCCTGCCATAGATATCCGTCTCCTACTCTGTAATCCGGCAGGTTTTATACTAAAGTGCCGGGACTACAGCGCGCCAATTGATCTTTGTCGCTCTGTAGTCCGATCCGATTCTACGAGTACGTAAACTAATAAAGATTTTTTACTTTGCAAATCTGTGTTAAAATTATTTCTTACTGGCTAGATGACATTTCCTATAGAAATCCAATACCGGATTATAGTTTCCGATAATCTTGGCTAAAAAAATTGGGTGCCGGATTACTGAGCGCCTACTGTATTGCAATTTAGTTATTAGCTGAATGAGTTTTTGAAATTGTAGTAACCAATCGATAGAAAGTAAAGTGTTACGTACCTTTCTCTGTAATAATTTTCGCAACATTAAAAATCAAAACGTCGTTAAATTACGACGTGAAAGAATAAATTAACTGTGTACTACACAAGGCTCCCGCAGACAGGCGCGACACGACGGTGAGACGCGATTCTGGTAGAACAATTTCCATGAAGATTTTAAAGAAATTGTTCTACTAGAGTCGTGTCGCGCCTGTCTGCGGGAGTCTAAACGCCTACTACTAGCGAACAAAATCAAATTGGCTATAAAACAAACATCTGGGCTAGAAACAAATATTTTGTGCTTGGAACGAAACTATCCCTAGGGCTTTCTTAATGGTGTCTGTCCCTGTGTGCGGTTTTGGGACCAAGAAAGTAAAGACGGTTTCCTCACGATGTTTTCCTTCACCGATGTCCAAGATAACTAAAAAAATACATTAAAATTTGTCACATTGGCATTTGGCCTGGTTTTGAACCCTCAATCTCGTGCATGAGAGGCGAGGCCTAAACCACTGGGCCATCACGACTTGATTATGTGCACCTAAAGAATGCCTAATCCATTAGGTGTATTTTTCTGCTGTGAACCTAATAATCGCATTTTTCTTTCTATTTACTCCGATTACAGGGGCAAAACTCAAGGATAATTCGATTCAAAGTAGTAATGAATTTACTCACTCATTGTTAGGTATGATCCAGGTGTGTATTTCTGCGAGATCGATGATCCCGTCCTTGTTGAGATCCAGGTCGTTGTCGAACTTGTCCTTCTCTGATATCAGCCAGGTTTTGTCCTGCTGGTTACCTGTTGGGATAAGCGAATTATCACGTTAATTTAGTGTCATGTACGACGAGTAGATTGTGTCCCTACACACACATACACACACTTATCTTTACTTTCTGCGCCTCTCATCTCAGACCGAAAACGTTGCGTTATACAAGGTTATCTTAAATTGGCTAGCTAAACTCCGCAGACGCGATGGGTATCGACATCTAAACATGATAAAACAAAAATCAATTAATCAACGTTCGCAATTTATTTGCCAAACACAACTGTAATGCGGTAATGCCTACACATAAAGTTCAGTTTGCGCTAAAACTTCATATTTTTTTAATGACTTTCTACATTACTGTCGTCAGTCTGAAATCAACTTTATTTACACTCTCATAAATTTGATGTTTGTTTAAGTGGAAATAACATCAATTGGAAACAAGGATTTATTAGATAGACCTTAATTTGGTGTTTTTTTACCGCAATTATTTATTAAAAACTGTTTTTTTTATGTGTAAACTTCACAAACGCCATGGGTATCGATATGTTAACAGAAAACAGTTTTTCTCAACTCATCAATTCAAGTAAAAACACGAACAGCGGTCGTTAACTTCCCAAAAACATCATCAAATCTTTCAATTTAGCTATATCTATATTTTGTTAATTTAATATTATAAATAGGTAAAATTTGTTGGCTTGTAAGTTTGTATGTAGGGGTAATCTCCGAAACTACCAGTCGGATTTGAAAAATTCTTTCTGCATTGGATAGCCTAACTCTTGAGGAAGGTCATAGGCTCGCGGACGAAGTCACGATCAGAGGCTTATCATGTATATAAAAATAAGCATTCAAACGAAAACCATTTATTTCAATTAAACCATTTAAAGGTACTTTTAAATTGTGTGGGCACCATGTACCGACTATAAAGCTACCATTTAGGTACTGAGTATGTCTTTCATTGACTTGAATGTGCCCTGGCGGCTGAGAGTTTGTCATGCTCACTCTAATGTCTCGCTGGCGGTGGCGCGTGTGTTGGATCATTTAGCTCCCTTCAAAATGGTTGAGCTGAATGGTGCTAATCCATGCGTCATGTTCGTGAACGGGCGCCGTCAGTAGGGACTGGTCATCTCTTAGCTGCCACGGCGATTTTAATTTAATTTATATTTTTATTTCTAACGGACGCTTTTAATGTTTTGCATCGTTCTCACATGTATAACTTCAACTTGAATGATGTAACCAATATTATGTAACCATTTTATTTTATTTAAAAGAGTGTCCGTGGAGTTTCTTGCCCGTTCTTCTCCATAGGTACCTACTACGCTTTGGAATGGGCGACTAGCTTCATATTTCTGACTGACTGACCCCTTGACTATTCAAAAGTGCCTGTAATTGGTTTATTTGAAATAAATGCTTTGAGTTTGAGTTTGAATTGTCAAGGAGTCGCTCAGTCAGAAAGATGAAGCTAGTTGGTCATTCCAGCGTCGACTAACTAATAATTACAACAAGCAATTCCATCATATCGATATGTTTGCTCTTTCTGCTGGTAGATTCAAAAATATTATATTCAAAACAGTCACTAGTAATTTTAATTAAGATTTGCATGATGAGTTTTTCTTTACTTTTGTTTTACTATTTAGCACAAAAAATGATTTCTTAACTTAAATTATTGTAGTTTGTAGGTTTTAGTATATAGCATAGTTTGTAAAGATTATTTTGTATGTGTATTCCGTGGAAAATGTAGTTGGTTACATATTTGGCCGTTTCTTATGTATGTCATCCTAAAAAATGTAATGTGTCACTTTTTGTCTTCCCTAATAAATAAAATAAAATAAAGCGTAGTAGGTTCTTATGAAGAACGGGCAAGAAACTCCACGGACACTTTTAAATTTCTCAATTCATTGGAGTTCGCATTCAAATTCATTTACATCAATCAATGCAAGTACAATATGCGTGCCACCAAAAATGTGTCAACTGCTAAACGAGATAGAACCGTATAATTGACCTAATCGTTATTAATTCGGTCGTCAGTGTTCTGTTACAAACATTTGGATTGGAATAATAATAAATTATAATAGAGGCGACTGTATGTGTCGCCGATTGAATAATCGAATCGCATTGTATTTAAAACTAGCTGACCCGACTGACATTGTCCTGTCCAAATTTCAATTATTCATACAAAATTCCTGTAGAAAATGCACTTTTAGTTTCCCGAATTTTCCAATTTTCCCGGCAACTTTTCAATTTTTCTTGCCGTAAGAACCTGATTCGTACTGTTACGAACATTTAAAAAAAAAAGTTGCCAAATCGGTACAGACGTTCTCAACTGTTGCGCTTACCACGAACAGTATTTAATGTTTATTATACAGCGCACCGCAGACCGCTTTAATGGCGACATTAATTTAACACACGTATACAGTTTCGCGTTTTCGTTTTATGAGGATATATTAATTTCATTAAACGTTATTATTTAGAGCAACCTTTACTTAAATAATTGTAGCGCAGAAGTCATTTTGCCGGGGTCACGGATAGGAGTCAGGTGTTAAAATAACAGGTTCTTAAAACATGGAACAGGGAACAGATATCTCAAAACCGAAAAAACTATTCCTACCTATTTCACCTGTTCCACAACAGACCAACAACCGTAACTGGTGTGTGTATCTGTGTAACATATCATGTTCTTCTCTATCTAGCTTAGGGATGTTTACTTTGTAAGAAAGAGATACAAACGAAAATGACCTGAAACAGTTTGGAACAAGCTGTTTTCTCTTCTGACTTATTGTAATAGAAAGAGATAGCACCTGTTCTCTGCCTGTCACTGCTGTTAACCTATTCGGATTTGTTGCAAACAAAAAGTATTTGGTTCCAATGTAACAGGCTGTTATTTTGGAACTGTTTTTTACCTGGAACTGGAACAGGTGAAACAGGTTTCTAATTTTACCTGTTACTGACCACCTGTAGTCACGGATCATAAATTCATATCATCGCATCAATTAAATTAAAACGAATAACGTGCACAGAGTAGGCGAATTGAAAGAAAGAGAGAACGCTAAGTAGATAGAAAAAAAAAAAAAAACTATTTGCGAATGGAAATATGGTATTCCGCGGTATATTAAAAACGGGCTGTCATTGTATCAAACTGAACCTTTTGTGTAGGTATTACAGAACTAAAACTCGTGTTTAACTAACTAAAATTGCGAACGTAGATTAAGTACCAAATCGTTAGAAATGTGTGCTGTAAATATGTGAACGCAGAACATGCCGTCTTATTACCAGGTTTAAACCATTGAGCCAGTTTTTACTATTCTAACCTTATTTGACCATTTCGACTGAGTCAATCTTAATACAAAATTGACTACTTAGACATTACATAACATCACGACTGTAATCCTCGAAGGGTCACGCAGATCACTAAGATTCGGATATGAAATCAGTTATTGTATTAACAACTTTATTATCGTCGTAATAAAGTTCAAAGTCTACTGCCCATTATTTCTGACGGTAACGGTCCGATGGTATTGTTCGACAAGCGAGTCTCCTCACAATAGTTGCTAGGAGCAACTGAGCAAGTTAGGTAATGAAACAGTTATGCCTATGTTTACAAAATAGATGCGCATGCGTAGCTACGCATGATGATGAACATACAGAGGTGTTTTGCTTATTCGTATGGTTAAAAACAAAGAAAACTTGTTATTTATTTATTAAATGTATGTACACACAACAAACAAAGGAAACAAATGCAATGGAAATATTAAGAACATTACTGCTTAAGTATCTCAGTTATTAATTTTATTCTGTTTATTTTGTAATTATAGTTTTTTTTTTTTTGTTTTTTTTGTTTTTAGTACTTTGCAGGGGTAAAATATAGTGATACCAAGACCGTGATAAACTATCGTTACATGAATCAATGTAAAACATCTACATATTGTTTGCCCATATTTTCAAATAAATTATTTTTATTTAGATTTATTTTTTGGAAATAAATGTATGCCAGCAGATCTGCAACAGCACAAGTTGATGAAGAGGCGACTTTTTCACAACGAACCACAATGTATACACATCCAGACGATACATATTATAAAACAAAGTCGCTTTCTGTAGCCGTCCACCATTATTCCAGGGTGAGTGAGAGACGGAGCTATACAAGGCCGCTAGCACCATCCTTTTTTCGCAGTGGAATAATGATGGCATTAATACTTCATAATAAGGCCCCTGAATGAACTACACAATGGATTTTTTACAAATTCACAGCTAATTCGCTATGGAATACAATTGAGGAATTATCTTGGCAATATTGTAGACCAACCGACCAACCTATGGGGCAAATTCACTACGGCGTTACAGATTTGGTCGCGGCATACCTAAATTCAATTAATACTTTGCCATTTCCGTCTGAAGTTAATCGCAAGGTACTAAATAAAGCATATATCTTCTGATATATAAACATCAATGTTTTTTTGTTCGTATTTTATGCGCTGCCATACCGTTAATCCGATTGCGATAAAACTTTGTCAACTTATTCCTTGCACTTGCGCGAAGGTATAGGCATCCTAACTAATATTATAAATGCGAAAGTGAGTTTGTTTGTTACGCTTTCACGGTAAAATGGCTGAACGGATTTGGATGAAATTTGGCACATAGGTAGACTATGACCTGGAGAAGGACATAGGGTACTTTTTGTCCTGATATTCCCACGGGATCGAGACTTATACGGGTGAAACCGCGGGGCGCAGCTAGTAGAACAATAATTTCATGCGAACGAAGTCGCGGGCGGGCAGACGCTAGTCTACACTTATGAAGAGAATAGATTTGTGTTTTTGTTTGTAATGAATAAACTCTTAAACTACGGGGCCGATTTTAAAAATTCTTTCACCAGTAGAATCCTATTTTATCACTGAGTTATTAATAAATAACAGATATAATAGGTTGGGGAAAAAGTTTCTTCGTATTTTTTAAGAAAATTCAAAACATTTTTTAACATAGTATGTTTACATTTAACTAAAGTATGTAGGTACCATTTTGTTCGATAACTTTTTGCCATCTTGTAGGTAGGGACATGATCCCATTGCTATAGAAATTTTGGGACTTCTGATCAAAATACCGCGACAAGTGGTTTTGGCAGTCCTCCCGTGATGTTAACCTGACACTGCCTAAAGAATTCTGAAGAGACCGAAACAGGTGGAAATCTGAAGGTGCAAGGTCAGGACTATACGGCGGATGCATTAACACCTCCCAGCCAAACTCTCTTAATTTTTGCTGAGTGGCTAAAGATGTGTGAGGTCTAGCGTTATCATGATGAAAAACCACACCCCTTCTGTTGATTAATTCCGGCCGCTTTCTCTCAACTTCTTGCTTTAATCTCATCAGTTGTTCGCAGTAGAGTTCAGAATCGATGGTCCTGCCTGGTGGTAACAGCTCATAATGAATAATGCCCTTCCAATCCCACCACACACACAGCATCACCTTGTTGCGAGTTAACCCGGGTTTTGCCACAGTCTGTGAAGCCTGACCGGCCTTTGACCACGACCTTTTTCGCACGTTCTTGTCGTACGTGATCCACTTTTCATCACCAGTTATCAGCTTCTTCAAAAATGGTTCGGTTTCATTACGTCGTAATAAAGAATCACAAATGAGTACACGGTTCATTAGGTTTCTTTCAGTGAGCTCGTGAGGTACCCAAATATCGAGCTTTTTTGTGTACCCAGTTTTTTTCAAATGCGCCAAAACTGTTTTGTGGTCAATTCCCAGTTCTTCAGCTACGTCGTAACTACTAATATGCCGATCTTGCTCCACTTTTTCAAAAATGGCATCCATTTTATCCGTAATAGGGCGACCAGAGCGACGTGCATCTTTGACATCAAAATTTCCGGATTGAAAACGCTTAAACCAAATTTGTGCTACTCTCACAGACACTGCACTAGGTCCATAAACATCGCAAATTTTTTTCGCGGCTTGCGTTGCATTTTTACCTTTTTTGTAGTAAAATTTTAAAATGTATCGAATTTCTTCATTAGATTCACTCATCTTGACAGTACGAAAAACAAATAAAAATCACACATTTTCCTAATTTGAATTTGGAATTATGTTCTTTAAAATTTAAACTTTCAATGATACCAAAACCAGCCAGATACACATAGTATAGCCAAAGAGATTTTATTACAAGTTCATACATACTATAATGCGAAAAGACTTTTTCCCCAACCTAATATTATTATCATCTTTATGAATATTTACCTACTGTTTGTAATACATTTGAACCGCGAGGGCGTTACCTTATCAGTTAGAGGAAATGAGTTTTCTTTTATGGAAAACGCAACTTAATATACTTGAGCTTAAAGCTGGCATTCGTATCACTAAAATAATATCCTAGTACAGATGTGATCCTAGTGACAAATTTAATTTTATTTCGTTAAGGTAAATTGAGTCTTATTTCTCAGAAGCTTGAGTTGAATTTAGAGTGTTTTCGAATCAGTTGCGTCGATTCTACATCGCGTTTCGATGGTGTGAGCTGAGCCTTATTTAATATGTTATTGACATTTGTAACGTCATGTCATAAGTCATAACACATATTTTTTTGATTTCTACATTATTATTATTTATTGATCACATCACACAATGTTATAAGGGCACGTAATATATTAAATAATATTATAAATCCGCGACTTCTTCTTGTCGTGTGGTTAGTGACTAACCTGGTGTCAGAGTTTTAAAGCCGCCCATGGGCCTCTGACTTGGCTTCGCATGCCGTCGAGAAATATCTCTCAGGCATGCCGTTTTCCTTCACCGTTTTTGAAGCAAGTGATAATTATACAATACGCACATGAATCCGAAAAGTCAGAGGTGCCTGCCTTGGGTTCGAACTCGAGACCTATGGCTGACAGTCTGGCGTTCACACCATTAGGCTATCACTGCGGACTAACTGCTGATTTCGATGAAATTTGGCACACACGTTAACCGTATATGTCCTGGATTAGGACATAGAATACTTTTTATCTCGGTAGGTACAGACGCCAGCACATCAACCTCCTACATCTGTCAAATTTCTTTAGTAAATTTTCAACTTTATTACTGAATTATATAAGGTTCAAAGTTGATTGGAAAAATTTGACAGTTTCGGGTAGACTGACCTGCTGGCGTCTGTAAATTCTCGTGGGATAATTCCCGACATCCACGCGGGCGAATCCGCGGGCAATAGATTATAAAAATACTTTATACTGGAATAATCTGCAGATTGTACTTCGGTATGGCGTGTGGTTGACCGTACTCATAATCATCTGCCCAGCCTTTTCCCAACTATGTTGAGGCCGGTTTCCAGTCTGCGATGCAGCTGAATACCAGTATTTTACATGGAGCGACTATCGATATGCCGTACTCACCTCTTTCGCCAATATACTCGTTGAAGTCGATCCGTCCGTCCTTGTTGGTGTCCTTTTCTCTCAAAGTCTGGTTGATGAGGAACTGATGCATGTCTGCATGCTCTTCAGGGTTGGTGAACACCTGGAGATAAGGTGTCGATCAGAGAGGAGATGATGTCAGGTGGTAAGGAGGGTCGCGTTTTATAGGGCCTGTTTTAATTAACTAGCGAAACTACTGCACAGACATAATGCGTATATGTAGTTCGATTCAAACTTAACTACTCGCTGCGCAGTACCGCAACCCTCACCCCCGCTGACCCATGAATTCGTTACTGCGCAGCGACTCGTCTCATGTTCCACGCCGCCATTAAGTTCGAATCGGGGTGTTTCAGTATCTGTAGCGTGTCTATTTTTCTGTATCTGCGTACATTCACCCCCCTTTAGAAATCAGCTAACGTCGTAAACAGCTGTCAAATATTTCGCTGTTTTGCTGTACTAAATTAAATTATGAAATATCGCTCTGTAGTGCACTAAAATATTGATTATATGAACACTGTAACACTGAGTATTTAGTTTTAGGTGTAAAAAAGGCATTTGGAAAGATTCGGTAGTAATAGTTTTATTTTGATCTTTGTTAATTTTTATCCTGTCCCTAACAGGATCTATATATTGTACCTAGCTTTAAGCTTCTATACATTATGGAAAGCAAAAAATGAATATTACGTAGCTGCGTAGCATAAATGGCAAAAAGTGGGTGTAATGTACCGCTGCCTAACTCTTCGGGTAATACAGGCTTGATGTCATGTGTTATTAATGAATTAAAGATCAGCATAGACTTAAATATTTTGAGTAGCATGGGAACTGACCTGAAACTCCTCCAGTTCCAAGATACCGTCGCTATTGGCATCGGCTACAGCCCACATCGCCTTCTCCTCTTGCAGTAGCTATAAGATAATTAATCACAATCTGTAGACATTCATAATAATGAAGAACAAAGATTTATAGTCCCAATTAAACTTTTCCATTGATCTGTTGAAGACCCAGTTCTCATGACAATGACAAAAGGCCTATCAGTGTCACTACAAATTTCACTAGTCTATACACTTGAGTGATGTTGAGTAAAAATATGTTTTTGTCCGTCAGGTAGATTATTAAAAAATATTGGACATCTATTTCTTATGATTTTTCGATTACGGCAATACATTGAGTAGGCAATACGTTAAAATGTGGCATGACGACACTCCCCGGTAGATTTTACACTGACTTGTGACGTAGCGAGCCCCTACTCCCCAACTTTAATGCGTTTTATCTAAACCATTTTTTATTAATATGATAAAGCAAAAAATACGTATCTAATATTTTTTTATTATCTGACCGACGGACTAAATAGTTTTTTTTTCCGCAATATACATTCCTATTGCCTGCTACTTGTTCCTAGTTGTAGTACGCAATTATATCAGTTTGTTTGTATGGAGCACTGGCCTGTAGTTTCACGTTGTATGTGTGCCAATCACGGCACGGCAGCACTGCCACGCCTACTGCTGGGGCCGTCAGTGTCGCTTCTTTACCAATCAACATTATCTTGCCCTAATCCCAATTGAACTATTAATAGTTATTAAAATGTTGCCCTTATAATAAGAACAGACGGCCTCTCCAACAAAACGCATCCATCTATCGTCTTAGACCCACTAACATTACAGTAGCCAGGATATACCTACCAGGCCCGAATCCCCAGCATCGTCAGGCCCCACATCTTCCTCCGAGTCTACTCCGAAGGCGTCGTGCAGGTACTCGAGCCACGTCACGGCGCCGTCACGATCCTCGTCGGCTTCCATCAGACGCTCCTGTGCCTCTTCGCGGGACAGGTTACTGGAGGAGGGACAGACAGCTTAGGACAAGATTTACAGAGACTAAGCTGTTGATTTAATAATTAAGAGAAGTCCAGCTAACTGTCTATTATGAGGTATAATGCATTCACTGCAATCTAACCATGCTTAGAAGAGGAGCTGCCTATACTAATCTAATAAGAAAGTCGAGCAAGTCAAGTCAGAGGCTCATTGGCGGCGTAAAAACTCTAACATCGGGTTAGCCACTAAGCAAACGAAAAAAAAAAAAAAAGTTGATTACGTTAAATTATAAATTATTTTATTATTGTAAGTAGGTTTTTACAAACACTTTTAAACATCAATCATATTAAAACTAGATGAGGTCTGCGGTTTCTATCTGACTAAACCCAGTTCTAACAGTAACTTTAGTTTTACTAAGCTGGTTATAGACTTCATAGGATATTGTTGATTCTTAATCTTATTTTTCTCATAACTTGTCTTTAAATCAGTGTCTATTCAAAATATATATTTGGGAGCCTAGATATTCTGTAATCCAATGGGAATAACTACACACTACCTTAAGAATATGTTTGATTTACAAATTATTTTGGTATTATGTTTGTATGAACTATGATGCTCCGCCGGCCCATTAAAGTTTTATTTAAATCATAACTACCTGTTTTTAGCACAGAGCAAGTAGAATGTAAAAACATTTTGAATCCTTTTTCTCTTCTGAAGAACTCCTAATACCTAATATTTCATTTAATGATTTCAACTATTACATATTATAATTATGTCATCATATCTAGTTATTTATAGGTATTCATCATAATGATAACCTATGCACTGGGAGATCATTATAAGTTGCCCATAATGACATAACACTAGTGACTATAAAAGTGAAGATTTCTTAGTATTACAACTTTTATCATAAGACATGAAAATGGACCCAAGATTTGATAAGTGAATTTCTCATAAATACAGTTGTTTGTTTTTCAAGAATTGTATGGAATAACATGTTTTTCAAGATTAAATACTGGGTAAGTTTATACTAGCTGCAGCGGAACAAAACAATGTAACATTTAAAATATCACTATTCACAAAAGGCTTCGGCAAAAATATTACTTTGTTGTATATAATATGTGTACTACACAACTACTAGGTAAAGTCACAAAGACCAAAACTATTGAAAAGTTAATTCATAACAACTCACATGAATGATTTCAAAATCCAATTTTTGAGTTCAATTCTGTCTATTTCCTGGTCACCGTTCAAATCCATCTGAGGCAGCAGCAGCGCCAGGCGCCGTTTGGCCTCCTCCGCACTCAGCTTGTCATACTCCTCGGCCTCCCGCACGCTCCCTGGAGAGAAGTAATAAGTAAAGCCCAAAGCTATAGGCACCAAAATAAACAACGCTTTCAAAAGCGACATATCTCGGCGCGCGCCGAGCGCTATCGCATTCCTTATCAACTGAGCGAGCTGTTGCAAAATCTTGCGAGCCAGCCGCCGGTCGACGTTACAATCATAACATAGATGTAGTAAGAAAAACTCAAAGTTGTACTTACCTAAAATGGCCTCGTGGTCGAACTCGGAGTTGTGTCCGGCGTCACCGTAGTGCTCATAGTCCCTCGCGCGGAAGCTCCCGTCGGTCTCCCGCTCCAGGGTGTCCACGCTGTGCCCGTGCACCGCCGCCGAGGCACAGTACAACAACATGTTGTAAGTCAAAAGAACATTCAAGAAATACTTCAAAGCCATTTTATTGCACTCCGCTACAAATTTAATTGTAATATAACCTTGCTTTATGACTTTATTATTCAAATTTCATAAATTGTTTATTTTTCCTAACATCGACGGAGGAAAAAATAGATCATGCAATTTTGATTGATGACACTTGATCTATTGGTGTTGCCATTAGAATTTTATTTAGACGTTTTAATTTACCCATTGACTATTGAAACGTAAGGCTTTCAACTCAAAAAAAAAACATCTTTTCATGGCATTCATTTATATACCGTATGTAGTCATTTCAACGTAACTATGGCATGAAATATGCATAATAAAAAAGCTTAACTATCGCGAATCTTTTACCAAAGCCCTTGTTATGATAACTCAGAATGTGTAGATCAGCATAGATACACAGGCCGGGCATCATGGCTGGCAGACACTAAACATTCAATGGGGTCGAGGCCTTGGGAAATGACGGATGATCGGACGCACAGTGTATTCTAGAGTATATCTACCCACTGATTGGGCATATCTCACGTTTGTTGATTATAATCCGACATACTAATGATCAATCACGAATTCACGATTCGACTAGACGATAGAATCTCGAGATCGTTCTTGTGCAGAAAGAACAGAGCACATTTGGTATTAAACAGATGGTCGGGTAGCAGTGTAACAGCATCGATGAGGTATTTAGTGTAATTTAAAGGTAAGAACTATGTAAGATTAAAGGCCTAGAGAAATACTTAAACAAAAACCCCTTTTGAACATGTTTACAACAGTTTATTTCAACAAATTGCTAGCTGCCATCACGATCAACGTGATTCTGCGTCCTGCGACATGGTTGGGGTAGGCCACCAGGAACTTGGACAGGTGCTTGCGAACCTCGCCCACGACCAGCGGGAGATGCCCGCGAGTATCCTGATTCGCGATGTCCAGGTTTATTATAGCTTCCTCTAAGTATCTGCAAGTAAAAAATACGATGGTCTAATAAGCTTGATAATTTCCGCGTCTTATTCCTAGTCCGCGGCTTAGCTCAGAGACTCTTTGTACTAGAAAGCTGTAATTTGGCATGGGTATACATATTAATCACGCCGACAAAGTGGTAAAATACAATAAAATAAAAAACTTTTTAGTGTTCAAAAAACAAAAAAATATATATCCCCGTGTAGGGGCGTAAAGGGGGATGTTTTTTTTCTCATCTATCCCAGTGTGAGGTGTCGTTGGAAAGGTCGTTCAAAAATACACACATCAACACGGTCTAGGGATATTTTTAAAAAAGCGAATTACTATCAATGTGTTAATTATTTATATGACATGTATATATTTAAAAGATACGTTATTTAATATTCTACCATTTTTTAATAATGGTTAAGGTACTTCGATTAAAATTTCAGGATTTTATGGAAAAAAAATTAAGCATAGACGGAAACCGTATATGAATTAACTTTTAATTTATGAGTAAAAACTGAAAAAAATAGAAAAATCATTTAATTTGTGTTTATAAACTTGAAGTTAGTAGTCTGAGAAAGCGCCCATGATGTTCATAACACATCGGCAACGATTCGGCATGCTCAGAACAAGGTTGTCAATGTCTTGCTGCGGAATATTGTCCCATGTCCTTCTGAGGTGTGCAAAAAGTTGATCTTCTGTAGCCAGATTTTCAGGAACTTCCTTCAGAGCTCTTCTTTGCAGCATATCCCACGCATGCTCAATGGGATTTAGATCTGGCGATTGAGCAGGCCAGTCTAAGGCCCTAACATTGTGTGTATGTAACCAAGCTGCTACCGTTCTCGCCGTGTGTGCCCGGGCATTGTCGTGCATGAGCAGGAAATCTTGCCCCATTTGTGTTCTGTGGGGCAAGATTACGGGCCCCAGCACCTGTTGGACGTATCGTTCTGCCGTCATATTGCCCCGCACCCAAACGAGATCCGTCCGTCCTCCAAGACGAATTCCTGCCCAAACCATAATTGTTCCTCCTTGGTATGGGTGAACTTCCTGAGGGTTCTGAAGACGGCTCCATCGTCCAGGAACTCGCCAAACACGCGTCCTTCGTGAATCTGGATGGAAGCCGAACCTGGATTCATCCGTGAACAGCACATTGGACCATTGCTCACGGCCCCAGTCCACGTGGTTCCGAACCCATTCTAACCGTCGTCCACGATTGCCTCTCCGTAAAGGTGGGACCCGGAGTGGTCTACGAGAGCGTAGATTGCTTTCATGCAGTCGCCTTCTTACAGTTTGGTCACTCACAAGCACTTGGTGTTCCACTCGCAGCCTTTGGACCAATTGAGTCGCCGTTGCATTTGGTTGAGCTCGCGCAGTAATTTGCAAAAATCGATCTTGTCTGGGGGTAGTGATGCGACTTGCCCCCGGTGCCTCTCCGCTACTTCACCTGTGGCACGATAGCGTGTCCACAATCTTGAAATTACATTTTGGTGGGTCCCTATGGCCTCAGCAACATTACGCTGAACAGACCCAGCTTCCAGCATTCCCACAGCTCGTAACATCTCCGCCCTCGTCAAATGTTGGCGTTGCATGGCTACAATACCTCAATTTTAACTTTATCTTTCGTTTAAAAATGAAAAAAAACTGTAACTAAACGTAATTCGTATTGTTTTCTAAATTTCGCACAAATGAAAATTCCCTCTCCTACACATCAAGACATTTTTATGCCACCGAAACAAAAGAATTTTCAAAAATTTGAATTTGGAATTAGTCTGAGATAAATTACAAACAAATCGGTGTATGAAAGATTACAATGCGGCCAATACTTTTCGAGTTATTTAATTGAGTATGAAATATCCCTAGACCGTGTTGATGTGTGTACTAATAGATTTAAAGTGCAAATTTTGTTAGAGTCGAGTGTTCCCCTCCGCTGCCAGCTAAATGGTTGGTTTTCGATATGTGAAAATAATCACGGCAGTAGTTTAGCGAAATAACGAAATTAAAAGGAAAATTATCACAGTTAAGTAACTAGGCTTACAAGTTAACGAGTAATAATCAATCAACTTACATTTGCGGTTGCAAAAACATGTTTTTCAACTACAAAGTTGTTTGTTCTTGAGAAAAATCCATCCCAACTACGGAACCCATCATTGCGCGTGGTCCGCAGTAGGTCGGTTTTTTTGTTGTTAACCTCTCTATAGTGTTTGGTATCGATATCTATTTACACGATAAAACAAAAGAAAATAGATTTTCTCAACTCATATTTCAAGTAACAACAATACCCCCCTAAAAACATCAAAACTTTTTAATTTTTATTTTATCGTGTTTAGATATCTTTACCTATCACGTCTGCAGAGTTTGGCAAGCCAATTTAGTTTGACCCTGTATTTTTAAATAGCAAATACAAAATACCACTAATAGTTTAACCTGCACTTGAGCTGCGTTTCATGCAGCATGTCCGTAGCGAGCTGTTGTACCAGCGACAGGAGCACATGCTGCTGCAAGCTACAGGGCGCTGCGAACACCTGGTCAGGGTCCACGGTGCGACAAGCAGCCATCACAACGGAAAGGTCGCCAGCAGTCAGCGCGCGCTCGAACGAACCGTTCACGTCGCCTTCCGCAATCTGCTTGTTGATCAGCGCTATTTGCATCTAGGAAAGAAGACCTTAATATTACATCACGATGGTACCTATGCGCTACAAGGGGTAAGCAGGGGTGCATGTACATACTATATGTGCGTCAACATTTGCCAGTTTTATGATTCGCAATGTAGCGACCGACGACGGCGAGCCCATAACGGTGCACAAGACCTGATCTGTGCTATACTAAGTTACTACTATGTTTTTTTTTTAAAGAACTTGGTCTCAACAAAAGTTTCATGATTGTGGAAGAAATAAATAGCAATTTTCAAAAGTCTGTCATAAAGTTCTTGGTTTTTGGAGCACTGGATTTTTTATTTATTTTTCTGTTTATTTGGTCAAAAAAATAATAGTAGATTGTTATACAAGGGATGAAAGGGACCTATTTAGGCACGAGATGGTTCGATTGCCTAAATAGGTCTTTCACCCGAGGTAAACACTGCTTTTGATTTCGAATATGAGGAAAGTAAATAAAAACTGTAGCAAACCACACACAATTACTTCCAGTTCGAGCGTCCCGCGGCCGCGTACCAGCACGATAAAGAGAATAATCTGTCTGTCTCTTTCTCTAGCCTGGTCGTTGCGAGGAAGGCGCTCGGCGAAGCGCGTCAGCCCGCTGCCCACACATGGCCCACACGCGTAGTACCTAGACGCGAATGTCTTAGTACCGCACATCGTCGCCACGTGCCTGCCTCGTACCGCCATTGTTACGCGAACATAATTATTTAGGGTTTTCGTTCCCAATAATTTGTGTTAACTGTGAACTAGTGTTTTACACCGAAATATATTCTTTTACTGAAAAAGTGGGTTTCCTGAGATAACCTCCCTCATAAAACCTAATTAGTTAAACAAATCCATATCTGAATCTCATTTTATACAACTGTCTGAATACGTACCTAATTTTGCACTCGACAAAATAACAGACTGAAGATCTAATTGTCGCTTTCCCGCCTTTTTATGTTTCTTTTTCTGTGGCATTCTACCAGCCAGTATTTTTTATAATTGATGATGGTAGGTAAATATTTAGCTCAAATTTGTGTAAATTAAATAATAATTTAGTGAAAAGTAATGTTACAGTTACAATAAGTCATGTTACAAAATTGTTGTTGATATTTTTTAATTACAATTTTACGCCGCGATTTAACAGAGTGGCTATATAAAAAAATTGGGAGATGAATTGCATAGTTTTAAAATTTTTGATAGTAGGGAAAATCGTTTCCCCGGGACGAAAAGTACTGTTTTCATCCCTCTGATCAGGTAACTTCAAGCGTATTTTCCAAGTATGAGAAATTAAAAGTACATTAACGTTACGTAACATCACGCCTTTATTTCCCGAAGGGTTAGGCACAGGAGGTGTACCTATAGTCCATCCACATTTCACTAGTCCCATGCAATAGAGGCGAGCCTAATGCCAACAACCGGGCACAAATCCAGACTCGCTGCTTCTGACAACTTGCAGATGAAAAAACCCAATAACACTATGCCCGACCCGGGAATCGAACCCTGCAGGACCTCATTCTCAGCGAAAGCGCTTGGGACCACTAGACCAATGAAGCAGAATAATTGAATAAAAAGACGTTAAAAAGAGAAAAAAAAATGACACTTTTATACGTATTTTTCTTGGTCAGTGTTCTAAAACTAGATGGCGTTGCCCAGTTTGATAAAATACTCACCAGCTGATCGATGATAGACACCTCAGGACCCGCCGGTTGTGGTGGAGTATCCGGTCCGTAGTCGAGCGGAGGCGCGGGGATCTCCGCTTCAATCCGGGGCTTCGGATGGGACCCGACCGACAACAAGTCTGCCACTTTGTTGCGCCATTCGTTTAGCTCTTTGTGGAGCAACCTGTTTTATTTACACATACATAATATTACGCCTGTAATCACACCAAAACGATCGGGCAAAGGAGTGGATACAGTCCATGTCCTTTGCCCGCTTTTTCGGCGCGCAACGTTTCGGCGTCATTAAAGCAAACTCAGAAAAAACATTGTTAAGTAAATCGACTATATCAACTTAAATTGTTTTGTCCGTATACTCAAATAACAACTGTCATGCTTTGACAGTTGTATGAAATGGCTAAATACGTAGTTTGTCAATTGCTTAACAATTATAGGTAGGTACTCCTGACTGCTTAAAATATCACGCAATGTTTGCCTGTGGTGTTAAAGCGTCAACTGATATCGAAAACTTTTTCCAACCCAAAGATCGAACCCAGAACTCCACGCAACAGTCGCGTATAAAATATGCCACTAAAGAGTGTATGAAGTTGGAAACGGTTGAAATAATACCACACAATATAAGTACCTACGTAAGTTCTCCAATCGAAACCAAATGTTTTATTCTGTTGCTTTGTTTAGGTAGGTACATACATCTGACTAAATTGATATCTACATATTAATAAGAATGTTCCGTTAATCTTTAAAGAGTAAACAACGACATGTTATTAATAATCTCGTTTTGTTCCTAAATTAAGAATTTGTTTGTTTTTTTTATTAAGAGAGGTCATTCCTCAATCCTCAGTCATATAAACTCAAGCACCTGCTCGGGTGAAAATAGATAAACATATCGTCCAGGTATACCAACGTTGTATCACATTCCCGAGGCTGTGAAAATAGAGAAAACGAATTTTCCCAGATATGAGACCTAGTTAGATCGATTTTTCACCCCGTGAACGTAAAATAATGCAACTTTCATCGAAATCATTAGAGCTGTTTTCGAGGACGTGATTACAAATATATATACAGGATGAAATTGAATTTATGGGCATCCTCTTACATTGTACTCATAATTATGAACAACATTCACTATGGAACCAAACCTGAAATCACGAAAAAAAATCAGCTGTTCCCTACATTTTGACGAGCTATAATGTAGGGAACAGCAATTTTTTTTCAAGTCATACAAATAATGGTATATACAAATATTGCTCATTTAACCGCTAGTATACGATAGTTAAATAGATTCGCAACTAGAGCGCTAGTGTTTCCTGCAACATTAAAGATGTCATATCTTTAATGTTGCAGGAAACACTAGCGCTCTAGTTGCGTAATACACGATCAATCACAATCTGAATCATTTTGAAAGAGATTGCTAATCCATTGCTTCATAAGGTCGAAAAAAAATCTGCTCAACAACGTAAATAACGCAATGAATGTTGTTGAACTGTCAAAATGAAACAGATTGTGATTGATCGTGTTTTTCGCAATTAGGGTGCTGTACATTGCACTGGCTGACTCTGAGCTGAAATGATGATGCTATAAAAATCAACTTAAAAGGTATAAACAAGATATCACAGACAGACAAATAAAAAATCCGGAGTCACACGCAAAGACCTTATATTAAAAGGTCTTTGGTCACACGTATTAGCATAAATCGAACAGATTACATGTGACTCCGGAATTTTAATTTGTCTGTCAGTGATGTCTTGTAATTGAATTTTTGTCGTAGTTGTGTTTAGTTTTGATAACTTTTATTTTTATTTAAATTATTTTTGTGTTATAATTCATATATTTTTTTAAATGTGCTAAGCCCTTTCATTTGGTACCCAACATGACATCATAATCAATCGCCATATTCAATTTAATATATTATAATAATTTAATGTGACGTCACATAGCCTATAAACAGCGGACGATCAAGACGTTTCTAACGATACCTCAATTGTCAATTATGATGAGTAGTTTAGAAGTTATGAGGGAACAGATAAACATACATAAATACATACATACCGGTCAAAATCATACCCTCCTATTTGTTTCGCCGTAGTCGGGTAAAAAGAAAGTTAAAAACTAAAACTCAATCAAATACGACAAAACGCCTACTAAAATTTATATAAACAAGACATCAATGTTGTTTTTTTTTATTATGATATACCTATGAATGACCTTTACCTGAGTTCTTAATATTTTTATTATAGATTACGTGTGATTTTATTTATATAAATATGAATTAATTAATGTCCTTACATGTATGTGTACTACAAAATAAATAAATAAATTGTGCAAATACGAGTAGTTTAGGAGTTATGAAGGAACAGATGAACATACATACATAGACTGTAAAAATCATGACCTTCCTTTGGCTTTATTATATTTTCCGCAATTGGGTAATAAATGAGATCTTGTTCTTACGTACTCTTCAACTGTGCACTGGAGAGTGTTAACCAGGTTCTTGTCAGGGTCAGCCGAGGCCTCCAACAGACACTGGTGGCGCTCCAACGCACGGCGCAGGGCTCCGGACGTCTTGTATACAGACTTGAATAGGGATGATGATTTGTCTTCCACTGTTATTAGAAAGAAAATAATTATAGAACTAGGCCTAGAGGTAGAGAAAAGGCTTTATCTCGTAAAGAACAGACGCGGAAACAAGGTTTCGAAACACGCACCCATACAGTCCTTTCACAGTTATTTTACTTCTGACAACACCAACCCAACAGCAACTTTATTGTAACGAGAATAAAGATCACTGCGATTTTGACAGTGATACAAAATCAGAGGAGGATCTTCGCTTCGTATGAAAATTTAGGCAGGATCGTCCACTTAACGACTTAACGGAATATTGCCATTTTTAAATATTATACTTTTTTATATTTATGTACAATTAATTTTATTACTGTATATTTATTTTATTTTTATATCTTAATTATATTTCATGGTATGCTGCACCGGTCGACGTCATAACGTCAACGCCGGCTGTCGCTGAAAACCAGCGCTGGGGCTCTGTCTTGCATAGGGTCGCAGCCTCGCAGCATCATGCTGAGCGATGGCCGTTTTGCGTGAATGTGACGCATATTTTCCCTAAAATTGTTTCCATTTTATAATTTTGTGTTCTTTTTTGCGTCATGTTTACCGCAAATAAACGTATTTTCTTTCTTTCTTTTCTTTCTTTCTTTCACTTCGACTGCGACACACGGCCACTACGCACGACACAAATGAAACGAGGCAAACTTGTCTGTCTGTGCACATCCTACGCAGCAGTGGATCGTCGACTCTATACTTAGCTTTTTTTAAAGGTACTCTTGAGGCCCCCGGGCGTTCCCCAAGTCCGTCCTATTCGGTGTTGCGGGCTGGTAATCACTGAAAATTTCCTACTAGCAAAACTCAATAACACTGAATTCGGGGTTTGGGATTCAAATTCAAGCCGACCCAAAACGGCTGAGCAGTTTACGTCCGTTAGCGACTGCTGTTACACACATGTTAAGGGGGACGGAGGGGGTTAACAAACTGTGACGTTACAAGTATATAAATCTGAAGTATTATAACTCTAATCTTCAACTCTAAAAAAAACTTTTAAATATTACCAACTCTTTCAAAATTATTAAAGGTTATTTAAAATTTCAACATACATATGTGACCGGAGGTGACGGGGGTCACACAAATACGACCACCTGTGACAAGGACGGAAAGCGGCCCCAAAAATCATAAAGTTCTTGCGACGTAATTTATGGATGTCCCCAAGAGGCAGTCTAGCGTAACATCACGCCTGTATTCGCCAAATACCTGCAGTGCTATTCTGTAACCATCTCACCGTGAAAACTTAGGTGAAGTGAGCACGGAGTGAGCTGTCAGTCCCTAGCAGCAGGTGGAATGACAGCTCACTCCGTGCTCACTTCACTTAGGTTCTCACGGTGAGATGGTTACAGAATAGCACTGCTGTATTCGGCTTGGCAGAGGTATAGTACACCTGCATTTCGCCAGTTACGTCCAATTACTCACGTTCAAAAAAAGCCTGCTCGATGATCTTGTGTATGTGTGCTATGAGGCGCCGGTGCGAGCGCTGCAGGACCGGCAGGTATAGCTTCGACATGTCACGACTGAAACAGCCGCCGATCAGGCCACGCACTGACTCTGCTGTTGCGCGGACCATCTGATCTTTTAACTCCTGTGTATTTAACTAAATTAATTAGCATTAAATTCAATGGCCTGTAAAATCTAGTGATGAACACGACAAGTATTATGACCCTTATAATTTTTTTTTCTTCTCCTTGAACTGCTCCTGTTTCAACTCTCGTTTCACATACTCAGACACAAAACACTGTCTGTACCTACGTCGGAGAAAAAAGTTTCACGCGAGTATCAAACAGTGAAACGTAGCGCAGCGGCCAATCACTTATCCACTGCACCAACAGGGCCGTCAATATTGCATACATACCTAGGTATGGTGTCAAAAGAGTTAGTAAAAAATATGTATAAGGTACCTAAGTATAAGCATACCTCGCTCTGCAGGAAACTAATGAGACTGTTTCTGATCTCGCTGTCGAGCGATACCTCCTGCCTCGACTCGATGGCATTCAGCAGACTCCTGGCGCGACTGTTCACAGTCTCATTATCTTCTCCACTGGATTCTACTACACCCAGACCTGTCATTCTAAAAGAGCATGATATGTTTAAGCGAGCACTAAAGCGCAGTTTCAATGCTACCCACAGTTACCTTATGCTACTTAGCTTCGCATTACAATGCATGAAAATGTCGGCGGGAGCACGACTAAGTAGGTATGTACCAATGCATGGCAGGCAAACAAAAGAATCCCCGGGCATGCACATCCTAAGCAGCAGTGGAAATACGTCTTTAACACTTTCGACTCCACCCGCTTTTCATAGAACTGATACGCCATGCCGCCATACATATTGGGAGGGAACCCTCCCGGAGGGTCACCGGCATTACGTTTGCGCTAAAGTTAACCATCGCGGACGGTCAACGTTGGTTTAAAACCGTGTTATAAAACACTGTAAACGAAGTAAAATTGTGATTTCAGGGGGTCTTGTCGCTATAAGTAATTTCCAACCTTTTAAATTTTTTGTGAATATTAATTGAAACCGTGAACAAATAAAAAAAAGTATTTTAAATCCAAAGCATAATATATACTAATAAATCTTGTTAAAATATAGGTACATCAGATTTTATTTTCACGGTTTATAATGGCTAAGAAAAGCCTACATTTAAAATGAGCCCTCCGCGAGAGCTCCCGGCATCCCATTGCGCCTATATAAACCCTCCAGGAGGGCTCCCGGTACTGAACGTGTGTCGTCAATCTCTTCATGGAAATCATACCATGTCTATTTTGAAGAGCTTATCATTATGCAATAAATTATTAACGTTTTTGGTTGAAATTTGATATCTACTTGTATACGTACATTTTTGATATTACAACAACAACAACAGGGTACTCTAACTAAAAATGTACGTACACATGGCTACACATCAAGCTATACATTTCCAGTACAAGCTGACCTCGCATTGTACGGAAATCAGCATAAACTGGAAATGTATAGCTTGATGTGTAGCCCTGTGTACGTAGATTTTAAGATAGAGTACTCTACTTAAAAAGTACTAAGTAAACCTTTGAGCAATAGCCTTCTTGAGCATATCAACGAGCATCTGGTTGTGCGCGAGCTCTGTCTTCTCCAGTATCAACTTAGAGCTTCGTAGCTCTTCCTTCATGGTCGTGAGCAGCCTGCACTGTTCCAGGAACATATCTGTCAGTTGGAGTTTCATGATCATTTTGTTTTTTTAATGTATCACAGTAGGTGATACTTTATTCACATTACAATCTAGCCTATTAGCTAATAAGTAATTTAAATATAACTTGAACTGTTAAGTAACTGTAAAATTAAGATAACGAATAACGTCTTACTTATTTGTTATTCATTTTCATGTTCTATTCTAAGGTCGTAATTAAATTATTGTTGATATTGTCACAGCATACTTGCTATGTTATTACCTAATTTCGAGACTGATGTTGGTAAATAAATGGTAAAAAATAACAACTTGTTTATAGTAATGCTTTTCTGCTGCAATAATCAAAACATACCTTACAATTCCATAGCCTAATAACTCTGCTTTCCTTTTAGTACGCCAGCAACCACTACCAACAAAGTGCACTTAAAACTTATGAGGTACCTAGGTACTTACCGCTTAACCGATCAATCTTCTGTTCCATCACAACGAGCATATCACTATCTATCATTTTATCACAGATTCCGCTGTCCATGGGTCGCTCATCGCCATCAGAGTGCATGCACAGCTCGGCAGAAGAGTCGCTGAACGTGCTGTGAACAGGCCCGTTCTTATAAACCGTCATGTCGATTGGATTCTCTACGCTGTGCAAAGAGTTTAACGATTGGCATCTCCGATATTCGGTATTTTCTACTTTAGCCCGCTTTGGATCCATAATGATAGATACAAAGATTTGGTAAAGCTAACGTGTTTTGCACTATGATAATTGCGATGCGAAGGTTGACTTGGTTCATTCCGTTTAAAATTTTGACACATTTTCGGTCTACCCTCATTTTGCGATAAAGCCATCGTCATACCAAATGCGTTGCCGTGAGCAGTTTTTTTTTTTAGGAAATTTAATGACCCGGTTACCGAGGCCTTCAGTCCTAAGTCAAGTCTTTTTTAATATTTAGTTTTTTATATATTTAGTTTTATTTAGTCTTTTTTAGATTAATACTTTGGACGCTGTTTTTCGTATTCATATTTCCTTGTATACTATTCGCGTGCTCGACCGTAATGACCAGTGATCGGAGCAGGTAGATTGATTTTTGGTACTTCTATCATAAATGCACACAGAAAGAATAACATGGATAAGCCATTTTTCCGGAAAGCAATTCCGGTATTACCGGATTCAATTAAATATTGTTAATGTTGGTAGTGATATTATTACTATACTCAATTCAAAGTTGGTGATGGTATGTTCAACAGCTTAGGCAAACAAACACAATACTAAAAATATTCTTATAGTACATCCAAACGTGCTTTAAACTCCTTGTAACAAGTAAAATATTACTTACCAAAGCTTGGAATCATGACTGTGTGCCGTTAAAAAAATTATGAAGAATATAATATTGCTCATTTGAATACAATTCCTATCTAAGTTCCGGTTTTTTTCTTAATAATTAACCAATTCCGGAAGAATTTCCATATTAATATATACATTTCGGATCAATGACCCCAATTCAATCTACCTACTCCGATCACTGGTAATGACGCATAAAAGCGGTGTGACCTTTGGTGCCCTTATAGCATTTCCTTACTGTATTTTAGTACTAATATCAATACCGAATAAATTAAGTAAGATATTTATGAGAGCACCGACTTGATTCTGTAGGTAGTGTTGGGGAAAATTATTGCAAAAAAGAAATAAAAAAACATATGTTAATTACAAATCAAATACGCATTTATTGATATAATGTATTTCTTAGAGTAATACTATCAATGTCAAGAGTACCTAAAGCGTCGACAAAAATAATAAAATATTCTTATAAAAAAATAACATGGACTCCTCACTCGATGTTACAGCTAAAGCAGCAAATGAAAGATTGTCTTGATGTATCAATCGATACGCTATTGCTCAGCGGAACCATGCTTTAATTCATACAATCAGAAATATCAACCAACGAGTCACTGTTTATTCAATTAATATCGCAAAAATCACACGAGTTTTTTAAGTAGTAATTATCAGTCTGTGCCAATATTTGATTGACAAATTATTAGCAATTGACTACCTTAACCTAGAGACTAATTAATAATCGGGAAATTAAGGAATTGTGGTTTATTAATCAATATTTAATCCGCATTTTTTGTGTAACTTGGCACAAAGGATACCAGGTGAACTTTCAGAAATTATAGCACTTATGTGCAAAATGGTGCATCTACGCAAACCGCCTTTAATGCTAGTACTCAATTTGTTTAAAAATTATCGACATCTAGACAATATAAAATATACCCCACGTCTATAAAAATAAAGTTAATTTTGTATTAGCAAAATAACGCTAATTTATGTAATGCACTACATTTTGATCGTATCAAAAATCGGAGGGATCAAATCGGAACGCAAGGAGCCCTAACATACATTGTGAATGTCAGAAAAACAAGTTACAAAACTGTGATATCTTTTGTCCCTTACAAACGTTCAACGTTGTGAGGGACAGAGTGAGGAGCCCTAAAGATACAGCGCATTCTATCGTACACTAAGAAAATTAAATAGTATCAACAATAAGCGAGTAGGCTGCCGTGTCGCTATAGATTTAGACACTTTCTAACCAAGTATAGGTCATCTTTGAGCAAGATAAGCACCTCATGCAAGCAATCCTGCCATCTCTTTCATTTTAGAGGAATGTCAAAACTATTTTGTTTTGATACAAAATATACTATGACACTTTCAGGTTGTTTAAGTTGTTACTTTGTTGTAAACTAGGTCTAAATCTATGGATGTTTCAAACATAGACTTCGTACGACATTCTGAGTCCTTAAGAGCGTTCAATCTAAAAGTTGGCAACGTCGCAAATACCTGTCAAATATTCACCTGTTTCGATTAATTTGGCAATATAACTGTACGGAAATATGAAATATCGCTACTGAACTAGAATATTAATAATGAATTGCAATTGTAACACTGAATTTGATGTTGAACCGTTTTAGGTGTAAAAGGCATTTGGAAAGTTTCCAAATACTTTTTTACACAACATTTTAGTTCACTAGTTAGCCATATTTCATATTTCCAAACAGTAATATTGCCAAATTAATCAAAACAGCGATATATTTGACAGCTATTTGCGACTTTGCCCACTTTCAGAATAAACGCTCTTTTTACATATAAAATAATCTTTAATTCAGACAATAGTACCCACAACATTGCTGGTATTACTGACGTTGATCACCGCATTAAGGATGGAATTACTAATAAATAGATAAAAATATCATTTTATTTCGCATCACACTGGCAAAGATAAAAATATATATTTTTTTATTAGGTAATTTTCTCAATTCTTTCAATTTATTGTCGTGACGTGAAAATAAGATGATTCAAAATGGCGTACGAAACGTAACGTTCAGAGGCTACTATCGCCATAGCCTGCTTACTACTATATACTATAATAAATAATCTACACATTTTGTGAGGTTCTCGCATTTGTACTCGTACGCATTACTGAGTAATATAGGCATCGATGTCATACTATTGTAACGTTCTGCAGTCTTCGTTAACAATAGATTTACAAAGTGTAATTGAAATTACTGAGGACCTGAAAAGGGTTAATTGATATTTATTGATATCTCGTGGAATTCAGAATTGGATTCGGAGAGTAATAAAATGCAGATAGACATATAGCGTTACTACAGTTTAATAGATTTTTCCGTAATACATTGTTTTCATAAAACTCTATTGGTTTACGCGGCGCACGCCAGTAAAGCTAGTTTGTATGATTTTTTCCGACATTTTCAACAATCTTAGTCATATTTCAGCCAATTTACACAAAACCTTAATGAATTATACACCTAAACCTTCCTCATTAATCACTCCGTCCATTGTTGAACATCCGTTCGGTAGTTTTTGAGTTTATCGCGTTCAGACACACAGATAAACGCGGCGGAGGTACTTTGTTTTATAATATTTTTATATAGTGATAATGAGTTCCAAGAACCCCATTTCTGATTGTCAGTTATTTCAATTACACCTTGTATTGAACACGTTATATCAGTTGTTTTAGAATTATTATTAGTTTTGCAGATAAAAAGTTATCCACATAAGTTCACGCCAATATATTAGACTGCCACGCAGGATCACTTGCGAAATGGGGATGTGCTATACACTCGCTGTTTACCTTCGGGGTATAGGCAGGTGTATATTACATCTACAAGGAGAGCCAATTGCCATTAACCGGCCAGAAAATTTTAACTCCAGGCTGGTAATCTAATGACACTGGTCTACCTGGGGATCTAACCCAATACATTATGATCAGCAGTCGCAATCGCGGCCATTGAACCCACAATTCACTTCTCTGTATAACTAATAATATTCCCAAACAAGCGTTATTAAACCTCAATCAACCAACTTTCAAACATCTGACATATAATAAACGTATATAATATTCAAGTATAAAGCGCTCTATAGTAACAATACATAAAGTTAAGTATACTTTTCAGTGGGCCGACCGTAATAAGGTCACTTAAGTCAAATAGAAGACAAAACGAATAAGATTTATACAGAGGGAGTCTATGGCGTATAGGGAATACAGAAACATAAAACTACTATTTATATTGTAAGATGTCAAAAATACGCGTAGATTTCTAAACACAGAACTCGACTTGTTTTGAGACTTAGGCGTCATGTACACGCCGCCGGAGCCGCACCGGTCGGACAGCAAGATGAAAAAAATCATAATATCACAAATCTACGCGGCGGCGGTGCGGCGCGTGGGCGATATTCATTTGTATACACAAACATGCGGTGCGGCTCCGGCATCGTGTACAGGAAGCCTTAGGGCCAATTTCTCGAACGAAAATATAAAAAGTTGTTAAGCGTGCGTACACTGCTGCGATTGGCTGGTGATAAATCATTTAACCAATCACAGCAGTGTTCGTGCGCTTGACAATTTGTCACATTAATGTTACGATAATTTTCGTTCGAGAAACTGACGCTTAACGTTGAGCTGTGTTTTACCATTTGACTGCGAACTCTTTACATGGACTATTTTTGCTGCAGATATTGTTCTTTAGAAGTAGATATTTTAGGATTTTTCGAAATATGTCTCTGGCGTCGCCCATGAAGTCTAAGTAACTTTGCCGATACGCTCGATCTAGTTTTAACTAGTGTTCAATGATTGTGTATTTCTCCTCAGAAATTATAGACGTAGAAAAGATGAAACTATGCACACATGAGCATTTTAACTGATTCGTGCGTAGTTAGTTCCTAGTATTTGTTGCGACGCGCGCTTTACTTGCGGTAACCAAGTGTACAAACACGCTGTGAATGTGTGCGTAAAGACGAGTAACGTCAGCACATAACACACACACTTCCGACTTCACAATTGTCTCGGACGGTACCGAGAGCTCCTGCGCTTACACGCACATTCACAACGTGTTTACACTTGGTAACCACAAGTAAAGTGCGCGTCACTTCGTGAGATAAAAATACTATACTAACAATGGAACCCTAAAAACCTTGTAGGTTGTAACAAGATGCATCTGTGCATATAATCTCGTCTTAGGCTCTACAGACCAAACGTAGCCAACAAGCATGTCAGGGATTTCGTTATACTATTTTAAAGTGGCACAGAATCTTATTTCACTATAATTACTTTGCAGTAACAGTCAAATTTTACGTTTCAGCTCGATTCACATACAGGCACTGAAAAAAGTTACAACATCATCATTTTCCTGCCTTCGTCCTAATTGATTTGAAGTCGGCGTAACATATTTTTTTCTTCCATACTTCTCAATTTGCCGTTATCTCGGTGGCCATTCCCAAATTATAACTTTTTGCTGTGTACAACATACATATTTGCTTAACTTTTAATTTCCCTGACTTTAAATAGTCATACACAGGTTAGAGAACGTCGCATGTGAAAGATGATGTATAACTCGCGCCATTAATGAACCGTATTGAAAATGGCGGTCAAACAACTAGCTTATCATGCCCTTTCACTCACACAATATTCTTGTCGTGAACGTGCGAGTGAGAGGGCATGATTAGCGCCGCCATTTTTAAATTAGTTTCTTTAATCAAACGGTTTATATAGTCCTTTCAGTTATTTTAACTTGGACAGCCGCAATCACAAATGAACCTAATTGTAACAACAATAACAGCCATGGCGCCGCCCGCTAAACATCCCCAGCTATAGGCGTCGGCGCGCGCCGGGCCCGCGCCACAGCGGGCGCCGCGCCGCTCGCCGGCGAGGGGCGGCTCTCACGCTGTGATTTTGACACACTTGTCCGTGGCGGCAACCCAATAGCAACCTTATAATAACGACAATAATGACCACTGAATTTAGCAGTCATGCAAAATCATAATATTACTATGAAATGACCGTAAGAATGTTTTGACTTCTATGCTATCATGTATCTGCTTGTGTTCATAGATGTGAATCGAGCTCCATATCTTGCAAACGCCTCGTCTTTCAGACATACGTAATGGGAAGTACCTCAGTCACTATTCTATTATTTTCTCATAAACTCATGCACTCAGTCAAGTAACACACATTGGACTAGCACATAATGGTGTTTCGTTATTTTATATGAGCTTACAAATTAACTGACGACAGTCTTTATGATAATATTCTCTGAGAAGCGCGAGGTTTTATGAAATATGATTTAATTTAAATACTAATGACGTATGTTTGATTGGCGTTTCAAAATGTACAGCTTTAATATAAAATGGTCAATTCTCAAAGCGTTTAGACGTTTGAGTTAACTCTGTTTTAACTTTTCATTGATGTTATGTAAAGAACTATGTCGTGTGAGGGCACGATCCTCAATACTGAGGCAAAAACGTAGACCATTGACCATTTTATATTAGAACCAATAAACCGTACATTAATTTCTATAAAACGAACTGTCAGCAATTACAAATAACGTAAGCTCCTTGGAGATTACACTCCTAAATTAAAAAGAAAAAAAAAGAACACCTTTTACAAGAATCATTAAACTAAAGACAATGGTAGGACTTATTTTCGGAACGAATGTCAGCAAGTACCACGTAGTACTTATAATATCACATTGTAGCAACTGTCTGTGTCGGGATATACTCAAGCGTACACTGGCGGGGATAACTACTAGAAGGCGTTATTTTATAAAACCTTAGTGTTTATTTAACCTGAACCTGAAAAGGGATCATGGTAATCAATATGATGAACTTTTTCTAAACAAAAAAAAAAAAAAAAATTGGCTGCTCCATACATTTTGTCGGTGAACACAAATGTATGGAGTAGTTTTTATTTTTTCGTGGTTTCTTGGTTTCTGATGGTGATGAGTAAGTTAATCGGTTGAAGGACACTGAACGACACACAATAGAAGTTTTTTCGTTACTACGCCTATGGGCGTTTAGTGTCCCTCAAAGTGTTGAGTTGAGTTGTTTTAAGTTGTTCGTAATAATGAGCCTAATCACCACATTTCAGGTTTTGCGGTAAATAAAAACTAAGTTTATATGAGAGATATGTCGGGAAGCGTGGTGATATCTAGCAAGTGATATAATTTCGATGATGTTATGAATGATTATTTATGTATGACTCTTACTTACTGGACATGCTCTAGCGCCGGCTATCCGGCTGCCGAAGCCTGTCAAAAAGGAGCTTAATTTCGGGAAATCCCGAGAAAACTTGAACAAAAATTTGACTAGCAGAAGCTTAAGAATGGATTCGTATATACCAGTAAAAATATGGTTTCTGGAAAACTGGGTAAAAAAAAAGCAGTCATGTTATCACCTTTGCGGTCCGACGTATCCAGTAAAATATCGCCAAACACAATATAATAGTGTTACAAACTGCGAAAATATGAAAGATGTCACTATTATATTGTGTCGCTATGTAGGAACTCCGTATGTAACGTGTGGCGAGGAATATAAATCACTTAGAAAAAATATTTGTGTTAAATATACGAGTTTATAGTAATTCTGTCAAAGGTATTTATTTTACAATCAATCATTATTTTAAAACAGTTAAGATGTTTTTTAGCGTGGCAATAATTTACTTATCAAGTTTATAATTATCATTTCTTATTAGAATTATATGTTTACAAAAATAATTATAAGTAACTCGTATATATAAACCACAGATCAGTAAACAAATGGAGCGGTAATGTGTGTGTAACGGATCGACATTTATTTAAAAAAAGTCAAACTGCTAAAAAGCCACAGTGAAAAAAAGCATTAGTAGGTATACCAATGATTTTTTTTTGTGTAGATTTATGGGTATTTGTATAAAGTAGCGGGTACAGATCGCTGCAGGAAAGAAACGGTTAGGCTTCCTGTACATGACACTGGAGCCGCAGCGGCGCGGCAGCAGGCCGCAAGTTTCGTTGGCAATGCTTTACTGAACTGTGATCGTTACTATACTATTCAACTCGGCATCGATGCCAGTGTACACGAGGTCCCGGTGCGGCGGCGGTGCGGCGCGTGGTTGATATTCATTCGTATACACAAACTTGCGGTCCGACGTCAGTGCCGCTCCGGCGTCATGTACAGGAAGCCTTACATTGTTTTACCTGTTTCTTTATGTGTGAGTTAATACAGGGCTATTTCCGCACCGATCGGTACCGACTCGTCCTTATAATAAGATAAGACGACACAGCCCTTGTCTCCCGTAATTACATCACTACACAAAACACCCCATTTCTTCGCACACACACACACACATACACAGTCTCTCAGTCCAATACACGACTTTGACAGCTCGGTCGCGACACAGCAGTTCGGGCGCGCACTAGCGTCGCGGCGCAGGCGACGGCGCGTCAGCCGGCCGCCTTGACCAGCGCCTCCGTGGCCATGAGCAGCATGCGCAGCTGGCGCGCCAGCGCGTGGTTGGGGCACGCCGACAGGAACGACATCAGCTGCTTCTGCAGCTCGCGGACCACGGCGGGGAGGTGTTCTCGGGTCACTGGGTTTGAGGTGTCCAAGTTCATCACTGCTTCTTCGAGGTATCTGTAAATTGATCAAGTTTTTCTAACTTTTGCCTGTGATTTGGCTCGCGCGGACGTCCGGAATGATTCCAAGGGAATGTGCTTTCTATAAAACGTCCTAACACAGGTCACATCTATCCGTGGGCCGAAACAAGATAACAGTCGGCGGCGCGGCACGCGCACATGACGAGCGCCAGGTCCGACGCCGACAGTGGGACAGTTAGCTACCTGTGCTTGAGCGGCGTGTCCCTCTGCATGTCGGCGGCCAGCTGCTGCACCAGCGACAGCAGCACGTGCTGCTTGAGCTTGCAGGGCGGCCCGAACACCAGCGCGGGGTCGGCGGCGCGGCACGCGCACATGACGAGCGCCAGGTCCGACGCCGACAGTGGGACAGTTAGCTACCTGTGCTTGAGCGGCGTGTCCCTCTGCATGTCGGCGGCCAGCTGCTGCACCAGCGACAGCAGCACGTGCTGCTTGAGCTTGCAGGGCGGCCCGAACACCAGCGCGGGGTCGGCGGCGCGGCACGCGCACATGACGAGCGCCAGGTCCGACGCCGACAGCGCCTGCTGGAAGGCGCCGTTCGCGTCGCCGCTGGCTATCAGCGACTGGATTTGGGCGACTTGCATCTAAAAGGGGACGAGGTTTTAGTTTGTGGTCGTGTTTGTGTATCATTTTTAGGTGGTATTTACTGAAGACCAACTCTCGTACTTACAAAACATTCAAATTCAAGTCATTGTATTTTTGACAACAACGTATGAATGGCTTGTGTGAGGAATATGATAGAAAAGGGAGTAAATGATAGCGCAACGGTAGACAGAAGAGAATGGAACAATGGAAAACGTGTTGCGCCGACCCCAGTAACATGGGAGAAGGACAGGAAGTTTTATTTTTGACAGATTGAAACATATTAGAATTCGAACGTGTTTGAGAATACGAGAATTGCCCCTCTAAAGTCCCCATCACGAGAAGCTATACATTTTGTAAATAAAAAACTTCTACAAGTTACGTAGCGACAATATAAAGCGCTCAAGCGCTGTCTGTTTTGTGGTACTAGAACGCGGTACCACAAAACATCAGACGACAGCGCTATAAATCGCTAAAACATAATCCGACCAAGTGAAATTGCTCGTTAGTTACGTATTACACGTATGTTACTATAAATTGATTGATTGAATTTGGGATATATAAGTTTCGCTTCAAAATGTATAGCTTCTCCCGACGGGAACTTTAATGTCATGATTTGTATAGTACAGCTAGCAACAAAAGTTGGACGACACTAATTGACTGACGGAAAAAAAAATGAATTAAAAGACATTGCCCATCCTTCTATGGACCGCCGTTGCGCATAAAAATAAGTTGTATGATAGCATAAATTGGACATAAAAGAGGGGAGATGTCATATTTTCCAAGGAAATAAAAATGAACTATTTATTTTGTGGGGTTTTTATTTTTTGATTTTCTGTTCAAGTTTTGAGGTTAGTTTGGAGCCAACCTTCTACTAAAAAAAGCAGTCCTTACAACATTTGAATACAGATTTGAATACTCACAAGACACCAGAAACTAGTTCCATCAAACTAGTGAATAATCCTGAGTAAATAATATTAACTACAATGGTAGGTAGAATGGTAGGTAGGTTACACTTACTTAGCATTGTATAATTGCATTGTATAATTGCATGGCACATGTGTGGGCACCATGTACCGACTATAAAGCTACGATTTAGGTACTGAGTATGTCTTTCATTGACTTGAATGTGCCCTGGCGGCTGAGAGTATGTCATGCTCACTCTAATGTCTCGCTGGCGGTGGCGCGTGTGTTGGATCATTTAGCTCCCTTCAAAATGGTTGAGCTGAATGGTGCTAATCCATGCGTCATGTTCGTGAACGGGCGCCGTCAGTAGGGACTGGTCATCTCTTAGCTGCCACGGCGATTTTAATTTAATTTATATTTTTATTTCTAACGGACGCTTTTAATGTTTTGCATCGTTCTCACATGTATAACTTCAACTTGAATGATGTAACCAATATTATGTAACCATTTTATTTTATTTAAAAGAGTGTCCGTGGAGTTTCTTGCCCGTTCCGCCCAAAGCGTAGTAGGTACCTATGGAGAACCATAGGTACCTACTACGCTTTGGAATGGGCGACTAGCTTCATATTTCTGACTGACCGACCCCTTGACTATTCAAAAGTGCCTGTAATTGGTTTATTTGAAATAAATGCTTTGAGTTTGAGTTTAAATGGGTTTATAGGTTAGTAGTATAGGGAATAGAAAATAAAAATCCTTGTTTATAGGAATAAAATAGTTTTATTGGTCCATATTATGATCATCATATTCATAAAATAATTATGTCGTCTAAAAACGGAGCCGGCGGCTCAACTGATCTAAATCGAGCCCAACCAAGATACCACAAAATGGTCATTACGTGTGCGCAGCATCCCACGGTTCGATTACCCACCAAACAATTGCAATAGTAACCAGCAATATCAGCTACTGAGTTACTTATAGCCCTATTAACTAAAATGTAAGCATAGTACACTTTTCTGCTAACGTGACGTGATTTAATTCGTCCCCTTACTAAATACTTGTCCGTTCCCAGTATCAATGGCAAGTCATCCTCAATGTCGTTTGCTAACTCGATTTCGTATTTTCCGTTTCTACGGACATGCTCCCCATAGTACGACCGAGCCTGTTTTAACTGGTAGGAACCTAGAGCTACTGTCATCAGATCATGTAAGGGAAGTCTTGGAAATGTGTCCAAATGTGGATGATCAGCATCTATGGTTAGGAAAATGGCTCTCCTTCTATTAATATTTTCATTTTGTATGTACGCACCCAAATGATTTATTGTATTTAATCTAGCTTTAGCTAATTCTAAGAATTGTTGAGCATCAGGCCGGTCTACTATTGGCGCATGGAACTTATTTAAAAGTGCACATGCAATATTGAAGTCTAACATAAGGTGTGTCGATGCACGGTTGAAGTATTCTTGGCGAAATAATTTAAAATCTCGTTTTATACGTCCATTTACAACTTCAACCACCCATCGACACATTGTTACACATCTAGATCGATTTGCCTGTCCTGTGGTCAACTGATTATGGCCTTCCAAAAGTGACTCAGGCATATAAGCTTTATAACCATGGCTATGCAATTCGCCAATTACATCTCTGAAGCCCCTATCTAAAATAAAAACATCCCCAGGCCTAAAATAATTTCGTAATACACTGGTTTCATTGCGAAATTCAGAGGACATAATGTCCGAATCACTTTTAGTTGCTGGGAATGGGCCAAGTGATTGTAAAATGAATCCATCACAGCAGACAAACAAAAATGGTTTTACCAAATTAAGGTATTTATGTAAGCTGTATGTTTGTTTTTGGTATGAATAATTACTACTACTTTGCACGTAGACATAAGTACCATCACATATAACAATTGCTGGCTTGGTAGAAACTGGCATATCTGGGTTTCCAAATAAACCCTCTGGAATGATTTTATTTCTAGCTGCCACATCTTGTATTGACATGTGACCAAGGCCTAAATATAAGGGTACAAATGTATTACCCAAACAATGTCTTGCTTTAGACATATATCTTTCTAAAGTGCTTCTAGGAAGTCGAAATAATGTTGATAAGCGTTCATTGCTGTCACCAGTTCTAAGTTTAACCAACATTATACTTAAAGCCACACTAGGACAAGGAGTTTCCAGTGCCAGCTGTGGTACATGTGATAACAACTGATAAAATTGTTCAGCATTGATCCCTAACCAATAATGACAGAGATGTGGATTCATTTCTCTAATATTAGAAAAGTCGTACTGTCTGCGAGTACCTCTATCCATAATTGACATCATGTCGTCCATTTGGCCCCCAGTAAAATCATTATAATGAAACTGTAATTCATCCCAAGAACCAATACTAAGATGATAACTGCATATTCGGGCACTAATTGGTGTATACAATTTATGCTCTGACAATAACATTTCCCTTATAACAGATGGTACCAGCAAACGTTCTGTATTCCTACAATCAACAAAAATACAATGCCGTGATGATGCGGCTGCTCTTTTATAAATACGTGAGATTATTTTAGGGCAATGTGCAACATTATGATTCTGATGCAATTGCTGAATAGGTTGTGGTGGTGGTGTAGGTATTGAGAAATCCCTTGAAGGCACAGAAGTTTCTGATGCACTTTCCACTTCACGACTTGATGTAGCAACATCCATGTTCTCTTGTGTTGCAATGGCTTCTTCACGAACAAACTGCGGTTGTCTATCTTGATCATGCTGAGTCTGTCTTCTCACACTTCTATAGGCATTCGTCCAACAACGTAAGCAAACTCTTTCTAGCCTGTGTACCTAAAAAAAGAAAATTGAAAGCTTTAACCTTACTAGAAAGGATTTCAAGCATAAGATTATACACCAAAAACAATTATGATATGTGGAATACAGGTCAAATACCAACTTGAAAATATCATGAGAAGTTTTTGTACATTCTGAGAATTATTTTAATGAGCAGTGTTATTATAATTATATTAAATACAAGTATAGATACCTGCTGAGTAGGTATGCACGACATTATGACATTTCCTTCAGGGCTATCAATTGATACTCTGTGTGTCTTAGCTCTTAATATGGAAGATCCACAGACAAAGCACACTTCTTGATGTCCATAAGCTCGTTCAATTGTTGATCCACCTGATAAGTTAGATGTTCTTTCAAGTATTGTATAACATTCTTGACAAACAACATCTTCCACTGACATCTAAAAATAAATATAAAATATACATAAAACATTCTGTTTAGATATTGATCTTAGTACTAGTTTAATAGAAAACATACATTTTTGTCACAAACAGGCAAAACAAATACAAAATCAAATCAAAGTAAGACTCCTTTTTTTGTGGTGGTATCTATCATGATGCAATTATTATTTATAATACTTAAAGTAGTTTCTATAGTATCACCTGTGAAAGTTAAATGCACAACCAAATACAAATAGTGCTAAAAGACTTGGACCCCCATGTCTTGGGATAACTAGGATTTTTCTTGTATCTATAGTATCAATATTACTTGTTTAGCTTAGCACGTATGTCTAAAAGTGTGCGAGTCTTGAGAAAAGTGGTAAAAATACAATAAAACATAACTCAATGAATAAGATTATACTGACCGTTGCTGGTGCAATCCAAGATCGTAAAATTCTAACCATTGCATCCGTTGCTTCCCCGAGTTGACGACGGGGTAAAGGATGTACCAGAGAAAGGGCACAGTTCACACAGCGTGACATTTTTAATACAATCGTTTTGATTTTCTGCACAGAGTCTCGGACCGTAGTCGCAAACAAACGTTCTACACAACCCACAACCCTAGCACAGAAACAGTACAATAGTCTTCAATAAGATATCTTGTTCGTGCAGGAATCCAAAGACTCTACTGGACACGTACTCGACGTAATAATAAGTTATTTGTTGTCACAACAAACTCAACAACTTATCAAGAAAAACAAATTCGTTACCGCAGACGATGCTGTTTGACTTGACAGTGACACTTTTGATGACAGTTCACCTTTTATTTGCCCGTGGTAGTGTTACCAACAGTTAATCTAAATCACCCTGACCATAACTGATGTTTTAACTATTAAAATATTGTTAACTAGGAAAGAAATATTTTTTTAATAATATTAATTACAAATAAAAATATGAATCACGCGGGAATATTCTATATATGAAATATTTTTTAAAACAACGCCCGCCTCTACATATCAGTTAAAACCGATTACGGGGAAGTTCTTTAAGTTGTCAACACTGCTTTCACTTTATGAAAGCCATTTTGAAAATATAATGCAATAAAATCGAATTAGTAACTATTAAAACAAAAAAAATAAAACCACATACGATTTCGATCAAGATAAGTAAGAAAAGTTAAAAAAAGATTTCATAATTTATGACTATATTTTTGTTGCTATACTGTTTTCTTTTATAGCGATACTGGTTTTGGGCAATGTCTTTTCAGTTATGATTTGAATAAACTAGTATTAGACAACGTTGCTGACCGTAGGGAAAATTAAAAATAATTATAAGACTAACTTAAAAATTATACAAGTTAAACCTTAAAATTCAAATATGGTTTCATTACAAATAAATGAATATAGTACGTTAAAACATATAATTATTACTGATATTATATAAGGTCCCATTAGAATAGATGGTCAAATTTTAACACAGCGTTCAGTACGTCTAAGCAAAGATATCCAAGCAAAAAAAACACTGATTAAAGTGGTTTTATTTTTAGCTAAAATAATAAATGGCATTGGGTAACCAACATTTTTAGTGTATTTTCGTTAGCTGATTTATTTTTCTTGTAAGTATCTAATGCGTTTTTCTTATTATTTTTTTACCATTGTCTAAAATTTATTTTGGTGGTCTAAATGATTTCTAAAAGTTTGTCCATCTATTTTAATCGGACCTTATATACGGGACATTTATGAAAACTACTGCTACTTATGATTTTAGTAATAAACACTTTAGTGAAAACAAAATACAGTCAGTAACAGAATATTATACTTGTAGGAGAAAAGGTAACGATTCTTGAACGCAATTTCTTGGAACATTGCGATGTGGTCTCTGGAAGAATTACGAAAAGATAGTTTTTAAGTAAATATATACTTTAGGGGGATGCGCTAAGGTAGCCCGCGAAATTTAAATTTTCTTACGTTTTTTGCAATTGTCAGGTTGTATGTTGATTAAAATATGATTCGCGACCGTAACATGGCTACCCTGACGCTTTCGCCATAATAATACAAATCATAAATTCATTCACTGACAGACAACGCAAAGCCTTAACAAGTGGGTCAAGAAGCATGAAATTTTGCATAAGGAAGGTTTTTTTTTAAATTCGTCTCTTAAAGAGGTTTAAATAGAGGATGAAAGTTTGTATGGAAGTACGTCATTTCTTCCGATGGGAATGCTAACTGGCACACGGCTTCTCTCTAAATAAATATATGTTACACAAGATTTTCGTTAGTCTCTGTATTACTATATAGCCTTAGTGCTTTTAAACTTCTGAGTGGAAGATTATATTACGACTTGTTTTTCATCATTACTCCAACCTAGCCTTTAGAATTAGAGTGCGGTGTTTCGAGTTACGGTCAAGTGGGGAAAATTTTAAGTAAGTTTCAAACAAATTCCTATTTTTCATATAGCGGTGCGGTGATAAAGACAAACCTTTTCAAATTAAAAAGAAAAGAAAGAAAGAAAATACGTTTATTTGCGGTAAATATGACGCAAAGAAAGAACAAATAAAGAACTGTCATTTTCATTTAAAATGATGGCAATCCGTAGTCAGAAAAATAATAAGGGATTAGTAAAAAGGAGACCGGACGAATTTTATAAAGGGGCATCAAAATATGACCATTTGGCAATTTTGAGAAAAATATTCTTTTAGAATTTACGGGATATACAAGGGTCGGTCCAGGTACAGGAAAACGTTCTTGGAACACTTTCTTTCACTTTTTGAGTAATAATTGCTAACTGCGTTTAAAGATTTTGACACAATGGTACAGTCAGCAAAAAAAACATAATTTTTTACGTTTTATTTTTATGGTGGTTTTTACGTTTTATCGACTCGACGTTTTGGTCAAAACTCACATTCTACTTTCTAAGCTATGGATAACATTGTGAGTTGTACATTTGTATTGTACGTACTTGTTTTGTAAGTTAGTGTGTATAAGATCTAGGCCCTCTTGCACCACAAAAACTACAAAACGTTAAAATTATTTGAAACATCCTTCTGTCTCTGACATCTTCAAACGATTGTTAGAAATACAGGCATAATCAGCCTATTTATGTTTCCACTGCTGGGAACTGGGAACAGCCCTCCTTTCTGTGAGGGAGTGGTACAGCCCACTCCCTCACAGAAAGGGAAATCAGAAAATCCACCCCGCGTGCCCAGTGCGGGTTGGTAGATGACACATGTCTTTGAATTTTCGGTTCTAAGACATGCCGGTTTCTTCACGATGTTTTCCTTCACCGTTTTGAGAGCAGTGGTGATGAAATAATTTACACAAAGTAAAGCGCCTGTAAAGGTTCCAACCCACAACCTACAACTCGTAAGTCGCGGCCGTTACCACTGGGCTACTACTCTGAATAGAAATACAGGCTGAAATTTAATTCATTGGCAATATTATTTATTTTATCCACGGATTCTAACCATGATACATCTTCATTAGGGCCAACAACACCGAAAAATAAAAGATATTTTAATTTAAATAAAGTATCATTTAAATAGCTGTTTTTATTTAATTTACTTAAATCTTAACTGGTTTATAAAATAAAAAAGTTCATAATTTTTTTTTTCACCCTTTTTGGTGAAAATATTGCCAGTGAATTTTTCAGCCGGTATAATGATGTTTTAAATTCATTTATCGGTCTGATTTGTGGTGCAAGTTGGTTCTAATGTGTCACTGTCTGTTAGTCCTAAACAAATGAATGCTCGCCGCTCACCTGTCGGTCGTGCGCGTGGTGCGAGTGCGGCGTGGAGGGCGAGTGCGCGCGCGACGCCAGCGCGGCCGAGCGCGCCTGCTCGCGCCACCAGCTCAGCTCCTTCTCTAGGACACTGAGAAATACAAATGTTTTTAAAAGTTGTAATTTCCCCAATAAGGGACGCTAAGATTTTGTTTTATAATTTTTCATGAAGGTGAAACTGTAACACAGAATTTTTATGTTAACAGTTCGGCAAATAGGCTAATTTGATGAGGAATCATTATTGTCGTTTATCAACTACCCAACTCCTAGTTGTTAGTAAGTGTTGTTAACCTTAGATACATATTTTAAAGAAAGAAGAAAGAAAAATTGTTTATTAGTAGTAAAAAATTGTTTATTCTGCCTAAACAAAGCGCAAATAACAAAAAAATAAAAATATACAAAGGAGCCAAAAGCCTCGTATTGCTTGACAGTAGAAGTTTGTCAATTTTGTCTATTGTTCGATGTCGGGGTCAGGGACCAAAGACAATTTACATTGCATAATTACTCTGTGTTACGACACTGGCAAATGACAACAAAAAAACAATCAAAACGAAAACAAAATACCGATTACAGAGTGAAAAAAGAACTACTTTTGTAACAAGCAAACAATAATAACAAGAATAATTAAGGCATGCGTCGCATCTGTGCAAGAATAGGTCGTTGCTCAGCAAAATGCTGTGACTTCAGACGAACCTATCTTTAACAAAGCTGATTTTCAGCAATTACCTCTTTAATAATTTTATCAACAATTTTGAAACATAATTTAAGATTAAACATAAGGCTTTAGACATTGAATTAACTGCAGCGTGACAGCAGAAACATATTCTGTAGTAAATGTTTCTGCCGTCTTTCTCTCAGATGTGATTACATTTTTTACTTAGCCGATGGTGATTTTTGTCGATGGCAATCTAAATGAAGTCGGCTCAGAATTTAATATTAAGAGTAGAGATAGAGACGTGGAACTCGTGGCTAAGTAATTACAGCCGCACGGGTCGATCCAACAAGCTACGCTGGGGTTGGTCCGTGGATGAGTGACCATCTTCACATACCGAGACTCCTCCGTGCCTCGGAAAGCACGTTAAGCCGATGGTCCAAGCTGTCATGCCGATCAGTGTTACCTGTGCGCAGCCTCCCGGATGACGTCCGCGATGTGCAGATGCTGGTTGTTGTTGTGCGCGTTGTTGAGCACCTCGGCGTGCCTGTCCAGCGCCGCGCGCAGCCCGGCCGCGGCCGTGTGATCAGTGTTACCTGTGCGCAGCCTCCCGGATGACGTCCGCGATGTGCAGATGCTGGTTGTTGTTGTGCGCGTTGTTGAGCACCTCGGCGTGCCTGTCCAGCGCCGCGCGCAGCCCGGCCGCGGCCGTGTGATCAGTGTTACCTGTGCGCAGCCTCCCGGATGACGTCCGCGATGTGCAGATGCTGGTTGTTGTTGTGCGCGTTGTTGAGCACCTCGGCGTGCCTGTCCAGCGCCGCGCGCAGCCCGGCCGCGGCCGTGTGATCAGTGTTACCTGTGCGCAGCCTCCCGGATGACGTCCGCGATGTGCAGATGCTGGTTGTTGTTGTGCGCGTTGTTGAGCACCTCGGCGTGCCTGTCCAGCGCCGCGCGCAGCCCGGCCGCGGCCGTGTGATCAGTGTTACCTGTGCGCAGCCTCCCGGATGACGTCCGCGATGTGCAGATGCTGGTTGTTGTTGTGCGCGTTGTTGAGCACCTCGGCGTGCCTGTCCAGCGCCGCGCGCAGCCCGGCCGCGGCCGTGTGATCAGTGTTACCTGTGCGCAGCCTCCCGGATGACGTCCGCGATGTGCAGATGCTGGTTGTTGTTGTGCGCGTTGTTGAGCACCTCGGCGTGCCTGTCCAGCGCCGCGCGCAGCCCGGCCGCGGCCGTGTGATCAGTGTTACCTGTGCGCAGCCTCCCGGATGACGTCCGCGATGTGCAGATGCTGGTTGTTGTTGTGCGCGTTGTTGAGCACCTCGGCGTGCCTGTCCAGCGCCGCGCGCAGCCCGGCCGCGGCCGTGTGATCAGTGTTACCTGTGCGCAGCCTCCCGGATGACGTCCGCGATGTGCAGATGCTGGTTGTTGTTGTGCGCGTTGTTGAGCACCTCGGCGTGCCTGTCCAGCGCCGCGCGCAGCCCGGCCGCGGCCGTGTGATCAGTGTTACCTGTGCGCAGCCTCCCGGATGACGTCCGCGATGTGCAGATGCTGGTTGTTGTTGTGCGCGTTGTTGAGCACCTCGGCGTGCCTGTCCAGCGCCGCGCGCAGCCCGGCCGCGGCCGTGTGATCAGTGTTACCTGTGCGCAGCCTCCCGGATGACGTCCGCGATGTGCAGATGCTGGTTGTTGTTGTGCGCGTTGTTGAGCACCTCGGCGTGCCTGTCCAGCGCCGCGCGCAGCCCGGCCGCGGCCGTGTGATCAGTGTTACCTGTGCGCAGCCTCCCGGATGACGTCCGCGATGTGCAGATGCTGGTTGTTGTTGTGCGCGTTGTTGAGCACCTCGGCGTGCCTGTCCAGCGCCGCGCGCAGCCCGGCCGCGGCCGTGTGATCAGTGTTACCTGTGCGCAGCCTCCCGGATGACGTCCGCGATGTGCAGATGCTGGTTGTTGTTGTGCGCGTTGTTGAGCACCTCGGCGTGCCTGTCCAGCGCCGCGCGCAGCCCGGCCGCGGCCGTGTGATCAGTGTTACCTGTGCGCAGCCTCCCGGATGACGTCCGCGATGTGCAGATGCTGGTTGTTGTTGTGCGCGTTGTTGAGCACCTCGGCGTGCCTGTCCAGCGCCGCGCGCAGCCCGGCCGCGGCCGTGTGATCAGTGTTACCTGTGCGCAGCCTCCCGGATGACGTCCGCGATGTGCAGATGCTGGTTGTTGTTGTGCGCGTTGTTGAGCACCTCGGCGTGCCTGTCCAGCGCCGCGCGCAGCCCGGCCGCGGCCGTGTGATCAGTGTTACCTGTGCGCAGCCTCCCGGATGACGTCCGCGATGTGCAGATGCTGGTTGTTGTTGTGCGCGTTGTTGAGCACCTCGGCGTGCCTGTCCAGCGCCGCGCGCAGCCCGGCCGCGGCCGTGTGATCAGTGTTACCTGTGCGCAGCCTCCCGGATGACGTCCGCGATGTGCAGATGCTGGTTGTTGTTGTGCGCGTTGTTGAGCACCTCGGCGTGCCTGTCCAGCGCCGCGCGCAGCCCGGCCGCGGCCGTGTGATCAGTGTTACCTGTGCGCAGCCTCCCGGATGACGTCCGCGATGTGCAGATGCTGGTTGTTGTTGTGCGCGTTGTTGAGCACCTCGGCGTGCCTGTCCAGCGCCGCGCGCAGCCCGGCCGCGGCCGTGTGATCAGTGTTACCTGTGCGCAGCCTCCCGGATGACGTCCGCGATGTGCAGATGCTGGTTGTTGTTGTGCGCGTTGTTGAGCACCTCGGCGTGCCTGTCCAGCGCCGCGCGCAGCCCGGCCGCGGCCGTGTGATCAGTGTTACCTGTGCGCAGCCTCCCGGATGACGTCCGCGATGTGCAGATGCTGGTTGTTGTTGTGCGCGTTGTTGAGCACCTCGGCGTGCCTGTCCAGCGCCGCGCGCAGCCCGGCCGCGGCCGTGTGATCAGTGTTACCTGTGCGCAGCCTCCCGGATGACGTCCGCGATGTGCAGATGCTGGTTGTTGTTGTGCGCGTTGTTGAGCACCTCGGCGTGCCTGTCCAGCGCCGCGCGCAGCCCGGCCGCGGCCGTGTGATCAGTGTTACCTGTGCGCAGCCTCCCGGATGACGTCCGCGATGTGCAGATGCTGGTTGTTGTTGTGCGCGTTGTTGAGCACCTCGGCGTGCCTGTCCAGCGCCGCGCGCAGCCCGGCCGCGGCCGTGTGATCAGTGTTACCTGTGCGCAGCCTCCCGGATGACGTCCGCGATGTGCAGATGCTGGTTGTTGTTGTGCGCGTTGTTGAGCACCTCGGCGTGCCTGTCCAGCGCCGCGCGCAGCCCGGCCGCGGCCGTGTGATCAGTGTTACCTGTGCGCAGCCTCCCGGATGACGTCCGCGATGTGCAGATGCTGGTTGTTGTTGTGCGCGTTGTTGAGCACCTCGGCGTGCCTGTCCAGCGCCGCGCGCAGCCCGGCCGCGGCCGCGGCGCCGCCGCGCTCCGCCGCCGCACGCGCCGCCGCCTCCGTGTTGGCTGCGACTGCGCATGCATAGAATAGAGATAAAGAAAAATGTTTATTTGGCACAATAACAAGGAACACAAAAAAAAACCGGCCTAGGGCGTGTCGGACCACGCACAACAAAGGGTTGCGTACGTCGTCGGGATGAATTTATCCCAAGAACAAACTTTACACTGTAGTTGAAAAACATGTTCTCCCATACATTCCAACAGCAAATGTAAGTTTGTACGCACAATATTGAGTGATTTACCATGTTACTTTAAGTCCATACTCATACATACAATTGAGATTAATTTTATATAACCTCAATTTTCGTTGATAACTGTTTTGTTGGAAAAAGTAGGGAGATTGAAAATTTAAACCTTCTAAATACAGATGGATGTGTTACTAATTCCCGTTAGTGAGTGATTGCGTAAGAATTTAAGAGGGTTTACGTCTAGCGCGGGAAGTCTAGTTTAGGTAAATTCTTTGTAAACATCAATCACACAGAAGCACGCGTACATGTGTGCGTAGTTGGCGCGTTCACTCTCTTTATAGTCAAAGCCACTTTGATCCGTTCGATTTAGAGCAATAATTGTTATGTTAAATATTTAATTGGAATTCTTAAATTTATTGTTATAATAACGAATTAAATAAATAATATTTAAATGAAACAATTTATTTATACGCTTCTTCTCGTGTTTATTTTACATTAGGTATAACTATTGTGATGCAGACTGGGCCGGTGATGTGCTCGATCGCAAGTCGTGCACTGGATTTATTTTTCTGTTACAGGGATGTGCTACGAGTATTTCATGGTCATCACGCAAACAGCAGACCGTGGCCTTGTCAACGGCCGAGGCAGAGTATATGGCTATGTCCTCAGCCACGCAGGAGGCGCTATGGTTGCGCCAGCTTAGCGGGGAGCTTGGCTGTGAGCTGAATGAACCTCTTATCATCTATAGTGATAGTCAAAGTGCCATCATAAAACTTTCTACAAGTGATTGTTATTTACCCAGAACTGACAACCGAAAGGATTATTGGTGGTGCAATAAGAGAAGACTTGATGAAGAATAAAAACTATAATGTATTTTTAACAAATACGGTTACGAGTTTCACATAGACGAGAGTGACAGAGAGAGAGCAGAGCCCTCAGTAACAAAAATGTGAACTAACAGAGGTTGCGTTCAATGCGTTCACAAATATTTAACAATAACAATTTGATGAATGATATTTAGTTCTTTATGTTCATCTTATCTTATTATTAATCCGAGCGCAACAACAAGCGCAACACATCTTACTAATAGCTACATTATGGTTACTGTTAACGTCAGTATGTCGGTGACGCGAGCGCATATGATTTTCCTCTACCAAAAATCGCTTAACGCGCCTAAAGAAGTTTCCACTGTAAAAAAAAAACCTGTGCGTTCAGGGACCCCCGTCAGGAACGAAGTTCCTTCTCACGTATCATTCAGCCGCAATTTTGTATTTACTTTCGGCTGTAGCTCCCTCGAAAACTACCTTACACTTTTTACTTTTACATTCTGCCCCTGCCGCTGCTCCTCGCGCTGCCGGCCATAATTCCCTAAATACTGCCGTAACAGGATCGAGAGTAGTGTGTGTTTACATACTGCCCTACCACTCACATCGCTTTCGACTTTCGGGAATGGCAGACGCCGAAAAAACTGCAGCGTCCGCGCTGTGTCTACTTGCAGTACATAATATTGTGTTCATTATTTTAAAATATATCAAATTCAAAAAAAGAAATTTCGTCTTCGTAGACGATGGATCCTCTCAAAAAAATCGAATGCAAACCAAATCAGATGAAATATATCGTCTGCACCTGCTCCAGATCGGATAGATGATTTATTATTTTCAAAAGAGAGTTAAACGTGGCCATCAGTGACTTCTTTGATTTTAATTCGTCAATCTTCTAGAGCTTCACTCATTCTCTTCCAGGTGTCGTGAACTTTGTTTTAATTTGTTTTTTTTTTTCCTTTAAATCCCATATTGTTTTTTTGGATTCCAGCAGTTCTAAAATTTAATAGTGAGTTCATTACTCCACTCGAAGGTCATTTTCACAGATCGTAAAAAAAGAAGGCGGCAAGCATGACCGATTTGTCCTGGCGAGAAGTGAGACGTGGAGCTGAACCACGCACTCTGCCGCTCGCGCTGCCCGTCCTTTGACTTCCGCACAAAAAACCGCTCATTTTGTGAGCGCTGCGGCAGCGTGAGTTGCAGTGGCAGCAGCATGAGGAGTGTTTCAAACTCAATCTCAAAGCTTTTATTTCAATTAAACCATTTACAGGCACTTTTGAATTGTCAAGGAGTCAGACAGTCAGATATATGAAACTAGTTGCCCATTCCAAAGCGTAGTAGGTAGGTACCTATGGAGAAGAACGGGCAAGAAACTCCACGGACACCCTTTTAAATAAAAAAAAATTGTTGCAAAATATTGGTTACATAACCCATGTTGAAATTATACATGTGAGAACAATGTAGAAAGACGTGCATGTTAAAAGTGTCCGTAATAAAAAGATAAAAACAAAGAACAATTCAAAAATTAAAATAAGCCATGGCAGCTAAGAGATGACCAGTCCCAACTGACGGCGCCCGTTCACGAACATGACGCATGGATCAGCACCGTTTAGCTCAACCATTTTGAAGGGAACTTAACGATCCAACACACACGCCACCACCAGCGAGACATCTGAGTGAGCATGACAATTGACATACTCACAGCCGCCAGGACACATTCAAGTCAATGATATGACATATTACCCGGTAAATGGTAGCTCTTTAGTATATGTACATATATAATTGTTATATAATTGCAATTATATAATACAAAGGAGATTCATCTTCAGCAGCTCCAACAGTATTTTCAAATGTTAATCAATTAGTTGTGGTTGTGGAGCAGGACCAGCGTTGAGCCAAGCATTTTTATCAGCGATGTAATTCCCTAACTTATAATATGCCTGCCTGCATAGTGTGCGTTTTATACAAGATTTGAATTTCGTCTCATTCAGTTGAAGTATGTGGGGAGGAATTTTATTGTAATATTTTAAACAGTAACCCATGAAAGATGAGTCTACTTTAGCCAGTCTGAAACCTGGTTGAACTAATAGGTCCCTATTTCTTGTACTATAATTACGTCTATCACCTCTTTTACTAAAAATATGTAAAAAAAATCTTACGTACCTGACCTGATGTTTTCATAGATATATTGACAAGGTACCGTCATGATGTTAATATCCTTAAACAGTTTTCTCAGAGTCACGTCTGCGGAGATAATATATTGCTCTGATCGCTCTTTTCTGCAGAATAAAAATAGATTCGAATGTCTGCAGCCCGTCCCCACAGTAAAATACCGGAAGACATGATACTATAAAAGTAACTAAAATAGACTAGCCTCACGGTATCTACATCAGTAAATTGACGGATTTTTCTGACAGCATATGCTGCTGGACTTAGCCGTCCTGCAAGAGATGTTAAATGAGGACCCCATTGTAGCCTTGAGTCGAGCGTAATACCCAGGAAAACAGTTTTATCGACGAATTTTTGTTTGTCTTGATTCAATACTATCTCACAATCACTACTTATAAATTTGTAAAAAAAAAATGCTCTTAATACTAATACTATGTTTACATACTCGTCCTACGCACTGCCGTGGAAGTGAGCTGAATGTCAACAGGGTATATGAAAACGACACCCATGACGAAAAATGAGAAATTTTTGCAGCCACCACTTGGATTTACATTTTGACCTCACTATCGACTTTAGCACCCTAAATTAGTTTTCACTTCAATAAAAGGTTTTACTTACTAAAGTACTAAGATTTGGCGATCATACTACCTATACTCGTGCAATATCGTTGTCTGCACGACAAAGGTTATCAATGGTCAGACAGAGCGCTAAGCGACACGTCCACTCTCTGGAAGGCCTCGGCGGACTAATTTGAAACTTTCGAGATATCGCGACGCCGCCGTCAGGGGGCTATGAATATTCCGTAAGGGCGCCACGACGCTTATAGTGGCGTCGCTTTCTTCACGACATCTCGGCGGTCTGTCCCTGCCAGGTGAGATCCTCAGGGGTCGCATTATGACGTATTAATGGCACCATTATTCCAGTGTGAGTGAGAGACAGAGCTATACAAGGCCGCTAGCACCATCCTTTTTTCGCAGTGGAATAATGATGGCATTAATACTTCCAGTTTCCTAGGGGAGGCCCAGCAGAGAACGACCAGTGTCGAAGATGTCGACTCGACCCACCTACAGGTAGATATGTAGCCCTCCCCTGTTCACAGCTAGCCGTTTACAGATTGAAGGAGAGACTGTCGTGTGTGTGAGCGGCTTGTGTTGTTGCTAATGTGAAACGATTTGCGCGTGGAGTATTATAGTAGACTTAAAATAATTCTAGCAAAATAATAGCCACATTTAGTTAAAATTTTAAATTGCAGGTTTTTATGAGGATGTTCTTCTATTACAGTAACCCATTATTATATTAAATTAAGGAAGATATATTGGTCGAAAAAGCATATTAATGACCAAAATTTCTTTATAATTTCGCATTGTTTAGATTTTTATTTCTCATGTAGGGAACCTAAAATGTTTTTTTGTAACTAAGTGTTGTCCTATGGATATTTGTGGTTAGATAAAAAATATTGTTGGTTCGGTTGATCAGTAATTTAAGATATTTTAAGCTTCTAAATGTATGCTCAAAGTGAGATTATCAAAACCTCTGTTCAATCATCTTAATAGAATTTACAAATACTCTATTAATCTAAAAAAATCTTTACTTAAGTATTTAGACAACCATATTTCCTAAAATGATTAGTAATTAATGTTTTTAAAATAATGTTTGATGGATAACTGTGTCGAAAAGTACTGTTTTTGAGCCAAACAGCGCACTGATGGCGTAAACGCTCTTAACCTGAACAAGATTTGTTTACACTTTCATCAGATACTTTTAGAACAGACTATATCTATCTAACGGCCGCAGATATACTCACACTCCTTGGTCCCGTTCTGGAAGGCCTGGTTGATCTGCTTAAAGATCTGCGCGTGCGTTTTCTCCATGACAGGTACGACACTGTCGAACAGCGACTCGCGAAATGACTCTCGCACCATCTCTGATAGAGACTTGGCTATAGAAGTGCTGAGGCGCTCCATTAACATCTGTAGGGGAATATGAGGGTGTGTCTTAGATAAAAAGTTGTCTGACACTTTAAAAATCAGTCCTTAATGTATTTTTTTTTAAACTATTGTCGACTTTACAAATGTCTACATTATATTGTTGTTAGAATTACTAATACTATTTTTTTTTTTTTAACTGGTATTAGCGCCATCTATATTTTCTAGTCCAGCACTACGCGAATCTATAAGTTTACTCTCTACCAAAAATCGCTCAACGCGTCTAAAGTAGTTTAAAATAATAAAAAAACAAGGGCGGATTTCACCAATGAAATTGAACACGATCAGCACATCTAAACGGCGTTCAAGAGCTGTTAGCATTAATATTCCACAACTATGATGTTGGCACTAAAATATCAGCGGAAACTAAACGTTATGTGTAAGTGCAAAATTAACGGCAACATAATATTGTCAGTAATGTTCAAGTGTGGCCCGGCAATACGTAAATTATTGTTGCAATACTCAGCAACAAATTACAGTTAATATTTTACTTTTTAAACTATTTCGTCAGCCATTGCTGCCCGTGTAAACACAAATACTACCTGCCTTACTCTTGCGGAAATATTACCGGGCCACAAAGATTAAAATCGTTAGATTAGGGCTAATCTCACTATATTTATGTCGAGCGAAAACCGTCTGTATAGAGACGATGAGTAAACTCACTCTAGTTTACTCATCGTTTAAGGCAACGATAACAGACTTTTAATGATTTTGTACTGAAGATCACGTCTAAAAGAGTAGTGTTAATGATTTGAAATCTTAAATTAGAGCATTTTCTTAAAATATGAATATTTTAGATTATGTTTATATTGCATAGTGAAAATAATTTGTAAAGTTATGTCTAACGCGGATAAAAACGGAGAATCACGCAAAATCTATCAAGCGTATTTTTCTGAAACTTTAGCTATTTTAAAGGTAATTTAATTATTGATCTTTTAGTATACGTGTTTTATTAAAATAACTTTTGTTTTATGTATAATAAATTAATAATTCATCTAATTTGGGACACCGCTCCTTGACGGGCGAGTCCTATTACTGGTCGGACGTACGACGCGTTGTGTGAACTTAGTACAAAACACGCAAGCTAACCACACAAGGTCACTGGCATATATCTGCGTCTTAAGGCGTTTTCATGGCAGCATGCGACATTGTGTAAAAACGAAACAGAAACGAGACCATCTTTTGAGGCGGTAGAGCGGATCTAATGATTTAAATATTTGGCGTGCCATACATTTCTTCACTAAAAATGTTTCGAGTATTGTTAGACTTACTCAAACATGTTGCAGTTAATTTTTACACTATAAAAGAGGCTGGAAAATATTTCTTTAGAAATAAGTGTGAGTACTTCTAATAAAAAATCTTCCAGCTCTGTACGTATATTTCTGTTCCTTTCTTCTCGCCTGTTCGAACGTGTGCGTAATTGTTAAATAAATAAGATGTTCGGCCGGGCGCACCTTGCTGTTGGCCAGCTTGTCGATGTTGTCCCGCAGCAGCGCGTCGGTGGCCTGCAGCTTGCCGGCCAGCTCGTGCTGCAGCGCCGCCGCCAGCGGCTCCAGCGCGCGCGCCGCGCCCACGCCCGCCGCCGCCGCCGCGCGCGCGCTGGCCGCCTCGCCCACGCGCGCGATGCGCTCCCAGCTGCGCACGGCCGGCACAACACAATGGGTTGTAAAAAGACCCTTAACAGAGCCGAAAGTCACGTGTTCTTCACGTTCCCCTTGTCTGTCATGCGATCTTTTTTTGATAGCTGTCAAATGGACCCCCATCCGTCACGCCTATCAAAAACAGATCGATTGCGACTGACGTAGGTTTTGACCACTTTTGTTACAGATTATTAATACAAATCATGCTCAAAGTTGCACAAAAGTATAGAGATTAAACAAGGATGCCATAAAATCTCACATGTCAAACACCTGACAATAGTTCGAGCCGAAATGTTTAATTCTTTGCGGACAGTGCTGACCCCGCTGCCAAAAATGGCGCTGATAAAAAAAATAGGTTTATTTTTTCTAAAATACGTTTTGTCGAAAAAACCCCCTCCCCCTGAATTTACATTAAAATTAACAATATATTACGAAGCACAACTGTAATTATTAATTTTTAACGTGTTAGCTTTTTTCATAACCATTCCAACGACATAAGTTTTATAAACAGCTGCCATACAAAACTTTAGAGATATCGTCATTTTAATCTCAAGTAGTCACAAGACCACCCAGAAGTGGCTTGCCACATGAGCGTAGTACGCCCAAAAACGCGTGCCAACAGAGAGGATATTTTTTTTTGTACTGGACCATACCTACTAATACCTCCTGGTTACGGAGATAATGAAAAACACGGAACAGTACGTACCCGTCGGCCAGGGCGCTCTCGACGGCCTGCGCGGTGCGCTGCGCATGCGCCCGCAGCGCCTCGTCCACCATCTCGCGCGGAGACGACATCGCGCCGCGCAAACCGCGCAGCTCGCGCGTCTGCGCGCTCATCATCTCTGTAACAGGAACATAACGGTTACACATATGAATTCTTTTATCAGGATTTTTGACGATCAATTTTTAAAACCGGCCAACAGCGAATCGAGTTCACATAGTAAAGGTTCGGAACCAAAAAAATACACTGAGCAATAGAACGATGACGACAGGTCAGTGGACCTGCCGTAGTTACTGTACTGCGCGTAATTAATAAACCTGCGCTAACTCCTAACTATACATCGTTTATTAGATTAAGCACTTCCTGTCTACAGCAACATTAATAAATAAAATATAATGATTACTTTATTACCTGTCAGTTTGTCCAGCTTGTGCTCGAGCGCCTCCAGCCGGCTCCGGTCGGCACCCGCCAGGCCGGCACAGCGCACGTCGTCGCCGGGCGCGCGCTCCACACACGACACGCTCAGCATGGTGTTCAGGGATTGGCTGCTCGACTTGTCGCTTGAAGCCTTGCGTTGGGTTGCTTCCGTTATTTGAGGGATCGAGATCTGAGGCCAGGTTTCGCTGTCTGTAAAAGAAAAGTGAGATTTAATACAAACTCCAAATATCCTTCGGTCAAGAGCGAGTCGAACTCGCGCATCGAGGGTTCCGTAACATCATATATAAATATTTTGGATGTGTTACTTTCAGGGACCATTTGGGTTACCCATTGAAAGGGTTTTCGATTGGGTTTTTCTAAGCAGTTATTTAAAAACCCATACGATGTGGGTAACCCATTTGAACGGCTTAATTTAAGCCGATAGGGTTTTTCTAAGCCGTTATTTAAAAACCCATACGATGTGGGTAACCCATTTGAACGGCTTAATTTAAGCCATTCAAATTTCCGTTACCCATTGAAAGGGTTTTCGATAGGGTTTTTCTAAGCCGTTATTTAAAAACCCATACGATGTGGGTAACCCATTTGAACGGCTTAATTTAAGCCATTCAAAAGGGTTACACTTTTAACTCTCCTAAAACGATAACAGCGTAACATTCCGACTGACGGAGCAATTTAATATGATCTCTCTATGATGGGATGGGCATAGGTTGCAAAATGGAATAGCACGCGTTAAGCGGCCGCGGCGGCGCCTTTGTGCCTACTTACCGAGCGGCTTCTAAACAGGGATCTATGATCATTATTGCATGTAATATAGTGTTTATTTTAGCTTTGCTGCCTGGATATCGAAATTACATAATATTATGATTTTTTCATGTCTGGACTTGTTACTTACTTTATTGCAGGCATTTGCTGGGACCGTACAATTGTCATTCTTGCTGTTTGATTTTTTGAACCCGGGCGTCTTTTGAGATATTATTAGGTATTTATTAGTCAGTGCGTATTTGTGAATTTTGAACAATCGCTATAATGCCAAAACCAAGACGAGATGCTGTACATCGCTATTATTTATATGATGCATCAAATAACACAAGTGAATGTAATTTATGTGGAAATTTCTTAAAGGTCTGCTGTGAAAAATCAAAACCTAGCAAGTGCTTCAAGGCAAATTTTACAATAGAGCAAAAACACGACTTGTCTACTTTAAGGGCATGCCATTTTATCTTAGCTTGTTGGGAGTAACTCCAAAGTTTGCAGTATATGGTTGGCTATGAGAAACAGTATTAATATTGTGTCTGTACTGTTAATTGTGTGTAAGAGTGCAATTACTTAAGAATAAATTGTTTTATGAAGTCAAAGTATGTTATTGAAGCAATTTAAAATCCTAGCAACGTACTTTACTAGGTTTCTACATATTCTCAATGAGTGATAAAATAAATAATACTACAATTTCATAAACCTAGTAAGAGTTATTTGAAATAAAACAAACCATCAGAATAATAATAATAATGTAAATTTATAATAAAATTTCAATAATCTACAAAAAAAAAATTTTAATCTCCGGCGGGATCTCATGGCGTCATGGAGAGTGCGATTGTCGCAACCCAGTGCTGGGCACGCCTCAATTGCGGCGATAAGTCCCCTCTTTGAGGAGTGGCTAGAGAGACGCCACGGCGTCCTCACCTTGCGCCTGACGCAGGTCCTCACGGGACACGGTTGTTTCGGGAGGTTCCTGTTTCGTATCAGGCGGCGGGGATCTCTCGCGTCCGGCCCTGGTCCAGGCCATGGTACGGAGCGAGAGAGCATGGGAGGCCGTCACCTCCTTCTGCGAAGCAGTAATGCTCGCGAAGGAGGAGACGGAACGCGTGAGGGAGAGGCAAACTTCGCGCCCTCACGCCCCTAGCCGCCGCAGGAGACGCCCTGGGCGACGAGAATCGCAGGCAGATTCCCGACCACCGTAGGCGCGGGCTTGCGGACGGTGAGCAATGGGTAGCTCGCCGTCCGATAAGGACCAGGCCCGGGTCGACGGTGCGTTGTGTTCCACGCGCACCTCAAAGAGATGTTAGCACCTGAAGGGGCAATTATAGACGTAGGAAACTCTACCGAAGACAGGGAGAACGTTTTAATATTCACTCAAATATACTTACAATTCAACGTCTTGATCCTTCGAGTTGGGGCTGTCCGGAGGTAAGGTCTCATCCTAACTAACAAAACGAGTCCAAACTCGGCACACCTAGTTCTACTCGTCGTAGAGTACCAGTAGCAGTCACCAAAGTACACCTTCAGGTCAGTCCATCAAGTCCGGTGGTGAGGTCTCATCACAACTAACAAAACGAGCCCAAACTCGGCACACCCAGTTCTACTCATCGTAGAGTACCCGTAGCAGTCACCGAAGTACATCTTCAGGTCACTCCTTTCAGTCCGTAGGTAAGGTCTCATCATAACTAACAAAACGAGCCCAAACTCGGCACACCTAGTTCTATTAGTCGAGGAGTACCAGTAGCAGTCACCGAAGTACACCTTCAGGTCAATCCATCAAGTCCGGAGGTAAGGCCTCATCCAAACTAACAAAACGAGCCCAAACTCGGCACACCTAGTTCTACTAGTCGAGGAGTACCAGTAGCAGTCACCGAAGTACACCTTCAGGTCAATCCATCAAGTCCGGAGGTAAGGTCTCATCCAAACTAACAAAACGAGCCCAAACTCGGCACACCTAGTTCTACAAGTCGAGGAGTACCAGTAGCAGTCACCAAAGTACACCTTCTGGTCACTCCATCAAGTCCGGAGGTAAGGTCTCATCATAACTAACAAAACGAGCCCAAACTCGGCACACCTAGTTCTACTCGTCGTAGAGTACCAGTAGCAGTCACCGAAGTACACCTTCTGGTCACTCCATCAAGTCCGGAGGTAAGGTCTCATCATAACTAACAAAACGAGCCCAAACTCGGCACACCTAGTTCTACTAGTCGAGGAGTACCAGTAGCAGTCACCAAAGTACACCTTCTGGTCACTCCATCAAGTCCGGAGGTAACACCTAGTTCTACTCGTCGTAGAGTACCAGTAGCAGTCACCGAAGTACACCTTCTGGTCACTCCATCAAGTCCGGAGGTAAGGTCTCATCATAACTAACAAAACGAGCCCAAACTCGGCACACCTAGTTCTACTAGTCGAGGAGTACCAGTAGCAGTCACCAAAGTACACCTTCTGGTCACTCCATCAAGTCCGGAGGTAACACCTAGTTCTACTCGTCGTAGAGTACCAGTAGCAGTCACCGAAGTACACCTTCTGGTCACTCCATCAAGTCCGGAGGTAAGGTCTCATCATAACTAACAAAACGAGCCCAAACTCGGCACACCTAGTTCTACTCGTCGTAGAGTACCAGTAGCAGTCACCGAAGTACACCTTCTGGTCACTCCATCAAGTCCGGAGGTAAGGTCTCATCATAACTAACAAAACGAGTCCAAACTCGGCACACCTAGTTCTACTCGTCGTAGAGTACCAGTAGCAGTCACCAAAGTACACCTTCAGGTCAGTCCATCAAGTCCGGTGGTGAGGTCTCATCACAACTAACAAAACGAGCCCAAACTCGGCACACCCAGTTCTACTCATCGTAGAGTACCCGTAGCAGTCAACGAAGTACATCTTCAGGTCACTCCTTGCAGTCCGTAGGTAAGGTCTCATCATAACTAACGAAACGAGCCCAAACTCTGCACACCTAGTTCTACTCGTCGTAGAGTACCAGTAGCAGTCGCCAAAGTACACCTTCTGGTCACTCCATCAATTCCGGAGGTAAGGTCTCGTCATAACTAACAAAACGAGCCCAAACTCGGCGCACCTTGTTCTACTCGTGAGGAGTTCCAGTGACAGTCACCGAAGTACACCTACAGGTCACTCCATCTCGTCCAAAGGTAAGGTCTCGTCATAACTAACAAAACGAGCCCAAACTCGGCACATCTAATTCTACTCGTCGAGGAGTACCAGTAGCAGTCACCGAAGTACACCTTCAGGTCACTCCATCAAGTCTGGAGGTAAAGTCACATCATAACTAACAAAACTAGCCCAAAGTCCACAGCCCACATCTTTCTACCAGAAGAGGGCTTCCAGTGCCTCCTAGCAATAACTGAAGTAGGTATTTGTATCTAAGTATTATTTAGTAAAACAAACAACAATACGAAATATTTTTTGTAGATGCCTATGTATTATAAAGAATATAGAGAAAAAAAAACTTTCAAAGTACCAAAATTAGTTCACTTGACTACTATTCCCGCAACTAACCGTGCGTACACTTGTGTGTGTGACCTTTGTCAATGTAGTAGTTCGATTCTATACCTATCAAATTTGCAAACGCGTCCTTAAGAGTTTAGATTGTTAAATTACCTAAGTAACTATACCATAGAAACTTAAAGAAAAGACTTAAAAAAAAATTTGTAATGTCACCCTTTGTAGGACACATCACCTTACTCCGTGTGTTTCGTCTACAAGCCTACGATATCTAGTGAAATAAAAGCAATACGCGTGGTGCTCGCCCCACCCCACCATCACCTATTTAGCACAATTTTATTGAAAAACCATATGATAACCCGAACAAAACCCTTATATTATATGGGTTATCATAATGAAGGGGTAACCCTTTCACTGCGGTTCGAGTATAGAACCCATTCAATGGGTTATCATGTAACCCTTTCACTGGGTTTCAAGTATAGAACCCATTCAATGGGTTATCCATATTGAAGAGATAACCCTTTTAATGGGTTTTGAGCACAGAACCCATTCAAGGGGTTACATCAGATAAAGGTAACCTCATAAACGGCTTACCCTTTCGAAAAGCTTAACTCTTAACCGGGGTTGCACGGTCCCTGGTTACTTTACGTACAGTCCTTCTAAATTAGGATAGATGGACAGGTGGAAGGGCGAACAGACGGACAGTACTTTACTATTAGCTTCATTCGTATAGGTACCTAAATAGTTCTGTGCCCAGAAAAAACTACAACAGTGCTTCACCCAAAGCAACCTGCGAGTAGGTAGGGAGGAGGACATTTTGTTTGTGGAACGTGTAATGTTTTTAAATTTTCATCGGCGAGGCCTATATTCGTCAGAAAATTTTAACACTGCTGTGTAGAATATTGCAGTTTTAGGCCAGCGCCATGTCTTGACCGACAGTGGAACTAATGTATTTTTTTGTTTATGATTACTGAAGAAGTTTGCTATTTAGAAACATTTTTCCTGTAATCTCTATATAAACTTTTATCACATAGAATAATTTCAGATTTTTCTCTATGGAAATTTCAGAGATAAGGGTGAAGAACAATTTTTTTTTTCGTCAAGTCGAAAATAATGCGGCATAAAAAAAAAATATGAGAATCTGCAAATAGCGCTCTTTCATATGATACCCCACATGCAGTAGCCCCACTTCGAATTTTTAAGAAAAATTAAAAAAATCTTTCTTATTTACAAAATAGTTGGGCAATCGTAATAACTATTGCAAATTTCAAGTTGATTTTTAGTCATTAGTAGTTTTTGATATATCCATCTGAAACAGACAGACGGATAGACAGACTGAGTCGCACCATAAGGGTTCCTTTTTACTATTTTGGTACGGAACCCTAAAAACCGGCCAAATGAGTGTCGGAACACGCAAAATGAAAAATTCCGTAGTTGGGATGAATTTAACCGAAGAAAGAACCTAACATTATAGTTGTAAAACATGTTCTCATACACTCCAACCGCAAATGTAACTTTGTAGTTTTGTACGCACAATATTGGGAGATTTACCACGTTATTTTAAGAAACCATAGTCCATAGACTTTGTCTTTTTTTGTATATTCTATATTTTTATCAATATTTATTCCAAAATGTTATGCTCAGTAGTTTCGGAGATAAGCGGGGGACCATTACTCCTAATGGTCAATTTTCATCTATTATCTTAAATAACTTTATAAAATAAATACTAAATAGTATACTTGAGACCCTCACAGTAAGCCCTTTCATTTGATATGTCACCCTTGGGTTGTTCGTGAAATAAATAAATACATAAAATAAACAAATAAAATCTGAAGCATTGCAGAGCCACACTAAACGTAAATAAGAACCAAATTTGTACCTACACTATCAAGGCATCCTTTAGCCAGATTTGAACTTGCTGTGGCGAAAATTTTGTTCACAGGGTCGAAAAATCCAAGAGAAATTACAAATTTCTTGAAAATTATTAAAATTGCGAAATTTTCTGAATTGTTGAGAATATTCCAACTTTTAAATTTTTCTATGATAGCTGGCTCGCGCTTTGCCTTTGGACCACTGAGCCATTCCGTGAAGAATTGACCCTAAGGAAAAAGTACCGTCACAAACATTTACAAACAATTTACAAGACATTCATAAATTTAAGGAAGTATAAAGTGTGCCGCTAGCGGCACTTTATCCCTATCGGATAATGACAATGAAAATGCAATACTTACGGCACTTTAGCTGGACCGAGGCAGCGCCACTATTATGCCGATAGCGGCACTTTACCAGATAGGGATTGAGTACCGCTAGCGGCACTGTATACACTGCCTATTTTTAATGTACTGTTTAGATCTTATGCTTTAAAAAAAATGTATAACAGTCAATAGTTGCTAATATATCTGATAAAAAAATTCAAATAAGAAGCAAAACAGGCAATTTTATCGTGTCACATCTCCTGTCGCTAACTTTAACTAACCGATGTTCATGGTTTTTTAAAACACATCTCAGCGTATTTTTGTGAGGTTTTAAAGAATACTGTTTTATTTTTTAATTATATCATTAATTTTATAAACAAATCTTATAGTATAACAAGAAAATTCTTAAAATAATGATAATCAAATTAGCAATAAGGTGTACATTCCACTTTAGTCACTACTGTTTTATTTGCTTTCAATAGTACAAAACTACCAAAACAAGTTACTTTTATTTTTATGGGAACATTATTATGGTAGATCAGCCATTTCTTTTTACCCATCGGGCAACCGTGACGCTGTAATCGGTGACGAAGGCGTACAAACTACAGGTAGTCCAATAAGAAGTCCACTATAGTCACAGCTATAACGTGATACTGGGAAGTTCTTAAAACATTCTTTCATTTGCAAATTATGTATCTATAATTAAATAATGATTTTCTCTAAAAGAACAAAAAATATTGGTTTTGACGTCATTATTGTTAGTAAAGCGGGAGTTCGTCACGTCCGTTTAGTGCCGTGAAATATTAGTGGCATTTTAAAATTGTCCATTTTGTCCCGTTTAGTAACGGGTCAACTTTTCACGGAATGGCTCCACTGCGTTTGAGACATCCACGTTTGTATAATTGAGGCTCTTAAAGGCAAAGTTCAATTTTCGGTAAAGCCCCACCGTGTACATCGGTACAAGGCTAGTACACGCCACTTAGATCACTATTTTCACTACTAAATAATGGCTAATATCGTCTGTGGGCTGTTTCTCTCTATGGCCTGACAGATATTCTCGTCAATTAGAAGTAAAATAATCAAAAAAAGAACGGTAACACCGAAAAATGATGAAAGTGACGTAAAGCGCGCGTCAATGACAAAACGCGGGGCTTTCATATTTCAAAGGGCAGACCGGTTAACTGTTCCTTTTGCTAATGGTTAGTATTTCCTGTGCATGTCCCAAATAAAATATTTTTCTTTTTTTTCATTCATTCAGAAGCATAAAAAATTTCACAGTTGAAGAAAAACTTATATACAAGGTGATTTTTAATTCACTGTTAACCTTTCAGGAGGTACAGTCAGCGTCAAATAGTTAGTGACACTCAGGGTATCCAAATAAATAGACGCAACCAAAAAGTCAATAATATCGGTACAAACAAAGTTTCCTTATTGTTGTCAACAATATATTCGCTCAAAAGGTCGAGACGTTTAAAATGTCATTTAGATCGGTTCAGTCAAACCGCCATAAATATGGTTACAGTCATCCCGCCAATGGTATCCAAGCATTTTAGGTGTTCAAAAATAAGGAACACATTAGAAAAATAAACTAGCATGTAAGGACGGCCGCACATGTCAGGTACCTGATTCGATTCTCCAATTGGAAACCCGATCGGAGGAGTCCCACATACAGGCGATTGATTGTATTCGGTTTCTACGCTCTCCAGTCGTATGCCAGAGCTTGTGGCGATTGTATCAAAGAACGCTTATAAAATAAAAAATAATTTAAAAATAATGGAGATGACGAATTTCTATTAGCAACTCTTTTGTCAAAAGAATGTAAGAATGAAAGAAAAGAAAGCGATGCTATTGGGTATACACAGAGATTGTACGAAGTCAATTCTATCGTTTAAGTCGTCATGACGTATGTTCCATAAACGTACGGGATACTTTTCGACAGTTAATTAGCACCACGTACGTCCGCACCGCACGATGGCCAAGGCGACCTGGACATCTGGAGACAAACCCGTACGAGCGAACCGAATGTGTGCACCGCTACATAGAAATTGTACTGCGAGTGCGCCTTCAGGTACCCGATTCGGTTACTTGAACGGTTGTCGAGCCGATCCGACGCACTGCCCGTGCATCCTGGTCGGACGTTAGATTTTTTAATCATTCGGGCAGAATCGTGCGTGTGCGGCGTAAGAATATTTTCTATGGAATTGACGCCTTCGGGTACCTTGATTTGATAACCGCATCGGGAACCCGACGCAAAAATCTGACGTGTGCGGCCGCCCTTTTAGAAGTAAACGGTTTCCCAAACATGAAAACCTCTTTAGGCAATCTAGTATTGTTTGCATGTCATTATATTATCTATCAGTCATATCAATGTCAAGTGCACTACTAAAGCAAGCTAGAAATAATATCTATTGAAGCAATAATAGTTTTTCATGCTTAAATATGGCTACTTATCGCATTAGTGAGACCACAAAACATCGAATTATATATTTGAGGGAGGAAGGTGTTTCCGTAACAGATATTTCAAATGAATTGGGAATATCCGTAAGTATCGCTTTAGATGAGTTACCTATCGAATCGAATTATTCGCATCTCTTCAGTTTTTTCTTCTTTCTTTTATTTAGAGAAACACCGTATACCGTTGGCTAGAGAGATGGCAAAGTGATGGTGCATTGCAAAACCATGTTTCATTTGGTCGTCCACGTCAAACGAGTACAAATCAAGACAGAAATATAGTGCAGCGAGCTATTAGCAATCGTTTTATAAACTCCAGGAGTATGTCTGTGGAATTTGGTACATCACAGAGCACAATAAGACGTCGCCTGCGAGAACATGGGTTACGCCATCGTATTCCTGCTAAAAAGCCTATATTAACACCGAGGCTTAAAACGCAGCGTTTACAATTCGCACGAAATTATTTAAATTTCAATTTTGATAATGTGATCTTTGTAGATGAAAAAGTTTTTTGTTCGTCTGCCCAGGGACGCTTATCTCTATACCGAACATCGAACACAAGGTATGATGAAAGAAATGTCCTCCCTAACAACCGCAGTGGCCGAATCACCTTAGGATTTTGGGGATGGATGACCCAAAGCGGACCAGGAGAGCTAGTCGAAGTGGGAGGAAGAATGAATGGCCCCCGATACAAAGACATCCTCGAAAACGTTTTGCTACCAACAGCCAGGATTTTTTTTCCCCATGAACAGTTCCGTACACAACTCCAGAGTTGTTCAAAATTACTTGGATGGTAACATGGACCTGGAATTAATTTCGATGCCGCCTCATAGTCACGACCTAAACCCGATCGAAAATTTGTGGGGCAAAATGGTTCAGGTATGGGACAGTACTCGAGCACGAACCACCGCAAATTTAAGGACTCACGTCGAAGAAGTTTGGGAGTCCATGAGAGGAGACAATTTTTGCTATAATGCGGTACAATCCATGCGAAGACGTCTTTCTGACGTAATTCTAGCAGACGGTGGCTATACACGATTTTAGTAAAAAAAAAAGATAATTAAAGCAAAAATGTTTTTGTTTATTTTTACACCCGATGAGAGTTTTCTGTTCTATACGTTCCAAAGTGACTTGATAAAAAGTGCTCATTTTGTAGTTAATACGGAATGTGGTCATTTTAATTAAGTACAAAAGTTAAATTAAATACGAAATAATTTCGTATTAAGTAATATACATTTGTGACATGAACATGTTATTGAATCATAGATAAGCACTCTTTCTCTATGATATATATATACTCATACTCATTATCAATGAGGTTTACATCTATTTCCAGTCAGCTATTTATTGCATAAAATATAAGTACTTATCGTAAACGGCTATGCACGAAATTATTTGCTATGACGGTCTATGACGTCATGCTTAAAATGAAAAGGACAGCAGAAGTTTCTATCCCTTTCATTTTGTGAAATGTTGACGTGAGAAATAATATTTAAAATATAAAGCAGTAAAGTTTATTTTTCTAATGTGTTCCATATTTTTGAACACTTATAATGCTTGGATACCATTGGCGGGATGACTGTAACCATATTTATGGCGGTTTGACTGAACCGATCTATATGACATTTTAAACGTCTCGACCTTTTGAGCGAATATATTGTTGACAACAATAAGGAAACTTTGTTTGTACCGATATTATTGACTTTTTGGTTGCGTCTATTTATTTGAATACCCTGAGTGTCACTAACTATTTGACGCTGACTGTACAACTTTCAATATGGGACCAACTACGAAATAGCAAAAATCAAAGTTTCATACATTTTCATCAGGTAAATATTGCATTTTTGTATGAAACAACTGATATTTTTTTCGATATTTCAGCGTTAAATAATTAAGTTTGATAAATAACCGTATATAAGGAAAGTGGAACTAAACACAACACACAAGGGTTTTTGAAAATCCATCCCTGAAAGGGGTTAAATAGGGGATGAAAGTTTTTATGGAAGTTCGGCATTTTTGGCGATAGAAAATGTCTTCGGGAACATGGCTTGTAAATGAATGAATGATGTAATACTTACTAGTATGCGCGAGTTTGTGCGGGTGCGGCGGGAGGGGAGCGAGCGGTGGGAGCGGTGGGAGCGGCGTGAGCGGCGCGGGCACGTCGGGCGGCACGAACACGTCGTCGGCCACGTACAGCGGCGACGACACGAACAGCGGCGACGAACCGTTCGCGACTACCACAGCCTCTACTACGGGCGTTGGGTCTGTTTCTTCTTCCTGTAACATAATAAAAAAACTTAATAATCGAAATTAATGTGACAATAATCGTTTTTCCAATTATCCTGTGACATATGTATAACGGGTGTAAAAGACGCTGAACGAAGCCGAGAGTCATCTGTTCTTTTTTTGTACTATTCTATTTCTATACCTGGGAACCTCGTGGTTATGGACATATTGAACGTTTGGATGTTTTTTTTTTTACGAAAACAAGTTATAAAGTTATAACTTTAAATGCACCTAGGACCCCTGTACCGTTTTGCGTGCGATACATTGATACATTGAGCGCTGCCGTAAACAGTGCCGTTTCCCAGCAATTAGTTTTAAACACAGTTGCTTAGTTTGATGCTATATTTAACATAGTCGACGACTATGTGATGGGTCTTGTTACACCCTGTATATACCTACTGCTTTCGCGGTAAACTTTGCTTGCGCGATGTAGGATTTGTGTGACGTCAATTGTCACGCGTAATTTGTATGTGCCGGTATAGATGTCACCACAACTTGCTGTGCGGTCGTGCGTACCTTGAAGAAGGGATGGTCGTTGTGCGACATAATCTGCTGCACTTCGCGACTGGGGCTGGAGCCTGCCGACGCGAGCTTACCGGCCGCTTCCGCTATCGACTCCTCCACGCAAGGACCTACAAGTAAAACATTATTTTCACACCACCTGCTCGATAATGTCAAATTATATGTCATGCAAAACTAACCTAAAGTAACTCCCTGGGCCGGGCAATAATTAATGATAACCCACTGGCAAAAATGTGTTTCTTTTATTTGGAACCTTAACAAAATATTCGTATGAATTATCTCGCAAAAGGTGTGAAAAGTGGAGTATTCTACTCGGGGATAAAGTTGTCTTTGTCTTAGTATAGCTTGAATCCCGTGCTGCACTCGGATTTTAGTCATCGTCCATACAAACAAACTAGCGCCGGTGATATAAGACACTGTTTTATCCCCTAAGTGAATAATCTACTAAATGCTGAGTCAATGGCCCGTTTTATATTTAGTGCAGACATCAAACTCTTGCATCTTTAATCTTTGTAATAATTATCATTACAACATAATTAGCGCTAACGCCAGTTTTGTAAGCTTCTCTTATCGCGTGCCAATAAGGTTACACTTTGTTTAAAAGCATGCAATGGCGGTGCATTAAAAAAAATAGCATGTTTTATTTATTCAGTGACCAATAAAGCAGGCGGCCCACCTGGTGTTAAGTGGTCGCCGCCAGTGGGCCTGGCCCCCCTGCAATACCAGTGGCATCGTAGGTTTGTGGTCCACCCTAGAGACAAAGTTTGAATGTCTCATGTGGCTGTACAAGCACTAATAAATTTTAAACCGGAGCAGCAATACTTAATTTACCGACACATCTGCAATGCTTTTACCTATATACCTCGTTCTAAAAGTTTCTGATGAAAATGTAAACAGATGGATCAGAAAATATATCTGTAGATGCCAATTTGTGGTGCTACTTATAAATTGAGTGCTTTATTTTATTACATAAACCCGAAATTCTAATTTTAAGTCACCTTAAACATGTTGTTAAGGTGGCAATTGAGGTTTATTTTATAACCTCATTTCTCGTCGATGATTTTTCAATTACAATTTAATCATGTTACAACACAACAACAACATCACGCCTTGTTTTCCCGAAGGATTGGGCAGAGGTGTACCTGTAGTACACCCACACACATTTCGCCCGTTATGTTTTTAAGTCCCATGTAATAGGGGACGAACCCATAGCCATCAACCGGGCACAATTCCAGACTCCGGGCTACTATTGAGAAATTGCTGTTGGAAACACAATAATACTTTGCGCCCACTTTAGACCCTATAATACTTTGCGTTTGCGACCACTAGACCAACGAGGCAGTCATGTTATTCAAATAATAATTGTTGGAAAAAGTGGTAAGACAAAGTTTAAACCCTCTAAATACAGATGAATGTGTTGCTATTTTCTTAGAGTGATTGTGTATGAATTTAACCTAAACAGGGTTTGTTTACACTTCCATCAGATACTTTTAGAAAGATAAATCATGCCAAAATGACGTCGTTCGACGAAAGCAAGCAGTTTCCGTCGCGTAATTTCGACTAGTGTGCTTCCCTTGGCTGCAGAAACAGCACCCCATTTGCGTAACACACTTTCAATCACATTCCGAGGGTTTTGAAGGAAATTGAAACCATTGCATGATAAGTTTGAAACATTCGTATGTTGCAACAACGTAAATAACGTAATGAATGTGGCTGAACTGTCAAAATGAAAGGAATTGCGATCAATTGTCATTTTATGTGTGTTACACAACTACCCCGCAGTATTGTATTTAACATGGTTGTGTAGTGTCGCAGTGTCGTTACCTCCGGTGGAGTTGCGCGGCTTGCTGCCGACGTCCGGCGTGGCCGACAGCGGAGGGTCGTCCTCCTCGCGCTTGCCTGGGGAGCTGGATACAAATACACGTTTGAGGTTCACGAAGATAGTGAAATTAGCCATATTTCTTATTTCCATACAGTAATATCGCCAAATTAATCAAAACAACGAAATATTTGACAGCTATTTCGGACGTTGCCCGCTTTTTGTATAACGCTCTTAAATAAAAAATTACTGTTAAAAAAATGGTATAGTTTGCGGTAGCAATGTTAATCTTGAACAAATTTCTCAGAACTTGATTGTTACCAAAACACGCTTTGCAAAAAAAAAACTCAATTCAAATTAACGATAAACTAACCTTTTACCTTGAGTTCTAATCTAAAATATCTGTATTAAATATCAACGTATTTTAATTAATAACAAGAACGTTTTAATTGAATGAAGAACTTGGTTGTTTTTTATTTTCGATTGTAAGTTGATAATTGCTTCATATTTCGCAATAAATTACAAACGTTGTGTCATCGCGCTTCTGTTTCTTTTCTATGCAGTCCGACAGTGACCGCGGTTTAGCTGTTGTCAGCGTCTTAAGTATGAGATATGTAGGTATTCGTGGCACAAACAACATTCTGTCTCTATTATACGTACAAACTTTGAGTCAGAATGTTTTTTAAATGTGTTTATCGCTAAACGCATTGAGTATTTTTTTATGCAAGCAGGTCCTAAACCCCGTTAACACAATGCGAGTTTCTTGCTTGCATACAACAAAATTGAAGCAACAAATGACTTGCATCGCCTTAACATGCCACTTTTATTGTAACTTCAACTTATGGCATGCCATACCTACAAATAGCTGGGGGTAATGGGTTTATTGATGAAGGTTTACCTGAAGGCGTCAGGCGTCATGAGGTTCAGTTGCGGCGCGATGGTCGGTGACTCAGGCCGGGTACCAATCAAGCTGCCTGGCTGTGTCTATGACAACATATTCAAGTTTTTCATATAATACCGAAGTTTCTTGGACAGGTTCAAAAATATAGTCCAATTAAAGGAATATTCCCTTCTCCTGCTTTGCTGTGCCCGACAGGTCCACAATGATCATGTCTTTGTAAAACCTACCACCTAAGTACACACGGCTACACATCAAGCTACTCCATTTCCAGTTTATGCTGATCTCGCATTGTATAGGATGTCCGTACAATGCGAGTTCGGAGGTATACTGGAAATGTATAGCTTCATAATATGTAGCCGTGTGTACACATTGTAGAATGCAATAAATATATTAATTAACAAAATCAATTCATTTATTAAAAACTAGATTCCGCCCGCGGCTTCGCCCGCGCTTTGTCGATAAAATTAGCCTATGGGACATAGGCTAATCTCCAGGGTCAAAAGTATCCCAAAACAAATTTCATCAAAATGAGTTCAGCCGTTTAGTCGTGAAACCGAAACAAACATACAAAAATCAAATCTTTTCTCTTTATAATATTAGTTTAGATTAGGCTGAGAAACAGCACTTTTCGAACGCCAAAATTATATACGCCATAAGACAGTCCCCGGCACGCCCGCCCTTCACCACTTCCTAGTTGATTGTTCCTTGCATTAACCTGATATTCATTGTAATTCAAACCTTATGGGCTAGGGCCTCAGATATAATGCAAAAAAGAGCGAGTGTCTCAGCAGACTCGCTCTTTTTTGCATTATATCAGGCGGAACTTCACGATTCTTTAGTGCCTGCCTTGAACATCTTCAAGGCAGGCACTAAAGACAATCGTGAAGTGCCGCCTGTCACACTCAGTGGGATTGCGTTAGAGTGGGTAAAATCTTTTAAATATCTGAGGCATTGGGCCACCGCAACGCTGACGGATAATGTTGATATAGAGAGGAGGGGAGGCTCGAGGGGTGTAAAGGCTACTCAATTTAGGGCATATTGCCAATGTTTTTACACCTGCAGACTATGGGTCGACTACACGCAGAGGGCTTTTAGCGCCTTACGTATCCAGTACAACAACGCATACAGGGCGCTGTTGGGGTTTGCCACGACACTGTAGGGCATCATAGATGTTCGCAGAGGCAATTACACGATTGCGTGTCGCTCCCTGATGCGGCGGGTGCGGGGCGGGGCGGAAGGTCTAATACTCAGGCACTGGACCAGGACACAGGTATTACCTTCAAATCTTGCCTTAAAGTAATTTTAAATTAATTATTGCATATTTGGTTATTGTCTTATTGGTGATTTTTGACATTGTTAGTGGTGATTTGACAGATTAGTTATGATTTTGACATTACTAATAATTATGACCAAAATTTGCCAAATATTATTATGTACTAACATTAGAGATTAAGATGTATATGTAATTACTACTAAATTGGATTATGATCTGGAAATAAAATGCTTTGATTGATTGATTTCACAACTCGTCATTTGACTATTCGAAAGTGATTGTAACGAAATAAACGACGAACATAATGATAGGAGTTCGTCGTTTGCCTTAGCGAGAGCGAGAGGAAGCGTATGCGCAGTTACGCTTCCTCTCGCTCTACTAATAATAAATCCTTGTTTCCAATTGATGTTATTTCCACTTAAACAAATATAACTGAATACTACTGTAAATAAATTTCATTTAAGGACGACTAGTACTTTTGAAAGTCATCATTTATTTTTGAAGTTTTAGCGCAAATTGAACTTTATTTGTGTGTATGTTAATGTTATTTTTCCAAAAACACATACAGGGTGTAAATAGGCCAATCATATAGGCGTTATCTACGCATTCTGTACATCAAATTAAGTAACATTGAGCAAAAATTATTGCTAGGCAGACTTTTATTTTTGTTGTGACAAACACTGTTTACGGCAGCGCATAATTGTAACGCACGCAAAACATTGTGCTTATGGATGCATGCAACGGTACAAGAGTTGTGGGTTTTTCTAGTTAAGGGTACACTAGTCTACTGCTCGAACTTGTTGGTGGGCGTAACTAATATGCATGGTAATTAGTCTAATTATTCATTTATCTAATTTTTATTTATTAATTTATTTAGTGAAATATAACATGATTTATAACGAAAACGAGCGCGTAAAACTTCATGAACCGACCGAGGTATTTTTCTTGCTACATAAGTTATTTATTTATGCCCAAAAACGAGTTAAAATTAGTGTTGAAATATGGAAGTTTCGACGCCTATAACTTCCAAACCATTTTGTTTTTCCAATTCTTCTTCCTTCAGGGCTAGATAATGACAAGACAAATTGATATAATTTTTAGTTTTGAACGCACACCGTCAAACTACTACGTTTGTATGGAAGAATGTCCGACAGGCGTACCCTTAAGAAATAACATTTAAAACTTGGTTTCGTGAAAAAATAAGTACCTTCAATATTTCCGTAACCAGAAGGTTCCCAGGTATAGTCCAATATAAAAAATGATCACAATGTCGGACAGTACGACTGACGGCTTTGTTAAGCGTCTTTTTACACCCGTTATATGTTAAACATGTTTGTAATCTAAATAGCCAATGTGTACGTACCTGCGACCGCATGAGCAAGTTCTTGAGCTGCTGGCTCTGCTGCTGCAGGATGCTGGACGCGATGGTCGTGGGCGCGGACTCCGACGAGCTGTCCTCGAGCGCCAGCTCCGACAGACCTGGGGAAACGAGGAGTTATAGGTTATAGCTTCGTAGGGTTAGATATTTATTTATGTAAACTGGTTAAAAAAACACGTTAAAACGTCAAAAAATAATTATGTTTCAAAACTAAATAAGTTCGGTGTTTCTGAAACAAACACAGAGGTCACAGTCTTTTTTAAAGTCCAGACATAATATTGGTCAGGATCAGGTCATATGAGGGCCAGATTAAGAGCAGTGGTAGCCCAGTGGTAACGCCCCCCTGCCCCCCGGCTAACAAGTTATAGGTCGTGGGTTCGAACCCAAGCAGGCGCTTTACTTTAAGTTAATAATTTCATCACCACTGCTCTCAAAACCGTGAAGGAAAATATTGTCAGGAAACCGGCCTGTCCTACAACCAAAAATTTGCAGACATGTGACATCTATCAACCCGCACTGGGCATGCGTGGTGGATTACAGCTCACCCAGGGCAACATTTGATTATACATAAATATTCTGCATCGAGCTCAGTACCGATACATTTTGTATAGAGTCGCATTTACTTTGCTTGATGGGATTTAAAAAATACTATTATATCAATCAATCTTCTTGCTGCTTGATTACGGTTGATTATCATCTTATGCATAAGCCAAATCTTCTAAATCAGCGTGTTTAGTAAATAATGTATATTTAACAATGTGCTTGAGACAACCCTAGCGCCGTTCGCTTTACCCCCAAGACTACGCACGATAACGATGTATTAAATGTATAGGCAGATTGTATGATTTGTCATTATATTTACTGTTACCATTATATATACGATTTGTTATTAGTTTCAATTAGGAATTTCTTAGTAATAACCCGAAGTTTGGAAGTTGGCGGTGTGACACCCGCCCGCGGGTCGCGCACGTGGCCTGCGCCTGCGCCTGATAGAGTAAGAGCGCGTTTGTTGCACCACTACTTCTGCCCAGTTAAATGGTGAAGGTCGGGCGTTTTGCGGGACCTAAAGGTGCTAATTCTCAGCCTAATCTGAATGAAAGACTTATGATTTCGTGATATTATGAAGTGTACCGTGCATGAGGTCTGCGTGTATGGGCGGGCGCGGCGGCGTGTACACGAGGCGGCCCTCCTGCAGGCCCTTGGGCTGCACGATGTACAGGCGCACGCACACGCGCCGCCAGTCCTCGCTGCATTCACCCCCGGAACCTTCGTCCTGGAAGAGGAAGAGCAAAAGTTATCAGGAAAGCCATGTGTCCATCTGCAAAAATGACGAACTTTCATAGATACTTTTATTTCTCTATTTATTTATTCCCTATTTTTGTAAGTCCTTCAAGGGATGAATATTCGAAAATCCGTTCTTAGTGCTCACTTTCGTTATTTTAATGAACTCTTGTGCATCATTTCGTGCACGGAAATACGTGCATGTTATGACGTTATCGTGGATGGAACTTTAAAAACGTCTTCATGTATTTCCATACATTTATTTCCCTGTTTTATCGTGATGACGTGACGTGGACGTCGACAATTATATCAACAATGGCATCCTGAATGTGTTTACGGACCGGTGGGACTCTCCCCTCTTGCGAAGATGGGTAGGTGTTCAGACACACTTATCCAAATAAACTGGTGTACCATTGAACGAACAGTTCAATGGTACACCAGTTTATTATTGTAAATTTAATTTAATACTAATATTAGGCTAAGTTATACTACGACTAACAATATATGGATATTATTTCTGAAATAAATTAATTGAATTGAATTTGAATATCGTCGGCGGAATAAACATAGACGGCTAAAAAGATGACCCTTCCTTTTGGCTTTGCCGTAGTCGGGAAATAAAAAATGTTGTAATGTTCACTCACATCATGATGCAGTTCGTAATGTATAGGCGAATCGGCGTCGCCGCTCGATCCATTGCGGTATAGCGGCTCGTCGCAGCTCGGCTCGCACTTGGTTTGCTGTTCCTCTGCGGAATACAAATAATGTTCTGTAAAGTCTTTTATATCTTCATCAGTTTTCCAATTCTTTCCTTTATCAAGTCAAGAAAACAACTTTTTGAAGCTACGGCGCTGAGCAAACTATTTTGCTTAGAAAACTATATTGAATCATTTGATAACAAAGATCAAAATAGGGACAAAGGTGTATCCTTTGACCAATGTCGGGTTGACATCAACCTTTTTAATGGCCTGAATATTTTATAAAATATAAATCTTTATATAATAAAAAATGACAGAGTCTATGGCTCTAGTTATAACAAGCTCCCGAGGCGCGCGTCTTGTACGCTGTTTTAGGCGCTCAAAACAATATACTTAATGAATTTCTATGTAACGAATTACATGTCGCGCGCCCTTGGATGGCAGTGCTTGATGTAATTCGTTACACAGAAATGCATAAAATTCAGTGTCACATTTTTTTTTCGTTACATTAAATATGGCTGATTGTCATTCTGCGGTATTGACAGGACGACGCAATATAAATAAAGCAGATTCTATCGTGCAAAGATCAGACAAAAATAGTCGTTAAGGTGACTAATATAATTATTATTATTTTGAATGTAATCTACATTCAAATTTAAAAAAATACCAAGATTTGTATAAACTTTAGGATAAGTGGTATGTAATGAATGTATACAAAATATTGTAAAACATTTTAGAATCTGGGGTGTACTAAAGGTAGACCTCTGCCCAACCCTTCGGGGAAGCAAGGTGTGATGTTCTGATATTTTAAAAGAGTAACTACGGAGTTTCTTGTCCATTTTTCTCCATACGAAACTACCTTTGGGATGGTAAAAAGTGCCTTTTATGTGCCTAATTGAAATAAATGATTCGACATTGAGTTACAAAGCGCACTAACGGGCAGAATGAGAGACTTTGTGTTTTATAATAATGATAGAAGACTCACCAGCATCAACAATACAGAAGCTCAACACAGGATAAGGCAGCAGGAACTCCGAGATGCTCTTACAATACGCCATACTATCCTCAGGGTCCCGCGCCATGTTCAGCACATACAGACTCCTGGACTTGAAGTCTGACAGCAGCAGGTAGCTGGCACTCGTATCCAGCATGGCCTTGAGGCCCAAGGTGACTTCCGTCCCGACGCCAGGGGTAAACGTGATGGTTTGCAGACAGGTCCAAGACTTGCATGACCAGATCTTGATGGTTGTGTTGTTTTCAGCACCGGTTACAGCGAATTTCCAGAATTGGACGCTGTAAAAATTGGGTTGAATATTTATTAAGAACAAGCCGTCCACCCGATGGGATTTTCCATCGGCCAAAATGACGAATGTCCAAACAAACTTTGAAATACAAAAAATTCAAAGTCATTTATTCAAACTAGGCAGAGAATCAGCACTTTTCGAACGTCAAAATTACATAAGACAGTCTCCCAAAACGCCCACCCTTCACCACTTCCTAGTGCTTTAGCTGGGAAGAAGAAGTGGCGCAACAAACTCCCCAGCAGGAATAAATTAGTGCTCTCTTTCATTACTTTTGTGCAAGGTTTCATGCTTCTAGACCCAGCCGCTTAGGCTGTGCGTTGTCTGACAGTCAATGAATGCATGAATGAATTTAAGAATTTTATTAAGTAGCCGATATGTGTGATAAAAGCTACCCCGGGTTTATTTTTTGTGGCACATCGAGCTTCAGAAAGAGTTCAGCATAGCTACAACTCTTCGACAAGTTGTCGAATCGAAAATGACAGCAAATAACTATCGGAAGAAAAGCGGTTGTCTATTTGATTTAAACTGACAGCATTTTCTGGTGTTGGATTTTTGCAAATTTGTGTAACATCCTTTAGAGGACTCTTATGATAACATTGATTGATATTCAATTTGACACGGATGCGTATCGAACGGTTGTGAATAGCTATGCAGTTTTGGGCGCGGCGTGTCAGTAAATTTCACAAAAGTAGTAGTGGGTCCATATTGTTGTATTCACTTCGTACCTCACTAGGTAATATCTACAATATTGACTATTATGAGGTTTGAACTGACTGACATTTGATTTGTGATTTCGCCAAGAGACAGTCGTTGTTGGCTTGTGAAAAAGAAAAGAAAATTCTATTCATACCTGCACTACAGTTATGAATTATAATGCAAGAAAAAGGTATTTTCTTTCTTTAAAAATATGACCGAATAAATGATTTCAGAAACAAGTTTTTTAGGTTAGTGAACTTGGGGCTGAGACGTCGCATCTCTCGCCCATTCAGACGCAAAGAGGTAGCGTGCAGTGTTCCATGCGCTTCTTTATGGGAGGACGTACTGTCGTGAGAGCAGTCGTAGGTACTTGGTGATGGGGTCCGCTCAGCATGGCCTGCAGATACAAGTCGGGGGTGCGCGCTAAATTAGTAAGAGTATCTTCCGGGCCCTCGACTCACGGTAGTGGATAGAACCGTGGGGTTTAGTCGGTAAGATTCCGGCATAACCCTCCATTTCCCCAGAAAATCCCTTTATCTTCCCTTTATCCATGAGGGTATCTCCACAGAAAAAAAAAAGGTCAGTAAATTTGCTATCACCATAAGTCTATGAACTATCTAGAACATTGTATGCAAATCTTATCAATACTGCAGATTATTGTGTGATTGGTTAAACAAATTATCAGTATGCACCTATAATGATAAGATAAAAGCTACAAGCTTTAACTTGCTCATCGAATATGAATTCTTTACAATTTTAGTGGTCATTCACAAATTATATTTACCAAACGTGTTGTGAGTAGTGAAATATTTAGTGCATACGTACACACACCAGACCACAACAAATACTAGTGTAATATAAACACCTCTGCGAACGACATCATGGTACAAAACAGTGAAGATGCTCCAACTCCTGCTAACAGACCTAAGATTAACACAAACGCGGCTTCAGCTTCAACGAAAGAGCAAGTGAACGAGGACATACAGTTGGTGAGATTGTTATGCGTGAATTTACGATCTCCTAACATATTGGAAGATGGCTTTCGAGAATTTATTAACAATATAACAAATTATACCTTGCCGACTAAGAACAAATTCTTTGAAGAACTAATTCCTGAAGAATTCAACAGAGCAAGATTAGACTCAATGAAAACCTTGGAGTCGGTCCATCATGTGGCGATCTCAGTAGAACCGTGGAAGTGGGGGGTGACCGAGATAAATAATATTATGCTTACTGCAACAGCACATTTTGTTCATCAATCGAAACTCGTATCTCAGACTTTGTTTACAATAGAGGTAACGTTGCGGTCAGACGACATTATTACTAGTGCGATAGAAGACGAATTCATCAAATGGAAGATCTTAACGAAAGTGGTGTGCATTGTTATAAGTCAAGACGTAAAGAAAGAACATCCACTATTATTACAAAAGATTAGGTCTGTTTTGAAAATACCATTCTTATATTGTGTAGCTGATAGGTTAAGCTATATTTTTCAAAAAAGTACATGTCACTTAAATTTTAAAGAACTAGAGATGAAGTGCCAAAACGACTCATTGTTTAAGAAAAAGAAAGATGATCCCTTCAGTTGGCACGACCAGTATATTGTGTTGAAGTATATAAGTGAAAACAACGCAGGCGACTTTACTGCAGATCAAAGAAAAGCACTCCGCGAATGCTTCCAAATGTTGAAACCATTTGAACATTTAAACAACACGTTGTCTAGTGAACAATACCTACCCCTATCTTATATTATTCCTCTATTTTTCGGTTTAAATTTAAGAATAAAGGAATGTGCTCCATCTACTTCTCAAGCAAAAGAGCTTCAGAAGCAATTTGAGCAGCACGTCTGTCCAAAACAGGCTTGGTGGATATTGAGAGTGAAGGCAACATTTATGGATCCCAGATTTAAAACAACAGTTTTGAAACATAACCCTGACTTTGCTTTCGCGCAGTCGAGTAAAGAGGCTGAGGCTGTGGTAAGGGACGTAAAGCAAGACGTGGAAAAGGAATTAAATGAATGTATAAATTCCTACAACCAAAACAATCCAGTTCCTTCTACTTCCAACAACCAATCAGAAGAAAATAACAATCTATTGGACTATTTGACCCGTAACAATGAAAATATAGCTCATACTTCATCTTCTCTTGCAAAGTCTGTGTCACACTATGTTCAAGTACCTGACTTACGTCCAGACGAAGACCCTTTTCAATTTTGGGAAGACTTTAATCGAATCTCTAAGTGCAGCCCGTTTTATAGAATGTCTCAAAAGTATTTATGCATCCCCGCAAATGCAATACCTATAGAGTCAATTTCTGGTGAGTTACCTTGGAACAAATTTGTTAGAAATAATATAGATTTTAAAGATCACAGGAGTTCATTGGAGTACGAAAAAATTAATGAAATATTATTTTTGCATAGTTACTATTCCAGGATCCCAGAAATAAATAATTAAGAACCGACATTCAAATACCACATTTTATAATATGCAAAGCATGTTAAGAGGATTATTTCCTTTATTATCTTTGTATTGTAAGCTATATTTTTTATATTTTAAAAGGTGTAATATTGTAATTGTTGTGAACCACAAACATAAGTGGGTTGTTTATAATTATTTAACTTACTCCGGTTTGGAACGAAAATCAACGACGTGTCAAAATTAAACTAATGTCAAGAGTTCTGATTGTCTGTTGATAAATCAGTCAACCAATCACAGCAGTTGAAATACGTTTCACAATTTGTAATAATAATTTTTGCTCATTTTTAAGTGATTTTAGTTCCAGAACCTGGGCAATTTAGATAAGAATAAAAAAAGGTGTAATTGTAAGGTGTAAAATTGTAATTTATAACGCCATTAAATGAGAAAATTAAAAAATCTGTTTACTTATTTCAACAAAACCGAACAAGTGCGAATTGGACTCGTTCGAGCCACCAAAACTATTATAGTTCACCTTGCTTTTATTTTTTGAAATGATAGAAGCCTTGTTAACACATCTTTGAAAGTTTCAAGTGATAGCGCAGAATGAGGTGCGCCGCGCCGTAACGCTTTAGAGGTATGAAGAACTGTGTGTAAAATGCACTCATCCACCATAGAAAAGGGAGGGTACTCCGACTAGACGAGTGTCGTGTCTGGCGGGCAACTGCCCAATGGTTGATGTCGGATAGTTTTATACAGGTGGATTTTTGAGATGGGTCAGTAAGGACAGGTACCTTAACCGTTGTAGTTACAGGAAAACGGTATAAGAAGACTCTCCTTAACTTTTTGATTTGCATTCATTAAAAACAGTTTTTGTGAAAACGGCCCATTTTCTTGCTGACTGTACCTTTTTTTTTATGCAGATTAAAATTTCTCAAAAAGTTAAGGAAAGTCTTCTAAGACCGTTTTCTTGTAGGGAAAACGATTGAGGTACCTGTCCTTACTGCCCCATCTCAAAGATCCACCCTGTATATGTCGTTCGCGCGGTAAACTCTAATTGCGCGATGCAGGATTTGTGTGACGTCAGGTCTTTGATGCGTAGTTCGCATGTGGCGATGTAGATGCCGCCACAACGCAATGCAAATATTCTCGTTTATCACTAACTATACTTAACTATACATTTTTCTAAGAACCAACGCTCACTACAGGCGGGCCGCACCGCAATAGTTTGTATGAAAATGCGTTGAGCTGCGGTCCGTTGTGGCTGTAATGAGCGCTTGGATTTACGGCTTATTTGATACAGCCCTGTGACAAACAAACATTTTTACCAAAAAAAAAGCAAGTGACTAAATATGTGACTGCAAAATGAAATTTAATTTTAGTTTTGGAAGTCCGTGATCAATGATTACTACTATTGACGAACGTTATAGTGTTTTTATGTCGGTTGCGTGTATTCTATTCTAGTTCTAACCAGCTCCTGACATTTTATATATTTATTTATTTAAACTTCTCGCACACAAATAAGGTACAAATGTACAGAAACTTACATAAGTGAAGAAAGAAAGAATATACATGGGTTTATGTTAGGTATAGCCGCCAGCAGGTCAACCTACCCGAAAATGTCAAATTTTCCCAATGAACTTTGAACCTTATGCTTTAGTGATAAAAGTTGAAAATCTTTTAAAGAAATTTGACAGATTGTAGTAGGTTGATGTGCTGGCGTCTGTACACTATCTGTGTGACGACAGTATCATGGCCATTTATCTTGAGTTAGTTGGCTAGTAGCAGTGACATGACGTGTTCTTTTAGTTCTCTTGCTAATAATTTGTTAAATGCTTCTTCATCCCAACACTTGTACGTGGTTGAGCCAAAGAAGCGTTCGGGCAGACAAAAAAATACGAACTACGTATACTTCTTTAACCCAACCATTACATAGAGACAGAGGTCTCGGATGTAATGGATGGTTACCCATCCACGAAGCCACCTCGCCAAGCGTAGCTTAACCTTAATTTTAATTTAATTTATTTCAGACCATGTTGTCCATTTTGTTAGTAACAATGTTCTTATAGACTAGTGTTAGTAATACACAGTCAAACAGATTATTAAAAGAAAAGTAAATACAACAATCACTGCTGCTGACTGATGTAACTGCAGTCCAGCCGACTAGCGATCATGTTAAGGATGCTGTTGGCGCTGCCACGTGCTCCACGCACCAGGGAAGCTAATCTTTTACGCATAGTAGCGTAAAAGCAGTCTACGCGATGTTCAGCAAACAGATCGACCCGTGCGGCTGTTATTGCTTAGCGGCGAATGTTATAAATATGGTGTATGTAATGGAAGTACTTACTCAGTATTATAGTTCTTGTGGTTGTCTAAGAAGAAAAGACAGCTGAGCGGTTTCCCGCCGTGCGGCTGCCACTTGTGCAGGCAGCGGGGACTGCTGTCTGCGTGCATGTATACCTGCAACGTAGGAGTATGATAACTGCAGAGAATATATGGCTAAATGGCTTCAGCCCTTTTCAAACGATGCAAGTTTTTTGCTTACAATAAAATTGAAGCAATAAATGACTTGTATTGTCTAAAAACTGTTTAGACGGTTCAACTTTTATTGTTGCTTCAAATTATGGTATACAACAGGAAATTTAATTGCACCGTGTAAATCAGGCTTTACAGTGCTCTAAACATTTGAGAGTGAATGATAGAACACAATCAAAAATGTCAAAATGTATGTATACATCTAAAATAATGCCCCAAACTGCAAATATTCTATTTTCAACATTCGAAATCAAGTACTGATTGCAACAATTTTACAATTTCCGACTTTTATATCTGACTGGAGACATAGACTATATAATATATATAAATCGCCGAAACGTTTGTACGCGCATAACGAAATTCACGAAAGGTAGGTCGACGACTGACGCAGGAGTAAAACTCATCAGTCACATTTTGGAATCCTGGGAGAAATCCCAGGATGCAATTGGCATTTTCTGTGACCTCTCAAAAGCGTTTGACTGCGTTGACCACAAAACACTGATCTGTAAATTACACCACTACGGAATTCGTGGACCTGCTGCTGATCTTATTCTTTCATATCTATCAAATAGGCAGCAAAAAGTAAACGTTAACGGGGCGACGTCCTTGGGGTCTCTAGTAAAGATGGGCGTGCCTCAAGGATCAATTCTTGGCCCTTTCCTATTTCTAGTTTATATTAATGACCTTCCTTACATGATGGCTAACTTATCAGATATAATTCTATTCGCTGATGACACTTCTCTTATTTTTAAAATAGATAGAAAAGATACGGATGTCACACATGTCAATGATAGTCTGGCAGTTCTTTCGAAATGGTTCGCAGCTAATAATCTTTTACTTAATGCGAACAAAACTAAATGTCTTAAGTTCTCATTACCAAATGTACCTCAAGTAGGTCTAAATTTAAAACTTGATGGCAAGAAACTAGATGCTATTACGGAAACTGTATTTCTAGGAATTACTTTAGATTCGAGATTGCAATGGGGCGCCCACATTAGAGCTCTTTCAGGTAGATTAAGTTCAGCTGCATACGCTGTAAGAAAAATAAGGCAGTTGACTGATGTAGCCACAGCTAGGTTAGTATACTTTGCTTATTTCCACAGTATTATGTCTTATGGCGTTCTGCTGTGGGGATCGGCAGCTGACGTAGATTCAATTTTTATTTTACAAAAGAGGGCAATTCGCTCTATCTATAAAATGGGTCCCCGCGAGTCCCTTAGAAATAAATTCAAAGAAATTGATATACTAACGCAGCCTTCTCTTTATATCTTAGAAAGTATTTTGTATGTTCGCAAAAACTTGGGACTTTTCAAAATAAGAAGCGATTTCCATAATATAAATACACGTAGTAAACATGAAATTGTGATACCCAAATTTAGATTAACTAAAACTAGTAAGTCATTTGTAATAAACAGTATTCGATTTTATAACAAGTTGCCAAAGACGATTACAGAACTTAGCGATGGAAAGTTCAAAACCCACATCAAACGTGTCCTTATCAAAAAAGCATATTATAAGATTAAAGACTACGTCGAAGACAAGGAAGTTTGGCAATAATTCCTTCTGCACATGTGGCTTCCCTGGTACCTCATTAACGGCATAACTATGTAAATATCTATTAACGGCTCCCAAATTACGATGATTATTTTATTTTATTTTACCTTTTTTCTTTTACATACTACCTTGACATAATCTCTTCGTTATTTGACATTATATACCTAAAATATTATATATATATATATATATAATATTTTTTTATAACAAATAAGTATTGTTACATACAGCTGTAGTGGCAATTATGTCATTTGGTTTAAATAGCTTTTTATTTTTATTATTTGATTTTGCTTTTATATAGATTCTTTTCTTTTAGAATTTGTGAATGTGAGAACGTTGTAGGCTTAACAGACTGTAGATCTATCGACCATTTTCTATCTTGCTAAGTACCTGGTACTTGTTGATAGGCCTACACTGTCCTCTCATACCTATTAACTCTGTAATTTGAAAGCATTGTAAATACCATTTATTTTTAAAAGAGTAACCATGGAGTTTCTTGCCGGCTCTTCTCCATAGGAAACGACCAATTGGAACCGTGCATCTAGCTTCTGACGTTTCATAAGTGCCCTTATAGGTTTATGTGAAATAAAATATTTTGAATTGAATTGAAAAAATTGACTTCCGAAAGACTGCACCAAATTGGATTTGAGATAATGAAACATCGAGATTTTTTTATTATACGAGGGTCAATCAAAAAGTTCTTAGAATTGTATATATATAAAACCTTTTTGGGAGAAGTTCGATATTCAAATTAAAGAGTGCCAATCACACAATATTTATGCAAACTGTCACTTGTTTTTGTCAGTTCGTTCGCACGTAATAAATTGTTTTGTGCAACGAGTTGCTAAAAACCCAAAATAAAAGTGAGTTACGTGCGGTGATAAAATATCTGTTTGAAAAAAATGTCTGTCTACGAAGGAATTTATTTCGGACATTCAGCAGACATTAGGGGATGATGCTGTACCCTATTCTACGGTTGCGTACTGGGTGGCTGAATTTGAAAGAGGTAGATCAAGCTGTAAAGATGATCCGCGTTCTGGGCGGCCTTCAACCTCCGTTACGGAAGAAAATGTCAAAAAGGTTGAGAATCTGGTTTTGGAAGACAGAAGAATAACTATAAATCTGAGATCCTAAAGATATCATTTGGTAGCGTTCAATCCATTTTAATTGATTCACTGGGGTTCAAAAAAGTGTCGGCAAGATGGGTGCCACGAATGTTAACCCACGAAAACAAAAAGCGACGTTTGGAAATTTCTAAGCGTAATCTCGAAATGTTTCAGTGTGATTCGGATAATTTTTGCCGTCGCCTTGTCACCATGGATGAAACGTGGGTCCACCATTTCGATCCTGAAACTAAGAGACAAAGAATGTCTTGGAAACGACCATCCTCTCCATCCATTAAGCAATTTCGAGTTGCTCCTACCGCTGGCAAAATTATGGCCTCAGTGTTCTGGGATAGTGAAGGAATCCTTTTTATTGATTACATGCCAAAGGCCAGACGATTACTGGACCCTATTATGCAAATTTAATCCCGAAAGTGCGCGAAGCGATTAAAGAAAAACGTTGTGGAAAACTATCGTTGGGCGTGTTGTTTCTTCAAGATAACGCTCCTGCTCATCGATCGGAAGTTGCCCTCAACGCAAACCGCTGTGCAGGCTTCAATCTCCTTGACCACCCACCATATTCTCCGGACTTAGCCCCAAGTGATTTTCACTTATTCCCAAAATTAAAAGAGGACATTCGTGGAACAAAATTTTACGATAATGACGCGGTTTTGGCTGCCGTAGAGGAGTTTTTCGAGAGTTAAGAAAAAAAAATTTTTTCACAAGGAATAAGGAACTTAGAAACGCGTTATTCTAAATGCATTGCATTGGAGGGAGATTATGTAGAAAAATAAAATATTTTTATTTAAATCTTTGCATTTTTTTATATTGATTCCAAGAATTTTGTGATTCACCCTCGTATGTTAGGTTAATAATAATGTATTATACACAGCACAATACATAAATGCTGTTCATTGGTAAGCGCATCACTTGAGAACGACTGAACTGATTTAGCTATTTTTTGTTTTAACATTTTACTATTAGTCCGAATAAAGTATTTAGTAATGCAAAATGTGAAAAAATGGGAAAATTTTAGGTCCTTTTTTCTATAGGATTTTTGTATGAGCTATCGTTTGAACAGGACAACATCTGTCGGGTCAGCTAGATAATAATACGTATAGATAGATACCTGGAAGAACATGACGTATCCGTCGGCGGAGGCGGTGGCGAGGGCCGAGCCGTCGGGCGAGAAGGCGGCGTCGAGGATGGCGGCGGCGTGCTCGGCGGCGCACAGCGCGCCCGCGCCGCCCACGCGCGCGCCCGCCGACACGCTGCCCGCCAGCCCGCGCGTGTTCCACATGCGCGCTGGGGTAACGTTATAAATGTCATAACTTAACTTTAAATACTCTCACGATCCCTGTACTTTTCCATGCAGCCCATTAACCCAATGTTTTGCGTGCCCAGCAACTATTTTTAGCGAATAGCTCATAAACAGGTGCCATAAAGAATATGAATTAAAAATCCAAAATATATATATATATAAATCCGCGAAATTTGGTGGGTATTCCGGTATTTTATAACTTACTAGAGTTACTTGTTACTCTGTTATGCAGTTTAATGTATAAGATACTAGCTGGGGCCCGGGGCTTCGCCTTTACGGAATAAACAGTCCTACGCCCTAACCCCCCCGATCATGGTCTACCGGTGTGCCAAATTTCATTGAAAACCGTTAAGGCGTAAAGAGATAGGAGACAGACCGACAAAGTTACTTTCGGATTCATAACATTACTATGGATTAAAAAAAAATACTATGAGTCTCACCAATATTATCGTGGGTGGTGAGCAGTAGCCGTGCTACGTCATCGTCGGTCGCCTCGTCCTCATCGTCGGGTATGTACGGGCACCACACCACGCGGTGGGACGCACCCACTGCGCCCGTGTCTTCGCGGACCTCCGCCAATAGCGTGCATCTGAAGAAAATCAGTTTCATGATGCAACAAGCCATGTGCCCGATGGGATATTCCCTCAACACCAATGAAGAACTTCCATACAAACTTGTATCCCCTATTTAACCCCTTTTGGGGATGAATTATCTAAAATCCTTCCTGAAGGTATGATTCCGAACCCCGCTGCACGCAGCAGGGTTACCGCGTCACTACTGGTCCCCATACATTTTCTATAAGTCTAAAAGAGATTACATTCCGAGCACGGCAGCAACGTCGCGGCAGCACTGTTGCGACGGCACTACTGTGCGGAAAAGTTGCCCTGCCGCCACAGCTGCCTAGTAGTGCGGCGATCACCACATCGATAACACGTGAATTTTCAAGTAAATTGGCAACAAAACAGCGAGACAGCGAGACAGCACGAACAGCAGGTGCTCGTAATCACCGCGGCAGTGCTGCTGCGTGCAGCGAGTTTCGCAATCATACCTTAAGTGCTAACTTTTGTTATAAAAATAACTCTTGTGCAAAATGTCATGTTTGCTAGACCTAGCGGTTTAGGCTGTGCGTCGTCTGACAGTAAATTAATGAATTTAAGATTTTCATAGAGTAAATGGAATCAGTGAAGCCTTCCCAAAACTATTTCAGAAGATACACTGCTCTTGGTGTTACTATTGAACAAAAAGAACGTGCGCCCCGTCAGTAGTCAATAAATAAAATGACATGCCGTGCTTCGGTCGCGCGCTTTACTTAGTATGAGCGCGATTGAAAGTAGCTAATTTGAAGGCGCCCTAACATCTGATGTGTCGTCAGTAGAACAGACCAGTGACTATCTGACTAATAAAATGAGTAAGGGTACTTTGTTTGCCATACTGACGAGTATCATTTTTCTATCCCTGGCAGTTAATTTATTTACTTGTCTAAGGATTGCCAACGAATGGTACATGACAAAAAAATGATTAACACTTTATAGGGCAGAAATGAAATAAACCACAGTTTACTTATGTTACAGGAAGAACATTGTTCAATTAATAAGTTTGTGTATGTACATTAAAAGCATACCTAAGTCCGCTGTCGGTGACTTCGATCTCATGCACGTAGAAGTTGCCCTGTTCGTCAATACATGCTAGCACCACCTGGCTCTGAATGTGAGCAAACGCCAAGTCTTGGACCTGCAAACAGCACAAGCAACAAATAGCATATAGCACTATAATGTTCTTTTTGGCGCGTGGCCAAAACCGGAACTAACGACGCCGTCTTGTTTTTTCAATACATTTTATAAAACAATTACTGTAAGTAAAGGTAGACAATAGCGCCCCCCTGTCAACGGCATTCGAGCGCCAATAGACCCTTGTAGCAGTGAATTTTGTTTTGTGACAGCGCCAATGACGCGGGTTCGTTTAAAAAGCCTATGCGCAACTGCCAAAAAGCCTCTGTCTAGCTCAGTGGTTCCCAATCTTTTACCACATGCGCCGCACTCAATCTTTAACTAAAATTACGCCCCCTTGGCTGTTAATGTGATACAAGGAGCCGATCACGTGGATCGAACGTGCACAATGATAACGTCAAGTAGCTTGATTAATTGATTGCATACATACAGGTCCTTGCTACCTCAGGGTTGTTCGCATCAAGACATTTATTTCTAATACTACGAACATATTTTTTTTTAAATACACAGCTTTTTTGTGGAGCCGCCGCGCCTGCCTTTGGTCAGTTTACGCCTTCTAAGTGGGGCGAGCCTCAATGGTTGGGAACCCATGGCTAGCTCATTGTAACAATTTATTATTTATTTATTAACTCATCATCACTGTCATTACAGTAATTTCCTAATTCAATAGTGTGGCCATAATTACAGTTTTATTATTTCCCAAAACATATTCTGTACATCGTTGTTTTTGTGAACTCACACAGAGAACAAGTAAAAAGATCTATGCTGCCTGCTACGTCATTAAGTATACGCAAAGTACGCGTTACAGGGGCTTTACCCAGTAGATTGGTCCTACTACTGGGCACTGCCAATAGCCGTGGCCGTCGCCTTCGCAATACATAATTGTCGGGCACATACATGTTTATTTCTTTTAATATACCTGGATTTGAAGTCTGGCCACGCAATAATTAAAAAATATAGGTAGCAAGAGCTATGTCCCTCCTTGTTTCCTATTTATTGTATCCCACCATGCCTATAACAAACAAAGTTGTTATTGAGTTGTTCTAGTTGTTACCTCTCCCTTCATGCCCTTGATGAGCGCGCGCCGGTCGGTGCCAGGTTCAGGGTTGTACACCACGCGCACCATGCCGCTCCAAGTGCCTGGGTTCACCGCATTAGGAGCTGCAGGCAAAACAAAACATAAAATTACATCTTATTCGATCTTGTAGTCTGTTCTAAAGGTATTTGATGAAAGTGTAAACAAAGCTTTTACGGGTTAAATTATTACGCAATCAGTCACTAGAGGAAATTAATAACACTTTCATCTGTATTAAGAAGGTTTCAACTTTATATCTCACCACTTTTTCCAACAATTATTGTTTGAATAACATTATTAAATTGTAATTGAGAAATCATCAATGAAAATTGAGGTTATAAAGGAGAATGGGTACCATCGTACCCAGAAACAGAGTTAATCGTAACATTATGAACTATGTCGCTCTTTGTTGCCCTCGTGCAGTGCTCGTACAGAAGTTAAATTCAATCAATCTGCCTAACCTTTTCCCAATCATGTTAGGGTTGGCTAACAGTCTAACCGGATGCAGCTGAAGACCAGTATTTTACCAGTTATTGGGTAACACAATACCCTTTGGTAAGACTGGATGACAGACTTTTGGGTTCCTGACTACCCATAACGAATGTCAAAGATCTACGAAGTGTGAGGAAGTTAAATTGTAGGGATCAGATAAGCAATGTAGTAACTTAGGTAAGAATCTCCTGCAACTTTTTAGTCTAACTAAAGTAGTTGTGTTCTTTTTGTCAACCAATCACTGCACGCGTAGCATGACAACCATAGAAACGGGTTTTCTATAGGTTTTGTTGACGGAAGAATAGACAAAATGACACATTGTGATTGTTTATCTGTCATTTTGTCTATTCTTCCATCGACAAAACCCATTTCTACTGTGGTCATGCTAAGCGTGCTGCAGTTAGTTCTGAATTAACTTGACAGCATGTTTGTTACTTTATGTGATGATCAGTGTTTCAGAGAGTGTTTTACAGAGACATCATAATAAGTTAGAATTACTGCATAGATGTATTTTGCAAATCTGTCAGTTTTAAATTCATTTTTCACTTTTATTTATTCTCATAATGTTGTTACTAACAACAGCTTTCTAAACATTGCCCAACAACTGCTAACCATTCAGCAAAGCTTTGTGATTACCTAGCTTTAATTTACTAATCTATGCTGTTATTGCAAAATGGACTGTTATGAACAAACATATTTATCAAATCTCCTACATAGGTGGTTCAAGTTACAATTATTATCACATCCTGCTTTATTAAGCAGTTTAGAGCCTTGCTGACAAGTGATCAGGGGTTTTAAAGCCTTATTAAAAATAATGCCAGGTACAGATAGCTGCAACACGTAACTGTGAAACCATATCACTTGTTGTGTTACATTACATGTTGCATTGCATACATTTAGACAACTAATCTATACTAATATATTATGAAGGAAATATTTTTTGTTTGTTTGTACCGAATAAGCTCCGAAACTACTGGACCAATTTTAACCATTTTTTCACCACTAGAGAGTTAAATTATCAGGAAGTAACATAGGCAATAATTTATTTTCAAAATCATTAAAGATTCTTAAGGAAATTGCAATAATGTAACCCAAAGTAGCAAAATTTTGTCTATTAAATTAATTATTTGGCGTGCGCTGAGAAACTATTGATGATACTTCAAAATGATGTACTACATGATTAAAGTACTCATTATTACCTACAAAAAAGTCCGCAATATATCTAACTATCATAGTTAAGTCACAATATCAGCTTTTGTGTTCTAAAAATTGAATTAAATCGACGGTAGAAACAAAAGTTGGTTACATTCGTATCGTAGTATTAATTCTTATTCAAATAAATAGTTTTATCATCAAGGGTATTTAATGTAGCAGTAAAATAGTTTTTTATTCATTTGAATCGGACATTAAATTTCGAAGTTATCACGAGTATAAAAATGCAATACGAGAACCGTTCGATGCCGCCGCGACGTTCCCTACTCTAGGTATAGTACGTTAGTTTAGGTTAGGTAAATTGCATGTCCGTGACTACCGCCGGACCACCAACGCTAATCGCTTTCATATTTGGTAAATAATTAGCGCTCAATTAGTGCTCGAACAATAAAATTGGTACCCTAGAAGTTTTCGAGAAAATCGACTTTGAAGGTGGTCCGGCCGTAGTCACGCTCCCTTCAGCAGGACCTCCATGAGCGCAGAAAAAGAGGGCATGCTACAGCTATTCTAAGTATGCAAATAATTAGTGCCCCTAGATGTGACTTATTTTGTAAAAAAAAAAAGGCCCTGCGGTCAAACTCAAACTTAAAACATTTATTTCAATTAAACAATTAACAGGCACTTTTGAACTGTCAAGGGGTCAGTCAGTCAGAAATATGAAGCTAGTTGCCCATTCCAAAGCGTAGGTCCTATGGAGAAGAACGGGCAAGAAACTCCACTCTTTTAAATCATAATATTGTTACAAAATATTGGTTACATCATTCATGTTGAAATTATACATGTGAGAACAATGTAGAAAGACGTACAAGTAAAAAGCGTCCGTAATAAAAAGATAAAAACAATCCAAAAATTAAAATAAGCCGTGGCAGATAAGAGATGACCAGTCCCTAGATCAGCACCGTTTAGCTCAACCATTTTGAAGGGAACTTAACGATCCAACACACACGCCACCACCAGTGAGACATTTGAGTGAGCATGACATACTCTCAGCCGCCAGGGCACATTCAAGTCAATGAAAGACGTAACCAGTAAATGGTAGCTTTATAGAAGTTACATGGTCACAGTGCTCACACATGTGCTATGCAATCATACAATACTACGAGATTGTACAATTCGAAGATAATTTATGTAATCTTCAGCAGCTCCAACAATATTTTCGAATGCTATAATTAAATTAGTTTATGCGCCCTTGTGCAGCTGGACCAGCGTTGAGCCAACATCCAAGCCAAGCATTTTTGTCACTGATATAATCCCCCAGCATATAATATGCTTGGCAGCATAGTGTGCGTTTTATACAAGATTTAAATTTAGTTTCATTTAGTTGTAGTATGTGGGGAGGTATTTTATTGTAACATTTTAAACAGTACCCCATGAAAGATGAGTCTACTTTAGCCAGTCTGAAATCCGGTTGAACTAATTGATGCCTATTTCTAGTACTATAATTGTGTCTTTCACCTCTTTTACTGAAAGTATTAAGATTTTTCCTGATGTACATGATGTTTTCATATATATATATATATATATATATATATATATATATATATATATATATATATATATATATATTGTATCGATATAGAGCAGTCTTTCCCAACGTGGGCGATAACGCCCCCTTGTGGGCGCTGCAGGCCTAAAGGGGGGCGGTAAGAGACCCAGAAAAAAAAGGGGGCATTGTGTAGGGCAGTGATGTCAAACCCCCGTCCCATGGGGCCCTTAGGGCCCCACGTGAGATATTTCTTGGCCCCACTTATCAGTTAAGAATCCCCACTTTTTTGTGTAAAAGGCCCCACCAGTCATTTGAAATTCCCTCTTTTTTGTGTAAAGGGGGGCGTTAAAAAATAATTTATTCTTAAAGTGGGCAGTAGACAAAAAAAGGTTGGGAACCCCTGATATAGAGGCTTTGGAGTGCATAAAGGTTGTTAATAAGTTATTAGTATTAAGTATTTTTAAGTTAATGTTTGCCATTCAAAATGGCAGAATGTACAAGGCTTACACAAACAAATCTTATTACACAAACAATTATTCTAATCAATGTCATACCTTTGATAGAGTATGCCAGGTACTTCCCACTGGTGTGTATAGCCAGCAGCTGCCCGGGGTAGAACTTGGGCTCCCAGTTGTAATCCACCAAGTTTTTAAGCTTCACTTTGGAGCTGCCGTGGTCATGGTTTCCAGCGTTGGTGTTTACCATGACATTGGTGGAGTACACCTCCGCACTGCATACTCCATCTCCATCCGAGAATGATCTTGAATAGAGCAGTTATATGAATAACATATAATCTACATGCGGGAAAATAGGTTTTGAAAGATAAATGTTTGGTTTAGCAGAGCTTCATGCAAATGACAAAATGTTAAGACAAATGGTTTTATCCAATTATGATGTAACCAAATAATTACTGGGTAAATTACAGATTGGAATATGTACTCAAATTAGGCATTCATGATACTTACCTTATTATTGGCACAAAACCTATCTTACCTTACCCTTATAATTGGTGTTCATTAAAAAATAACAGCAACAACCCTATTAGAAAACCGGACATAGCTTCTAATTGGGGAAAATGCTATGTAATGTGAGAAATTAAATGAAAATTTGAAAAAGAAGAAGAAATTATCATTTACTGATGAATACAGAAATTCGTAAGTTAATGTGAACTATTGTTCTCGATGCAACAAAAATGTGTTACAGGGTGTTGTACAAACTTTGTATATCGGAAAAGCCCAATAAGGGTTGATTGTCTACGTGATATTCGGGCATGTTAGGCGTATGTTTAGGCAACAGGTTACAGCAGTTTTAGCAGAAAGAATGTAAAAAATATACAGGCACATCACCTAATACAGCCTTTACTAGACAGGATACACTTAGAAGGTAGTATTTATTTGCGTAAGCAATTGAGCAAAGACGAATTTCAGTTTCAGATTAATATCACTTACATCGTTTGAGTGGCATCCGATAGCTTTGGAAGCATTGTTGTTGGTGCCATTATTGAGCTAATCTTCCACTTTCCTCATGAATTTCAGAAACTTTAGCGCAAATTCACAGTAGAATCGTAATTGCAAAAAATCATGCAAATATTACAACAGCAAACCGCTGATGCCGACCGACATGAGAATGCGTTTAGTTTTCACATTTTGCGTGTAACTTTGAGTTAAGATACTAGTATTTGATTTATTCACACATAACGAATATAGAATAATAAAATTACAATGGTTGTATTTATTATATAAACTCCCATCAATGCCAATAATATATGATAAATCATTATAAAAATGAATAGTTTAAATAACGAAACGCACAATGGGGGACTAGAAAAACTGTTTTCAATTACTAAGAAGTTAGAAATTTATTGTAAAACAATTAATAACACCGGTGAATGATACATACCCCATGAAATTGATTTTCATTATCTGAAATAATTCTAATTTTAAATTCAGTTCTGATTAAAAAACATGTTATCATTCTTTACTTTTACTATCGTATCATTCTTTACTTTTACTATCGTGTTAAGCTACAGACTGGGCAAAGAGAACAATCCATTTTTTAGTTGACTTGACAGGTGACAGGGCAGTGAATTGATTTTTTCGAAAATGGTAAGAATTAATCGTAAATATTAAATAATTTACTTTGATATCGTTAGGGAAACCTGATAATAATGTTAACAATTGTTTCAGTCGTTAACAGACAAACTTACCATGCTTATGGCCCGGCCGGGCGGCGACAATGCCCAGAAAGATGACGTGCCTTGGTGGATGCGCTACGCTGGTCGGGGACTTGGAACAGTTGGCGGCTTCAGTTCGTATTATTTTGCTATAAATTATATATGATACACATGCCAATTTGAAGTGACGAGTAGAATATTTTGTGTACGCTTATATTTAAGTGGAGTTGACCAATTATAGATCAACAGTATTATCTTATCTTTAGAACCCAAATCTACAGTACCACCCTTGATTTTAGACAATGAGCATGAAATAACAAACAGTTATGAGCTGTAACGTATTGCGTCTTATTTTCACCGACAAAGGGATAATTAGTTGTGCATATATATTTAGAAAGTGTTCCTCAATATAATTGGTGCATTAAATTTAAACAGTTATAATTTTAATGAGGACAATATTACGATTACATACTTAATCTCGTAATTCTAGAAGATAAATGTGATGCATTTTTGATAAACTTTAAATTTTTGTACTTTTGTAACTGGTATGTTCAAGAATATTATCCAATTGAAAAGAAAAAATTATCTACATAACTATATTGCATGACCTACTGTCAGATCCAATATTCATTGATTACAACGCAATTCGTTGGAGGGGCTTTTGGCTAAGCAATAATAGCCACACGGGTCGATCTAAAGTTAAGCTACTCTTGCTGTTTGTACGTCGATGGGTGACCATCTCATCAACTTATTGAGACATCTCCGTGCCTTAGAAAGCACATTAATCTATTGATCCCGGCTGTGATAAGTTGATCTTTAATAGTTGCTACAGGTAGTCAGAACCCCAAAAGTCTGACAACCAGCCTTGCTACGGAGTATTATTACCCAATAACTGGGTTGTGGAGGTCAGATAGGCAATCGCTCCATGTAAAATACTGGTATTCAGCTGCATCCAGTTAGACTGGAAGCCGACCCCAATAGTTGGGAAAAGGCTAGGCAGATCAATTGAAAACAAATACAACCTACTTACTTAGGTCACCAGTTCAGTCAACTACCTTGTTATTGAACTTCTCATGTAATTAATAACAACTGTCCTACTTCAGTTTATAAGCCATTTAATTGCTTGACTTGTTATCACTACATATTATAAATAAAGTCCGAAGGGACTCTAAACCGGGGGGGGGGGGGCGTAGTCGGGTCGACTCAAGAGAGAGTGATTCATGAGGAAGGTTTTGTGTAAATTTGCTGAATTATGACGATGATTGTTGATAATTTCGGAAAAAACATATTGACTGGGAGCTTTACTGGCGTGAGCCGCGTACACGTTGGATGAAATTTGGCACCCAGGTAGTTTATTAACCTGGATTAACACATAGTTTACTTTAAATCAAGCCACAGGCAAAAACTAGTATAATATACTTAATGCAAATTACTATGTACAAGAAGGTTGTAAATTCATTTTATTATACATAACAATATCCGAAGAATTGCCAAACTTACGTGGCAATGGGCAGGGCACATTGCTCGCAGAACAGATGGCCGATGGGGCCGAAAGGTTTGAGTGGCGACCGCGTACTGGAAGACGTAGCATTGGCAGGCCTCCCACATGATGGACCGAAGATCTTGCAAAGGCCGCAGGAATCCGCTGGATGCGGGAGGCACAGAATCGGTCGAAGTGCCGGTGCTTGGGGGAGGCCTATGTCCAGCAGTGGACGTCTTCCGGCTGAAATGATGATGATGATGATGAACAATATCTTAGGTCAGCAAGCTTACTGGTTTTAAAAACTGTAACAAAAAGTAACGAAATCCAGATTGTCTTCTATCATTATGAGCTTAAATTAGATAAAATTAACCAATCTTGAGAGCAGTGGTGGGCCAGTGGTAGCGGCCTCGACTTACGAGTTGCAGGTCGTGGGTTCGAACCCAGGCAGGCGCTTTACTTTGTGTACTTTATTTCATCACCACTGCTCTCAAAATGGTGAAGGAAAACATCATGAGGAAACCGGCATGTCACAGAACCAAAAATTCGAAGACATGTGGCGTCTACCAAACCGGACTGGACCCGCGTGGTGGATTATAAACCACTCCCTCTAACAGAGGAGAGGGCTGTGTTCCAGCAGTGGTAACGTTATAGGCTGGTATTATTTATTTAACCAATCATTACCGAGGGGATTGACCAATAGCAACAACACCAGGATCACCAATCTCTGCCAAGTGCTAAGTATGGTGGTTCATTATGTAGATAATTTATTTATCAGTTTATGTACACACAATGACACACATACATTTAAACAGACAAGAAGAAATAAACAGAAAAATATGTACAAAGGTGATGCTTATTTCTAAAGAAATATCTTCAGCATAAACACACTCAAATTAAAACTAAGCACCAGTTAACCCATTCCAAAACGTAGATCTCTATGGAGAAGAACGAACAAGAAACTCTTTTTAAAAACAGATATTACAAAATTCTAGGTACATTAGGTATTCATGTTGCTTCTATATGTGAGAAAAATTAAAAAAAAAAAATTCGATTCGAAAAATAAGATTAAAAATGAGCCCTGGCAGATAAGAGATGATGTTTTGCTGATAATTAGCAATTGAAGGTCCAAGTTAAAAATAATCCTACATAATGCCCTCCCTTCAAGTCCCTGCCCTTCCTGAAAAGAAGTGCAACAAACTCGCTAGCAAGAATCAATGCAAATATTTTATTGAACATCTTCAAATCACATTAATAGTACTTACTTATTTAAATTATTCAAAAGAATTGATTCAGTAGAAGAGGTATATTCTATCTCTGCTTATGTTAATAGAGCTGAAGAGTTTGTTTGTTTGAACGCCCTCATCTCCAGAACTAACAGTCGGATTTGAAAAAAATCTGTTTGTATTTGGTAGCCGAATTCTAAACTACGACCCTTCCAACGATCCGACCAAAAAGAAAAAAGTCAGAAATAAAGCTAAGCAAAAACGAACTAGGTAATTCGCGGTCGAAGGCGCGGACAGAAACTAGTGATAAATATTTATGAACCCGAATCAAACAGGTTTTTAAATATATCATTACAGTAATTCGTGACAAAAATAGTAGAACCAGTTCTCTAAACGGAGTTTAACTGATAACATCACATATCAAACATATCAGATAGTCAATATCACACTTACTGTATTTGCTTGTAATTAAAATAAAGGTAATGTAGATATTACTAAAACCATTGATTATCCTCATTAAAAAAAAACAATTATAGTTTATGTGCCTATAAAATGGTTGTTGTTTGAACTGCAATTAGGTTTAAAATAATTGCATGTTCCAAGTACCAAAGGCAAAACTAAAACAAAAGGTTAAGGGTGCGTGTCCACTGACGCGGAGAAGAGCGGAGCTGAGCGCAGACCTGCAAAAATCGACCAACCACAATGGTCGAAATCCTCATCGCGTCTCTCGTCTCGTCAGTGATTGGACGATTCCTGCACGTCTCCGCTCGTCTCCGCTTCACTGGAAACGTACCCTTAACATGATGCAGGTTTTACTATCAAAACAATTTCAATGCTAACATAAAAAAAAACATAAATAATAAGGAAGTACTTATTAAATAGTTCACACAATAATGCTTATCAATGTCATATCAGATTCTGTGATACCTTAAAGAATGTAAGTACAGCATACTGTCAGTATTTCGTTTGCATTAGGTAAATTACAAGATAATATAAATAAATTAAACAAGATCTTCAGAGCAACCAAAATCAATCAAACTAAAATAAGTTTTTCCGGCCTGCCAATTCCATTATCAAAATAAACATTATAATCACTTAAAATACTTATTTACTTCAATTGTTTATTAGAGATAACAACTGATATAAACATCTATCTAAATTAAGTTTTAATGTTCATTCATATTAAAATGTAGAGCGTTATTATTGACTAGCAGCGCGCCGCAGTATTACCCGGATAAGTCTCGATCTTGTGGGAATATCGGGATAAAAAGTATCCTATGTCTTAACACAGGTCAAGGCTCACGCGACGGCGCGACGCGAACAATACAATTTCTAAGAAACGGTATAACAATAACCGCGGTGTCACGTCGCGCTAGTCTGCACGAAGCTTCATGGTATACCCATGTGCTATTTCATCCAAATCCGTTCAGCCGTTTTAGCGTAAAAGCGTATTCACACTAATGTTATTAAAACATTATTTTCACTTTTTATTTTGTTATTAGTATTTTGTTTTTCACGAACTGTGTCCAATAAACTTTATTCTTTCTTTTCTAAAAGCGTAACAAACAAACAAACACACTTTCGCAATTATAATATTAGTAAAGTTAGGATTATTGATGTTCAAATGATCTTGGCATTGGTTTTTGCAGCCAGATGTGGTCATGCTGGCTGGTTTATAGATTAATTACAATAGGAGAGGTCAACAGAGCCCTAAAAAAATGTTACCCTCCATGGTCGACTATCTGACAATCGCTCGAACTGCAATCGTAGCAAGGAACAGTATAAACTGTGTCGCCTGTCACTCGCCCGTAGCTGCCAACGACGTGTCGGCTACGGAATGTATTTCATAGAAATTCATGGAAACCAGTCGTGTCGCGGCGACACGTCGCCTGCAGTTGCCTCCTGCGGTCGGGTTCGGAATGGTACCTTTAAATAAACATATTATTGCTTAACATTATCGTTCTTAGACGATAAAAAGGTCGATACTCGGTACTTCAGCATACATATAGTGGATTATTTTGCATTGTATTCGTCACATACACGAAAGATGATAATTCCATTGTTTTTATAAGTTTTTTACAATTTAATTAATATAAATGGGATTTTAGCGGGGCTCGTGGTTAAATGATAAGAGCCCGGTCGGTTCGTGGGTGGTTGACCACCCACCCATTACATATCGAAACCCCTTCGTACCTTGGAAAGCACGTCAACCCGTTGGTCCCGGCTGTCATTCGTACATCTTAGACTGTCGTTACACGTATTTAGCTCAGAAGCCCAAGTCTGAAAATCTGCCTTACCAAGGGCTTCCACCGTGAACCCAGTAAATGAGTTGTGGAGGTCACAAAGGCAATCACTTCATGTAAAATACTGGTATTCAGCTGCTCCCGGTTAGACTGGAAGCCGACTCCAACGTAGTTGGGAAAAGGCTAGGCAGAACTTGCAAGCGCAGTAGAAATGATTCGACCTTGGTACTTATTATATTTATTGTATGGCAGATTGGGCATGTGTGGTCAACTGGTCTCTCTCGACGATTCGGGCATTGTGACCAATTGTAGCGTGTGTAGGAAGGTCGTTAACCAAAACTGTAACGGGTTATTTTTAGAACACATTTTATGTAGTTGTGCTATAATACGGCTTAGATTCTGTGGAACTTACGAAATAATTTCTCTAAAATGTTTATGGAACGAAGACAATATGAAATTACTGTTTTGGTATGTTTTTGTCCGTCGATAAGGACAACATAGAATTATATTATGCAATTAAAGTGGGTGCCTCATCAAAACAAAAGGCTGTCGTGTGCTAAAGTTGATGGTCTTGTGTTCTGGTTGACCCATAGAATCTTGTCAGTTGACATGATACATCTATATCTTATATTGAAATAAATAAAATTGAAGTGTCTGTTTGTAATGTCAAAATAACAGCTTTTTACTAAATGCATATCCGGTAAAGAAAGAAGGAAAGTATATCCGGTACTAATAAAAATAAAAAATTAAAACATTTTGTCTGTCTGTTTGTTCCGGCTAATCTCCGAAACGGCTGGACCGATTTTGACGGGACTTTCACTGGAAGATAGCTGATGTTATAAGGAGTAACTTTTATTTTAGAAAAATAATTAGTTTTCACGGCGGGCAAGGCCGCGGCAGCAGCTAGTTTTAATGATAAATGATTTTATTTCTGTTAAAAGTAGGTTTGGACAAACACGTTTCATTAAACGAGATCGGTGTTCCCTATTCGACTAATCTGAGAAGGAAGACCGAAACATACTCAGGAGGTTACTTTCACTTTTAAAGTTCTGACAATAATCTTGGTTAGATGGTCAGATCATGTCTGTCAAGTTATAAAATATGACTAAATATCGCTCAACTAATTCCGCGTGCCCACTTAAACACTACTTTATGATTGGTGCCTCGGTGGGTGTCGTAAAAAGCTACTTAGGGATGGATGACGTCAGAGGATGGCAGGCGAATAAAGTATTACATCAGAGGATGGCATAACGCCATCCTGTCTGAGTCCTAATATGGACAAACTGCGCTCGCCAATATGTTTACCGCTTTTACGGCATATTTCTTTTTTACCATCACCATCACAGCGGTCAATACGAAGCCTATGTTCGGCAGTGGATGTAATGAGCTGGTGGAGAATACAAATATATTATTATTATATTCAGTACTTTTAGATTATCACTTTCAAATAGATGCGGCGCTCTGACTTTACTTCAATACTCGACTTCGGATCTCAAAACAAATCATATAACTGTACCTCTGTATATTCACAATATGTAATCAGCCTATAGTGTTCCCTCCTCTGCGAGAGGAAGAAGGACTGTGTATCAGGCAGTGAAAGTCACATGTCTTCGATTTTTTAGTTCTAGGACATTCCCTCCACCTCATCATCGAATCTTCATAATATCATAATTTTCTTTCTATAATTGGAAGCGCACACTAGTATTCGTTCCGATTCTTGTTAACTTGAATGTAATTGTGTAGCCTCTGTTGAAGATCCAATAAATAAATAAAACTCCCTTTTATTCCAGTCGCCATAGTCCTGGGCCTGATTAACTGCATCAGTATCGTGGTCTTGAACGTGGCCTGCCTGATCGCCGGCATCTGGCAGATGTTGGCCGGCTTCATAGTGATAGTGTGTGAAGCTCCGTGCTGCTGCTTCTTCATAGACTATGTGCAGACCCTCAGCGATAAGGTGGAAACCAGACCCTACTGGAATAAGGCTGCTTTGTATATTGGGTGAGTTGATAGTGTCCATTCTTTCTTATGCTGGCCTACCGTTTAATTGTGACGGTGTCTGAGCTGAGGTAGCTGCGCAGTGCAGGAGGATGTTGACGCACGTCAGCGGGCGAATGAGAGAGGTCTCGCGACATGAGTCCACACCCTTCTCGCACCGTGCAGCTACCGTCTCACCGTCAGCCACCCTCTCATAATCATAATTAATTTATTTTGTGTAAATTCAGATACTAAATGACTAATAGGTATGACTATTTATTTATCCATGTAACGATTACGCATAGGTACTGGCGAAATGTGGGCGAATAAGGCTCAATTTATATTGCCGCGGAACGGAATGGAATTGGTTTTCATTTTGTGTAAATTTTCAAGTATACTTCCTTAGTGCTCATATTTGCTGTATAAGAAACTCTAAATGCTCCTAAACCTTCTAGACCCAGCGGTTCAGGCTGTGGGTTGTTTGTCAGTGAATGAATTAAAGATTTTTATTTCTATAACATTAAATTTAGATTGCATTGACGCCTAGAACAAATCACATGTAAAAGACAATTTTCTACCACAAATATTTCAGTAAATATATAGAAAATTGATATGTAAGGATGGAGCATTAAATTAAGTAATTCATGTTGTATCCAGAATTTCCGGTTTAATTAACGATAAAAACATTAACAATGTAGTAATGTTAATTCAGCTCTAAATGTATAGATACAGTTCGAAACAATTTAGAGGTTACATTGATGTACCAGCCTGCACCCCGATTCAAATCAAATATAGGTATAGAATATTCTATTGGAACAAAAAAATGATAAACAAAAAAAAATGTGTTCGTTAACAGCTATATTAGTTAAAAAACTGTGTTGCAGCCATTAGCGCCCACCTCCGAGAATAGACGTCGGCGTTCCAACATTTATTATATTAAAGCAATAAAATATAGTTATAAATTGCGTAAAACACTTTTAATCACAATCCAAAGAATTTCGAATGAAATTCCAAATCCATTGCTCTGAAAAATTCGTCTGGTCGACAACGTTAATAACGCAATGAATGTTGTTGAACTGTCAAAAGCGTTTATCCTAAAAGTTGGCAACGTCGCAAATAGCTGTGAAATATTTACTTGTTTTGATTAATTTGGCAATATTACTGTATGGAAATATGAAATGTGGCTAACCAGTGAACTAGAATATTAATAATGAAATAATAATAAGAATACCAGCTTATTAATGTCCCACTGCAGGGCAAAGGCCTCTTCTCATACAGAGAAGGCATGAGCATTGATCACCACGATTGCTCAAGAAGGTTTAGCGATTTCAGACTTGTATTAACTATAAGTCCAGGTTTCCTCACGATGTTTTTCCTTCACCGATGTCTGTCATGTCCAAGATAAACCGAACGTAACACCGAATATTTAGTTTTAGATATAAAAAATATCCAAATGCCTTTTTTACACCTAAAACGGTAACATCAAATTCAGTGTTATAATTGCAATTCATTATTAATATTCTAGTTCGCTAGTTAGCCACATTTCATATTTCCATACAGTAATATTGCCAAATTAATCAAAACAGCGAAATATTTGACATCTATTTGCGACGTTGCCCACTTCAGAAACGCTCTTAGTAAAATAATAACTGTCGAAATAAAAGGCACTGCAATTGTGTGTTCCGCATTTACCCCGCTGATCGACCAACTACTAGTTTGGTACTAGTGTGGCAATGGTTTCTCTCACTTCTCGCGAGTCGTGGCAGGTTCTGGAGCGCCACACTATGGCCTCTGTCCCTGTCGATCCCTGCCCAAGTCGCACAATTTGGAAAGTAATCGTGTTTGACGAAATTAGCCGATGAAACTTCTATGCTGTGTCGTACTGTAACGAGCTTAGGGCTCTGTTGTGACATTGATGTAAATCAACACTACTTATGACGTAGTTTATCAGTTCTACAATAACTGCGTCACGTCGCGTAAGCTGATTCATCGTTTTTATAAAAGCCACAAAAGACAATTTCGCTATCAAAGGGACAGAACAGTCTGTTATCGATATCGATAGCTTCTTTATCACGAATTTGTATACGTTTATAGATTAATTTATTGCTTTATTTATTAGTAATTATGTTTTATTGATAGGTATCTAATGTCAGTTTTATTGGTGAAGGGTGGACGTTTTGGGGGACTGTCTTATGTAATTTTGACGTTCATAAAGTGCTGATCCGTTACGTTCTTGTTGGTAACATTCCAGGAAGCGTAAAATCTAGCTTATAAACGAGTAATGTTACTCATTTTTTTTTCGATAAGCTAGGACTAAAGGTCACTAGTGCGCAAGCGATACTAACACCGGTAACAACACACAAACGTGTAGATGGATCCCAAGCGCTTGCTGCAAACTTCTTTGATTTGGGCATCAAAAGACTGGTCGCAAGCGCTTGCAAGTTGCAAGTGTAAACAAGCCAAGGCAAACGCTCTATCCACACGTTTGAATTTGAGTTTGCTTTCGCTGGTAAGAAGAAGTAGCGGGGTACCTAATTACATAAAAAAATATGAAAAGTTGTCAATATTTTTTTTCGGAGACTTAAATTTAATTACATCTAAAAATATTTGTTACGTACATGTTTACATTCAAAAAATGTTTGTAAACATGTTCTCCAAAACGGCTCTAACGATTTCGATAAAAGTTGCAATATAGGGGTTTACGGGGGCCAGAAATCGATTTAGCTAGGTCTCATAGGAAAATTCGTTTCGAGCACAGCTCGGCTCAGTCGCCCAGGTACTTAATTGTAAGCATTTGAGTGGCGTTGTCACACGTTTATTCTAGTATAATCGAATACAGAACAAAAAAAAAACAAGAGATAGATTTTTTGTTTTAAGGGATTGTAAATTTCGAAATTTTGTCAATTACAGGTGGTACATGGGACATCCATAGACGTCGGAGACCACTTACCTCCTCTCACAAAGAGAAATCAAAGGTTTTAATCTGTATTTTTTCCCTCCAGGCTATCAGTTCCGCCATTCTTCATGTGCTTCTTAAGCATGAGCACGTGGTTCGGCAGCGGGTTGATCTTCGCCACTGGCATCGTATATGGGATGATGGCGCTCGGCAAAAAGTCAGTATACTTAATATATGTTAAATGTGTTGCTAACATGACTGACTAACTCAAGTAATTTGGTAAGATGGAGTTTGATAAGGACGGTGCGGAAAGGTGAAATAATAATATAATCTAAAGGTAAAGTCAAGGAAACAGTCAAAAAGTTAAAGTCAATTTATTTATTTCAAGTAGGCCATTAAAATGTATTTAAAAGAAAATAAATTTGATTCTAGTAGCCCCTTCCTAAGGTTAGTTTCGTATGGAGAAGAATGGACAAGAAACTCCATAGTTACTCTTTTAAAATGTTTAACAATATTTAGTTCATCTTGACTTGGAACTTAAATTATATTCAAATCAAATTACAATTTCTTTGACAGTTGTATGAACTGGGTATAACACGGCAAATTGGCGTAGTGTGTCAATTTGATATAAACAACCTAAAATATTAAAAAATATTAAAATCTTAAAAAAAAAACTATAACATTTAAATCTGATTGTTAATTTCACCACCAATTGGCACCTTCTGTATCATACATCCTCCATGGCAGATTCCTTGAAAAAAAGGGAATATTTTTACCGAAACAGAACAGTAACCGACCTTTGCCAATTTTATATTGCTGAAATTAAAGAGATTTAGTAAAGATATTCCTTACTTTTGCAAATATAAACCATGTAACTAACTCTTATTTGGTGTGGGACTATTTATCTAACTTGTCGTCGATATCGTGCTTATAGTTGCCATATTTTGTCTGTCTGACTAGTCTGGGACTGATGATGGAATTATCGTGTTGTTCTTCGTAATTACATTTTTGTCAGTGAAATTGTGAATCTTGGCTTAAACTTAAGTGTTGCTGTGCTTTGATATTCAATTTCCATTTTGTCAACTTCTTGTTATTATACATATTTACCTGCTGGGTTTCTACTGTTTAATTGGTAAAAGAATTCAAACTCCAATTACTCTGTAGGAAAATTATAGCTTTACTGTATGACTGTTCCACTTAATAATAATATTTAGCTAAATGTCATACCAAAGAAGACGAATAAGTGGATTACCAAGATGCAAATTAAATAGAGTGAGAAAATATATGTGAGTTCGTCCAGGGAACTAGAATCACCATAATTATTTTTGCTGCCAAGAAGTGTTATTGGATTCCACTTCAGGCTTGAAGAGTATGGCTCGGGTAGAGGCACCTGTGAAGTCAAAGTCAAATCATTTATTTCAAATAGGCCCTTAAAAGGCACTTTTGAACGTCTAAATTTACAAAAAAATTGAATTGATTCTAGTCGCCCCTTCCAAAAGGTAGTTTTCGCATGGAGAAGAATGGGCAAGAAACTCCACCATTACTCTTTTAAAATGTCTTACAATATTTTGTATAAGTACATTAGTTATATAATTATATGTAATGACGATGCACCTAGAATAAAATTACTATACCACAATAGGTAAAAAGAATTAAAAATGAAGCAACAACAGATAAATTAATTATGTGCTCAAATATTGACATTTCCGTTTTGCCTCTGGGATATCAACGCCCCCGATTTCCACAGCCGACGTGGTCTACTAACTTACTGGACCGCATGATTAATCCTTAAAATCATAAAAGTACCATAGCCTAGCTTTATGTTGTGTCATTAACTGGGTAGTAGGCGTGTGTGAACTAATCCGATGTGTGTTGTGTGTGCGTGTGGGGCGCAGGGGGTCCCGCGACGACATGGCGGCGATGGCGGCGGGCGGGACTACGCCCCCGGGCGCTCCGATGGCGGGCTCGCACGACCACAACGTCACCCTCATGGAGGACCCGGACGTGTGGCGCCCCAACTAAACGAGGCACGCATCTATAGCGCTACAAGGTTTTTTTTGGCGCGTGGACAAATTCGGAACTAAAGCTGATATTGTTTTTTCAATACATTTAACAAAACAATAATTGCACAAATGTTTACCTAGTGGTCGCAAGCGCTAATGTTAAGCAATAGGTCCTGGGTTAGATTCCCGGGTCGGGCAAAGTGTTATTGAGTATTTCCGTGAGGAATTTCTCAGTAGCAGCCCGGAGTGGATCTGTGCCCGGTTGATGGCAATAGGCTCGCCCCCTATTACATGGGAATTAAACATTACTGGCGAAATGTAAGTGTGCTATAGGTAAGTCTTTTCGGGGATACTGTTATGTTTCACAAAACATTAATATTGCACAATTGCTCCACTGTCAACGTCATTGGAGCGCCAAAAGATCCTTGTACAGTGTATCTAACATGTTTTGTGTTCCGTCTATGCTTGTTGTTTGCGCTCGGGATTGCATGGTGGTGAAGTTCATGGTCAATTTTAATTTTAACATTCCGCTGGACGTCTAGAATAACAATACCGATACAGCTTTCCCAATAATTTTACTAAAGTGGATAATTCTATTAAAATTAACTATGACTTAATTCTTATTAATGTTATATGTTGCTGCTTCTGTTGATCATCTTTTTTTTTTGTTTTTGCACAATGTTTCTTTTTTCAGCATTCGGGAGCACAATTTGTTTTATTCTTCGAACCGCATTTTCAATATTAGTTTTTATAAAGTATTTTTTGTTTTTTTGTAATTTTTTTCTTTTTTGTTAACCTATTATTATAAATCAAAGTAGAAATCAAGTGGAGTGTTCTGATTTATTTTCCTCCCTTTGCACAAATTCATTAAAATGGTATTCATTTCAAAAATATTTTAATTGCATTCCATTTCCTTAAAACTCCGTGATCACAATAAAAACCAAAATAATAATAAAAATCTAATTATTCCCCACAGAGGATCAATAGATGATATGAGGACGTCGGCGGCTAACTTAGAGGCGGGTGCGGGCCAGCCAACGAGCGCTCCTCGAGCGAATCTCGTTACAAACGAGCAGCCAATCAGCTTCACCGGCGTTCCCGGGCGTATGTGATCGCGCCAATCAGCTTCACCGGCGAACCCGCACGCCGACTACTTGAGTCTCCAACACGATATGCGCTCCTGGTACTGTAGCGGACACGGAGGCTTTTCATGAAATCTAATCATCTAATTAATACGCGGTGTAAACTGGACTGCTGAATTTTACCATAAACGTGAAATCAAAACATGCACAGATCACCATTTTTTTGTATTTCCCTTTCTGTCTCTGAAGTTCATTCGCACGTAAAAGCTCTTTCAATAATGCGATTGAGTACGGATTCTTCGAAGCGGACTTCTCGCTCTGGCGAATGGCGCCTATAAGTGTCAGAAAGAGATAGAGATACAGAATAGTGTTGACCCGTGCGTGTAAGCATGATTTCACACTAAAGGTGTTTCAGGGGTACAGTTCACATTGATCGAGCAAAATTAAGTCATTTTTAAGTGAAATTTTAGAGTTCATGATAAGCTTCCAGTATGTGAATTAGTCGATTTCTGAATGGTGACTATAAAATATTATTCATAGTTTGTAACTTAACCAATATTTTTATCATACTTACCTATTGTTGTTAAGAGCGATTTGCCAGCGTGTTTGCATCGAAGCGATTTGTGAACGGGTTTTTCGCGGGTGCGAACCGAGCTAACCGCGATCACGCGACGTGTTCGCCGCGTTTTCACAATATTATATACCCGCTTGTCTCGGTCTCTTGTGTACTCAGGACATCGCTCTCGTTCTGTAAACGCGGCGAACTCGTTGCGCACACGTGGCGTGCTCGCTACGCACAAGCAGCGAGCTCGTTAAACAATCGCCACGCTGGGAACACGCTCGCTAATCACCAGTGTGATATGGTCACACTGGCGATTTGCGAGCGTGTGGGGGAGTGCTTCGAAATACCAAAAGTTTTATATCAATATTCTGGCATGTATTAAAATTACTGCTGTCTACTAGAATCATTTTTGTTCGTATTCTGGAACTACGGAGCGCATAGAAATCACTACAAAACGAAAAACACAAAGACTGTGGTGTCTGTAATAATTCAGAAACAACTCCATTCGAGACGTTCAGCAATATTCACTGTTAAACTCCTTAGTTTAGTGTTGCCAATAAAACCAGTGTCCTCCAAACAAAATAATAGAATTGCCAACATTTTTTATTTGAGTCTGCTTGTAGATAGTTAATATTCTTGTCTATGATAATATTCAGCATGTATTATAATATTCAATTATTTGTTATATTTATAGAGGTTTATAAACTAAGCACATATTGAACTAGACATATTGTACCATATCGCTTGGCCCATAAGAGGAGATAAAACTAAAATAGACATTATGTTGTTTGCAATAGAGGCTGTTTTGCAATAAGTGGTCTTTTTAATAATAACATGTTCATTATAACGGACCAATGAATTCGAAATCTATTAAAGTGAACCTCAAACAGAAGTAATTTTGTAGGAGAATAATTTATTTGAATGATTGTCTTGATAGTCAATCAAATAACTGTAGTGGCTTCAAAATAAAGTTTATAAATACCTAATGTTACAGACGGTTTTGTCTCGTCATAATTAATTATTATGGAATTCATGTTAATAATCGCTAAGTATGTCAATTTTGAAGTCACGGCGTTATATTGTACACGGTGTAAGGGACATGAACGCACAAACCGTTACCATGGCTTATGTACCATCGAAGAAGTATCTTGTATAGATATGAACTTCTTCGATGGACTTCGTAAGGACTATTTCTGGTTGTAGCGCTCGGCCGCTATAGAACCGGGGCGGTAACAGATGTGGTCATCGTGTTCACGGGATTTTGTTTTCAAACTGCTTACATATGAAGTTCTTCGATAGTATAGATCCACACGCGTTGAAATATTTCGTCAGATGTTCTAAAAACTTTTGTATGAAACAGCAATTTTTTTTTGTAAACCGTCGTGAAAATTCTTTCCCGGGGTTCTCGGAATGTTCTGAATTTATGGTTCGTGCGTCGTCGTCCCTTGCACCGTGTATTATAATAATATAAATTATAGGAGAAAATCTTGTACCTTGACCTAAGAAGTATCCTGTCACGTGGTAACTGCATATTTATTCGTTTGTTAGGTAGCGAGTTGTAATCGTAACGTAGTCGAGGGCTGTTAATAGTATAATTAATTGTTTAATGTTAATTTATTAGACGAACGGTGCCCGATGGCTCATGTTTAGGTTTTTTTGACGTTTTATTACTTTCGGTGAGGATAGAAATGCATTGTCGGGTGAAATTGCCAACTCATTTTCGCCCTCTCAGAAGATATAAAACGTCTGTATTCCATACATATCTCCACACTAACCTAGCTGTTATAGATTTACTTTAAACTCTTGTTTACATTAGTAAATTGTTATAATCTTGTCACACAAATATTAAATGAATTATATTATTGCTCATATTTTACCTTATTTTCGTCCATTTTGTGGCAGTTATTTTATTTAAATTGAACGCATGAGATTGTGCGGCCATACGTCGTGTTTCAAACGAGTTTAATCCAAATTAATGATATAGCATATGATAGCTAGCGAAATTTTCTTGACATTGATGTAAAGTGTTACTATAGAATATATTGGATACGCCTTCCTTCGTGCTAGACTTACTGATATTTTATCATATCGTATTTCTTATGAAATTGTGATTTATTTCGGGAGCATTTTTTTGAGCTGTGTTTTTTAAAGACATTAGGAAAGGATTCTTTTGCATTGTAATGATGGTTTACTTCATGAAAATATTGGCTTTTAACTGTTATATTTTAAAAGTAAATTCGTAAAAATGCAGAGGGCGCCACTTACGCTTGTCTCGTGAAGTCATCGCCTGTTTTTCAAGGCATTGGAATCCTAATATCTAACGTATGCATTCCGAAATCGTACTGAATTTATGGGTCTTTTCTTTCCAGTCCTTGTTTTCTAAATATACCTAGATCTTGCATGCCTCAATATTTACTAGTAAGTAGTTCCTGCTGTTGGTGGACTAAAACATTGTTACAACAATGTCAATGTGTTAGAAGTTTTTCTTGTTTAGATAATGTTAAGTGTAGTGGGTCGCACTTGAGATACTACACGGAATAATCCCTAGCCAGAAATATGTGCGGTTGGAGATTCTAACATTACTACTAAACATGTATTAAAAGATTTGTAGTAACAAATCTTTTAATACATGTTTTTATTCAGTATTGGTGTAATAGTATATTTATCAACAGTTGAACAAGCCTTTATATTATGCTGAGAAAATGACTTTTCTTAAAAACTGTGTTCAAGTTGAGTCATTAAGCATCCTACATTAAAAATACTGGTTGAATCAACTTATAATGGACACATTTTTGAAAATATTGAACACATAGCCATTAGAAAATTGTTCTGCAACAATATGAATAGATTAAATTATCACTGTTACTGTAATGCAAGATATTTTTGTAAAATAACAATTTAAAACGCCACATTGACTGCGTAAGTATTATTGTGTATAAGAAAGGCCCTAGTCTTAGGTAATATTTTTGCTAGTTTTAACATTTTTGCTCACACACAGCCAATATCTTAGTGAACGATTTTTTATTTGAATTTGTATGAAGTGTTGCTAGTTTCGAAAACAGGAAAAGTTAAAATTAATTTATGGACTGGCAACACTGATTGGAATGATTGATTGTTATGTGGCATGTGCTTCCTTATTTACATTGATTTTTTTATTAGATACATCATGATTTTTACATGCATCGATTTATTTATATAATATTAAGCGAATTAATTGTTATAATAAGAATTTACGTTGAGATTGTATATAGTATATGCTATGATTAAATTGATAAGTTCATATACATTCTTGCTTAGCCTAAAACACTTGCAACTTTGTTAGTTGAATATTCAGTTAGAAAGTTAATTGAGATCGTTAATTAATATGTTGCTTGTATACTTAAGGTTAGTGCAGAGATAGAAGTAGAACTTTTTAAGATTGCTCAGTGTAGTAAAATTTTTGAATGAGTAAACCTATTTGGAAAGTTGTTTTTACATCATGGATTGCTGAAAGAATAAAGATGGCTGATGTAAACTGAATTTGGACAGTTAAAAGTATTGTTTATTAGTGTGAGATATATAACAATACTGGAAAATGATATTAATAAGATTGAATAATATCTTGACACTTTTACTATAAATGCTTAATTAAAGACGGACTGACAATCATAGCTATGGCCATAAACTGGTGAAGTAAATTGGCAGTGCTGTCTAACTGTTCAAATCAAAGAGTAATACTAATAGGCATGAAACTGTGTTGTTGGATTTTCAACGCTCTGCTCAGTGCCGAAAATTGAAAACCCAAAGCTCAATTTTATTTAGACATTCATTTAGATGTCTCCTACTGTCATTGAAAACGGCAAAAGTCTTTATCCCTGCACTGACACCAGGTAATAAATAGTAAAAAATGTTTGTAACACTACAGTAAGAGTATGCATAGTTGTATAGTGTAAGTGGTTGCAGTTGTTTCTTGTCAAGTTAATGTAATATTTAGGAAAGCATATCTGTAATAAATGTGTGTATATTGAACTCCAAGTTTTATTTTATACCTTTGTGTTATGAAGAAAATAAGTAGGAATATTTCCAACAGAAGGTGGTATTGCTGCTGAGAATGGGTCAGGGTCAGGCATTGGGTTTTTCCATCTGGATTTTCTCTGTAGCAGCCTGATGTCTGGATTGGTGCCTGGTTGATGGCAATAGATTCGCCTACTATTACATGGCACTTAAACATAACTGGCGAAATGTGGGTGTACTATAGGCACACCTCTGCCTATCCCTTAAGAAAATACAGGTGTAATGTTGTATAAATATCGCCGTATCATGCTGAGATAGGGGCCTTTTTGACCTGGCACTGGTCGGTTATTATTTTGTTAGATTTGAATATGCTCCTTTTTTTATTTGTATGTAATTTTTTTTCTTTTACTGTTTGTATTTCCTGTGTGTCCCAAATAAAATATTTTTCTTTCTTTCTTTTATGTTATTTCTAAAAGGCTCTTTATGGGGTTTGACGATCATGCTATTGTTAGTACACTCTCTCTTCCCTCACTCTCATAGTCCGATGGGACGGCAATCCCGACACGACCGGAGAGATTAGACGCAGGGCCAACGTAATGGCTTAACGTGCACTTGCGCACACACACTTGTGCACTATAATATTTCCTGCGCCGAAGGCTGGTCTCCGCTGAGATTGGTCGCCATGGTCACAGTATAAAAAAATAACAGTATTATGTATCAGTAGTCAGTAGCAGTGACCATGTAATAATTACCTAGAGCTTACGCTCGGTAGATAAACCTTCCGCGGTCGTGTGTAAATGCCGCGCACTCAATACTGTTGTATACTGTTATACCTGCACAGATTTCGTCGTTTTGGCCACTTTCTATGAATATATAATACTGTTAATTATATATACTGTATCATGGTCGAATTTGGTCTGAATGACTATTATTTGAAAGACTACAAGATTGGGTAGGTACTGATAAACAAGCAAGAAAAGTTATAACATTATACTTTATTTACAAAAAATACACTAGTTACATTATTATTTGAATAGGTACATTATATTGTATTTTAACATTAATAAAAGACTGGTGAGTAATCTTTCTCACAATAGTGATTCCAAGGACTATTTCTAAGCAGTCTTTCTAGTCCAAACCAGTAATTCTTGCCTTTTAAAATCTGAAAAAGAAGAACAACTATTTATGACACAATAATGATGAGAAGTTACTTTCAATTACAGATTAATATTGAAGATAGTATTTAAACACAGCGGCAGTTATTTTACGGCTAGAAGACACCAACCAGGCCAGATGGCTCGGTAACATGAAGAATACAGTCTGGGTAGAATTAATGCCATGTTTGAGTTAGTCTTGCGCATAATAGTTTGTGACCTGGAGCGCTCAGTTATTTTGGAGCTCCTTAGCAAACTAATCTTTTAGTTCATCAACTCACGTCTCAAACCAGAGAAAGGCAGATTAGTATTGTTCATAATAGTTTGTGACCTGGAGCGCTCAGTTTAGTTTGCAGCTCCAGATCAGATTGTTCTCTCGCTTTGCTAATGCTCCTGCATGCATTCTTTTGTTTGTTAAATTAGTACTTTACATTGTACTTGCAGTATTTTAATTTTATTTTTTATTTATTATTTTGTCTATAGTTCAATATAGAAATATTATCTAAATGGTATGAACAGTAGTAGTGATGTGAATTTGGAAACTAGTTTGTGTAGCTCGTCTGTGGGAGCGTGCTTACTACCCAGTTCGTTCGCGAACAACTCAAGACTAGTTGGAGGCACCAGTCTACACTAGACTCTCACATGCAAGCATATAAAGTGAAACACAGAGGTGGTCATGACCATCTGCAAAGAGTAGAACGTCGCCAGAAGGCTAAGGCTATCTTATTCAGATGATCAGGGGGCTACTGCGTAGTCCTTATTACTAGTAAGATATCAATAATACTTACTATGACCTCTGCTTAATAATCGCTCCAGTGATCGTCCCGTGGCGTTGAATCAAACACTGCTTCTTATCTGTCTCCAGGCAGACAGTGGGCGGTTTCAGATTAGGCTGTATCTTGCACGCCTGCTCCGATATCGCTACTACAATACCCGCCGAGTCAACGTGCGCTGTTCCCTTTGCAGCTAAACATAGACCTTGGTGGTCGGCTACCAGGCAACCGCTCACGTTGGGCGTCGACATTATCTCCTCAACTACTCTGTCTAATTCCTTCTCCATGATAATTGAGTTCTATGAGTCGATACGCACCAAATTGTTTATTTTTGTTTACGTTTTTCACAAATATCGCCTGTAATGAAATTGTAGTGTCATACTCTTTCTGTCAAAGTGTCAACTTAGCAACTGGCAAAAGCAATCTCATGTCATTTCAAATGTACAGGTAGAAATTTCGAGCATGGAAATATTTGGTCTCCTATAGATATATAATCAAACCTTCTCAAATTCGTAATTTTGCATGATTATTATCCGTTTATACAAGGTATACGGAACGCAGACGCACATACAAATGTCAATGTCAAAATAATGCGTTCATAAATAAAGGAAACTCACTGTTGTACAGATTATTGTTCATTCAGAATTAGGCCGCAAAAGAAAGCTCTGCAAAACCAGCAGGCATCCAGTTATACACCTAAATCACCAGTGACCTGATAAAAGATAAAATGAGCAAAATCATGGTTCAGGTCAGTAATGGTGGAGCTATAGAGCCACAGGGCCGTAGCTTATTATTTGGGGTTAGGGTTGGCATCTTCTTTTAGAAGAAATCAAGTATATCTGATTTCAGATAGGGTAAATAAAGAGTATATATGTATAAAAAAGAGTATTATTTATAGTGATTTTAAAACAGCAGTTCTTATTCTTTTTTTCAAAACTTAAAAATATCAGAATTCTAATTGATGAAGAGATTATTTATCTAATATCAATTTTAGTAGAACCCTGTTTTTCTCTTCCGCCCACTTTGCAATCATGGACAAAAACAGGGACATCTTTAACCTTTACGGCCACTTTAGCATAATTGGAGTCACTATGGAGAATACACGGTGACATTTGAATCACAGTCTCCGACTAGTATATAGTTATCTGTGATCACAGTTTAGCTAGAACAAACATTGTTCAGACCATGGTCTACTACCATTGTATAGAATCCAAAAAAAAAACGGTTTTTGGAAAAACACATAAAAGACAAAGTTAAAAAGTCGAGATTATCGTTACTCCCTACAATACAGACACTGCGGCGCGGCGCTCGAGTCTCAAAGTAGTCTCCCTATATAAAAATGTACCCTGTGGTTGCTGCGCAGCGCGTGGCACTCGCACGGGCGGGACAGCATTGTCTACAGGCCTAACATGACACACGCGACAATTACTCACTCTCGCGTGAGTAATTGTCGTCTATTTCTGTCACTTTCTCGTTTTATGACAGCACTTCCATACAAAATAGTCGACTCCTTCTGTCAAACTTGATGTTTTTTCGACAAACCCTAACATGGCACCTTAGTTATCTCGATTCAACACGAGTTAATTTCCGATTCTTCTGTAATTTAGTCGTATTTACTCGTCCTCGATTTTGACGACGAGGAGAGTAGACAAAATTATGATAAAAAAGAATAAAAAAATATCATGGCAGTTTCATAATTGTACTTATTTTAGTCATCATTTTATTTTACAATATATTAATAATGAAAATACTTAGTTTTGAACTACTATTTGTATTGGAACGACGTGTTTTAAATGGGTTTTTTTTTTAGACTTTACCTATATGTTGAGTATTAGAGGTTTATAGGTTTCTAAAGGGGGTCGAAATTTTCATTATTTTTGCGATAGGACACACCATTTTCGAGATATAAGAAGAAAAAGATACAGGTCTGTTTTTGCACCGTCGAGGTGTTGGTGTGAATTTTAGTTCATCACAATTAATTTCCACACCTTTTTAAATCGCGATTAAAAATAGTCAGATTTCCTTAGAGTCATAATTTTAGGTGAAAAACGTGAAATTCAGAAAAGCAAAATTGCCATTTTCACTAAATTAAGAACTCAGTGCCATCTTAGTGCTGTCAAACTAAAATATAATTAAGTTGTGTAGTTGTAGGCTTTGGCTAAGGTAAACTTTGTTAGGTATTTTTTGGATCACGATTGCACGACGCGACGCACCATACCGACGGCGCGGCAAGGTGGTTGACCTCTAATTTTATCATTTTGTTCTAGGTGCGAGCTTACGGTAGGTATTATCAGACATTGTTTTAATTATTTCCTGTAGGTACTAGGTATGGGTACCTATTGTGCTGACGTAAGTACGTCGGATGCATACGCGTCGCCCACTCGATAGATTTCGGTAAACTGGCTACCGCCCGGGCGGCGCTGGCAGCCCGCGGCAATCAACAAAAGAAACGGGTGGAACGATACTTCGCGAGTTTGCATGTCATTGGCTAATGATTTATTTACATTTTGGCTCGCATTGGCCGGACATTCTTGTAGTCCACGTGGCAGCGTTGCTGAATGTTACTTTAGTAACATTTTACGTTACTTTTGACACTCTCATGTTACCTCCATGTTACACGATTCAAAATGTTACTTTAAATTTCCAGCAACCAAAAAATAATCATGAAACGGAAAGCATCCAAGAAAGTTTTTGTTCATCGTGCTGGCGCACTTGATTTTGTGAACTGACACTGACACAAATTGACTGTCGCGTCGGACGACCGCGCGATAATCAGTCACTTCATCGTATCGCTTATCCACCCACTCGCGTGGTTTTCTAAATCTTCCATCCCGCTTACTCAGGCAAGCGAGCGAGCTCCTAATGGTGTCCGTGTCAGTTCAGTTCAGTTTGTCTTTGTTTTGTATTGTATTGTATTGTATTTTTGTGTTTTGTTTGTATATTGCTATACTCTCTGTGATTCATTTCGTTTCAACTTTGGTTGGATAACCAACCAAAGTTGAAACGAAATAAATAAAACTCCGATTCGATCAACAATTATTAGAACACAACAACAAACAACAACAACATTTTTTTTTATTTGAAGAACAACAAAAAACTATTTTTTTAATTTGTAACTTAACTAATGGGACGGAAAACTTTTTAGGTTTTGTGTAAATAAAGTGCCAAATATTATTGTAGTGTCATTTTCCACATAAAATAAGGTCATGTTACTTTTCTCGTGAAAATGTTACTTTTTGAGCTGTCTCATGTTATATTTGACTATTTGCCACTGGCAACACTGCCACGTGGGCTCCTCATAACTCTTTTGAATGCCATATTGCTACCGCGATGAGTACTTTGATGGTACGGCTAATAAATTACATGCTCTGTGTGTTTGAACAGGTTTGAGCAACATAAGACTTATTTGAGAACGCCTAGTTTAGTTTGTTTTAATAACATATTTGATGGTATAGAATGGTAGTAGACCATGGTCTGACAAACGTTTGTTCTAGCAAAACTGTGATTCAAATGTCACCGTGCATGCTTGTATAGAATGCAAGAGCGAGCGGAGCGAGCTCGAAATTTTTAGCATCCCGCTTCGAATAAGTTAGGTGTTCATACAGAATAAAAATAAGTTTTCGACTAATGCAGAAAAAAAAACAGAATTATTTAACTAAGAGAATATAGAAAGCAAAGCGAGCGAAGCGATCTCGAAAATTTTAGCACCCTGCCTGAGATAGGTTAGACTCTCTGAAGCCTCAAAACCCCTACTTACGGCCTTGCCTAACTGCGGAAATGGAACCAGAAGGTACCTCTAAGCGAGGTCGTAGAGGCCGACTGTCGAGCCCCATTATTACACTTATAAACCACAACCTTACCTTAATCGGTTTATGCGATTGACATTGGCACACATTTCGGCTAACAAAACTATCTCTGGTTAAAAGGCATGAAGATAATAACGATAATTCTAAGCAAATTGCCCACATAATATAGGTGCTTGGTTGGTTGATAATTGAGTGAGGAGCTCGTGACTAAGTAATAACAGCCGCACGGTTCGATCCATCAGGATAAGCTACGCTTACCGGGGTTGGTCTGTGGATGGGTGACCATCTTAACATACCGATACTCCTCAGCGCCTCGGAAAGTACGCAAGTCTGACAACCAGTCTTACCAAGGGGTATCGTATTACCCAGTTACTGGGTTGTGGAGGTCAGATAGGCAGTCGCTCCATCTCAAATACGGTATTCAGCTGCATCCGGTTAGACTGGAAGCCGACACCAACATAGTTGGGAAAAGGGTAGGCAGATTGATTGGTTGATAATTAAGTTAATAAAATTGTAAATAATTCAAATGAAGACAAAAATTACGGTGGTTTGACCTGCACGGTGCACAGGACATTATTATATACCTTATATACCTAACCGTTACAAATAATTCAATCCATGTGCATAATACTGTAAAGTAAAACATTGTGTAGGTAAAGCCACTAAGATTTCAAGTTCAAGTTGACGTATATTTTGGTCTTGAAAAACCAGTATCTTACCATAGTTACCTTCTGTTTTCAGTTGTATTATTATCGTCGACGGAGCTGCTCGTGCATTTGGGTTTACCGCAGTTGCCATGTTACAACTAATTGTGTACAGTTTACTTATATTCTTAACTTTTCTAGCAGTATTCGATATAATAAGACTTTGTTCGTATGACGACGAGGCGTCTAAAAGGAGGCTGAGAATGTGGTCAGGTATGTAACTCCCATACATTGTCTTAGCTAGTTATTATAATAATTATGTTTACACGACAAAGTGTATTTTTTCCTTGAAAGGACTACTTAAAGCCTCGTGCAGACTGGGGCAACGCGACGGTGTGACACGACACCGGTAATTGTTCTACCGTGAAGTTTTCTTACAAAATGTTTTGTTAGAGTTGTGTCGCGCCAGTCTGCACGAGGCTTAACGCATTCAAGGACACTGAACCAGACACAATAGAAGTTTTATTGTTATTCGCCTAAGAGCGTTTAGTGTCACTCAAAGTGTTAAGATTATCAGTTGAAATAATTCTGTATGCAACCACGAAATCTCGATAATAGGTTCATTCTTTGAGCTCTAACTTACCCACTTTCTCTGTACTTAGAATAAATAGCTTAGGTAGTTATATTTATATTTCATAATTATAATTAACTTAGATAAATATTTACCTCGTCATAATACAAAAAGGTTAAGGAAAATGCTTTCGTTTGGCGTTTGGGAGTGGATGCTGGTATAGAGGAAGTTCAATTTCTCCCCACCCAATGCAAATGGATCATGGGAAGAAGACACTGGAAGACTGGGACTGCAGTCTGTTGACCCACAAACAATGGGGCACTTAATATCGTGTCCAGCGTGTCCTGCGCGATGCAGGAGCAGATGGACGCCATTGAAGGTGCCAATCTCGTACCCGAATTCTGGGATGACTTTAAATAAATTGCGATCGACACGCTAAGGAAAAAATGTGGGAGAATTATTTTAATTAGGGGTCTAAGGCGACGTGGCATTAATGGTTATGGATACATCTATTTATATAAGAAAACAAAATAGAGAAAGGCGAGATTAAAACATGTCTAGCCACTTCTAATAAAACAACATTAACCAGTTTGGATTAGTTTATTCTTGCATACAATTAATTTGTATGCGATCAAATGCCGTGGCATTTTCATTTATTTTTCACAGAATTGTTTCAAGTTTTCTTGTCGTGTATTCTATAGGAACTCTTTACTTCGTGACTTCATGCTTATATGATTAATCTACTATCTTTGTTTCTCTCTTTATCATCCCTTACTTCCATTTTACCACCAATAGCAATATCCAATGCTTCTTCATTTCTGCCTGTTCGTAAATTATGACCTAACTACTCACTTGATTGAGCAATCTGAAAAGGGTTAGCAGAAACAACCATAACATTAAGTATTAACCATTTATTATCCTTAATGAATCAATTACCTATTATATAAAAAAGGAGGGGAAAGAATTTTAGGGCATCAAAATGTTCGACGGCATCGCTGTCAACAGGAAAAGTGCCCAAAAGTGCCCTAAAACATGAACATATTAAGTCTGTTAGCGTATACATTATGTAAATATTATATCTACTGTGTAAAAATCAATACTATATCATACTATATTTGGTTTTTATTTGTATACCAGTTAACGGTGATAAATGAAGACCTATGTAGCTATTCATAAATGTATGAACAGCATCCATGTTTCTGGCAAATAAATTACTTTGACTTCAAGAGACGCCTGCAATCACTTAGCTGGAGAGGTCATATTAAAAGGTCACCTTTCAGTCGCTTGCACATAGGCTATTGATAGAGTTCATAATAAAAAAAAACACTTATAATTGAATGCTTTTTTCACACAACGGATAGTTTATTGGGAGTCCTGCAGGGTTGCATTGTGTGCCTCATAATTTAACGAACCCTTTTTTTGAAAGTGACACCTTCCTTACAGAGTTTAGTTATCAAATTGGTAGAAACCAAATTGTTAGTTACGAAAAGAGCAATAAAAGTGTATGTTTACGATTGCGCACAGCGATTGAGTAACTATTGGGATATTGTTATTGTAATTTAATTGTTCTCATGCGATTACATGCTTCTCGTTGAGATGTGTTTGTAGTTTCTTGACACCTTTATGTTAGAAATACGTAAATGTTTGAATGTGAAAGGTGCTGCTCGGAGTTCAAAGTAATAAAAAAAAAAACAGTAGTTAAATTATAATCATTTTGTACGTGAGGATGGTTCAGTATAGGCAGGTAGATAAATGTTATTGTGTGCAATGTGAGGACATAAAGGATTTCATTCCTGTTTAAAGAAATGCTCCTTAGACTAAATACCCACTAATAATAAACCAAAACGTCACCTAATAAAACTCAAGAGCTGAATAACTCGATAAATTTATTATTATCCTTGGCATTTCTCAAACCAGGCTCTTCTCCTTTGGCACTAGACGGTAGATCAGATACCAACTTAAGCACCTAGCGTGTAATTGAAATGTAAATAAGTACTTATAATAGATACAATACAAGGCGACTAAAAACACCGGTTTAATATAGTTACTTAACAGTTAATTTATTATGCTAGACAGAACCTTGAAGAGTCGAATTTCGTTACACCGGGTGCTTGTGGTATGGCGGTCATTGCGAAAGCCTCTTTTGGTGCCTGATATTTCTCGTGGTGCAATTCAATGTGTACAAATTCTCAAAGTTCGGATATTAGATTCGAGGATTTTGTAACGAAATTGTTCAATATTACAAAAGTATCTCTATGAAGTATGTTGCTCGTGGTAAGGTATATGCAATATAATAACAGTCGGCGGGTTGATCGAAGGTTAAGCTATGCTTGCCGCGGTCGGTTCGTGGATGGGTGACCATCTATTTTATATTGAAACCCCTCCTGGCCTCGGAAAGCACGTGGTCCCCGGCTGTTATTCGTAGATCTTTGAAAGTCGTTACGGGTAGTCAGAAGCCCAAAAGTCTGACAACCTGTCTTACCAAGGGGTATCGTATTACTCAGTAACTGGGTTGTGGAGGTCTTGTAGGATCACACGTCTTACGTAATATTAATAAAACACACCTTCCAATATATAAAGAAAAGGATAGTAAACGTATTATTGGAATCCTTGGAAGGGTATTACCTTTGGTGTCCCCCTTTAACCCTGGTCGCTCCATGTAATACTGGTATTCAGTTGCATACGGTTAGACTGGAAGCAGACCCCAACATAATTAGGAAAACGGTAGGCAGATTGATCTCTATGAAGTATGTTAAGTGTGCAGTGTTATTGGATCAGGAATTTCGCAGTAGCAGCCCATAGTCGACATTTGTGGTCGGTTGATGGCAATAGGCTCGCCTCCTATTACATGGGACGTAAACATAACTAATGGAATGTGGGTGCCTACATCTCTGCCTAACCCTTCTCGGATTACAGGCGTGATGTTATGTTATCTCTATGGAGTTGTCAAATAAGCGCACACTTCACGCTCGCATCGAGCTTTGATGGAGATACCTTCCTATTTAAGTATGTAGGCTATAAAAGTATAGTTCTTGCCGATACGGGAGCAGTAGAATCGATTGGCTGACATTGGTTTTGTGGTTATTTAAGGCCCTAAATAACCACAAAACCTTTCACTTCCCTCAGTAGGTACAGCTGTATAAGTATGTATAAAAGTAGGTATAGAAGCGATAGATGAGCCATAGCTTTCCATAAGGCGAGATCGAGGTCAAGAGCAGGTGTATTATGCAATAAAAAAACATTTTCTTTTGGGACCACAAGGTTCTCAAGATCTGTACCCTAATTGCATAACACACTATCAATCACAATTTCAATGATTTTGTAGGATATTGCTAATCCTGAAGATTTGAATTGTTTTCTCAACAACGCAATGAATGTTGTTGAACTGTCAAAATAAAGGCTACGCAATTACCCCGCTCGCGCTGGTAAATTAATTAGTCGCTCCAGTATCTTTTCTTCCTATTATAAGTTTCGAACTTAGTGCCAGAACATTTTTTTTTTCAAGGAAGATTTAGATGAGCTCGTATTTTATATTTTTAGCATCATTATAATATCAAACACTATTTTAGTGCGGAGTGGTTTGCTTCTATAACTTGCATAAACAGTAGTAGGTACGTGACATGACTAACAAGTCTGCCAACCACACCTGTCATCGTATTCTTTCATTTTAATTTTTGTAAAGAAGATTGTCTGAGTAAGAGCCGTTAAATCTTTTAGGAATGAAGGTGGATGACGTAAAGTAAATGTGTTTACGAATGACAAACAAGCTTACCTTCAGTAGTTACTTATTTCCTGTAATTTCAGCATTTCCTCATACTATAACTACCTACTTAACTTACCACTAACAGGTCAAAATAAGCATAAAATAGTTTGTAAATTAACATATAGTTTATCTTGTGAATTTGGGGGGTCCCAGTACAAAACCTTGGGGAACTCCGAGCATCATTGCTAGCGTTAGCTTTTGTGGTATTTGAAGATGAACATGCAGTGGCGGACTAAGCCGGTTGGGGGCTCAGGGTGGTAAAACAAAATTAGTTTCCCCCGCCCCCGGTCTTCATAGTTTAAATAGGTATTCCTAGTAATATTTTTGAAATTTGTTTCACCCTACATTTATATTGTGCATACGTACGAGGCCACCGTCTCGAAACTGCTTTTTACTGAACATATTTTGGTATTTTTTGGGATTCGATTAAGAATATTGAGGGCCCCCTAGGACCGGAGGCCCGGTGCGGACCGCCATACACTGCCGCCCCCCACTTAATCCGCCAGTGTAAACATGTCTTGTTTCATTGGTCAGCGTATCTACCTATACGTGCCAATTAAAATACTAGATTTTTTAGTCTTTAGTTTTCTCTTCATGTCGTATAGTCCGTATTCAAATCGACAGATGGCGCTAACAGTGTTACTTGCGCAAAATTAATGTGATGATAATTTTGTTTCAGCTCCGTACGATGTGGTGAAGAACACACTCAAAGGCATGAAGACCCTGAAAGAGGAGGTGCCTCCAGCAGTCCCTGACTCCAAACCATACAGCATATCAGAGACAGTCTGATGATAACAGGAGGAGAAGTTGGAATACTTTTGTTATGTACAATATTAATGAATGATTAAGCAGATTTTAAGGTCAAACGATTTTACCTTATCCTCATAAAATAAATATAAGTACTTAGAATAGATTTTGTTAGTTTGCTGTACTTAACGTTGTTGTCCTGGTTTCGCTCAATATTATATTGATGATTGATGATGAATTTTGGTGATTTTATTTTTTTATATTGATACTGGCAACCCGCCCCGGCTTCGCACGGGTAGCAGAGCATATATGCCTACTTTCTTTTTCTGTCGTAGTGTCGTAACAGCGTGTTGCGTCGAAAATGTGGATTAGATTAAAAGGTAACTGATGTTCATCCTACTTGGAGTATTTTACTTTGACATATTTCAGCCAAAACTTCTAAACATTCCTCTTGAATCACTCCGTGGATTGGTGTAAACCGTATGAAAATTTGTTCGGTAGTTTTTGAGTTCATCGCGTTCAGATAGACAGACGCGACGGGGGACTTGGTTTTTACCCGACTACGGCGAAGCGGGTTATATAATATATAGTACCTAGTGAAAGTGATAGTGATGTGCAGACGCCAGCACATCAACCTACTACAATCTGTCAAATTTCTTTAATAGATTTTGAACTTTATAACTTAAGCATAAGGTTCAAAGTTTATTGGGAAAATTTGACAGTTTCGGGTAGGTTGACCTGCTAGCATCTGTACTTAGTGATAGTGATAGTGACGTAACTGGTGATACTCACGTGTCACCATTAATCACCTGATGGTAAGCGATGACAGAACAGATCTTGTAAAACACATGTGATTTGCAATAAAGAAGTGAATTGATGTGGTCGCGGATGGAGCGCACTTAGCCTAGATGTTACCAAGTATTATTGTACTGTCAACCGCACAAAGTCAAAGTCGAAAGTCAAATCATTTATTTCAAATAGGCCCTTATAAGGCACGTCAAAAATTTACAAAAAAAATTTTCTAGTAAATTGATTCTAGTCGCCCCTTCCAATAGGTAGTTTTCGCATGGAGAAGAATGGGCAAGAAACTCCACCGTTACTCTTTTAAAATGTTTTACAATATTTTCTATAAGTACATTAGTTATATAATTATAAGTGAGGACGATGCCGACCTAGAATAAAATTATTATACCACAATAGGTAAAAAGAATTAAGAATTAAAAATGAAGCAACAACAGATAAACTAATTATGTGATAGATACATGGTGCTCACATATTTACAAACATTGTAAAAGTAGATCAATGGTACTGGTAACAATTTCACATTGATATCGCTGACATTTATGTTTTTATTTTATTCTCAACTAGCTGTGCCCCGCGGTTTCACTCGCATAAGTCTCGATCCCGTGGCCCGTGGGAATATCGGGATAAAATCCTATTCCTATGTCCTAACCCAGGTCATGGTCTACCCATGAGCCAAATTTCATCCGAATCCGTCAAGCCGTTTTGGCGTGAAAGTGTAACAAACAAATAAACTCTGATTTCTGACTTTTGTTGCAGACAGTCTTTTTTAACTTGTCGCATAATAGGCTGCAAGATCAAAATTATTTGAGGTAATTTTTTCTCAGAACGTCGGAAATCACAAGCCACAAACTATCTTGTCCTCAAAGGGAATCGATTTCTGACTTTTCTAGTACCTACTCAAACCTCAGTTGGTCTAATAGAGTTTTTTGATAATAAGAAACAGGATCGATTGGCATCAAAAAAAGTTTTTGTGAATACTGCCAATTTTCTTGCTGACTGTATTTTTTTTTTTTTTCATAATCTGTTAATGGAGATCAAATTTTCTCAAAAAGTTAAGGACTGTCTCCTATGACCGTTTTCCTGTAGCTACAACGGTTAAGGTAAAAAATCCATCCTGTATATATATAAGTTAGGGTGTTGTAACATTAAGGGCGATTTTTGTAGAGCTCGTGTTACCACTGGTGTGCAGTTGACTGTACCTACATGTACAATTCCGAGTTTTTTTTAAATATTTTGTTTCATATTTTGTATTACCATTACAAAAGTCAAAATGCTGTGCAGTTAGTGTGTGTAAGTGCTGTGACCTAATGGCTGGTCAATATGACCCGCGCTAGTTTACCCATTAGATAGGTATTATTTAGCAAATTGTATGTTGTTTCTATCTTGTTGAAACTATGATTAAATAATTAAATATAATACATTAAATATGATTGCGGCATTTTTATTTGAGAGTTTTCATCACCGTGGTATAGTCACGAGTATAAAAATACCTTACACTTAGGTAACCACAATCCAAAAGTCTTTACAATCAATTAGCAAAACGATCGAATAAATGTTGAATAGTTGATACTTACTACCCACAATGTAGTGTAAAAGCATTTATTACGACTTTTTAGTATTTTTCGCTTTGAAGTCCTTTTACCGGGTCGTATAAACATATTCTTATAGTGCATTTATTAAAAAGTAATATAGTAGCTACCATTTCTCGTTTATACCACATTCAGTGCAGTAATAGCGCTATTAGAGTTGTCGATTCCCAAGTTTCATGTTTAAGAAGCTATTATAATTATGGTTGCTACTCGACATTTCTATATTAGAGCAAATTCTCCGAATAAAAGCTGCCTATTTACCGAAAAGTATCGTAATAATGCTAAATCGATTAGTCGTATATAAGTGTTTATATTACAGTTACTGAACTTGAATCGTTATGAATACTGGTATAACACATTTTTTGAATTAGGTGTTGTATAACTGATTGATAATTACTTTACAAGCTACATATATAATATAATATCTCATCCAGCCCACCAGTATTTTATTGAAATGTATTTACAATTTACGTGATGGATTACAATAAATGGATTATATTAAAATAAGTGGTGGCTATCGGAGAAAAGTAAAGAAACATTGAAATAGACAGGGTTTTTATTTTAATCAAAGAAACCCAAAATTATCTACACATAATGACTGCATTATGTCCTATAAATGAGATAACATATACAATTATTCGACTAATAACCGATATATTGTGATATAATAGTAATATATTAACATATATTTGTAAGGACCTTGATCTAATATCTTGATAAAATTTGATAAATTTTATTTATTATAGTATCATATTATAAATCATTAGCATAGCCCACAAATATATGATAAATAACTCTTGAGATTCCATCGATAAAGTTACTTTGCATGTTCATTTACATATAGATAAATGCAAAATTATATAGACAGTCTACCGCTATTACATTCTACATTTTATTAAGTAACTAGGTATATTCAATACTTCCATATTTGCACTATCTTACGTTTATTCTAATAAGCACACACAAAGTTCCTTTTTGGCGAAAGGAAAATAATGGAATAACGTGTGACGAAATAACTGATACAGAGCGAAATTGTGGAATAACAGCAAATTCTTTGCTTTTAACTGATAAAAATGACGATTTATAGGAAATCGGCAACATTAACTCCATGATTTTGTTGATTAATCGAAACGAAACACATTTAACTCCATCAATGGTCATGGAAAGACAGCAATATTGCTATTGCTAATGTAAAATTTGGTCCAGTTTTGCTTTTACTCGATTATTATTCCTCAATTATGTTCCTTATTCAACAGTAACACGACTTTCATAGCACTATTAGCTGAACAATTTGCGCCCAAATTGTGTTGAGTAAACGTTTACAGGGAGTAAACGTTTTATACAACTTATTATATATACTGCACATGTTTTTGCCAGTTGGGTAGAGCGATCAAGTTTTTTTTTAAGAAACTTGAGACTGTACCATTCAGGCTATGTATTAATACATAATATACAGCGAAAGGAACTTTGTTCCAACCGGATGTCCCACGACACCTACACACTCGTATGCAGTTTATTAGTAAGTGCTCAAACCTCAGTTGGTCCCATACAGTTTTTTGGTCCTTATAAGAAAAAGGATCGATTGGCATCAAAAGTTTTTGTGAAAACTGCTCATTTTCTTGCTGACTGTATTTGTTTTCAAAATCTGTGAATGCAGATCAAAATGTTTCAAAAAGTTAAGGGCAGTCTCCTAAGACCGTTTTCCTGTAGTTTGCAAAATCATCAATCTTTATTACTGCTATTGGTGAAAAAAAAAGAAGTAAAAAAAAAATTCATAAGATGGAGTAAAATGACCTTTACGAAAACGCAATAACTTGGTAAGTCATAAAACCAAATAAATTCGTAAAATTGAAATGAATGAATTCTCAAATTGATTGAAAAAGTATTTATTGGGACAAGCACAGGAGATCTCAATTAAACTAAACACACACTCATTAAAAATAAAAAACAGAAGTAAAATTAAAATAAAAGCAGAAAGTCCTGTGCGAGGGCAAAAGGCTTCTATCTCAGCATGATGCTGCGACATTTAATAATAAATGTCGCAGCGCTGGTATTCTGATAGGGTCCACAGTGATGTCACGGATAGATAGATACAGAAATAAATACTAAATAAAAATAAATAAATTAATTAATAGATACGTATGAAATACAATAAAAAATAAAATACCCATATATAGTCTGCCTGGCTACACCCGACGTAACATCAGTTACTTGTCTATGCCTTAAGTGTCTGTGGCATCGTGATGATTATAGAGTTGTGTCGTTCTGTACTAGGGTAAATGGTCCAGAAAAATCCACAGTCTTATAATTTTTTGTTTCATTTTTCAGTAACTACCACTAGCAGCCCCCGGGTTAATGGCAATAGGCTCGCATTACATGGGAATAGGAATGTGGCTGGTCAACTTCTTCCTAACCCTTCGGGGGAAACAGGCGTGATGTTGTGTTATGTTATAGATAGACAGAATATTTATTTATTTAACAACATACATCTACCATTACAGCTAACCAATGCGGTAAATGCGCCTTAATTAATACTTAACTTGACTTAACTTAATTGTTACTTATAACCAGTGATCGGAGTAGGTAGAGCTATTTTGGTTCAATGACCGCAAACGTTGATGTTAATATGGACATTCCCCGGGATTCTTACTGAAACTCCGGGATTCGAAAAAATATTAATTGTTTTTTTTATTAACAAGGATAAAAGAAAGCTTGTCTTATATATTGGCAGTGAGCGCACGACATTGTCAAACTAACATCAGCGAAGCGTTGCTAATTTCCAATGCGCACACGCGCGATGTTGCCGCTCAGTGTAACGCGAGTACTTGTTTATACAAAATTGTTACAGAAAATTAAAAAAAATATATATAAAGTTTTTAATTTCATTAAACTGAAACCTGTCCGTCTTATACCTACCCGTCGCAGGGGCGGAGGGATATGTATCCATAATTCCTTAAGACGTGAATAGCTTTTTACAAAGTAGTTTCTAACTTATTTAATAATATATACACACATCAACACGGTCTAGGGATATTTTTAAAAAAGCGAATTACTATCAATGTGTTAATTATTAATATAACATGTATATATTTAAAAGATACGTTATTTAATATTCTACCATTTTTTAATAATGGTTAAGGTACTTCGATTAAAATTTCAGGATTTTATGGAAAAAAAATGAAACATAGACGGAAACCGTATATGAATTAACTTTTAATTTATGAGTAAAAACTGAAAAAAATAGAAAAATCATTTAATTTGTGTTTATAAACTTGAAGTTAGTAGTCTGAGAAAGCGCCCATGATGTTCATAACACATCGGCAACGATTCGGCATGCTCAGAACAAGGTTGTCAATGTCTTGCTGCGGAATATTGTCCCATGTCCTTCTGAGGTGCGCAAAAAGTTGATCTTCTGTAGCCAGATTTTCAGGAACTTCCTTCAGAGCTCTTCTTTGCAGCATATCCCACGCATGCTCAATGGGATTTAGATCTGGCGATTGAGCAGGCCAGTCTAAGGCCCTAACATTGTGTGTATGTAACCAAGCTGCTACCGTTCTCGCCGTGTGTGCCCGGGCATTGTCGTGCATGAGCAGGAAATCTTGCCCCATTTGTGTTCTGTGGGGCAAGATTACGGGCCCCAGCACCTGTTGGACGTATCGTTCTGCCGTCATATTGCCCCGCACCCAAACGAGATCCGTCCGTCCTCCAAGACGAATTCCTGCCCAAACCATAATTGTTCCTCCTTGGTATGGGTGAACTTCCTGAGGGTTCTGAAGACGGCTCCATCGTCCAGGAACTCGCCAAACACGCGTCCTTCGTGAATCTGGATGGAAGCCGAGCCTGGATTCATCCGTGAACAGCACATTGGACCATTGCTCACGGCCCCAGTCCACGTGGTTCCGAACCCATTCTAATCGTCGTCCACGATTGCCTCTCCGTAAAGGTGGGACCCGGAGTGGTCTACGAGAGCGTAGATTACTTTCATGCAGTCGCCTTCTTACAGTTTGGTCACTCACAAGCACTTGGTGTTCCACTCGCAGCCTTTGGACCAATTGAGTCGCCGTTGCATTTGGTTGAGCTCGCGCAGTAATTTGCAAAAATCGATCTTGTCTGGGGGTAGTGATGCGACTTGGCCCCCGGTGCCTCTCCGCTACTTCACCTGTGGCACGATAGCGTGTCCACAATCTTGAAATTACATTTTGGTGGGTCCCTATGGCCTCAGCAACATTACGCTGAACAGACCCAGCTTCCAGCATTCCCACAGCTCGTAACATCTCCGCCCTCGTCAAATGTTGGCGTTGCATGGCTACAATACCTCAATTTTAACTTTATCTTTCGTTTAAAAATGAAAAAAAACTGTAACTAAACGTAATTCGTATTGTTTTCTAAATTTCGCACAAATGAAAATTCCCTCTCCTACACATCAAGACATTTTTATGCCACCGAAACAAAAGAATTTTCAAAAATTTGAATTTGGAATTAGTCTGAGATAAATTACAAACAAATCGGTGTATGAAAGATTACAATGCGGTCAGTACTTTTCGAGTTATTTAATTGAGTATGAAATATCCCTAGACCGTGTTGATGTGTGTATTTCAAATCCCGGGATTCCGGGAGTGTCCATATTAAGACAACGTATTGCAAGTACAAAAAATAGCTCTGCCTACTCCGATCACTGCTTATAACTAATACCAATAACTAATTACAAACAAAGCATTCCTTGTGAATTCACTCAGAGAACAACAGAATAAGTCCGTCTCACTCGCTATGAGGTTGAGCGTGCGGAGTGCACGCGTCAGCGGCGCCTCTTTTAACAGGTTGGTCCGAGCACGCGGTTCCACTAGCAGTCGTGGCTACACCTGGCCTAAAATAACTGCATTATGCACCTTCCCTCTCAGTAATTTAAATACATATGAGGCGAGGGCAAGATCCCTCTAACCCTTAGCTCGTTGTATCCTACCATACCTAAAATAAATAAGGTAGGATACCTACATTAACGGGTAAAAGGGATAGACTCCGTTAATATAATATATGCTTTCTCTTTAATAATTAGGGTACAACGGCGGTCTTAATAATTGTCATAGTGGTAGTTACCTCATCATCTTCCTGCCCTTGTTCCATGTTACGTGGGGTTGGCGCACCACGTTTTCTTTTTCCACTCTCCTCTGTCAACCCTCACGTTATCATTCCCTCCCTTCTCTTTCATATCCCATCTTTTCTTTGGCCTCCGCCCCCATCTCCCTCTCCATCCATCAACTCAATCATCTCCATTCAGCAAGTGGTAGTTACCTAAACCCTTAACACTTTCGACTCCACCCATTTTTCATAAACTCTCACTTTTGACGTCATGCCACCATACATATTGGAAGTGAGTCCTCCGGGAGGGTTGCCAGCATTACGTTTGCGCATAAGTTAACCATCGCGGACGGTCAAACTCAAAACTCAAACTCAAACTCAAACTCAAACTCAACTGTTTTCAGGGGGTCTTGTCGCTAATACATAGTTTTCAACCTTTTACATTTTTTGTGAAAATTTGTACCCGTTAAAAAAACATGCTTGGATTTTAAAAACAACGCACAAACTCTTGTTAAAATATAAATCACATTTTAGTTTCACGGTTTATACTGCTGTAGGTATTCACTAAGAAAAATCTACATTTAAAACGAGCCCCTCGCGATGGTTCCCGGCATCCCATATGCGACTAGGTGAACCCTCCAGGGAGGGCTCCCGGCACTGAACGTGTATAATGCAAGTTTAAAAAAATCCAAACCAAGCCAAGTGAACCAATTAACTTTGGCCAAAATTGAGTTATTGTGCATTTTGGCTTAGTTTTGCCCAAAATGTTAGTTTGATCACTTGGCTTCTAAGATATCCATTTGTATCTCTATTTTTAAAGCCTGATTTCCATAAGTCCTGTTTAATAAAAAATAATTAAACAATACAGTAGGCACCTAGTTACCTACTATTTTTAGTAACATGAGGCAATTAAAGGTGAACACATATAGTTGAAGCACTAATTAATTCGAATTTAAAGAATAAATAAACCAGCTATCTAATTACGCAACACATTTTCGTAAACTAGTACGACTAATCTGTTTCATTTTGACTGTTCAACAACATTCATTGTATTATTTATGTTGTTGTGCAGATTTTTTTTAGAACTTATGAAACGAACTTATGCAAAACAAACAGATTGCTAATCCGCAATGGATTAGCAATCTGTTTCAAAACGATTCAGATTCTGACTGATCGTGTATTACGCAATTAGGGTAGAGTTATTAGATATAATTTTATATGGAAACCCGAAAAATATACACTTTACATTTAAATTTTAAGTGGTTACGCTACTTTACCACGCCTAGGCTAGTATAAAAGTAACAAAAAATATTATAAAAATAGAATATAACTATTTATATGAAAGAATATCCACATAAAACATGTGATATTTCATAATCACATTTTTAGTTTTTTAAGCAGTTGCTAAAGCTTGTATGTAAGCCTACACATACACACATATACACATAGTTCCCATACTTTTGACTTTAATTGACATGTTTCAAGCACGTTTTTAGAAGACCAGTCATTTGACTACTATAATTATGGCTATGGGTGCCGATAAAAGTAGGTCTAATGTTTTAAGTTAGCCTATTGGACAGACAGGTAACAAGTAACAACTGTGGCCCGTGGGACACTTCCTGTACTTACTGTAATTTTTTCCACAAGGTGTTGTTTCCATCTCCAGGATAATTTAGAAGGATATTCTTAACCCGTTGCTTCATAAGTTCGAAAAATTTGTCTGCTCAACAACGTAAGCAACGCACGAACTATATCACTACAAAAGCCAGCATATCCCGGCCAAGCCAGCATATTCCGGCCAAGCAATTGGGGAATCAGCCCCAAGGTCACCCACTGGTTATACACCACAGTCATCCGACCGATTATCACATACGGCTCACTGGTCTGGTGGCCCAGGACAGACCGGTGCACAGCCCAAAAAGATCGCGAAAAACTACTGCGGTTTGCTTGTGTCGCAATCACTGGTAGTATGAGAACTGCACCCACCGCCGCCCTACAGGCAATGCTGAGACTGCCACCTCTGCACCTCAACGTGCGGGAGGAGGCGGCCCTGGCTACCTTTAGGCTCCATTTAACAGGAACCCTATGCAACGACTCCAGAGTTAAGCACACACGCATAAAGGAGGATGCGATCAAACGTAGGCCAATGATGGCATCACCCTGCGACAAAACCCCGAAAACACACCACGTTCAAAGGCACTTCAACATAACACTTACAGAAGAATAGTGTGACTACTCAGGCCTAAAAAAGATAAAGAGTTTACACCGACGGATCAAAGACCGACTCCGGTACCGGAGTCGGAGTTTTCTCACACGACCTCAACATAAATAAATCCAGACCGCTGGGAATGTTCAACACCGTCTATCAGGCGGAGTGTGTGGGCATCATACAAGCGGTCCACGCCCTAGAAGCCAGGAGGGTTACGGACACCCACATACGCATACTCTCCGACAGCGCCTCAGTTCTCCAATCCTTACGGAAGAAATATACTACCTTGAAGATAACACTAGAATGTCACGATGCACTAGAACAAATAACGGTATCTAGCCGCAACACGGTGACACTGTAATGGAGAAAAGGACACAGCGGATCGCTAGGTAACGACGCGGCTGACGAACTTGCTAGACGTGGATCCAGCACGGCAGTCTGCGGACCCGAGCATATCGTACCCATCCCCTTCAACCAAATACGCAGGTGGCTGCAGGAGTTCACCCACACACAAGCGGAAAGCTGGTGGACCTCGAAACCAGGTTGGAGGCAGTCAAAGGAGGCTATGCCATCCTTGGACAGCAGGCTGACTCAGCGTTTGCTACGCCTGGACAGAAACAGCCTGCGCCTGGTGACTGGGACTATCACGGGACACTGCTCACTAAACAAGCATTTCCACACAATAGACATAACGGACAGTCCTCTGTGCAGGGCGTGCATGGAGGCTGAGGAGTTACGCACGTGCTCTTCGAATATACGGGCGTCACCCAGATTAGAACAGAAACCCTCGGGTCACCCAGATCATACACAGATGTTCTGAACAGACCAGGAGACTTAATCAGCTTCTGGAGGGAGGTGGGCTGGTTTGAATAACCACCAAACGGCCGCTATGGCCCACGCACAATGGTCCACCTGACGGACTAAGTGTGGAAACCAAACCCCTTAACATAGAACATATAACTTAAGTAACGCTTAAGTCTTAATTCAGTATTAAGTACATTGTTTTCATATAACTATTGAATTACGTGACGCACGCCAGTAAAGCTCCCAATCGTCTCCTAAACCTTTGTCATGCTCATGAATCACTCCGTCCATTGGTGAAAACCGTATGAAAATCTCGTTCGGTAGTTTTTGAGTTTATCGCGTTCAGACAAACGCGGTGGGGTGGGATTTTGTTTTATAATAATTATGTAAATTGTAATGTAATGACAGTGTTATAAATGCACAACATCGATCGCCTGCTGAACTATTCACGCCTAACTTTATTTTGAAAATGTTGCATGCATCAATATTTCAGGCGTCTGAATTTAAAAGTACTAGAATCTAGATATTTCTGTTTGATATAAGATGATAATAGTAAGTAAATTAACTCGATTTGGCAAAGCTTATCTCCAATATTTTGGCAGAAATAGATTACCAAGCCTGTTTATCTTCCGGTAAACATCCAGTTGATAAGCAGTGACATAAGAGAGGTTTATAGGTCAATCGTTGTAACGTAACTTAAGTGTGGGCAACACTCGCTCCGTCAGTGTAGCCTGCACCGTCATGTTGGCGCGTTGTGCGCTTTCCCACCAAAAATAAGCATTCCATTTTCGAAAAAAACGCGCGGATATTTCGACGTCCACCACAAATTAACTGAATCAGTGCATTTAAAATAGAAACAATGTTTTTATTACTAGTTCTAGCGTTAGTGGGGTCTATTGCCCTGTGTTTTATGCTAATAGACTCCCTATGGAGTGTTTTGGAGCTCATATCTTCGTATTTGATGCCTTACTTCCTGCCTTCTGAGGTGCACACGCTGTCCAAGAGGTTCGGACCATGGGCTGGTGAGTAGATTACTTTTTTCGAAATTTTATAGCATGTTTTGATGTTGTTTACATTGACTTAGGTCAGCGCCTGCGCCCTACATCCTCCGTATATAAAAAGCAGGTTTAAATGCCGATATTGAAAGAGGGAAATACTTCATGACCTTCATCGATAATTCTATTTTAATTTATTTCTACGAGTAATGTACTTATAGGTAGCTACAGTTGGTGCAGTTGCGATGATAAAAAAGGTTATCAATTAATTCATTGATTCTAAAATATCTAAAATTTTATTTAGATAAGAAGAACGTTTCAGTACCCGACTTTACTTATAAATATTTTTATCAAGTTGTGCGGTATTCATTAGCAGATAATTAATTTAATGTGGCTACTTGCACGTTTAATTAGCATTCTAATTTTAATTGCTCACTGATGAGTGATGTGATGACATTTTTCGGTGCATTTTTAATTAACTGAATTCTAGAATCGATAAAGACCTTTCTGATTGGATTCATGATTATTTTTATAAAGGAGCTGGGAAGGTACCTACATTTTTTGGTACCTTTTGAAAAAGTGGAGGCACCTGTCCTACCTAGGTACAGTCAGCCTCAAAAATATCGTCTATAATATTTGTGTTCCATAATACAACATCAAAGTATAGCCACATCTATGTACCATTGCGGACACTGGTGGTTGACCACTTCTTTCTGACCTTATTGCTTAGTTAGGTAATAACCTCGAAAAGTGGTCTTCAATCACTAGTGTCCGCGATGGTACTTACCCAACGTGTAGATTACACAATATTATGGGGCTCTACTGCACTTTAACACCCACGCGTAGAAAGGTTTAATTTTTTTTTGGGTTAATGTATGTCTTCATGTAGAACGGTCTAGTGAGCGGGCGAAAAAATACCCCGCCGCCCCCTTTGTGTTCATTTTTTAACCATTCAGAAATAGGAGCCACGCGAAGCGGGGCTCCGTCGAGTTCACCTTATTATTGCTTGTGAACAAAAGACCCGCCACATGATCCTTCCAGTCGTTAATACACCCACTATTCCACAAATCCCGAAAGACACACTTTACTTTATTACTTTACACAGGCGATTTTTTTCTCGGTACCTAGAAGTTTTTCACAAAATCAAAAATACACTAAAGAGGGGTCTATTCTACCTAAAAAAATATTACTATAAAAAAGCGCCAGGTGTTAAAATGTACAATGGTTAGTGGCATTTTCCTGTAAGAAAAGAGATAGTGCTGAATATCAGCACTATCTCAGAGTTCATTGAACTTCATAGGTAGGTTCCTACCTACTCTCGAACCACAAATTGTCGTCAGTGCACTGGACCCGGAAGTTTGAGTTTGGGTTTGGGCCTCACAGTATTACAATAATACTGTGCCTCTGTCCATCAGTGGACTGTGTTCAAGTGGTTAGCTAAACTGAGCTGGGAAGAACTAAGAAATGGAATATACATTCATGCATATAGCTATATTGACATTCCATATAATATTATAGGTAAATGTGAAAGTAATTCTGCCTGTCTGTTACCTTTACACGCCTGAACGGCTGAACGGCTGTAATAGCAATCGCGTCAATTCGTTTAAAATGCGTTTTTATTAATTAATTTATCTTTATATAGATTATTTTCAATTTTGTGAATGTGAGAACGCTGTAGGCCTAGTGGACTGTAGATTTGTTGACCATCATTATTCTGTTAAGTACCTGGTACTTGTTGAAAGACCTACACTGTCCTCCCATACCTAATAACACTGTTATTTGAAAATATTGTAAAAGCCAATTATTTTTAAAAGAGTAACCGTGGAGTTTCTTGCCGGCTCTTCTCCATAGGAAACAACCAATTGGAACCGTGCACCTAGCTTCTGACGTTTCATAAGTGCCCTTGTAGGTTTATGTGAAATAAAATATTATGAATTGAATTGAATTGATGAAAGGTATCCTACTGCCAGTCGCTGTACACGTGCGCCCTGTGGGTCAGTTATACACAGGGTTCGTACAATGCTCTACGAGTCCAATATAATAATGCGTTCCGGGTAGTGATGGGCGAAGGATAAATTCTCGGCAGATAATTACTCGAGTATTTATCCGAAATGGATAAATACTCGTTTTCAACCATTTTTATCGGATATTTACTCAAATTAATGGATATTTATATTTTTTGCAAATCTGATGGTTATTTTTTAAAATGTAATGACTATTATTGTTATTTGGGCTTCCCAAAATACTACACTATTACATTATTACTTTTGATGTCAAAACGAAGTAATGTGGTTCTTACTATACCCTATCCCGACCCACCTTTTGTCCCGTTTCTTTTGTTTAGCTTATCTTGCCCTCCACCCCCCCGCCGCATAGTGCCCGTGCAGTGCTCAGGTATGCGTCATGAAGAGCGCACGTGCGTGTAAGTTTGACAACAACATAACATCTACGAGATTGTTCGAAGACTTTCCATCACCATGTCCAGTACAGAGAGATACTGATGAAGAATCAGTGGATTTGAGAGAATCGGGAAGTGAGTTCCAGTTTGTAAATTGCTTTTCTGATAATGATGAACAAGCGTCTAATAGTGATAGTAGTTAATTTAAGAAAATATCAGTAATTGCCAAAATATTCATAAGTGTAGTGAAGCCATTGTTATTATAATATTGTCTTATTGTTAAAGTGATTAAAGTAACGCACTAATCTATATTTTCATATTATATTGACATCGTTTGACGAAAAAGATTATGATTGTATGGGTCTATTGTTATTTTAGTATTTTTCTCAACTTATTATGTCATTTTCTTAATATTACAATAATTTTATGATTAATAACTTATCACAAATTAATAACTTTATCTAACTTTAACAGTGCTTGACGGAAATATTCATGATTGAGTATTACAGGCTTTTTGTTATTAATAAAGTGATTAATAAAGCACGGTACAAATGTATATTTTCAGATTTTCATTTATTTAAATCCTTTTGCTTGTAAAATAACAAAATTTACGTTAGAAAACGTAACCAAAACTGTAGGTAGTATTTATCCACTTTTTGGATAAATACTCGAGTAAAAACGGACATTTATTGAGTATTTATCCATTTTGAGTATTTATCCGGATAAAATCCCAACACTAGTTCCGGGTAATGCTGGGGTTGCCGCGCTTCTGTAGCGCGTCGGGGATGTTCGCGGATGCACGTGTTCCGGATTTCGGCTTGCTGCTGCGTCTGCGAATTGCATCACTGACACGTCGGGTGCGCGACAGCCCCAACAGCCTCGTGGCTATTGTAGCCGGCAGGGTGGATGGTCTTCTAATATTATGTCACTGGATGGCGGCACACAGATCGGCATTCAGATACGTGAGATAGTAGGAGACCTACATGATTGTGTGTGTGCCTAATTGTTATACTAACATAGATTTTAAGTAATTTGTAATACTAACACGCTATGGGCCTTTGAAGTCCGAAAATAAAGTTTATAATAATAATAATAAAATAATAATGTAGACCATAACCTGGGTTAGGACATAGGATACTTATCTACTTTTTAACCTGGTAGTTCATTCCCGTGGGGTAATTTCTGACCAACACAAAAGCTAGTTTTAAATAACGCTACTTTTGGTTGAACTTTGGTCCCATGGGATTTTCGAAAAAACGGTGATGATTGAATGTTAAAAATAGTTTTCGATTATCTGTCTGTTACGTTTTCAAGAAAGAAAGAAGGAAAAATATTTTGTTTGGGATACGTACAGGAAATACAAAGAGTAAAAAAAAAAATGTAATATTAATTTGCATGCCCTAAACAGGCAAAATATGGACTGTACATTAAACCACCAACTTTTACAACTGGTAACACCTGTATTTTCTGAAAATAAATGATTCTTATTCTATACAAAAATAAAATAAAAAAGGAACATATAAAAAACTAACAAAATAATAACAATCTGTGCGAGGCCGAAAAGGTCCCTATCTCAGCATTTAACGGCGACATTAAAAAAAAAAAAACACCGCGCTGGTATTCTTATAGGGCCCGCTGTGATGCTGTGTTCAAGCTTTAACGACTGAACATATTTCGATGAAAGGCACATAATATATGTAGACCACGACCTGTTAGGACTAGGTCACAGGATACTTTTATCCCGGTAGTAGTTACATTCTCGTGGGATCATTTCCGACCTCCACGAGGGCGAAGCCCGGGAAAAAGCTAGAGTAAAATAACAAATTAAATATGTATTTACAGAATTATAATCATTAGAATCTCTAAGTTAGATTTCATGAAAAGTCATTCAATGGAACAGATCTAACTTACGATAGGTATGTATTAATGATTCAAATTTTTATATTTCTCTAATTACATATAAGTTACGGTCGCGAATAATATTTTGATTAACATACAACCTGAACTGCAAATTGCAAAAAACGTAAGAAAATTTGAATTTAGCGGCTACATTTTCGGATCCACCTAACTTATTTTACATAGATAAAAAAAAAAACATTAATTGCGTCATAATCATTATTATGTAGATTATGTAGTACGCTAAACAATTTTTTATTAGGATCGTATATATAATATACCAACCAATTAAATTAAATTATTTAGATACTTAATTAACACGTTCAGTGCCGCGAGTCCTCCTGGAGGGTTCACCTAGTCGCATACCTACAGGATGCCGGGCACTCACGGAGGGCTCATTTTAAGTGTTGGTTTTTCTAAGCGAATACAGCATTATAAACCGTGAAAATAAAATCAGATATATATTTTAACAAGATTTATTAGTATTTGCGTTGGTTTCAAAATCCAAGAATTTTATAGTACAAATAAGTTTCCGCGGTTTGTCAAAAGATGGCCCCACCAGAAGGTTATGGAGAAATTGTCAGATGTAAAACGTAATATCCCAAGTTTCGTCATCCGGCAACACCATAACCTTAAAGTAAGTACTAGTGATTCCGTATCAGCATCACGTAATTTTTTTCGTGCAAAAATGTCAAGTTTTGTGCCGAATAACCATCATTTGCGGGAACTTTTGATTTACTTCTTTAATTTGAAAAAATCTGCAGCTGAGGCGCATCGATTGCTTCTAGAAGCATATGGTGAATCCAAAGAAGAGAAAGTCATGGGTTAAGCCCGGCGAACCATCAACATCGACAGCTAAGCCGAATATTCATGGAAAAAAACTCATGCTGTGTATTTGGTGGGATCAGCTTGGTGTCGTGTATTATGAATTGCTGAAACCAAGCGAAACCATTACTGGAGCTCTCTACCGAACACAATTGATGAGATTGAGTCGGGCACTTAAGGAAAAACGCGCCCATTACTACTCCAGACACGACAAAATTATTCTTTTACACGATAATGCTCGTCCACATGTTGCGGCGCCGGTAAAAACATACTTGGAAACACTCAACTGGGAAGTTACCCCACTCGCCGTATTCACCAGACTTAGCCCCTTCCGATTATCACCTGTTCCGGTCGATGGCACATGGTCTGTCTGAGCAGCGCTTCACATCATATGAAGACACCAAAAATTGGGTAGATTTGTGGATAGCGTCAAAAGATGAGTTTTTTCGACGGGGTATCCGAATGTTGCCAGAAAGATGGGGAAAAGTAGTGGCAAATGATGGAAAATACTTTGAATAATACGTAATGTACTGTTCCTTCACAATAAATTCCTAATTTTTTATAAAAAACCGCGGAAACTTATTTGGACACCTATGAATTTTTTTTGATTTTTTGTTCTCGGTTACAAAATAATATTCAAAAAAAAAATTTTTTTGTCATAAGAAGGTTGGAAATTACGTAAGTATAGCAACAAGACCCCGTGAAAAAAAATTACTGCGTTTTACAGTATTTTATAACACGATTTTAAATCTAATGCCGTTGAACGTCCGCAATGATTAACTTTAGCGCAGACGTAATGCCGGCAACCCTCCCGGTGGTTTCACTTCCGATATGTATGGCGGCATGGCGTATGAGTTCTATGAAAATGGGTGGAGTCGAAAGTGTTAAAGTATTTACCGGCGCACGTGTATAGGACAGATGTAATTATGAAATAGTTAGGAGGTACCTATGAAAAGTACTAGTACGAGACGAGAGCCCATGATCAAAATTTTTGACTTATCGTTTTACGAGCAAAATCGAATTAAATCGACAGATTGACCGCATTTTCAAATGTTTAAAAAAAAAGCGAACTGTTTCATAACGAAATCTGTATGATTTTGAGAATGTAGTTGAACGATAGATTTTAGATATCGAACGTACCGTAACCGAACGTATTCGCAATTCAAATGTTTTGAATCTAAAATTGGTCCTTCAGCGCGCGCATCTTTTTATGAGCTTTTAAATTACTTATTACCTACAACAATTCATTCTAAAATTAAATTCTGTTTTGAAGTAAGTTTAATTAAGTAATCTATTAGTATTTTATAGAACAATCTATATCTTCAAGTTTTAACGGACATTCATCGCTGGCCTTCGACAAAACGTTTTTGTTAAGGATATGTGGTACGGCCATCAATTCCTGTGAGTATCCGATGAATAGAAATTGAATGGTTATAAATACTGATTACTTGTTTTAATAAAGGAAATGTAGTAAACACGTGTTGAGTTTATGTAGAGTTTGCGGAAAATAGCGCGTAGCTAGGTAGCTACCTACTTAAGCACAGTTAGGTAATCATAATATTGGTACTCGTAATCCCAATGTCATTCATTTTGACAATTCAACAATATTCGTAAAATTATACCTACCTAATCGACTGGTAATGTGCCTACCCAAGAGACTGGCGGCTTTGCCACATTGTATGGCAATACTTATAAAGCTTCTGGCCAAAAATAAAACCAGTCTAAACTTCTTGTTCCACTCTACTAGGCCATCATGCTTTACATTTTTAGGATTTCGTACCCATAAGGTGCCAACGGGACCCTATTACTAAGGGTCCGCAGTCCGTCCGTCTGTCACAGGGCTGTATCTTTTGAACCACCGTTTGAACACCGTACTCAAATACACTAGCGGCACATTGTCGACGGCTGCAGTTGCCTCTGCCGTTGACGCGTGCCGCTCGTGTGTATGAGCAGATACTGTTACGACATAAAGGCGCTGTCAATGTCAATTTGTTACCATTAAAGTGCTGTTGACTGTACGATAGGAATCTTTGAAACAGTACACCGTAGTTATAGCACAACGCTATAACATGTCATCTCTATGGCGAGCCACACTTTCGAGATGTGGCAACTCCACACAACAGCTTATAAAGTTGTGACATATGTCAACTAGTGATGTTAAAATCCACTATGAACTATAAAATATTATATATTTCTAGCGCGTTGTTTTATACGCTATCATGTATCCTAGTCTTAAGAAATGTCAAAGGTTTTTGTATCAATAAAGATTTTTATTATTATTATTATAACACATTGTTACAAAACTCGGCCGCAGTCTAAACGCTAACGTTATCATTTTATTTGGCAACACGCTAGATGGACTTAAAAGCGCGGTAAATGTTATCTCATAACGCACTGTACACGAATGAATATAATAATATCTCTTGAAGCGTTAGAAATTAATTAACTTTTCTTCATATTTTCAGACTGTCATAAAATTGATTAAAAGTTATTATAAAGTTTTGTGAGACATTTGTGCCGATTCTCTTGCACACCGAACTAAACTATCACTATAATGCCTTAAGAATAATAAGAATTTGCAAAAAAAAACAACTAAATTTAAATATAATTTATCACAAGTAATCACAGCTAAAATCGAATTTGACAATCGCGACTCCACGTGGTACTTGTTTGCCCTACTCCCTGATTTTTTTTAGAGCTGGAGGCGCGCTCGGGTAGCAGCCTCGACGTGTTTTATATGGATTTTTTTAACTTTTGTATGGAAAATGTGAAAAATTATTACCTAGGTACATGTTGAGTTTTAGAGGTTTATGTGTTTTATAAAGGGGGTCGAAATTTTGGTCACACCATTTTCGAGATATAAGCAAAAGAAAAGAAAAAATATACATCATACGCGTTACGTAATAAAATAACAGACGACACGGGCCGACTGCCGCCCGAGTTCACCCGACGCGCTGTGTAAAACTATAAAACTATATGACTATCCCGTTCTGGCTCCACTGCGCCTGTGTTTAGTTTGTTGAAGTGATATATTCTAGCGTGAAGTCAGAGTCGATCTAGCAAACGCTAGATGCTTTGTACAAAAAACGTGTTATGTTTTGGCGCTATACGTTTTATTAACCACTACTAATATCAAAATGGAACATTAGTGGCCAGTTGTGTAACGTTAGGTTCGGCTCGACATGATGACCATCCTTATATAACTGTGGCTATACCACTTAAGGTTTGGTTTCCTAAGAAAGCGGTGTACGGTCACACAATAATGGCTGTCTACATACAGATAATTTTTTCACACCTAATGTCAAATACTGGAGAAAATTACAGATTTTCATGACGGCCGTAGACGGAACCTCTTTCCTAGGATACCCATGCTTTAGGTACTTACCAAGCGTTTGAAATGTCATTGAGTTAAAACTACCCGTTTACGAAAATGGCGCATTTTAAAGACCAACTTTTTTTTTCGGAGCTGATTTAGCAAAATTATATCAATCAACCAACAAGGAAATGCTAAGCAAAATATGATTGTTCTAGAAATCGATATTTTTACTTAAACGTGGTCAAAATCGAAGTCAAGTCATCATTTACAGTAAGTACCAATTTTATACAATTATGTCGCAATAAGATGGTTGAAGCCTTGATATAGTTATATGCCTAGGGATATAGCTACATACCGTAATATACACAAACACCTATAACCGGAAAAACTGTATAAAGCTTCGTGCAGACCAGCGCGACGCGACACCGGTTATTGTTATACCGTGAAGTTTTTTTAGAAATTGTATTGTTCGAGTCGCGTCGCGCTGTCGCGTCGCGCTGGTCTGTACGAGCCTTAAGTCAATACAAATATTAGTTAGGCTTCGTACAATCAAAAGATCAGAAACCGCTGCGCTATTCCATTCCGTCGAAGGATTCGCAGGTAGGGCAATTGATGTTATTGGGTTTTATTTCCCGGTAGCAGCTCGGAGTCTGGATTTGTGCCCGGTTAATTGCAATACCTAACTTCGCCCCTTATTACATGGGACTTAAACACAACTGGCGAAATGTGAGTGTGCAGTAGGTACACCCCTGCCTAACCCTTCGGAGAATACAGGCGTGATGTTCTCTACAAAATGAATGATCTAATTAGTCTAATTCTGTAATCGCAATCGTAAGCGCTTCAGAACGGATGGACCGATTTGGAAATTTTTTGTTTTAAACTTTTCAAAATAGTCCGAATCAGCTATCTAATTACGCAACACATTTTCGTAAACGATTACGACAAATTTGTTTCATTTTGACAGTTCAACAACATTCATTGCATTATTTACATTGTTGATTAGATTCTTTTTTCGAACTTATGAAGCAATGGATTAGGTTGTTGTTGATCGTGAATCACGCATTTAGGGGTACAGGTTCTTACGGAAAGAAAAATTTGAAAATTCGGGAAAACTGAAAGTGCATTCATTTTCCATAGGAATTTTGTATGAATTATTGAAATTTGGACAGAACAATGTCAGTCGGGTCAGCTAGTTACTTATTTTAATAAACAGTTCGCTTCACTATTATATTATTTGTATTCTTCGCAGACGTCATGTCAGGAAGACTACAGTTTCAATAATAAAGTTATTCGTATGCGAGTCATTGTGTTTGTCAGTAATGCGAGAACATCACCCGTGCTTGCAAAATGCATGCGTGTTGGTCTGTGTGCACGTGTTAATCTACTAAAATGCTGAGTACATTGGTGCGTATTTCATTTTCTGTAATGACTGCTAGAAATTGTAGGGAAACTGAACGTTGAAATTGTTTTATATTGATGTGAATTTATTGACTTAAGCAAAAGAATTTTGTTACGGGATTTCTTAAATACCAAAGATATAAAAATTACTTATCTACTTCACTCATTACATTAGTGAATATTATTTTTTTCTCAGAAAAAAAAGAGCTTGCCACATCTCATATTTAATGTATCGCGCTGTAATTAAGCTCTAACGTCCTATGTTTATACAACTACCCTAATTAACTTTCGCTATTCTCTAATTAGGTACCTATATTACAGACAATATAATTTTATTGTGACTAGGGCCCCATTTGGCCCCGCTAGAGCTTAACCGGTAATGCTCATGTCATTAGTATCTAATTGTAACTCAACGGTGATTAACAAACGAGTTATTTTGTTCTTGGAATGCAATTTGGAAAAAAAGTATTTAATCAATATCGTTTTTAAATATTCTCATCATAAAAGTCATTAGCAGGCTATAAACTAACGATAGTATAAGTAAATCGATCGGCAACTTCATTTAACCACGTTTAAGATTTGAAAAATCACATAAAGAAAATACAATATTTCAAAAATTTGCTGCGCTTAAAGCGACACCCAAAGGTGTGAATTGGATGTCATATTGATCGCCGTCCATGGTATAAATAATTCCTGTGAACACCAGTCCTTCAGTTCCATTCAATTAAAATAAATGTAGGTACTTTAAGTGTTTTCTCGCATACAAAAAATGTGAGCACCATGCATCTATCACAGTCATGATTAATTTATCTGTCATTCCTTAATTTTTCATTATTTTTACCTAAAGCTTCGTGCAGACTAGCGCGACGCGTCAGCGCGACGCGACACCGGTTATTGTTATACCGTGAAGTTTTTTTAGAAATTGTATTGTTCGAGTCGCGTCGCGCCGTCGCGTCGCGCTGGTCTGTACGAGCCTTAACGTGGTATAGTAATCTTATTCTAGGTGCATCGTCTTCACGTATGATTATATAATTGATGTATACAAGATATTGTGAAAACATTTTAAAAGAGTAACGGTGGAGTTTCTTGCCCATTCTTCTCCATACGAAAACTACCTTTTGGAAGGGGCAACTAGAATCAATTTTATTTTTCTGTAAATGTTGACGTTCAAAAGTGCCTTTTTTGTGCCTAATTGAAATAAATTATTTGACTTTGACTTTGAAAAAAAACAAATCTTTTTTTTCTCACGCGTGGATCTACTAATACCGTCCATACGTTAATATCAAGGGCAGGTATACCAGAGACGTTACAATTTTCCTGACTTAAAGTTTTTATGAGTATGGAGCTCGATTTTCAGACAACTCTGTGAGCCGGCCCTAGCTCTTGATCAAGGTAGAGCGAGATTGTCTTTCGGCGCGCTTTGATCGACTCTTTCACATCACGTAACTTCTACTTTGATTATTTGATTTCCAAATTTTCAAAAATATGCTTTTATTGCAAATATCAACACTTATTGAATTTAAATTTAATTAAGTACTTAGCTCTAATTAGTACACTCCTGATTCTTTAACATTAAGAGAGCTCTTACTGCTATTTAATTAAATTTTGTATTTGGTGTTAATTTCAATCAGTCACTAAACAATAATATTATAAAACAACCGACTTCTAAAAAAAACACTGCAAAGTGAAAAATACCTCTAATTTCGGAAGTCGATGTCTTTGAATTTCCGTTTTTCCCTCTGAATTCTTCTTATCCGAATACTGAAACAAAACAAGTCAAAGTAATATTGCAGCTTTCGGAATCCGGGCGTGATTCTACAGGCGAACTCTGAGCTTTGGTCCTTTCTAACCTAAGATTACCTACGCACCTACCTAGCACTCACTAAAGGCAACTAGTAAGACATTCCTCTGTATTTAGGAGGTTTTAAGTTTATATCTCACCACTTTTGCCAACAATTATTGTTTGAATTACAAGATTAAATTGTAAGTAATAGAAAAGTGAAAAGTTATCGATGAAAATTGAGGTTATAAAATTAACTTAGTGTCTTTATGTGATATATAATTAGAATTTCGGATTAAAGTATTCATATCAAAGCACTTCAAATGAAAGTCAATTTGTCTAGCCTTTTCCCAACTATGTTGACAGTCTAACCGGATGCAGCTGAAAACCAGTATTTTACATGGAGCGCGTGACCTCTACAGCCTAGTAACTGGGTAATGCGATATCTCTTGGTAAGACTGGTTGTCAGACATTCGGGTTTCTGACAGCCCGTAACGACTGTCAAAGATCCACGAATAACAGCCGTGACCAACGGCTTAAAACGTGCTTTCCGAGGCACGGAAGAGTCTCGGTATGTAAAGATGGTCACGGACCAACCCCAGCAAGCGTAGCTTAACCTGCTGGATCGACCCGTGCGGCTGTTAATACTTAGCCTCGAGCACTTCAAATGTAAGTGGTATTACAAATGTTTACATTTTGACCAGATACTTTTGGTAAGACTATACGTTAGGCCTGCAGCTCAAGGTCAAAGTGTCCACTAAAGCGCGGTCTCCAATACATTAAATGTACAGCCTCATAGTCAGCCTAAGTAGGCAGCATTACGTTAATCGTGCCGATGCTAAAGATGTGAACATTGTGACTTGTGAGAGTAGTGTTGCTCAAGCATGTTACTCAATTGTGCGGGAACTCATTAGTTCTCGCTTTGTACTCGTGATGAAGCATACTACTTAAGTATTGTTCCATAACTGTGGTTAAACGCGGTATCATGAATATCCACGAAAGTTAATTAGGTACTTAACTCAAATAAAACTAAAATCGCACATATTATACCTATACATTTGCTTACTACTGAATAGAATTAAAAATCATAAATTTAATGTCGTCGTAACAAATTTAATAAATGTATTAATAATGGTACCCATAGTACTTATAGGACAAATACAAGGCATTTTTTGTAGTATTTAGTAGCCGTTTTGCCAAGAAACATAGGATATATGCATATAGTACCTATTCAGTAAGAATGGAACTCCCCTGATTTTTCCCGACAAAGGGAATCCGGACAAAATTAGCAAGATATTTCTTCTCCTAAAAGAGTAGTCATCACGCAGCAAAGGACAGGAATCGGTGACAACAGTTATTTGATTTAATCATAAGGGGTTTATTTATTATTAGCGTCCCGCCCCTGCTTCGCACGGGTGCAATGTACTGATGCACACGACAACATCCCAAATCCCAATGTTCATACGGTTAAAACAAAACGCAGTATGCAACTGCCAAGAAACTACCGGATGATCGCAAATTATACAGTAACAAAATATCATTCTGATCATCGCCGTGTGTACAGGCCTTACAATAAAAAAAAAACAAAAGTGGTCTAGTCTATGGATGGTCCCATTATTTCGTTGAACTGGATATATGAAAAAAATGGTGTCCTTCTCAATTTGTGGAGTTTGGACGTCCAAATACTTTTATTAATGCAATTGATAAATTTCATCAAAGTTAATTGACTCCTGTCAGTCGTGGCCCCACGCCGCGCGCCGTCAACCATAATTATTTTGCTGCGCGTAATTTTAAATCTGTGATATCTATTATAGTTTTCATTTAAATGATGTAATGTCCAGGCATATTTTAATTAAATGGTAAAGTTTAGGTCACATTTCAAAAATATATATATATAAAATATATATTTTTTATAACTAAAAAAAAATAAATAAAAGTAATAAAAACTGAAACCCAACTACGAGTACTTTAGTTTTTATAAGTTTTATTTTCACAAATTGATAAAACGTCAACTTTCGGTACTATGTTTACGTTTAATATAAAATAAGTACCTATATATATAAACCTTCCAGAATACATTCGCTAAATAATGTTGAAAACCTCATCAAAATCCGTTGCGTATTTTAGAAGAACAACGCGGACATACAGACAAACGCGAAAAGCGATTTTGTTTTATAATATTTAGAGATTGGATTTTAGAGAATAGATTTATAAACGTTGCTTAAAGTTAAGTAATGATTAGCAACAGTTTAATCCAAAGATATAAAAAAGAAGATTTTTATATTTCTATGGTTTAACCATACATGTTTGAAGTTTCAACATCTGTTAGCTATAAGCAATATAGCATAACATCACGCCTTGTTTCGTCGAAGTGTTTTGCACAGGTGTACTTATTATAGTATACACCAGTTATGTTTAAGTACAGTGGCAAGCTGGTGACTGGAAACTCATTCTTCTTCAAGGTGACTTGTTAGCGAAAGGCCATTTTTGTACCTAGCAATTTGAACTGAAGACCACAAACTATTTCTGCTTGCGGATTCACGTTTATGATCCGCCTTTCTTGTTAGTAATAGTAGTACCCGGCTACCTACCTATTCGTGATTTATGCCCAACAACTGCCTGATTATAACCCGCAGAAAGATGCGGTTTGTATACTTTGTCGGTAGCATTTCGTATTTACTACCAAGAGCCCCAAGAGGGCCATATTTATGCCAGACCTGAAGACAAACGTTTATGATTTACAAATATCTTTACGTACTTGCTTTGCTACAAATCTCTAATAAGACTGAAACCCTAGGAAATGCAATACCGGGATACCGGGATCCCGAAATGGAAAGTAATCCCGATCGAAAATTGAGCGGGATTCCGCAGTACTGGCGGGATTACGGAGAAACTAAGTTTATCGTGTTAATCAGTGCGTTTTGATAAAGAAGGAGATAAATTATTTCGAATCAGGTGGATTAATAGGCACATACTTTCACCTTTAGTTCATTAATGACGATTGTTCCTGCTAGCTTAAAAGTAGAACGAGCCTTTTCAGCAGCTGGCTACCTAATGGAAGCCCCACTTAAATATTTATTTTATTCTGTTTTTAGTATTTGTTGTTATAGCGGTAACATAAATACATCATCTCTGAAAATTTAAACTGTCTAACTATCACGGGTTCATGATATACAGCCTGGTGACAGACGGACAGACAAAGGAGTCTTAGTAATAGGGTCCCGTTTCACCCTTTGGGTACGGAACCCTAAAAAGAATAAGTTGAGGGAAACTATGCGTCACATCCACGCAAAACACGCATCTATGCTGCTATTAATAAATAGTTTAAAATGCAGGTAGGTAACAAAAACCTTGTTTAATTTAAGTTAAAACCCTTAAAATTAGGTCTATGTATTATGATTATTTTGAGAAGTCTACGTCCACGCTGCGGGTTCCCGCAAATACCTGGATCCCGCGGTATTATGAAAGGTCAGTCCCGTAAATACCGGGAATTAAATTATTATGCGGGATTGCATTTCCTACTTGTACCACACGTTACTAAACGTTACCGCTAAAGGAATTTAAATTATACCGTCATAATATTAATCTTTCTAAATAGTTCCCTGAGAGATTCACGGCGACGTAGATTATAAATGGCTCTGACAGCTCTCTTTTGCAAAATAAAGATCTCTCTACCCTTCAGTAAAATGCCATACGACATAATGCTGTAGGAAGTAGCTAAAATAGACCAAACGCGCGGTTTCTACATCTGTTAACTGTCTTATCTTTCTAACAGCATATTTAAGCGGCCGAACTTAGCCGCCCCGCGAGAGATGTTATATGGGGTCCCCATTGTAATTTCCTAGGAAAACAGTTTGTTCTCCATTCAATATGATGTCACATTCGCTACTTCTAACATTAGGTAATTGAAATCTAAAGCATTTGTTATTTTTTTATTAGTACCAAATTATTAACCGTAAACCAATCTTGAACCTGAAAAATAGAGCTATTCACGTCATCAAGATTTTGTGATGGATTAGATGGAATTGGAATTAGATGTAATGGATTAGCAATATCCTTTAAAATTATTCAGATTGTGATTGATAGTTTATTACGTAATTAGGGGTGATTTGTGGTGCAAAGGCTCCTTAGGATTTGGAAGGCTGAAAATTAGGAAAACAGGTGGACAAAGTCCGCAGACCTTGGGCATTTAAAAGAGCGCTTATCCTAAAAGTTGGCAACGTCCCAAATAGCTGTCAAATATTTACCTGTTTTGATTAATTTGGCAATATATGAAAATATGAAATGTGGCTAACTAGTTTTAGTTTTAGATGTAAAAAAAGGTATTTGGAAACTTTCCAAATGCCTTTTTTACCTAACCTCACCTGGAGGGAAAGTACTCTAAATACTGGAGATAGCAAATTTTACTCAAAGGAAACATTCCTTTATTTTTAAAAGGAAAACACATTTGCATTCGAAGATTTTTCGAAAATTGGCTGGCCAAACTCGGGAATTGAACCGGCTAAAATCCGAAAAAATAACACCCTGTATTTTAATGGCATCAATCGATAGGGTCAATCATAAGGATCAAATCTCTCTAACAAACATGATAAATTAAATGAAAGGAAAACCATCAAATCTTAACTTATTTCAATTGAACGAGAAAAATGGGTAAACTAAATAAAATGAGCTCCATTTTGTTGAATACACAAATAATTCATTTGCAGTAACTTTTAATAGTGAGTTGTGATGAATTTTAAAAATCGTAGTGTGAACTCGTTTACATCTGCATAGGATTTTTGGTAAGTTTGATTCTAGACATATCCCCATTAAAAAAAAACTAAAGATAATTGTTAATTAGGTACTAACATAAGTAAGGTGTGCTAATTTAATTGAATAATATTATTTTTTATAACATTGATTTTACATTCTGTGATTAATTGAACTCACACACTGACTTATTAGTACCTATTACTTGTTAAAATGTTAGGAATGTCGTATAATTTTACAATGTTTGTAAATATGTGAGCACCGTGCATCTATCACATAATTAATTTATCTGTCATTCCTTAATTTTTCATTCTTTTTACCTGTCGTGGTATAGTAATCTTATTCTAGGTGCATCGCCTTCACCTATAATTATACAATTGATATAAGATATTGTGAAAGCATTTTAAAAGAGTAACGGTGGAGTTTCTTGCCCATTCTTCTCCATACGGAAATTACCTTTTGGAAGGGGCGACTAGATATTTTTTTTTTTTTTAAGTTTTGTCGTTCAAGAGTGCCTTTTTTGTGCTTAATTGAAATAAATTATTTGACTTTGATTTAATTGACCTGGGTTAGTATATAGGATACTCTGAATCCCGGTAGCACGTTTCTTTGAGATAATTTCCGACGTCCACGCGGGTGAGCCCGCGGGCAATAACTAGTAAATATTATGAAACAAAGTCGGAGGACTTTGTCCGCCGCGTCTGCCTTTCTGTCTTTCTGAACGCGATAAACTCAAAAAATACCATACGGATTTTCATACGGTTTTCACCAATGGTGAGTGATTCATGAGGAAGGTTATAAAGGTTTAAACCTTCCTCATGGAGGAAGGAAGGGTTGGTTATAAGGTTTTGTGTAAATTGGCCGAAATATGACGATGATTAAACCGATAGAGTTATATAAGGTCCCATTAAAATAGATGGACAAACTTTTAGAAATCATTCAGACCACCAAAATAAGGACAATGGTAATGGTAAAAAAAAATATAATCAAAACGCATTAGATACTTAAAACAAAAATAAATCAGCTAACGAAAATACACTAAAAATGTTGGTTACCGAATACCATTTATTATTTTAGGTCAAAATAAAATCTTTAATCAGAGTTTTTTTTTTGCTTGGATATCTTTGGTTAGACGTACCTACTGAACGATGTGTTAAAATTTGTCCATCTATTTTAATGGAACCTTATATATGAAATCAATGTATTACGGAATTATTACATTGTTTACCTGGATTAACACATAGGGTACTTTTAATCAGACATCCACGCGGGCCAAAGCTAGTGAATCATAAATAAAGATTTTCTGATGACTTTCTACAAATATTTACAAAGCGGTTATTAATCCAACATTGAAAATGTCACTTTAGTAATACTTTGCGCCTAGTTTAGCAACGGTGATCCAATCGCCGAAATTTTCAAGTAGGTATCGTGGATGTTGCGTCAGACCACGTTCACAAGAGTTCGCCTGTGTGAAGTGATTTGTGATGTAATACTTACGTGCTGCTTTTTCTAGAAACCGGCCCAGTGCGTGTCGGACCACGCACAATGAAGGGTTCCGTAGTTGGGATGAATTTATCCCAAGAACAAACTTAACATTGTAGTTGAAATACATGTTCTCCCATACATCGATATGCGTCACGGTCAATTCTCCAACTGCAAATGTAAGTTGGTCGATTATTACTCGCATACTTAGCTGTTATAGTTTTCCTTTTAATTTCGTTATACATATATGTATACTACTGCCGTGAATTTTTTCACATATCCAAAAACGACCATTTATATGGCAGGGCATTAGACTTAAAAAAAAAAATTGCATTTAGTAATTAGCACACCAACGTAAATTCATACGTATCTAATAGTAATAGGATATAGATTCCAAAGCTCAGAGAGCGATCACGGAGGATCAAGGGGATTTCTCTCCGCGGTATTGAAGAGCGCGCTGGAGGTACCGCGGCGGGATGCGAAGGTGTCTCCCGGAGTACGCTAGCATTCGACTGTGGGGGAGAAGCAGCGCAAGCGGGGGTGCACTCCGCATTTCCCCCTTGGCATAATCCTCCTCGATGCCGTGCCCAGCTCGTGCGTTAGCTTTAACTGTGTAAAATAGCCGTAAGTAATACTTTTACAAAGAATGTTATTCATCCATATCCTACCTGTGAATGTAATTGTATTACCTACCTGGAAAATAAATATTAATATATTCCTATATTTCTCCAAACATTACGGACGCATAAATTAATTAAAGGCATAAGAGGCAGGCTAGACTTCTTCTTCTTTTTCGTTTTCTTATCGCAAACAGTTGAAAATCGGAAACGCGTCTTTTTTTAAATTTCACTTTCATCACCAACGAAAGAAGTGGCCTAGAATAAAACAAATCAATTGAATACACTTTCTTTTCATCACTTAGATACACCGTAACTTTGATGATGGCGTGATAGCCAAATAAGATAAAGAAACCACAGGTACTCTCCTATCTCTATGGATGGTTTATTTTACACTTTTGTTTTTATAATCTCGCTTAAAGACTGATCACTGGTTTCCGAAGGAACCAGAAGGTAATAAACGGTTTAAAGTATTATTAGTAGCTGTTAATGCCTGAAAACGTAGGATTTATTTTCCCACACCCTTAATTCAGTACTTAAAACGGTTTTTTTAAACGTTCACAATAGAAAGAAAGAAAGAAAGATAGGTTTATTTGTCACAGAAACACGTGCATACAAAAAAAAAAACAATATAAACAACAGAAATATTCGGCAGCTGCACCTCATGACTGTGACAGGAAGGCTTCCACTCAGCATTATGCTGTGCTATGAGGGACCCACAGCAATCAACAATACAATCTAGCTACACTTTCATACGAAAGCGGCGGTGAACCCCACCTAACGGCCGCAGTGACAGCAGGCAGTCATGAAAATTCATCGAGGTTTGACTTTATGGTGTCAAAAAACGCTCTCTAGGGAAACAAGCCTTACTTTTATAAATAACGTTTCCGTGACGTCATTCGACGGGAAATTGCGGACGCTTTGTGGTAGCCACTACAGTCTAAGGAATAACAGACTCAAATCTATTGAATGATTACCTAAAAACTCCATTTATACTATCTTATTACCGTCTAAAAAACTATTCGTCAATTACGGAAACGTAACTCGTATAAATATAAAAACAGTGGGCATAACACGAACGCGCGGAGTAAACGTAACGTAAATTTAAACGATTTTAAAATTTACAAATGTTCATTTCGCTCATAGTAATATTTTCTTAGTTTTAAGACTTTATTTATGGATACTCTTCCAGAACGAATTTCGGCCATAGATGAAAATGTCATGCAGCGGAGACTAGCCATCGGCGCGGGAAATATTATAAGTAGTGCACCACAAGCGTGTACGCAGACACGGTGCACTTTCTCTTCCCTCACTCTCATAGTCCGATGGGACGGCTATCCGACACGACCAGAGAGAGATTAGTGTGCCAGCAGAACTTCCAAGCCACGGTTAAATCGCATTTTTTTTTAATCAAAATGTTGTAAAATGGTTGTATTGTCGATTAAAAAAATCTAACAAAGAAACGTTTATGTCGCGCGTTCATGCTAGGACCTTTGTTCAGCATTGACATTGTTACGCCGCGCCGCTTGCGCCAGAGCATGCGGCGAGACAGGTGTCTAGCTCTATGTATATTGGTCTAATTTGCATGACTATCGAACTTCGCACGAGTAGACGAAAAATTGGTTTCAGATTCGAAATTATGAAATTGTTGTCAGGTGATTAAGTAACTAGTTATAGCGCTTAGCGACGACCTTAATTTCTACTCAGAAACCAGTCAAACTTATGAAATTAAGACAATCTGGGGGTTTCCGTCCACGACGGTTTTGTTATGTCATAAAAACAATAGTTAACAGCGAAAATACACCACCCTAATAAACGCTATGGACTAGTAAAGGGTGCCATGCTGCCATGTAGGATAGTAACTTCGTCATAGCTGTACTCATTGAAAACTTCCAAACAAAAACGTAAAAAAAGGATTAAAATTTTCTGCAGCGGAAGAATTTCACCTCTCGAATTACGAGTCTTGACTGACTACAGAGATACTTCGCTCTATCTTTGAATGTAGGGAGCTCACATTGGCTAACACCACCTTTATTCACTTGTGGCTGGTTGGTCTCATTGCTTATGAAACACAGTAGTCAGGCAGGACAAGGGTATACCCACCGCACGCCTGACCACTGGCTTCCTGTAGAAAGGGACTCCCCAAATGTATGGAGCGAAAATTAGTATTTATGCAACTTTGAGGGAAAATTTTGATTGTGAGATGCAGGACGGTATTGTTCGAATGTAAATTGGGGTTGGTTTGGCGATATTGTTACCTTGTTGCGCACCGCACTACGTTGGGGGTGCCGAGTTCGATCCTCAGGCAGGACGAATTATTTTTGTGATTTATGGATTACTAGCTTTTACCTGCGGCTTCGCCCACGTGGATGTCGAAAAAAATTATACCCTATGACCTGTGTTAATCTATCTGTGTGCCTTTTTTCATCCAAATTTGTTCAGCCATTTTTGCGCCAATCAATCCGGACAATAATTCTAAAACTAGGTAACGTAAACCGGGGTTACTTCGATGCGCGGTATGACTGATCGAGACTTCAATTTCATATAAAATTGTGAATTACGTAAAACGAAACATAATTTGGTAGTTTTTTTCTAAGTTACAAACACTGAACAACGTTCTGTTAAATCCTTTCCTCAGGACATGTGGGAAAAGTCCGAAAGGGATACCGTGGCCCCTGGCAACATGGAACACGGGTGGGTTTTAGTCAGTAAGTCTGCCACGCCCTCGCGCTCCGCCCAGAGCGGGAGAAGTTATTTGAAAAAATAATGACATGTTGGGAATTCAACAACCATTTTAATTGAAAAAGGTAAATATGATGTTATTCTCTATTTATAGCTAAATAATTGTGCTGCAAAACTTCCTGTGTACTTAATCACGTGATGGTATGATGACTTAACTAGACAAATTCCATTAAGTTTAGTGGCCTATTATTGATTAAGCAATGCAGTGATAAACTAACCTCGAAATAAATGCAAATAATCGAGTTTGTTTAATGCGGGGTGTCATTGATAGGGTATATAGTGTGAGATTGATCAAATGATCAAATGAACCCCAGAGAGTATACTCTTTTATCATATGCCTTATTTTAAAAGCTTTTATTTAACTTGCAATGTTCTTTTGCTGAATAAATAAATAATACAAAGCGAATTTTATAATTCGCTTTGTCAAATAGTGGAAGGAAGGTTTTATCTCGTTAATTTTCTGATGTCTTATATTTTTTATAATTATTTTATAGGTTTAATCTTGTTGATTTTCTGAAGACTAATTATTCAAGGTTTTGTTTATTTTTAATTAAAATAATTTTAAAAACTAAATAAGAAGGACTGATTATCTCGTTGTAAAACTCTTTGGAAGCTAAAATTTTATTGGCACCATTTTTATTAAAGAAAATGTTCATTATTTGATGACTTTTACTAGATCAAAGTTACCCCATACGACAAAAATAACAATATTTATTTTTCTCGTTGATAGATTTTTATTTTTAAAATTGTATTGGCATTATAATTACTTCGTAATTACGCAAAAAAGGGGGGTATCAAAGTATATCCTACGTATAACTTTGATCAGACAATTTTTAATTTTATTCTCAAAATCCAGTCAAATTTTTTCACTTATGATTACAGGAATCGAGAGAAATAAAAAAACCGATTACTAGACATTTTTTGTATTTTTTTACACCTACTAATTTAAAAGATTACTTCAAAGTTCAATATTAATCAAAGTTCAATATTAACCCCGGTTTACGGTATATTTTCGGCATTAGACTAGTTCCCACACCTCGTAGCAATTACTTATTTAGTTTTTGATTTCATTACTATTTTATTATGTACCTTTAGATTTTAATAAATAAAAACTTAATAAACAAAAATATCAATAAGTACCTGTTACGTACATAGTGTACATACTCAGTGTCAACTGAATGTATAAGTATCTATTACTATACTCTATGGTAAGTACCTAGTTTACCAAAAAAAGGGATTCTCTACTGAATATAGGTATTGATCGTTAACAAAATAAAAGGGCATCGTCGTAAATGGCCCTAGGACCAACAAACATCTGACGTACATAATAATTATAAGTATATTTTATTATACTACATACTTGCGAATATCTGTATGAAACGGACATTCTGCGTTCTGTATTGAACAATTAAAAGAGCTTCAACGATTTACGACATCACAAATCAAAAAATGCTGCCATCTTTGACAATTAGATTTGAGATTTGACACGACAATTAGTGATGCCCAATCTTTCATTTCACACACATCGATAAGATAAAATTTATTTGCCCAAAACACAAAGTTAAGAGAGACACATCGAGATCGAGATTAAGTATTTAAATTGACCACCTGCTCACGGATGTCATACACATTATTACACATCCGTACGTACTTTCCTTTTCAAGCTTTTTGTTTCTGGATATGGCGCTTCCATAGCGACTTGTGCGACGTTTTTTGGTACCATACACCTTAGATGCCATATTCTAATCTACTTATCTTTTTCTATACAATTACTACACATAATTTTTTGCACTACCTCGTATTCGATTCAGTTTCGTGTTTTGTACGAACAGCATAAAAAAGGATCAGAAATTTACGAATGGGTGCTGTGCACTGACTCGTAGTCGATTCGTAATCGTGATTCGTTTTGGGGAATTTTTCATGATCCATTTAAACGTGAACGTGGACTCTCGTATTCGATTCGTATTCGTGTTTTACGAATACGAATCGAATACGAGAGTCCACGTTCACGGATCCGAGATTCGAGTATTCACTAAAAAAAATCGTAGGCACAGATCGCGTTCATAATATAAGCAGCATTTCGCGCTCACTCATATTCATGAAAAACACGAATACGAATCGAATATGAGTGCACAAAACGCCCTATATTAAGCATGACGGCTACTTCGATCCGAAAAAACTGACTCGATGTGAGAAATTCATGAATATAAAAACAAGAAAATGAAGCAGTGCACAGACAACCATACATTTATTATGAAGGCTATTTCGAATTGTATTTTCACGAATCACGAATATGAACCGAAGACAAGGTACGGCACACCACGCAAGCGCTAACTGAGATGCATTGTAATATTTAAAATAGACTAGCGTGCGCTGGGTACTGAACGGTATCGATTTTGTTAAAATATACCGATACGGATTTAACATCCCTAATCCTTGTCGTGTCGTGTCAATCATCTCAACTGTCGGTCTACGTACAGGCAAGAGAAATAACTGTCGAAATAACATTAGTGACAGGCATTTACTAGCATATTTATAAGTATTGAAGACTTTATTTCTTACTAAATATAACCTCAAAACCTTTGTTTTCGTTTTAAATAAATGCTTTCTGCAGCTTGCAGAAAGCATTTAAAAGCCCGTCATTAAACTTTGTCTTCATGGTTACATATTTATAATTTAGAACACGCAAAGTAAATTTTTTTCGCTGTTGTTTCTGGGGCGAAAGATGTAGGTATGGATGCAGAAATATATGAATAAATAAAATTCATTTGTTGAAATCATCAATGGTCAGACAACTGGGGCTATTGAACATCACCTTCAGGTACCCTAAAATGACCTAAGTTGAGTTAAGTATGTACCTACTTAGGTGTGATTTCAGATTTGTTGGCCCTAAAACTAATAGGTAGCAGAAATAACTAAGTATAATGTATTTTAGACAGTCAAACAAAAAAAAAGACGTATGAATTAATCAAATAGCCAGTTAAAATTAAAAAAAGCCAAATAGGAATGTCAAAGTGAAGATAAAACAATTGTTTTTTCTGTGACCTTATACAACCTACGTTCACTACGTCTGTATCAGCCAAAACATCAGCATTGCCTAACATTTCTAACTATCATCATTTTCGGTAATATTCGTCGGCGCCCGCGCAACTTTGTCTAACAGTTTTATATGAGATGGCTCGGTTGTGGTATGTTTGGCATTAAGTTTAAGGTCGATGTTTGTGGGGCAAACGTTATATAAAATTGGTTAATTGTCTCATAAACAGACATCTACTCCAGCGGTTTCTTGGAAATCAAAACTATTCTCTCTAACTTTTTTATCGACGATGGAAATATGTCATTTGAAAACTATGGCAACTGAAAATAAAAATACCTAATAATAATAATTATTAATTTAATCAAATAACAATTTCAACATTAAATAGTGTCACTTGACTTATTACTAGTTAACAAAACAGCTATCTAAGAAATTACGCAACACATTTTCGTAAACGACTACGACAAATTTGTTTCATTTTGACAGTTCAACAACATTCATTGCGTTATTTATGTTGTTGAGCAGATTTGTTTTTCGAACTTATGAAGCAATGGATTAGCAATTTGTTTCAAAACGATTAAAATTCCGATTAATCGTGTATTACGTAATTAGGGTACAGGTTCTTACGGAAAGAAAAATTTGAAAATTCGGGAAACTGAAAATGCATTTTCTATAGGAATATTGTATGAATTATTGAAATTTGGACAGGACAATGCCAGTCGGGTCAGCTAATTACTTATTTTAATAAACATTTTGCTTCACTATTATATTATTTGTATTCTTAGCAGACGTCATGTCAGGAAGACTACAGTTACAATAATAAAGTTATTCGTATGAGAGTCATTGTGTTTGACAGTAATGCGAGAACATCACCCGTGCTTGCAAATTGCATGCGTGTTGGTCTGTGTGTACGTGTTAATCTACTAAAATGCAGGTAGGTATTGCAACCAGCACCCTTATTAAGTTATGAAATTACTTAGTGTTAAGGGCTTAGTACCCTGTTAAGATGCGCAGTGCTGCGCAGCACTTGTAATGTGTATGAAATTGAAGTATTTATGGGCTTGTACAGTCACGGACTTTAATTGATGAGCCACTTTCAAACTTTCCAATTTTTCAGTTTTATACATTCACGAGATTACACGATTAAACACGAACTCAAACCTTTTAATCGGAAATAGTCGTTTCCATAGAGGTTGAAGGTTGATTTAATCCAATCTATTTGATACTGACCTCCTTTGAAATAGAGCTCATTAATTACTCGTTATTTCAGAAAACCTATCCGAAGAAAGGGGCAGCAAAGAGTATATATCGGGTAATCTATGTTTATGTGAAACAGTTATCATAATTGTCATGAACATCATGTTGGACGCTACGCGTTCGGATAAAATCGTGGGTCCGAGTTTTTCCGATGTCGAAATGACAAATAATAATTTCTCCGTACGCTAACGTTACTATCGCTACGCTAAAACAATTGTCGCTAGGTTACGGTTGCTAGACCTGCAATTGGTTGACTTTGGTTAGTCACTCTGCTGTCAAGTTTGTAGTTCTGGCTGTCAGGTTAGCCAACCGTTAATATTGCATGAAACTGTAATTATTACATAATTATATTATCAAGCGATCCAAACCCAAATGACACGCCTGTCAAACACTCAATGACAAAGATATCAAATATAATTTTCTTCTTCTGTAATACGAAGACGTATGACTTACCGGACGGATGTACGAGTATAACCGACTAAACCCGATTTGCATTACACGGCTAAAATACAAACAGTGGCAAGTGGCTCATCAATTAAAGTCCGTGACTGTACCATACATATGGTACAAGCCCATAAATACTTCAGTTTCACAAAAGATTTGCAGGCAAAACAAATGTTTTTAGGGTTCAGTATGTCCGAATGAAAAAACGGAACCCTTATTAGGATCATTCGTGTGTTTGTCTGCCTGTCCGTCTGTCTCAGCCACTTTGCTCCGAATCTAATGGGCCGATTAAGTTGAAATTTCGTACACATATCAATTTCTGTGACCCAAACATGGACGTGTTACGTAAATAAATTAATTTTGAATCTGGGGGTAACTTTTGGGAGACAAATAAAAAATAAACATTGCACACTGTACCATGTGACATATCAAATGAAAGGGCTGTTAAGTAAGGCAGTAAGGGTGTTAAGTACTTTTTTATAATTTAAAAATAAATAGTTTTAATGTTATTTAAGAAAATAGATGATAATTTACCATTCCGCTTTATCTCCGAAACTTCTAAAAGTTTAAAATTACAAAAAAAATACGATAGTAATAGTTCTATACTTATATATCACATGAACACCTATAAGGAGTCCACGGTCTTAAAAGAACATGGTAAATCTCCCAATAGTGTGTGTACAACTAATGTAAATCTGCTCAGAAATTAAAAAAATCCCAATTCAAGAAAGCTTGCATCATAATTCGTAAGGAATGTCTAAAAAATTTTGCACTAGAAACTGTTTGAACAGATGACGTCTAGTATAGGCCGTAAATCTGCTCAGAACTGAACAATATCACAATCGATGAAAGCTTGCATTAATTAATATGTAATTCATTTTAACTATTAAATAACATCCTTATAGATCTTTTTTATTATTTAACCACCACACGTTTTCACGAATTTTGGGGATAGTTTCGTTTAACGATGTCGCAAAATCGATGAAATCTATCTTGACTTACAAGATAGATTTCATAATTAATTATCATCGATTAGATTACGGTAGGCAAATGTTTAATTTAAAAAATCAGTAGCTACTACTTACAACAATGTTAACCCTACAATTCGACATAGTTTGTCATCCTAACAAAATTTATGTAAATACTCTTACAATGGACTTATAGCGGTAATAGAATATTACTTTTTTTTACATAATACTATAAAATAATAAACAACAATAATAAATTGAAAGTGAGATATCAATGATTGCCGACGAGACTTGTGACGTCACGCGTGAGGTTGCGTATGCGCAGCCGAATGGCGCCAAGGTCGATGACTTTCATAGACCTGGGAGAAATAGGCCAATCACTGTTCTTGAACTTTGTACTGTTGTTTATGTGGAGTAGTTGATACTTTTCCTTATTTGTTGTTATCTATGGCATGGAGGCTCACGCGCGGCTGGCCACAATTGACCGAATTTTGGGAATCTAGATGCTGACGGCATTTGATTTGATCATTTTAAAGCATTTGTAATTAGATTGAAAGCACTACAAAATAGATTGTGGTGTACCTTCTGTGTAACGATGTTAATCATAGGCTAACTAAGATGGTTTCTTTAGCTTAATAAATTACATAAACATACATAAGATAATATGACGGCTGTATTCCCCGAAGGGCTAGGCAGAGTTGTACCTATAGTAGGTACAGGGTACATATCGCCAGTTATTTTTAAGTCCCATACGGGGCGAGCCTATTGCCATCAACCGGGTACATATCTAGACTCCGGGCTACTACTGAGAAATTCCAAATGGATAAAGAAACCAATAATACTTTGCCCTACCCGGGAGTCGGTCTCAGGACCTCAGGCGCGGCAGTAGCGCTTGCGACCATTAGCAGGCCAGGCGCACTCCGCATTTTAGGTATGCGCAACGTATGCTAACGGTGCTAAACGCTACAAAGCTACAAGTACGTGGCGGGCTCGACTTGTCGGGCCAAATCGTAGTCAGAAGACATAAGAGTTACGCGATAGAAAGGCAACTTCAACGGTGAATATAACTGTTGGTAATTAGCGCTGTGCGACCTGAATTGCGCTTTATTGTGTCGTAGCAAGAGTCGCTATTTATTTCAATGATTTTACGGAGTGAATCTTCTCAACTCGTACTATTATGTATTCTGTGCCATTCGACGAACGAAGCATACAAAAATAAATAAATACATGAATAAATTACCCATTACGAAATTTCATCTAACCATCTACTGACAGAATAGCATTTGGATTCGACCTTAGAACTTACCAAACTTGATGGCATTGGCTTCAAAATTACATAATTTGCTTATAATCAATTGTGCCGGATAATACTAATTAATTGCAAGTGATGATGTTGGGGCATGTAACGAACACATGATTTGTTTATATCATAGAAATTACCTGGGCGACCGAGCTCTGCTCTGGTGAAAAAAAGAGAATGCTCATTTAATAGTATAGGAAAGTTCATACTAATTCCATGTATATATAGTACATACTAATTCCATACTGCCATGATAATAGGTATATACTAATTCCATTCTGCCATCCATGTCATTATTCTAAGGTAGCCATCTTGTTCTAAACTTTGGGCGACCGAGCTCTGCTCGGGTGAAAATACGGAGAAAATGGATTTTCCCAGATTATGAGACCTAGACAGATAGATTTTTCGCCCCAGTAAACCCCTATATTGCGACTTTCATCGAAATCGTTAGAGCCGTTTTCGAGAACGTGATAACAATATATGTATAAAACAAAGAGATTTAAGATACTAAGTAAATAATCTAATGTCTTCGATATAAACAAATATTGCTAGTTTAATAATACAGGATAGGATATAAATAACATCATTTCATTCTTATATCTACGGTTTAAATTCATACACTGAAGTTTCTAGTTAACATGTCCTGAGGAAAGTTCAGAGTAAGAATGTGAATGAGATGACGGCTAATAGAGATGAAAGTATGGCAGAGAAAGACATATTAAGCTGCGCCCACTACAAATAATGTTCTACATTATTTGTGTGGAGACAGGAGAGTCATGACTGACTGAAGTTCCTAAGATCCTACTACCAAGGAAAAAGAAAAAGGAAAAAGAAAAAAGGAAAGTAGAAAGTCCACAATATGATTTTACAAAAAACAACTGCACAAGTGAGTGTCGGATCACGAACAATGAAGGGTTGAATGATGAATTTATCCCAATAATAAACTTAACGTTGTAGTTGAAAAACATGTTCTGCCATTAATTCCAACTGCAAATGTAAGTTTGTACGCACTATATTGAAAGATTTGCCATGTTATTTTTAAACCGTAGACTTCTTATAGGTTTTCTTGTAATCTATAAGGATATTATAGAACTACTTTCAGTATTTTTTCAAAATTTTAAGCTCGTTTCGGAGATAAGGGGTATATAAAACTGTTTATTGTAAAATTATTAAAAAAAAATATTTGAGACTCACAGTAAGACCTTTCATTTGATATATCACACGGTCACGGACAGACAGAAACCCGAGTGATCCTATAGGGGTACCGTTTTTCATTTTGAGGTACGGCACGCTAAAAATACGTCGTTTATAATCAGCCTTATTAAATATGTCCACTGCTGCAACTCAAGCTTCTTCTTTGTGAGAGCAAAGGCTTTAAATGCTCTAATCCACCACTTAGGCCAAGTGTCGGTTCAGTGTTACGACTTGTTTATTTACAATCTTCATTCCTTCATTCCAGTGATAACCGGCGGCACCGACGGCATCGGCAAGCAGTATGCGCTGGAGTTGGCGCGGCGCGGGATCAACATCGTCATCATCAGCCGCAACCCTGACAAACTGAAAGCTGTGGCCACTGAGATTGGTTAGTATTAAAAACTGTTTTTGATATTCGCTTAATGATATTAGCAGACCATCAAGCAGACCCTGGCCCACCTGGCGGTATGCGGTCAACGTCACCTTTGGTACATATCTGCAATGAAATGAAATGAAATGAAATTTATTTATTTGCCAGAATATAGGTACATAATAACATGGTAGAGTAATTTTAGTTTCACTATATTCGACTTATCAGTCGTGCAAATATTTATAGTATGCATGCATAATAATATCATGAAATTACATCAATGTCATTTTAGTCATACACATCATAGTCATAACAAAATTTAATATTAATTAAGCATATTACATTACAAAATATATTAATTTAGTTTATTAGATTGTATGTTACAGTTAAAACAGTTCATCGATTTATTGATTGGATTAGAAAATAATGTCAAGAATTGTAATTTGAATTGTTATATCATGTCTGTTTAAAATTTAAATAATCATCTATTGAATAAAAACATCTGTCACAAAGCCAATTGTTTAAAGTTCCATTAAATTCTAAGTTATTCATTTTTCTAATTTTTTCCGGTAGTTTATTATAAATTTTCACCGCCATGGTGTAGCAGTTTCTGTCACATAACTTTAATCTGCTTCGAGGTATTACCAGTGGTTTTTGTACTATTTTCCTTTTAAATTGGGCCTTATCATCCAGCTCAAAAAGTGATAGGTGGTTTCTAACGAATTTACACATTTCAAAAGCGTATAGGGATGGAAGTGTAAGTAAACGTTTATCAGTGAATGCTGGTCGGCACGAATCAGTCCACTTGAGACTATAAATTGACCTTATGCACTTTTTCTGGGCTATAAAAGCTCTCTGGGCGTCTGTAGAGTTTCCCCATATGATTATCCCATACCTTAATACTGAACAGACATGACTGTGGTATACCATTAGTGCTGTTTCTTTATTAGTTATTTTTTTAATTTTACGAAGTGCGTAAATAAATTTGTGAATTTTTTTACAAACAAGATCTACATGAGATTTCCAGTTACAATGATTATCAATATTTATTCCTAGAAATTTTATTTCATTTACTTCTTCAATGATGTTATTATTATATTTTATTGGCAAGTCTATTGTGTCTTTTTTGTTACTTTTGTTATTATATGTCAGGTATCTCATGAATTTAGTTTTATCGGTATTTATTTCTAAGTTGTTTCCAATTAACCAGTCATGGATACCCTTTAGAGCTTCATTGGTGACGCTTATCGCCTGATCAATAGTAGCTTCTTTAGTTAAAACAGTGGTATCATCTGCGAATAGTATAATGTACTGATCTGTTGATTCTGGCAATTCGTTTATATATGCTAAAAACAATATTGGGGCTAGCACAGTCCCTTGTGGTACGCCATAGTGATTCGTTAAATATGGGGACCTATAAGTTACCTGAGTGTTAGTCTCTGGATCCATTTTTATAATCTCTGTGCATTGTTTTCGACCCCTTAAATAACTTTCAAACCAATTGTAGGCAGGGCCTCTTATACCGTACTGTTCTAATTTATTTAATAATTTATCATGGCATACCATATCGAATGCTTTGGTCATATCTAGAAATACAGCTATAGGAATTTCTTTTTTGTCTACTGAACTGAGAATTTCTCTTATTAACTTAAAACATGCCAATGTAGTCGATTTATTTTTAATAAAACCGTTTTGCTGTTTACTCAATACTTCATTTTTTTCAAAAAAAATCATAAGCCTAGCACACATTACTTTCTCAAATATTTTGGAGAGAATCGGTACCAAAGTAATTGGTCTGTAATTACCTGCTTCTGTTTTCGAACCCTTTTTATGAAGTGGTTTTACGACGGATAATTTTAGAGCATCAGGAAAGGTTCCGTTTTCCAAGGACAGATTTATTACATAGGCCAAAGGCTTTAGTATAGCAGATACATTATCTTTTAGTATTCGAGTTGTAATACCATCATACCCTGCTGAATTCGTATTTCGTAACTCCATTGTTATTTTATAAACGTCAACATTATCAACTGGTTCGAGATAGATGGAGTTTGCTAACCTTCTTCCCATTATTGGTTTGTTTTTTGGGTGTTCCATGGATTTTGGTTTCGCGATGTTTATGAAGAAGTTGTTAAAATATGTTGCAATATCATCACCTTTGTCCAACATGCATTTTCCATCCGAAATTTTCATGATTTCATTGGTTGAGTTGTTTTGTTTAAGTCGTTCATTTACTATTTGCCATGTGGCTTTACATTTGTTTTTAGCTTTTTCTATAGTATGTTTATTTTTACTGCTTTGGATATTGGCAACACATTTCCTTAATATTTTACTATATGTAGTGTATTTTAGCTTGTTTTGTCTACTTTTGTTTTTATAATATTCGTTTTGTAATTTTCGCTTGGTTACAAAAGACTTTTTCAAGCCCTTTGTAATCCATTTAGGGTTTGTCGAGTTTTGGTTAATTTTGACTTTTATCAGTGGGAAACAAAGATTAAAAAAGAGACAAATATCATCATGGAACAAAGAAAACGCTTTATTTACGTCTGTTTCAGCAAGGATCTCGGAGAAAGACATATTACTTAGGTAATAATTAAATTTGTTGAGGTTATCTCTACATAGGTCTCTTTTATATACAAACCAATGTTGTTTAACATGATTTTTTGATTTTGTTTTTATTGACAAAGTTTGCCCCGTGTTATGATCAGACAGTCCTAATTCGTGTACCTCCCCTTTCGCATCTTTTATATCACTAATTATATTGTCAATACATGTTTTTTGTCGAGTTGGTTCATTTATATGGAGTGTCAAATTGTAATTGTATAGAATATTGATAAATTCATTTTTAATTTTAGTGTCAATTATAATGTCAATATTAAAGTCACCGCAAATTATATTATTATATTTATTATCTTTGTCCTGTATCCTATTTAGTACTATTTGTAGTTTCCTAAGAAATATGTTCACGTCTGAATCTGGCGTTCTATACACACAAAATAAATTTATGCCATATTTTTGTAGTCGTATACCGCATATTTCAAAGTGTTTTTCAAGAGAAATATTATCTAACCATTTTATGTTTTCGTATTCAATATCTTGCCTTATTAGTATGCAAACACCGCCACGTCTCTGATCTTTCCTGGAGTAGTAACTCACTAATTTATAAGATTTTAATCTCATGTTTTCTTCATCTCCCGATTTAATGAAGGTTTCAGTTAGACATATAAAGTCAGCTATACATTGTTTGTCTCGCAGCAAGTTTAGCGCCATTTCGATATCGTCGGATTTATTTATAGCACCAGCAATATTTTGATGAAAAACGACATGGTATCCATGAGCTGTTTTAGGCACGAAAAAATGTTTTGTCTACCCTATTACCTAGGGTGTCATTAACGTGAGAAGCCTCATTCGAATGTTGTTCATGAAATGAGTAATTTGTTTGTGTACTCTGGTTTTTTCTACAAATCGTATTTGCTTTCCAAATCCTAGAACCATGTGATAAAAAGGTTTTGTCATAGTCTAATTGATCTAACACAGAGTTTATTTGATAGCATAGCGATGGAATCTTGTCATATTTTGCGATAAATGAACATTCTTTAACCTGTCTACAGATAAGATGTAACATTTCATTCATTTTTGTTTCTTTATAGCAGATGTTTTTATTCACACCTAAAATAATTATAGGACAATTAATCGTTTTTAGAAACAAGCACAGCTCTGTCACCATTTTTAAAGTATTATAATCATTTTGTCCTACAGATACAATTAGTTTGTCGTCAGGGGTAATATCAAACAGTTTTACACAAGTCAAGATTTCTTCTGTAGAAGCGTTGGGCTTGACAATTGATAGGAAACGATAATAATTATAAGGGTTGTAAAATCGAGATTTGTAAAGTTGTGTAGCTAATCCACTGCATTGTCTGCCTCCTATAATAAATGCCCTTTTTTCACATTTAAACCTCGAGTTCCTGCATTCAGGCCCTAGTGCATTGCTGGTCATCTCAGTGTTGCGTATATTTCCAACTGTAAGATGATTCTTCTGAAGATTTTTTCTTGCCACGGGTTGTTCAACGAAAACATTTTCGGTGTGTATCTGCACTTCATGTTCTAAGGAAGAATTTAAGGTGTCTAAATGTTGGGTTTCTATATTCGTTGTCGGTTGATCGGTACTGACGATAACTTCCGGTTGTAAAGTTGTTTCGTTTTCCGGTTTTGTTGATGGATTCGTATTTTCCACGTTTAGTTTTAGAGGTGATTCATGAAAACTGTTTGTGAGTCTACATCTCCTACTCTTTTTGGTGCTTGATGACATATTATGTACAAAAGAAGACAGCGGACTTCTACACAATTGTCTTAGAACACTCAGCTCCTGATTCACGGTAGTGATTTGTTTTTTTAGGTCTATGTTCTCTAAGATAATATTCTCCATCTCGTGCTGCGTACTTTCTAAACGGACTTTTAACTCTCTAATTTCATTCTTTAGCTCCGACATAAATGTAGAAGACATATTTGTTGAGAGGTCCAAGCTTCTGCCTAATACTTCATCACACGACAATAAACTTGTATCAAGACTACGATTTAGTGACTCTGTAGATCTTGATTTAGTCGCCATTTGATGTCTCCGTAACGTAACATTATTTTCTTGCTCCATATTAGATTAAATTATTAAATCCTGCAGGCTTCAAAAAACAGGAGGTTCTCAAATTTGATATAGGTAACTTTATTTCAAACCATACTATTTTCGTAAGCTATGTCACAAAATTTGTTATTAACCATGAAAAACGGAAACAGAAATAGATTCGAGAAATAGTTGGTAGCTATTAATTGTTTCTTCAAAAATAATAAAACAAAAGTCCAAAATATATTTTTCTTGGCAGGATTCGAACTCGCATCACCTGATACGAGAAGCGATGGCAGTATCCGCCAAACCAATTTTCACTTGTGTAGTAGCAGTGAAATAGACGATTGTTTGAAGTGTTGAACTTTGAGTTATTATGTCAGTCGATTAGCGCAGTCCAAAGGTCAGTTTTCGTAACAAAGCAAACTAAATTCCAACGGTTTGCTTTTGTACAAGATTTAAAAATTCACTCACTTAGTTCCACAGAATCCTTTGGTTTTTCGCTGTGATCTTTTTCACTAGTTTATCAATGTTTTTTGGTGTTATTACAATTCCGAAAACTTCACTGGTTTTGTTGATAAAAATCCACTAAATGTTTTGTTTATTTATTCACGCAAAGATGAACTTTTCATATCACTAACATTACATGTCGTGAGTTACTTGTCACTTGACGAAATTCTAAATTAAAATTATAAAATATATTACTTTTGGTATTTTTAAAATATTTTTGTTACGGAGTCGATGTTTACCGTGACAGCAGCGCCATCTCTCCCAATCAATAGTGTGGCACCATCATTATCCTGCCTACCCTGAGACAAATCCGTTTGCCTGTAATCACGTCAGAAGTACTGGCACCCATATCTTTTAAACTTATACCTTCGGCGCCATAAGTATATCCTGGAAAAAAAAACAACCGTCTTCCAAAAAAAATACTAAAAAGTGAAAATAACTTTAATTTCCGAAGTCGGTAGTCTTTGGTTTTTAATTTTCGTTTATTGTAGTGTTTTTTTGGAGGTCGGTTGTTTTTTTTTTTGTAAAAAGTTTTTATTTTACACTTTTTAGTTGTGGTACTTTTTTTTTTTTTTTTTTTTTTTGGGTGGGAAATTATCAAATAACTTCTCCCGCTCTGGGTGGAGCGGGAGGGCGTGTCAGACTCTTACTGACTAAAACCCACCCGTGTTCCTTCCGTTGCCTGTACGTTGCCAGGGGCCACGGTATCCCTTTCGGACTTTCCCGCAACCCCGGCAGGCATCGGTCCTAACGGACCCCTTCACTTCTGCTGACATCTCTTTGAGGCGCGCGTGGAACACAACGCGCCGTCGACCCGGGCCTGGTCCTTATCGGACGGCGAGCTACCCATTGCTCACCGTCCGCAAGCCCGCGCCTACGGTGGCCGGGAATCGGCCTGCGATTCCCGACGCCCAGGGCGTCTCCTGCGGCGGCTAGGGGCGTGAGGGCGCGAAATTTGCCTCTCCCTCACGCGTTCTGCCTCCTCCTTCGCGAGCATTACTGCTTCGCAGAAGGAGGTGACGGCCTCCCATGCCCTCTCGCTCCGTACCATGGCCTGGACTAGGGCCGGACGCGAGAGATCCCCGCCGCCGATCGCCTCCACGAGGACACGGCGATGCTCTGCCCAAGCCGGACAGACCTCCACCGTATGCTCAACCGTGTCCTCCGGGCGATCCACGCAGTGATGACACCCGGGCGTTTCCTCCCGCCTGATACGAAACAGGAACCTCCCGAAACAACCATGTCCGGTGAGGACCTGCGTCAGGCGGAAGGTGAGGACGCCGTGGCGCCTCTCTAGCCACTCCTCAAAGAGGGGACTTATCGCCGCAATAGTGGCGTGCCCAGCACTGGGTTGCGACAATCGCACTCTCCATGACGCCATGAGATCTCGCCGGAGCTCTGTCCGCTGCGCCGCGATTTCTCGCGGCAGCGGAGTTACGCCCCGGCGTTTCGCCTCCTCGCGCCACTCCCAAATGTGCGCGAGGACTTTTGCCTCCAGATCCCATGGCGGTAATCCGGCATAGTTGTGGTACTTACCCCACACAAATTCGAATACCACCACTTACGTGCTATGTAAATACAACAGTGACAGGAACTTATCATATCATCTACATAGACTAAGTGGGAAAAATACGTATTATTGAAGCTAACTCAAAAACTACCCATGCAAAGTTAGTAAAATTTATATGGACCACCTCTGAAGTATCTCAAAAAAACGTCAAAATCAATTCATAATTGGCGGAGTAATCGCGTAACAAACATACAAAAAAAAAACGACATACCGTCGAATCGAGAAGTTTTAGTCCTTTTTGAAGTTGGTTAAAAAGAGAGACTAATAGAGCTGACGGATTACGGAACACCCCTCAGTGAGACCATAAATATAACAGTCACAAGTATAACAATTCAATCTAAATTATTATATTTCACCAACGTGATCGTCGTTCGACGTTCGCTATCGATGCGACGTCGATCGTGTGGGACCCTAAAACAACCAAGTATGTATATTATCTTGAAAACATAGACGTAGTTCTTGTATGTGGAGTAAATACTCATGTTTATATTATAGCATTATGCTAAGGTACAAGGAGTATATTCGTTGTGTGCTTGACCATAATGGTTTAAGAAATGCAAATATTGATCGTCCACTTGTTTTGAATCTCGTTTAAATAAGGTCTATTTTTAGTTAATAATAAAGTCCATACGGAAAGTTTGCGGTCAGTCAATATTGTCATCTGCTTTGAATTTATTATGATGAGTACCAGCAGAAGTATGTCTACCTCTGGACAAATAATGTGGTTATTCTTGGTAGTCTATTGAACTTTTTAAGGCATTTGTCATTTGCTTGATAGGTAAGTATTCACCAAAGGTCGTGTAAGATTCTCCAAAATCTGTTTTTCCAGCGATATATCCTAATAATATTATTATTTCAAGCTGTTGAATTTCATTTTTGGTTAGTTGGAAGCCGACTCCTACACAGTAAAACACAGAAAAGGCAGATGACGCAGTTGTGTTGTCATCTCGGTGCACTCATGAATAGGTCCTCTCGCAGCCGTTTTAATTTCTAAACAAATGAACTAATGATAGTAAGTATATTGCATCCAAAATTCGCAAGAGGCACCGACAGTGACCGCCATAGTTGAAAGAATCTGAGTGAATGTTACATCACTGTATTGTTGATGATTCTAGAAACGAAGCAATGTATTGTTATGTTCATTCGGCATTGTTGACCCATGCGTTGTGGGACCATTGTTTCGGATCATTGCGACACTCATCTTAGTGATTCGGTTGGTATTTTCTCCTTTTTAGGGCAAACGCGTACTAAGACTTTTTATCGCGCGATTACTTTGTCGCAGAAATCTATAAAATAAAAATGAATTGCTGTTCGTTAGTCTCGCTAAAACTTGAGAACGGCTGGACCGATAAGGCTAATTTAAGTTTTGAAATATTTGTGGAGGTCGAGTGTAGGTTTAAACGGTGAGAAAATATGGCAAAACTGCGAGGAAAATAGTAAAAAAAACAATTTTATTTTCTCATACAAACTGTTCTTAGCTGTCGTTGCCATAAATCCTAACCAACAAAAAGTACTAGGCTTTAATGAATTCACGATAGTACCTATTTCAATAGGTAGGTAGGTACCGTAGGTAGGTAGGTAGGTAGGTTTGTAGCTAGGTAGATATGTAGGTAGGTAGGTGTGTAGGGAGGTAGGGTATGTAGATAGGTAGGGCAGGGTAGGTAGGGTCGGTAGGCAGGGTTATGATGGTAGGTAGGGTCGGTACCCTACCTGGGTAGGTAGGTTGGTAGGTAGGGTCGGTAGGTAGGGTTAGGTTGGTAGATAGGGTAGGTAGGTAGGGTTATGTTGGTAGGTAGGGCAGGTAGGTAGGTGCACCGTAGATAAGTACTTACTTAGTGCTACCCGTGCGAAGCCGAGCCGGTTAAAGCTAGTGTCTGATATTAATGAAATAACTGACTTGACAAACTGAAAACTTCGACTTGAAAAATTGACTTAAAAAATATAACAAACGCTATCCAAATTGAAGAAGTTGAAGAATTCAAATTGCTAGGTATTACATTAGACTCTCATTTAAATTGGAAAAAACATGTCGAAAAAACTAAAACCAAACTGTCACAATTTTCATATGGACTTAGCGTGCTAAAATCGAACACAAAAACCCACTATGCTCTCACTGCATACTACGCATATGCCTACGCGTGGCTACGCTACAGCATCATCATGTGGGGACATAGTGTAGATGCGAATGACTTATTCATAGCACAAAAGAAATGCATGCGAATATTATTCCAAATAAAACCTAGAGATAGCTGCAAACCCCACTTTATTAAAGAAAAAATGTTAACTCTGCCCTGCTTTTATATATTAGAAATAGCCACTTTTGTTAAGAAAAACATAAAACTGTTTAATTTTGATAAAAACGAGCGCCGCAAAACTAAGTTAATACTACCCGCACCTCGACTACAAATGTATAAAAATAGCCCAGAATATCGTAGCATACAGATATATAATAAATTACCTGAAAATATACGGTCCACGAGAACAGTATGTGTATTTAAAGCTAGGCTAAAGTCATTTCTCTTGGAAAAGTGCTATTATAGTATTAAAGAATTTATGGAAGATAAAATGTTAAAATAGAATTAAAAAATATATATCATGTGTTCATTTTATTATAGGTTCTTTTGTATGTAAATACTATTTGTGATTATTTGTTATTTATATGACAGGTTTTCGTTTAATTGGTGAATTATTTAAATTTTTGACATTCGAAAAAAATTTGGTACGACATTTTAAATATCGAATGGTGTATTTTTATTTTTTTCATGTTGACATTATATTTGTGATTTTATTCATTTGATTTGACATAGTGATGATATATTTATGATTTTATATTTTTTCTATTTATTAATAATCAAGCTATGTTTGGTTTATTTAACTAATTTTCATTAATTAATTTAAACTTTAACATACTCAGACAATTGTTATTAAGTAAATGAAGTGAAATGTTAGATATAAATTTAATTAATTTAATATTTAATTCCTAATGATATTTATGTGATATTGGATAAATCTAGATACCTCTTCTGCAATATTAGTTTTAAGTTATTTTGCTGCGCCCTAACAGGGTCATGTACTCACTAGTTTAAGCTTAGCGTGTGAAATTGGTTGTGTACATTGTGCATTAAATTAAATAAATAAATAAATAAACTATCTGTGAAAATTTCAACTGTCTACCTATTACGGTTCATGAGATACAGTCCGCTGACAGATGGATCGACGGACGGACAGGTTGAGGCTTAGTAGTTGGGTTTCGTTTGGGACCCTTTGGGTACGGAACCCTAGAAACTAAGACAGGAGGAGGATAAGTAGTAAGTTGTATATTTGAGAAATTGCCGTAAGCGTTGATACCAATGTAAATATTGTATTTCTAGAGAAGGCGCACAGTGTGAAGACCAAGGTTGTGGTGGCCGACTTCAGTAAGGGCGCTGAGGTGTACCCGCACATCGAGGAGGAACTCAAAGACATACCTGTCGGAATACTAGGTAAGAACCCTGTTATTTTTAGCTAGTACCTAATGCTTATACGTTCCATGTAAAAAGGAGCGAGTGAGTCATCAACCTGGCATAAATTCTGGCGCCGGAATTCTACAGAGAATTTACTAATGAAAAAAAAATACAATAACACTTTTCGCTATACGGAGTCGAATACAAGAAGGACCCGTTCGCTTGCGACCACTACTTACTTACTCATAACATTTATTAAAAAACTAGCACTATACCAAAAATATACAGGTTATTGGTACCTAATACGTCGGCAATCTATTAAGGGGATGTAGGATCAAGTCATTTACAACCAAATGACCTCTTAAAACTCCTATGCAAATGTCAACCATTTTCAAGTATGTTGCATTTTATATTTTTACTAGCTGTGCCGTGCGGTTTCACCCGCATAAATTTCGATCCCGTGGGAATATCGGGATAAAAATAATGGTCTACCCATGTGCCAAATTTCATCCAAATCCGTTTAGCCGTTTTAGCGTGAAAACGTAACAAACAAACACACCTTCGCATTTATAATATTACTAGCCGTTGCCCGCGACTTCGTCTGCGATCCAGGATGAAAAGTCTATGTCCTTCTCCAGCACATGGTCTACCCTTGTGGCAAATTTCATCCAAATCCGTTCAGCCATTTTAGCATGAAAGCGTAACAAACAAACTTACTTTCGCTTATTAGTTAAGAAGTTAGGATTAAGTTAAAATGTCATTCATTTTAAAATATAAAATTACTCGAAAATGATTGATATTTGCATAGGGATTGCAAATATCAATCAAATGACCTCAATGAATCAATAAAATCAATGAATCACCTACATCCCCTTAATAGATTGCCGATATATAAAGAAAATACCTACTTTTATTTGCGTTGACGTGATGACGTCGACCGGTGCAGCATCCAATGAGATATAAAAAATAAAATAAAAACAAAAACAATAGGTACTTAATTCTAAAACTCACGTCTTTTTTGTCGTGGGGGTAGGCAGAAAATAAAGAAAGCCACCTGCTACGATCCTAATATACTCCTTTTGCTTCGTTTACGTTCATACATCGGCCAATCTATTCAGTAAAAATCTCGCCGTGAAAACTTAAGGTATCCGTACCCCACCGCAGGAGGCAACTGCAGGCGACCTGTCGCCGCGACACGACTGGTTTCTATGAATTTCTATGAAATACCTTCCGTAGCTAGCGACACTTCGTTGGCAGCTACGGGCGAGTGACAGGCGACACGTGCAGCCCTACCGCAGACCAGTAGTGCCGCCAATGCTCGAGCGATTACACGCTTTTCTGTCTTCTATCTACTGACTGGAATACGGGCTGCTGCCGCCTGCCGGGTCGGGCTCGGGGAATCATGTCTGCAGCGACATGACGCCGCGACGTGTCGTCGCGACATGACGCCGCGACACGTCGCGTGTAGTTGCTGCCTGCGGTCGGGTACGGAATGGTACCTGAGCTGTTATTCCAACGCTAGGGATACAACACACTGTTGACGCGCACGAGATTACGTCTGACGCAATACACGCGCGCCGGTTGCGAGTACTACGCACCTGACCTTTGTGAAGCACACGCATAAGATTATCAAATCAAAACATATTTCTATTTAAATTCCAGTCAACAATGTGGGTACCCAGTACGACTACCCGATGCCTCTGTGCGAGATCACTGCCTCCAAGTCGTGGGAGATCATCAACGTGAACGTGGGTGCCGTCACCGCCATGAGCCGGCTGGTGCTGCCGGCCATGGTGCAGCGGGGCCGTGGGGCTGTGGTCAACGTGTCTTCAGGGTCGGAACTGCAGCCTCTGCCGCTGATGACGGTCTACGCTGCTACTAAGGTATGTTGTCATAGATTTTAAGGGTATATACTTCCCAATGATTTGCTGGATCTTGGAGACCAATAGACACAGTAAATCTATTTAAAAAATGATGAGGTCTTCTGGCTGTTTATGCCTCCAAGACCTCTTCAATGCATGATCTATACTTAAGTTTTTTTAGAAATCTCTTAAATTCACCCAAAGTTTATCTGTAGAAGATTTCATTTAGCCTTCACTAAGACCGCAAATAGGCGCGACGCGACTCTAATAAAACAATTTCTAAGAAAACTTCACGGTGGAACAATTACCGGTGTCGCGTCGCGCGACATTTAAGTCGCGCTAGTCTACACTATCCTTTAAGCCTCGTACAGACAAAGACAGGCAGAATAAATTATTATTCTCGATCAATTTATTCACACTAGCAATACACACACTGTAGGTACACGAAACAACTATTCGGAATGCGGGACAGTTTCTAAATGTGTTCACTGCTTGACCGCTACCGTCGAAGTCTGCTTAGCTCCGGCCGGTCCGAGCGTTATGTTGTAGACTCTGTCGAGCGCCGCTAGGCGGCGCTGGCTTCCCGATTAGTCAACTCAGTAACATATTTCCGAAATACATATAAACCTGCTGCTACCTACCTTTTTACGTTCAAAATCGGAATATAAATATTTTATTTCTCATTAGCTTCAACCCGTGACCACGTCCGCGTGAGAATATCCTATACTTCGCCCCATTACTTCGTTTTCGTTTAAATTTCTTTCAGACTTTCTTTCATTTTGCTCAGCTCCCAAGGGTCTGATCGATCGATCCGTGCGGCTGTTATTAATTAGCCACAAGATTTTCTATACTAGTAGGTATGATAGTAAGTAATTTAATGCGCTTTTATGTATGTATTATTTCTTTAACAAGTCTCCTGTCTTTTACCAGGCGTACGTCCGCAGCTTCACCTTCGCCATTCGCGAAGAGTATGCTCCCAAAGGCATCTACATCCAGCACTTGGCCCCTCTGTTCGTCTCCACCAAGATCAACGCGTTCTCCCAGCGCCTGATGGAGGGCAACCTGCTGGTGCCTGACGCGGCGACGTACGCTCGACACGCCGTGTCCACGCTGGGCAGGCAGCACAACACTACGGGCTACTGGTTGCATGGGATACAGGTAGATATATTTCTCTAGAAATTTCACTTATCCTCTATAGAAAAGGGAGGATCCTCTGACACAACACCCACACGGGTGTTGTGTCTGGTGGGCAACTGCACAATGATTGATGTCTGGACGTTATTTAAATGCTGATCGCGCGGTAAACCCTGCTTGCGCGATGCAGGATTTCGCGTGACGTCAGTGTGATGCGTAGTTCACATGTGGCGTTGTAGATGCCGCCACATCACTCCCCTCTGGAGACTGGAGGTCGATAGTGGGCTGAGTCTTTTATCTTGCGATCTACGTATGAGGTATGGCAGTGACAATATACTACGGTTTCTGATTAGCACTATCAAAATTTGCAACATACTCTAAAAACTAAAATCGTCACTAAAATTTCAGCCGAAAGACGTCCACGGTTTAAACTCAAAGCATTTATATCAAATAAACAAATTACAGGCATCTTTGAATAATCAAGGGGTCAGTCAGAAAGATGAATCTAGTTGTCCATTCCAAAGCGTAGTAGGTACCTATGGGGAAGAACGGGTAAGAAACTCTACGGACAGAAACAGCTGGACCTGGGCCTCCCCCAAGCGTCGCCACATCGACCGGTCCTGTGCATGTTAAAATTGATCATATAGGTAGGTATCTTATTTTTTATTCTGTTTTTCAGTACTTCTTCATCAAAGTGGCTCCAGTATGGATCAGGACCAAGCTCGGCATGCAGATCAACGAACAGTTCCGACAGGAGTATCTCCAGAACGCTAAGATAAAGACTAACTGAGCATCATATCACCAGCACCACAATTACATAACACACCAAGACTTTCAATCACAATCCGAGGTTTTTGAAAGAAATTCCTAATCCATTGCTTGACAGGTCTGAAAAATTCGTCCACTTAGCAACGTAAATAACGCAAATTTTACCTCGCAGGAACCAGTCAGAAATTACTTACCAAACCACTTCATCATTCCAAGATCTGGTGGCTAATGGAATTTCAAAGAACTAGTGAATACATATTTAAACTCACGGGGGTAGGCAGAAACTACAGAACGCCACCTGCCACGATCCTTACATACTCCTTTTGCCTCGTTTACGTTCATACATCAGCGGCCGTATTATGACGTATTAATGCCACTATTATTCCAGTGTGAGTGAGAGACGGAACTATACAAAGCCGCTAGCACCATCCTTTTTTCGCAGTGGAATAATGATGACATTAATACTTCATAATAAGGCCCCTCGTCATACACGCTCGCCGGTCATACGGCACGCGAGTACTACGCACCTGTCCTGTCTGAAAAAGATCACCAATAGTCAGTATATGTCCTCTTATGGCGTCCCCGCCCGGCGTCTCCACTCACATCTGCCTTGTAAATACCTTTTGTTATTCGCCTTTCATTCATCCTCTCAACATGACCAAACCATCTCAGCATACTAGTGTATATAATCTGTGGTTAATGCAGAAATAAATGTAATATTTTGTATATGTGGATGAGTGTTAATTGTGATATTATTAAGTGTATTTTTTTATAGATGATAATAAATAAAATACTTAAAAATGTAATTTGTTTAATTTTGTGAATTTTTTGTCGTTGATACGAAAAAAAGAAGGGGGAATAATGGGAAGGGGGGGGGGATATTTTTAATATCCTGAAAACGTACTAAGGGTGAATTCGAATTCACCCAGAGATACCTATATATCGTAATTCACCAATCCTTATCCTTACATATTATAAAACAAAGTCCGTCGCCGCGTCTATCTGTCTGAACGCGAGAAACTCAAAAACTACTGAACGGACTTTCAAACGGTTTTCACCAATGGACGGAGTGATTTTCATGAGGAAGGTTTTGGTGCATAATTCATTCAAACGGTTTTGTGTAAATTTGCTGAAATATGACGATTATTGTTGAATATGTCGGAAAAAATCATGACGAGTAAACCGTGAGAGATAAATAAAATTTATGTACTACAGGTTACAACACATTTAAAAAAGTTCAACAATAAAGTCTACGATGGCATAATATGTCTATCTTATAAGGATGACCCACAATAATCATTTTCATCTTTCAGAATTGGATAAAAATTTCATTGTTATTTCCGAAGCTATTTTGCTATTATTTATCCTTATCCAATAAAATATGTTATTTAAATTGGGAAAACTTGGCTAACAAATCCAGTGGAATGACTAAAGAGGTCAATGATACATAGATAAACAAGCAGGAAAAAGAAAAAGAAAAACGCCAGAGATACCTTGATAACATAACTAAACATGATTAAAAATAACTGTGTGATTTATTTTTTTAAAGACGCTTTTTAATAAAGCTGGGAAAAAATTATCGGGCGCGTCCGTAAGCCGCGACTGTCAGCCGCGGCTTATTGGTATCTGTATAGTACATTTAGTACTACACTGTGCAAACTATCGGTCGTAAGTCGCAGACGGGACCTTCAGCCGTCCTTGAGCGTTCGGACGTCTGATAGAAATCTGGCCAGCTGGAGCTGGGAACAACGTGCACACTCATCGGTCGCGACCCCAGACTACATAGAGTGGTCGCGACTGTCAGCCGCGACTTACGGACGCGTTCGATAGTTTGTTCCCAGCTTAACTGTCAACGTTTATTATTTGATTTGTCAATTTGAAACTTTCTAGAACTGGAAAAAAATGCTATTCTCTTTATAAGGAAAGAAATGGGAACAAGATAAAAATGAGATCTGTGAGTGGAATCCAAATATTCGAATAGAATCATATTTAGTGGAATTTATTGTTTTGTTGATTGCGACGTCAATCGCCATGTAATCGAGTCCGACTACAGATAGTGAAGTCCGACTTTACGCGGGTGTGGTCCACTTTAGAACAAATACTACTCCTAATAAGTACTGGAAAGGCAGGCATTGATCCTATAACCTACTAGTAGCTTTCGCCCGCGTGGTGGTCATAAATTATCCCACGGGAACGTACTACCTACCGGGATAAAAGTACCCTATGTGTTAATCCAGGTTATAAACTATCTGTGTGCCAAATTTCATCCAAATCCGTTCAGCCGTTTAAGCGTGATTGAGCGCGAATGCGAATGTGAGATTATTTGTTTGTTTGTTACGCTTTCATGGTTAAACGGCTGAACAGATTTTGATGAACCCTGAGGAATGACATAGGTTACTATTATCGACATACCAAGCGGGCGAAGCCGCGAATATGATCATCATGCTACCTCACTGTGCATTTCAGTCAAAAGATGTAATTCGCTTCCCCGTTCGGGTAGTGTTTAAAATTATTGTAGTCACATTGATATAGCCAGCACCCTAATAGCGTTACACACTTTCAATCACAATCCAAGAGTTTTGAAGGATACTGCTAATCCATTGCTTCATAGGTTTGAAAAATTCGTCTGTTCAACAACGTAAATAACGCAATGAATGAATATGAACTGTCAAAATGAAACCCATGCGATCAATTGTCATTATATGTGTTGTACGCAATTACCCCGCTGGTCTAAAACCAGTAGCAACGCCAAGGAACGGGTCCATAGACCTTTTGTTTTAACAATGACCAGGGCTTCTGGTGGAATCAGCCAGCAGGCAGCCTGATAAGCAGCCGGGCTAGCAGCCGGACTGCGAGTCACAGCAGCCACCTCAGTCGTGTGTGCCTCGGCCAGCCCCGGGAGCTGGAGTTCCAGTACTTCATACGGCAGACGGAGGTATTGAAACTGTTAGGTGAAAGCGTCAGCTAGTTTAAGGGGGATGCGATAAGGTAGCCCGCGAAATTCAAAATTTCTTACGTTTTTTGCAATTTGCAGGACATTATCAGGTTATATTTTGATCTAACCATGTTTCGCGACCATAACAAATACATATTTATAGAAACATAATCATTAACATTTGAATTTCACTGGCTACCTTTGCGCATACCTCACTCAAGGTTGTTCAAGAGCTTGTCGAAATCCCCATGTTTGAAACATATATTTGCGAACAAAACATACATTAGGTATAATAAGAAACGTAAAAAAACGTAAAGTTTTATCAAGAGGTTTCCACCACCATGTTGCAACAACACTGCACGTCACCTTTTCAACAAAAAAGATACAAATAATTATATTATTGCCACGTTTTTAGACGGTCTATCCGCCATGGTGGACCCGCCACGGTGCCACCGAGTGGTTCCGCAACCTACCTGACGACCACCTGTGGAACTGGTACATCTGCGCCTGCGTGCTCCTGGGAGCCGTGTTCACTCTCGCACAGTTCGAAGGCATCTACGTCAACATCGTCGACGCTGCCTACAACATCTCTTACGCCATCCACATTTTCGCGATTGGGTACTTTATTATTACCGAAATGGAGCACACTCGTATCACATGTGGGATTGTTCGTTAGTATAATTTTAGTCCGAGATATGTTCGTCACTATGCTGTAACAAAAAGCCAACATTCACTCGAATTGTTGTTTTTTGTAACAAGTGGAAACGCTGCTTTATTTTCTTAAAAACGTGACTATGAAACATTACGTTAGTCATGAGTAGTCATGTTAATTTGTTATCGTCTTAACTTAGAATTGCAGCTTTCATAAAGTTTCTAACGCAGGACGCGGAAATTAGGTGTAGAGTAGGTGCAATGCTAGAAAGAGCAAGTCGTTGTGGCGTAGCTTGAGGAGGCCAAATTCCAATAGTGAACGTCTTTCGGCAGATTGATGAAGTTGTATTATTTTATCTGGCCTCGAAATATTGACATTCAATAACGTTGCTCCTTACTGTCCGTGTTTCCAGTTGGTCTCCTCGTGGACATCGCCACGTTCGCGCACTACGCTGAGAGTATGCACCCTAACTTTAAGCTCGGTGTCTACTACGTGCGGTTCCACAGACCTTTTAGATATCTTTGTAAGTTCCATTACAAGTCTATATCCACTCCATGCCTGGCAAAATATTGTCGCAGTAACGAGGCGGCGGTTGCTGAGACGTACCCATTGGAACACCATGTCGAAAATTACGTGTACGTCTCGTCATCATCTGCCTAGCCTTCCAGTCTTACCGGATGCAGCTGAATACCAGTATCTTACATGGAACGACTGCCTATCTGACCTCCAAAACCCAGTTAATAGGTTACACGAAACTCCTGGCAAGACTGGTGTTTAGACTTTTAGGCTTCTGACTACCCGTAATGACTGCCAAAGATCTACGAATGACAGCCGGGACCAACAGCTTAACGTGCTTTCCGAGGCACGGGGTCTCGGTTTGTAATGGTTGGTCAATCAATCATCCACGGACCGACCTCTGCAACCGTTGCTTAACCTCAAATATCCACCCGTGCGGCTGTTATTATTGAGCCCCAGTTCTACGTACGTTCGAAATGCAAATTAGGTTGTTGCCGTATTTCGGCACTGATGTTGTTAACGCTTCCGCCGTGACCCTGATACCCTAATTACGTAATACACGATCAATCGGAATTTAAATCGTTTTGAAACAAATTGCTAATCCATTACTACATACGTTCGAAAAAAAAATCTGCTCAACAACGCAATGTTGTTCAACTATAAAAATGACACAAAGTCGTAATCGTTTACGAAAATGTGTTGTGTATTATTAGATAGCTGGTTTATGGTGCTGATAATGACGTAGTCACAACGTGACAGTAACGGAAATTTGAACTGTAGTAGAAAGCAGTATCTAGTTGAATTTGACTTATCTTTTTTTGATTGATAAAAAAAAAAACAAACATAATATGCAAATTCCCTATTTTATTTAAAAGCATTGCAAGCGTGAACACGCACTTCCGTTGCGTATTTTCCGTAGATATTTCGTAAACTCGCAAGACTTATGTATTTTAAAGTGAACAAACGTTTCCAGGGACTCTGAACGACTACAATCTGAAAGGCAGCATACTGGGAACTGCTATGAAGTACTGCTACATCTTCACAGTGTTGAAAATCTCTTTTGCTTATATTTGGCAGCATGTCGACAGGGTTTGTACTTATTTCATTGTCGTTAATAATACCAGCCTATTATTGTCCCACTGTAGAGCCAAGGTCACGGTCTCTTCTCTTATAGAGAAGGCATGAGCATTGATCACCACGCTTGCACAAGGCGCGTTGGCGAATTTTAGACTTGTATTAATTACTGCATCTGTCCGGGACTTGTCCGCGTAAAATTTCGATCCCCGAGGCCCCGACCCACCCATCGGCCTCCCTGGCTATTATTTCGTTTCTGTTTAGATAAGTAGCGTGATGTTTTAAATCCGCAAAAAAACTATTTTCAATTTTATTAACTATTTTTAATTCGAAGTTACTTGTTAGTTTTTTTATGCCGCCGGTACCTCCAAAAAGTGTCACTTCTACAACTTTTGACAAGTGTCGACAAAATTACCACAGATCGTGAAGTATAATCAATAGTTTATCACGTAGCAGGCGCCATCTAGCGCCGCCAGGAAAAAGCGTGAGAGTACTGTGCGCCATCTAGCTGCTACGAGTCGCACTAATATGGTGAAGTGCGCAGCCTGCGGAAGGTTTCTGTCAGCAAAAGGGGGCGCTACGTGTGGCAACTCGGCGTGCCACAATAGGTACCACCTCGCTTGCTTGTTGTTGCCAGAGGCAACGCAGATAAGCAGCGACTGGCTGTGCCCTGAGTGCAGGAGAAAGTTGCCTAGGGGTGATAACAGTGCCACACCTGTCAAGGATCTGGGCAGTGGTCCCCCAGTAATACCAGCAGCGGCGTCGGCACCGGCAGCGGCCCCTATTGAGGCAGCGTCGCGAACCAAAGCAGCTCGTCATTCGGCAGCATCGGCAGCGGTAGCAGCTCCGGTTGTAGTACCAGTCCAGGGCGCTATGATCAGGTCGCCTGTTGCGGTGGCTGCGGTGGCTGGGGCATTGTCTCGGGCTGGGAGCGAACAAACTACGGATGGGGAGCCCTCGCCAGATACTCAGCTGACCCTCCGTGAAGAAATAAGGCTCTTCCGATCCGAGCTGCGGGAGGTTCGGGATGAAATGAGAGAGTTTCGTCGCGAGATGGCCGGCCTAAACACGTCGATGGGAGTTTGTACCGAGCGGGTTGACAGCCTTGAGGCCAGGATTGAAGCGCTTGAAAGTAGGCAAACTGCTGCAGTGCCAGACGGCAAAGTGGGCCAGCTGGAGCAGGTAGTGCTAAAGTTGCAGCTTGACCTCAACGACCGCGAGCAGGAGTTACTTGGCTCAGACTTGGAGATCGCCAACATCCCGGAGACTCGTGGTGAAAACGTGTTGCACACCGTAGGCCTGGTGGCGGCAAAACTGGGGGTGACTATCGACGAGCGGGACATAGTGTTCGCGCAACGGGTGGGCCTGCGAGCTGAACGAGAGCTGCAGACGAGCTCTACGGGCGGCGCGAGTCCCGTCGGCGGAGTGAGCCCAGTGGGAGCAGAGGCGGCTACAGCGCGCGGGCGGCGCATCGTGGTGCGCCTGACGCGGCGCGCACTGCGCGACGACCTGCTGCAGAGCGCGCGCGTGCGGCGCGGTGCCACCACCGCGGACCTAGGGCTCCCCGCACCTTCGCGTCGCTTCTACCTTAATGAGCGGCTGACTAGAACAAACAAGCATTTGTTTTACCGTGTGCGTGAAGCTGCCAGCCGTCTAGGGTGGAGGTTTACGTGGACGAAGTTCGGCCGCATTCTGGCTAAGCAGGGTGATGGCAAGCCTACCCACTGTATCCGCTCAGAGGAGGACCTTTTGCGTGTTTTTGGTTGTGAGGGGTCTACGGCAAAGGATGTTTAATTGCATAGCCCCTGGCAATCACCGTATTGGTTTAAAAAATGTAACTCTAAAAGTTAACTTCTTTTTATTTGTTTTGTTTTCAGTTCGATATTTGTTCGCGGTTACAAATATTCACTAAAAAATTAAAAGGTTAGAAACTACGTATAGCGACTGGACCCCCTGAACACAGTATTTTACTTCGTTTTACAGTGCTTTATAACACGGTTTTAAACGTAATGCCGGAAACCCTCCCGGAGGGTTCACTTCCAATTTGTATGGCGGCATGGCGTATGAGTTCTATGAAAATGGGTGGAGTCGAAAGTGTTAAAATCCGACGAGTAGTATTTTTATTTTTATTTTTTCATTTCCAGATATTAGCGCGTTCAAAAAAACGAACAAACAAACCCTTCAGCTTTATTATATCGCATCCGATGTATTCCTTCACCGATTTTAGTGACGTCCAAGATAAACTTAGAAAGTACATAAATAAGAATTGAAAAAGTCACATTGGTACTTCCCGGATTTCAACCCACAACCTCGTGCACGAGAGGCGAGGCCTTAAACACTGGGTCATCACTAAGATAAACTTAGAAAGTGTATAGAGTAGCGGCATTGTATCACTATCGATTATAGTGCCGTAGTGATACAATAGCGGGCACAGCTAGCTACATATCTACATATAATATTTTATTTACTAGAGGCAGTAGAGGTTTTGTCTAAATTCGGACATTGTTGTTTTTTTTGTGTTTTTCTGAAGTTGTCAATAAAAATGCTTTTTTTTTCATTTAGATAACTCCTGCGTACTATATACCGGATGAAGATTCGCGAAGGAAGCTAGAGCAGTTAGAAAGGAACGATCCACACAATCCAGTCGGCTTCCTTACAGCTTTCTACATCATTAGCAAGATGTTCATACCTGTGGGGTAATTTTTGAAGTGAAAACTTCTTTAGCGGCGTTGTGCACTTTTTTGTGATGGGTAAAAAATGTTAAACTCGCGTCAGGACACGTGACCTGATCGTAAGACGGAGGGAGAGTAGACCGCAACGTTAATATTCAAGTTTTCACTTCTGCCGGCACTCCCGGAGTGCAACCCGTTGTTTTTTTTTTACATTTGGTACAAAACCTGCGCCCAATGGTGTTTCCCATTGGCCCCCACTGAACCCCTTTAACGGATGAATTTTCGAAAATCCTTTCTTAATTCAACAACTACACACATAACATCACATTACGCCTGTATTCCCGGAAGGGTTAGGCAGAGGTGTACCTATAGTACACCCACATTTCGCCAGATAAGTTTAAGTCCCATGTAATAGGGGGCAACCCTATTGCCACCAACCGGGCACAAATCCGGACTCAGGGCTGCCACTGAGCAATTCCAGAACTCAACAACTCTGTGCAAAATTTCATGCTTCTTGACCAAGCGGTTGCTAACCAAGCTGTACGTTGTCTGTTGGATTCTTAAGTCAGATATTTAGGATTTTTATTAAGTAGATTTTTGGAACGAACTTCTTTAACGCGGTTTGCAGTTGGAGTAAACTTCAGAAATCGTCACGTAACGAACAACTGTTATGCCCGAAAAAGTCAGTTTCATTAATGTGATTAACCGTCTTATTCATAAACGTTGCTTAACTTGTAAGTAGGGTAGCCACCACTGGTTAGTCTAAATCCAGGAGAAAAAAAGGGCAATTTTTTTAAACTTTTTATTTTATTTTGAACTTATAATTTTCCATTTGAACTTAGCGACTTCAAAATATCTAGGCTTGAACAAAATATTTTTAAAAATTCGCTTATTAAAATTGATAAACGTGTGGATTTCTGCCTTGACATATTCTTCACATAAGCGGTTTCTTCCTTTTGTCCATATATCGAATACTTTACTAAAAACACGCTCGCAGGCGCCGTTTTTAATACAAGTATGTACAAAAACGTTTGACACAGGCATGGAAAAAAAGGTAGTTTCGAGTGTCGCGAGTTTGCGACTGCATCATCCAGTAACGCGCTACCGCGCGGTCGTTTGATTATCGCCGCTGTCAATTACTCTGGGAGATTTAAATTTTCATTGCTGAATTCCGGGAGACTCCCGGAATTCCGGGAGAGGTGCTAACCCTACTTGTAAGCAGCACTTTAAGCAGTGGTTAAAAATATTTTGTATTCATAAACGCTGTTTAGAGTTTTTGAACTGTTTTAACAGTTATTTCAGTCGTTTTTGTAGTGAACTTTTTGAACAAGATGTAGATGATTTAAATGGATTTAGGCGACATCGTACAAAATGTTATAAGCCTAAGTTTAATGGTAGAGTACGATGATGTGGAGGTGGAGTTTCGTACAAAGTACAGGTTTTTCAAAGAAATTATGACGAAAATAATTAATCTCGTGAAAGATGACATTTTAATTTTTGCCTATTGGCTCAGATTCGTGCCTGCTTACGTATTTTTGTAACTATTTTAACCAAACATTTTTGGATCCCCGAGCCCCGTGTGAGTATTATCGGGCCGAAAATCAAACGAAATGTTGGACTTGCTCTGGATAAATGATAAATTTTTGGCAGAGTAGTAAATCTCAAAAGTATTATTTTGTCGGCCATGTTAATAACAACTAGGCATGATCCTTTCCTATCAGTAGCACAGGTGAGTGGTGTAGTGGTTTCTTCAGATAGTCTGCGATTTTACCATTTCACCGCAATAAGTAACATTCCTTGTTTCCTTAGAGCCGCAATCTATCCTGACAATGACGTGGAACGCATCGTATGTCTCTTCATCATGATGACTGGCTGCCTGATGGTGACCGGCGCGGCCGTAGCCTCGCTTGCCCTCATCATCAGCCTTTACATGAGGCCTGAGGAAACCTTCCGCTCGAGATACAGGCTCATGATGAAGGAAATGGTGAGGATACCAGGGTTACATATTAAAGTGTTGAAAGCTCTCGGGGTTTTGGACCTGGATCGGTGCTGGGCGGAGCGTAGACTTTATCAGTCAAGACCTTCATAGTCTGTCAGTTTAAGTTATTTATGGGGCATACCCGAATGTCCTGTCTTTGGTATTGTTCGTCGAATCGTTGAACTCCTTAAGTTCTGAGTTGAGCTGCACGGCTACTGACAAATGCGTGCAGTGACTGGAGAGGTCCACTCAATCTGTCTGGTTCCTTCCTTAAAAGACCATTTCAGACACCAATCTACATGGTCTTCACACTCTGACCAAGATTATGTGGACTATGGACTTTAAAAGAGACTGTGACCTCTGAGTTTGTTGTTTCGGTTTTTCTTCTCAGAGTAGTCAGATAAGAAACGCCGACATAATCTAGTTATAAAAATATGATTGATGTGTAAAAGTGTTTGTACAAACATACAGAAATAAAATCATTATTTATCACTTATCAATTACAAGAAATTCTGCTGAAAAAAAAATCAAATTGAAATTACCTTTGTGCTCTTTATCTTTATGTAATTTTCTTTGTCCTCTGTGCATAAATAAATAGAAATTGGTATACCCAACCCTTTTATCCTTTCGCTAAGCTTGGGTTTTGTCAAAAGGCATTGCCGTCATATAACACCACAAAATGACGACCGTCTTTATAGACAGCATATTTTAGCGACCGTTATTGTTTTACAGTCGCTGTATGAAGGCACCGCTTTCTTAGGTAAAGCTGTATTCCTAAGAAAGCGGTGTACGGTCACACAATAACGGCAGTCCAAATACAGAGTATTTTTTGACACCTTAATAAGTGATACTGGTGAAAATGACAGAATTTCATGACGGCACCGCTTTCTTAGAAAACCAAGGTTTAACTGAAATTTTAAAGATAGCTACGTAATTTCTGTGTCCTTATATTTTAGTCTGACACGCACGTCCCTGCGAATCTTCGCGCGAAGGTGAAGACGTTCTACAAGATGTACTGGCACAGACAACGAGGAGTGTCGGAGACGCAGCTGCTGCCCACATTTCCGCCGACGCTGCCCGCTGCCATCAATCTCGATATCTATTTTGAAGCTACGCAGAAAGTTAGAGGATATTAAAAGTGGTTATATACCTATACTTACAAGATTATTGTGTTGTCCCCCTGCAGGGCAAAGGCCTCTTCTCATACAGAGAAGGCACGAGCATTGATCACCACGCTTGCGCAAGACGGGCTGGTATTGCAGGCGTATATTTACTTATAAGTCCAGGTTTCCTCACGATGTTTTCCTTCACCGATATCAGTAGTTAATCTTCCTCATTATAATCAGCCTATAATGTCCCCACTGCTTGGACACAGGCCTAATCCATCCCGCGGGTCCAGTGCGGGTTGTTAGATGTCACATGGCTCCGAATTTTTGGTTCTATTATATGCCGGCTTCATCACGATGTTTTCCTTCACCCGTGGCAATATCGGGATAAAAAGTATCCTATGTATTATTCCAGGTTATAAACTATCTGTGTGCTAAATTTCATCCTAAATCCGTTCAGTAGTTTTTGCGTGAAAGAGTAACGAACATTCATCCATCCTCACAAACTTGCGCGTTTATAATCATATTAGTAGTATAAACCTTAAGAAATGTCAGAAACTAGGTGCACGGTTACAAGTTGGTCGTTTCCTATGAAGAAGAGCCAGCAAGAAACTCCTACTAACTAATTGGCTTCTACAATGACAGTGTTAATGGAATGGGAGGACAGTGTGGGCCTGTCATCAAGTACCAGGTACTACAGAAAAAGTATAATGGCCAACAAATCGAAATATCTATGAGTATACATGGCCTACAACGTCAATATACAGGATGTATCTGAAAGGTGTGGTCAAATTTAAGGGTGTGGTACAATCCATCAAACTGAACAGCTTTCTCCATGGAACCGACATCGAAATCGTGAAAAAAATATCAACCGTCCCATAAAAAACTTCAATACCTACTAGATTTAAATGTATGGGATGACCGATATTTTTTTCGTGATTTCGATGTTTGTACCACTGACCACACCTTTCTGATACATCCTGTATAAGATAAATAAAATAGTAATTTTATAAAAACCAAATTATTGAAAGAAACCCTCTAAACCCTGTTTCAGGCTCGAATTCTCCGAGACCTTTCTCTTCAGATGCTGTCGGAGCTCGCGAAGAATATGCAGACCATACACTTCATCCCTGGAGACGCTATCATCAAGCGTGGCTCCAAGAAGTGCAAGATCATTTTCATCACTTATGGAGATGTTGAAGTAAGTTACAACTTTTCTACCATTCCATATGTTTAAAAAAAGAAATGGACAACAATGTCTTATTCGCGTTTTTCATCCCGAATTTTCCGTAGCAGCCCGAAGTCTGGAGTGCCCAATTAATGGCAATGGGCTCGCTTCGTTTCCTACGGGACGCCTATCAGTCAACTCACGAGCATTACCTTACAATTAATGCAAGATTCAAAAGCGATTTGAGAATGTGAGAACTATTTTTATATATATATTTTTTTTTTCATTTCTTTCTTTTTTTTCTTTCTCAGTTAGCTTTAATGATGGTCTGGCAGTTTGAGTATTTTATGCGGCCTACCCAAATGTCCTTTCTTTGGTATTGTTCGTCGAGCGGAGCTCCTTAAGTTCCGAGTTGAGCTCCACGATTACTGACAAATGCTTGCACTGACTGGACAGGTCCACTCACATATGTGTGGTCCTTTTCTCAAAAGACTATTTTATACACTAATCTACATGTTCCTCGTATGGCCTGACCAAGATTATGTCTGGACTTTAAAAGAGACTGTGACGTCTGAGTTCGTTTCGGCCTTTCTTCTCAGAGTATGTGTGATTAACTCAAGACAATGTTTAAATGTTCTTTCTCCAGAATTAGCTTACTTACTGACAGGTTATATGAGTTTATATAATTGTTTATAATTTTACTAATTTTACTTTATTTATTGTTGACATAATCTACTCATTACAATGTTTTTTTTTTATGAGTTGTATTGCAATATGTGGTTAGCTAGCGACCTCGATAATTTTTTAATTTACCTCAATGGTCCTAGTTTATCAATTATAACTTCTAGTTACAGCTATATGTAAGCGGGCACGCCCTTTATGTCTGGCGGCTTTTATTTATATATTGTTTTCGTTAAGTTATTTTTATTTCTGCTTGAGTATAGTTCTCGATGTTTTTGGTTGGTATACTGGCGTGTGCTAGCTGTCATATGGCTATTAATTTTATAATTTAAATTATGTTTTGTGTTGCGTAATGTAAATATCATTTTGCATACTATTATATAGAATCTTTTTTACTGAACAGACAGCTGTGCTGCTGGGGAGTTTGTTGCGCCACTTCTTCTTCCCAGCTATTAAAGCACTAGGAAGTGGTGAAGGGTGGGCGTTTTGGGGGACTGTCTTATGTAATTTTGACGTTCGAAAAGTGCTGATTCTCAGCCTAGTTTGAATAAATGACTTTTGAATTTTGAATTTTTGAATTTAGTAGTCAGATAGGAAACGTCGAACTCATCTAGATTTTTTTTTTAATGTTATGTGTAAAAGTGATTCCAATATCCTATTTACAGAATAAACTTCATTTCATTTCATTTATTTATGGTGTACGAACATAGTATTATCGAAACCATATTAACTGTAAAGCTGTATTTTCTTAACGTTACATTTTTTATAAACGTTTTTGTATTTTGCGTAACTGTAAGGTATTTCAATGCTCGAAACATAACTAGCGGAATGAGGGTGTTCTTCTACAGTTTTGCCTTACCACTCCGGAAATTTACGTGTGATGTTAAGTTATGGTTCGTCTCATGTATTGTGGAGACCGGTGCAGATGCTGACGGCGGAGGACGACAACACGGCGATACTGCGGCTGACGCGCGGCACGGTTCTCACGCCGTGCGGCGGCGTGGTTGCGCCTGCGCTCAGTCCCTCGCACCTCGCCGTGCGCGCCGCCACCTTCTGCACCGCGCATGTGCTCAAAGCCTCCGAACTCTGGCGGGTAGTCTACAAGCACTCCGTCTCCCAGGGCCATGCGGGACCCATACTGGCTTCCTTCACAGTTTAGTATTGCGATACCAAGTTCAGTCACGAGCATACTTTTTACGCTTACGCAAGAATAAAAAGCGATTTTCTCCTAAGTATTGATAGTAATTTTATAGTGTTACCTTAGTATTTTCGAAACCGTACTATTAGACCCTTTGTACACACAAGTTTTCTTGCCTTGAAAAACTACGGTCGTTAGTGTAGATCACTGGAAGTTTGTAGACGGACACGTTTTTTTCTACGGCGCGGTTTATACGCCGCACCGTAAAGAAACCGTGCCGTGCACAAAGGATCTTATAGAATACTTAAGTCTTATTTCAAAGTTCCACATCACGAGAAAATCGCTTTTGAATTTTTACATACATAATCATTTATTTGTCAGAATATGGTACATTATATGGTCTTAAGATTAGATTTACCTAAGTGTAAGTTATTAACGCTCGTGACCGTACAGTAACCTACTGTACAATGTGTTCCTTTTGATGTCCCTAACTCTAGGGTTATTATGCTATAGGTAAAAATAATACAAAAAGTCCTAGAAAAATACATAGTTTCGAAGATAAAATAACACGATTTAGGGTGTGTGTATCTAAGTTTCATTGATAAGTACGATAAATCATTTTAAGAAAAGAAAAGAAAATGCGGCCTTGTTAAACTGCAAGCCGACCCCTATATAGTTAGGAAAAGGCTAGGAAAAGGCTAGCTAAACGCTGCTATATTAGATAAAATATGCTACTTTCTGTCACAGGACCATGTTGAAAGGGTGAAGAGGCATTACAGCATGAAGATGCCAGATCAAGCCGTGTTAGTATTCATCGGTATGATTCAATTATAATCCAAAACCGGCCAATGGGTGTCGGACCACGCACAACGAAGTTGTAGTTGTAATTTCGTAGTTGGGATGAATTTATTCCAACAACAAACTTAACATTGTAGTTGAAAAACATGTTCTATACGGAATGTATGGGACAACATGTTTTTTCAACTGCAAATGTATGTTGGTCAATTATTACTCGTTAACTTGTAAAGCCTACTTAGCTGTGATAGTTTTCCTTTTAATTTCGTTATACAGGGTTACAGGGAAAGTCGTACTGAATATTAAAGGAGGTTATTATTCAGGTAATTTCTGATGATTTTGATTCTGAAATAAAATGTCCGAAACTTAACCGTTATGGAGATGTTACATTTTGATGTTGCATTGAGACGAGACATGTTCTTTCAACATGATGGCTGCCCAGCGCACTACAGAAGAAGTGTTCGAGCATGGTTGGACGAGAATTACCCAAACCAATGGATTGGAAGAGGCGGACCCATATCATGGCCGGCGAGGAGCCCCGATTTAACGCCGATGGATTTTTATGTGTGGGGTCATATGAAAAGCCTAGTATACGGCCAAATGACACCGATCGCAAATGTCGATATTCTAAGACAAAAAATTATTGATGTGGCTGAGGAAATGAGGCGGAACCTACGAACTTCTGTCGTGAAAATTAATTTAAGAAAAAGAATGAGACTTTGTGTAAGAAATAGCGGCGGCCATGTAGAACATGAATTATAAAAATATTGCTAAAATTTTTATCTTTTTTTTACGTATTTTAGCTACTTTTACCTCAAACTAAAAATGTACCCTCTCCTAACTTAACTGTTATTTGGGCAATGATTTGCCTATTTAATAGCAAGTGTACCTTTTTGAATAGCTAAAGAGACTTTATAAAATTATTTGCAGAATAAGTTCCATACAATTTTTTTTATTAAAAGCCTGTTAATGTTAAGAACACTATTAGAAAATTCATAATGCTAACCGTTGTCGAGCAGTTTTTTAAGCTGTTAGTAGTAGGTTCAGTTTCTGTTGATCATTTTTATTAATGGACATGTCCTCTAACTAGATACATCAAAAAACCCGACTCTAGGAGCTCTAATCCCAAAGAAAACGACTAAAAGCCAAAAAATAAAGGATTTTTAAAAATAATCTTTAAAATTTAATATCTCCATAACGGTTAAGTTTCGGACATTTTATTTCAGAATGAAATTCATCGGAAATGACTTGAATAATAACATCCTTTAATATTCAGTACGACTTTCCTTGTAACCCTGTATATATTACGGCTGTGAATTTTTCCACAAATCCAGAACCAACCATTTAGATGGCAAAATGCAAATTTTTGTTAGAGACAAGTGTCCCCCGACACTTGTCTTTAACAAAAATCTAATATTTCGCAAGGATCCCGGAATCCAAAAATGGTTTTCACAAACTCACAATATTTGAACGATCTTTCCAACGACACCCCACACCATGGGTTAGACAAGAACAAAAAAAAACCCCACTTTACGCGTAGGAAACATAACCTAAAAAAAAAAACATGATTTTATTTTACTATTTTGTCAGCGTTATTAATATGTATACCCATGCCAAATTACAGCTTTCTAGTACAAAAAGTCTCTGAGCTAAGCCGCGGACAGACAGACAGACGGACATGGCGAAACTATAAGGGAGGAACCCTTATAGTTTGTTGACTACGGAACCCTAAAGAGCAGGTTAGATTGGACGAAAATAATAATATAATAATAATACAAAAAAACAATTATCGTCAGCCGCAAGAGCAGCATCCTGCAATTCAACCGTAACCTGATGTCACTGAAGGGAATGAAGGATGAAAACGGAATTCCGCTGCTGGCCAGCTCCGATATCTTCCTGGAGATCGCTGGCTGCTACATCATGAGGAATGTTAGTATGCTCGTATGCTCTTAAAGGCTACCATACATGTCAGGTTTTCCGTCTAATCTGAACTAAATTCCGTACCGTGGTTACGGGCTTCGGGCGACGCGACCGACGGTCAGAACTATTACTTTTTTGTTTTTTTTTTAGATTAAGGGGCCTGCGGAGCATGCGTGGTTCAGTGTGTATTTATTCCGATTGGATTACAGAATATCTAGGCTCCCAAATATATATTTTGAATGGACACTGATTTAAAGACGAGTTACGAGAAAAATAAGTTTTCTATAGAAATTTTAAATTCCTCATATTTCTTGGCTCTTGTGATACAGGAACTCCTAGTAGCCAGGGCTACACAGATGTTTGCGACTTTGAAGTGTAAATAAAGAAAATTATTAATTATTAAAAAAAAAATCCCTTTCAGCCACATGCAAAACAAAGAACTCGACTTTTCAAATCACAAATAGATTTCCCTTTCTCAAAACAAATGAACAAAATTGATCAAAACTTTTTTAACAAAAAAAAAAATCAACCGCCTTCCAAAAAAACACTAAAATATTTTTTTTACAAATAAAAACTACCAAAATTCACAAAAATACACTTAAAAGTGTAAAATAACTTTACCACCGACTTCCGAAAGAAGTCGGTGGCAAAAACTTTAAATATTTAAGGGTCCGTGCACAACACGGACCCTTAAATAAGACGCGGCCTAATTGTCGCGTGTATGTAAGTGCCTGTAACCATCAGTAAGACCTAGCAGATTTGCCTGCTTAGTGTTCCCTGTCCATGTATGGTAGATTTGTAGCCTTCACCTTACGATAAGCTTCTTTAACCGTAATGACATTTCTCTCTTTCCCCAGCGTCCGGATGCTACCCTGACGGACCAGTCTGATGAGATCTGTCTCCGGTCGTCCTTCCCCTGCATCCTGCAGCCAAATTCCTCACTCCTGGTTGCCTGGAATTCCTTTGTAGCGTTTCTCATACTAATCGTGTGTATCGTGAGTATCAAATACCTGATAATGTTACATAGTTTTTTAGGCCTGGGGCACAAAGCAATTAATATTAATAGTCTGATGTTTTTTTTGTTTTCTCCTTTTAAGCCTAGTGATCGTTAGCCTGACTGCCAATGCCTTAAAATTCTACTGCTGATGATTTGAAATTGTGCGGGTTTCTCCTTGGATATGCACAACAACACAGCATAACAACCGTTACATTCATCCGTACATTCTCATTACCGTACCTACGCCGCGTCATGATTAAGCATCATGCTTAAAAGGGAACAGGGCCTGCGAGGAATTTGAAAAATAGGTATTTGAATAAACTAATGTCGATAATTTATGTATAATAACTATAAACGATAGGGACAGCTGTAGCTCAGAACGATTATATCACAAAAAAAAAAACGACGTTTCGTATTTCCCTTTTTTTGTCCTCGAAAACTGAGCCGATTCAATTAATTTTACATTAAAATTTTAAAAAAGAGTGTCTAAGTTCCCATCATTTTCTTTTATGTTAAAAACTTTTCGAATTTGCTTGGTAGTCCTCCAATCACGGCGATAAAAAAGGGGCATTTTTGTAATTTTTGGGGGTACTAACTTATTGGTAAAGAATATAATGACATATTCTTTACCAATAAGTTGCTGAAAAAAAGGAAATAACAAGGAAGTGTCTACAGCAGACATTGATTTTATGAAGAAAAAAGATTGCTCTAGAGGCATTATTCAGGAAGAAAAAAGGGGATGAATTGTATGGGGGATGATTTGTATGGAGAATCGCAGGCCCTGTTCCCTCTTAATCATGGCGCAGCGTAGATACGGTAACGCGCTGTACGTGGCCGATGACGTTTATATCAGGTTCAAACCTCATAACGTAGTCGGCTAACTAACAGTCTATTCTGATGCAGACGGTACACCACAGACTACCTGCAGAATTGTCTCTCCTTCTCCCTTTAAGGTCGTCTTTAAAAAATCATTTTGTCACTCTATGTAAAATTTCTACATTTAAAATCTGTGATTTATATGGTAAGTATACATAATAAAGAGAAGTATATCTAACTATCTGTCTGATGATAAAACTTGTCCGCTGCAGGCTCATCCTTACAACCTGGTGTTCACAAAGGACCGCTCCCTGGGGTTCAGGTTCTTCGACGTGTTCGTCACGGTCGTGTTCATACTGGACCACATCGTGTATCTGTCGACAGGAGCTAATGTTGAGGAAGGTATTACAATAAAAAAAACCCTTAATCTATAAGTAGATACTTATTATGAATTAAAGTCGCTTTTCGTGTCTGTCTGTGTAACCCCGTTCAAGCTCAAACTCAAACTCAAAGCATTTATTTCAATTAAACCATTTACAGGCACTTTTGAACTGTCAGGTTCAAAAACGTAGGTTCCTATGGAGAAGAATGGGCAAGAAACTCCACAGACACTCTTTTAAATCATAATATTGTTACAAAATATTGGTTACATCATTCATGTGAGAACAATGTAGAAAAACGTGCACGCAAAAAGCGTCCGTGATAAAAAGATAAAAACAATCCAAAAATTAAAATAAGCCGTGGCAGATAAGAGATGACCAGTCCCTACTGACGGCGCCCGTTCACGAACATGACGCATGGATCAGCACCGTTTAGCTCTACCATTTTGAAGGGATCTTAACGATCCAACACACACGCCACCACCAGCGAGACATTTGAGTGAGCATGACATACTCTCAGCCGCCAGGGCATATTCAAGTCAATGAAAGACGTACTCAGTAAATGGTAGCTTTATAGAAGGTACATGGTCACAGTGCTCACACATGTGCTATGCAATTATGCAATACTAAGAGATTGAAGTTATACAATTCAAAGATAATTTTTGCAATCTTCAGCAGCTCCAACAATATTTTCGAATGCTAAAATTAAATTAGTTTATGCGCCCTTGTGGAGCTGGACCAGCGTTGAGCCAAGCATTTTTGCCAGCAATATAATCCGCCAGCTTATAATATGCTTGGCAGCATAGTGTGCGTTTTATACAAGATTTAAATTTAGTTTCATTTAGTTGTAGTATAGGGGAGGTATTTTATTGTAACATTTTAAACAGTACCCCATGAAAGATGAGTCTACTTTAGCCAGTCTGAAACCCGGTTGAACTAATTGGTCCCTATTTCTAGTACTATAATTGTGTCTTTCGTTGTTCTTTTGAACTACGCCACGGATTTTGATGCGCTTTTCACCATATTTTAGAGAATATATTCGGAAAAGTTTAATGTTAATAGTAACTTATATTGATGAAATCTCTATATTTTGAGAAGTCGTAAAACCGTGCAAAACAGCGACTGGTCGCTTCTAAGGTTTTTTTTTGTGCAGAATTATAATTATACCTAAATAATAATAATAATAAGTTTGATCCTTCGCGGGCTTATCCCGGAGCGGGGAGTAACAGATACATACAACAGATACTAATACAAGTCCTATCACCAGGTGTGCCGATAACATTCACGCAGACATCCTCCCAGCAGATGCGCAGCCACTGGTTTGTGCTGGACGTGGTGGCCACGCTGCCCATCTTCGAGTTCATCGGTGATGGCCGCTTTGGGGGCATCAACAAGCTTCTCAGGCTACCAAAGGTACACAAGAATAACATAAGTTAAAGCTTCCTCCCTCCTACCTCTACTTCTTTTGTATCGACGACGGTACGTCTTGTCATACACTCGCTGACTAAATATAAATAAATAAAATTGCGTTCGGGGGACCTCTCTTAAAGTGATCCACAAAACGGTCCTCCCGACAGCAATGACAATTTTATTTATTTTTAATCAGTAAATGTAAATAAAGAGATAATGTGTGACCGATGAGAATGTGTGAATGAAGAGAATGTAATGAGTAAATGTGTGACCCTTTCGCGAGTCTATAATACCGCCAATTGCTTCAGAAAAAAAATCCAAAGCTACCTCCAAACCGAACAATAAACCGCTGGTATTAAAAAAGTACTTCACAAGTAGATCATGAAACTGCATAATAACTGAACTAACTATAAAGCAGTTTTTTTTATTTTTATTACCATTATTTTTGCCGTAAAAAGAAATTACCTAAACTATTGGCGCTTTGGAGCCTTCTCCCCGCCGCCGCCGCTCAGTCTCTCTCACTCAGTCCGCGAACAGTATCGTGCCAGCGAGATAAGCAGTGAATTTGAGCTGACGTATTATGGACTCTTAAAGTTACCATACAAATAAAACCAGCGCTGGGGCTCTGTCTCGCATAGGGTTGCAGCATCATGCTGAGCGATGGCCGTTTTGCGTGGATGTGACGCATATTTTCCCCGAATTTGTTATTCTCTTGTTTTTTTCTTTGCGTCATAAACCGCAAATAGACATATTTTCTTTCTTTCTTTCTAAATTAACTGATATAACTTGTTTTTTACTTTTTACTTTGGTTTTTGGCAGTCGTGTTTTTAATTTTTAATATTATTAAATAAAAAAACAATTAAAAAAATTTAAACCTCTGAAGTGTAGGTGAATGGACAGTTTGGACGCTCTAGTAAGTGAGCCATGGTCTGGCTGTTCCCGAGAGGATCCATGATGTTATTATTATTATAACTTTACCATCTAATTATTAAAAATGGTTAATTATTTTGAACAAGCGAATACTTTAACAACTAGTGATTCTAAGCCGTAAGGAGACTGCTGAGCAGAGTCTATCTCTTTATCTTAAACTAGCTTCTGATCGTGACTTATTCCGCGTGAAATTTCTTGTTCTCCCGACCCACCGCGTCTCATCGTATCTGCCCGTGCTATTTCTTCGTTTTCGCCTAGCGTTCTTTCAGACTTTGTCTTTATGCTCGGTTGCTAAGGGTCCTAGCGTGATGGTAATACCCTGATAACCTATTGCCTTCCTCACACAATGGACTATCAAATGCAAAAAGATTTTTCAAATCCGTCTGCTAGTTCCAGGGGTTATCACGTTCAAACAAATAAACTCTTCAGATTATAGTATAGATAAGTATTATTTATTTAGAAAGTAGTTTAGTTTTGAGAACATCTTGTAAAAATTATAATTAATTTTGCTCCTTGTTTCTCGGTGTCTCAGCTGTTCCGAGTGCTTAAAAGCTTCGAAGACCGTTGCGTGTACCGCAGCAACGTGCTTCGGTTCCTGTCGTATACGCTGCTGCTGCTCATCGCCTGCTACCTGGTCGCCGCCATGCAACAGAGCTTCATGTGCTTCCGGTGGGTTGTTGTCAACTATCTTAGGGCTGTTTTGATAGTCGACTGAATATTCGTGTCGAAAGACTTTTATTAAGTAGGAACCTAATAAAAAAATTAAATCCTTTCACTGACAGACAGCGGCTGGGTCTAGAAGCATTACATTATGCAAAATTGTTCCTTATACAAGGTGTTCCTTTTGATGTCACATAACTCTAAGGCTATATGCTATAAGTAATTAATACAAAAAATCCTAGAACAAGTGTTCCAAAATACATAGTTTCGAAGATAACATAACATTAGACTCGGTGTGTGTTGTCGTTGAAATCGTCGAGGGTCAATAAAAAAAAATCTGCTGTTCCATACATTTTGACCGCGTAGGTACTTTTCTATGAAACAGCAGATTTTTTTTAAATAACCGGCGAACTATTTCAACGCAGGGGGTTCAGAATCATGTAGGTACTGAATCCATGGTAAAAGTTTTCGCGTCGATGCCACCCTGCCACCCTGTATAGTTTCATTGATAAGTACGACTAAATCGTTTTCATTCAAATCATTAACCGACTTCAAAAAAAGGAGGTTATATGTTCGACTGTATGTATTTTTTTTTTTTTTATGTATGTTCACCGATTTCTCCGCCAATTGTCAACCGATTTTGAAAATTCTTTTTTTATTCGTAAGGGTATACTCCTGAGGTGGTCCCATATTAATTTTGTGAAGATTTGATGTATACTTTGGGAGATAAACGAAGGAACTCCTCAAAAACAAACAGTACACGTAATGTGATTTGGATATTGTACTAAAGATCAAAAATAATTGCTGGTTCTATCTATCCATCCGTGGTGAACTAATTATAGTCTTCGAAGATACCGCATGGAACTCCTCATCGGTGAACAGTACATATAGGAACTTACAGTGAAAGGTTAGAAGGTTAGGGGATAAGCTCGTATTTTATATTTGTTTGGAAAAGAAAGAAATGTATAGTTAAGTAAAATATATATTTTTTGGTAATTTAATATGTTATGATGGCCCAGAGGTTAAGGCCTCGCCTCTCATGCATGAGGTTGTGGGTTCTAATGTGACTTTTTCAATTCATATGAACTTTCTGAGTTTATCTTGGACATTATTGACATCAGGGAAGGAAAACATCGTGAGGAAACATGGACTTATAGTTATTTCTAAGGTGCCAACCCTAGTGGGGCAGAATCCATAAAGATTTTAGACTAGTGGAATCTGCCCCACCAAGTCGAACTAGTGGGGCATATTCCACTGAAAATTTTTAGGCATTCCTCTTTGCCCCACCAGCGGGGCGCTTGGAATGATTCGTTAATTTTTGAAAAATCTTTTGTTATGTTTCCATTATTCGACTGGTATACGAATTTGTGCGGGGTAGGTATAAACACAACTAAAAAGTGAAAAATAAAAACTATTTTACAAAAAAAAAACAACCGACTTCCAAAAAAAACACTTAAAAGAGAAAAATAACTTGAATTTCGGAAGTCGGTGGCAAAAACAATAGTATTTTATTAGATACATATATAGTAAAATATACCTACCGTAATATATATGAAAGCAATTCATAACTATTTCCCTAGGGATATAACTATATCACGGCTTCAACTATGCGAACTGCGAACCATCTTAAAATATAACTATATGGATCTGTATTTTCGTTTTTGCCACCGACTTCCGAAATTCAAGTTATTTTTCTCTTTTAAGTGTTTTTTTTGGAAGTCGGTTGTTTTTTTTTTGTAAAATAGTTTTTTTCATATTTAAAAAGCTAAGAAAATGCGACGTCATATTTTTTTTTCATGGACAAGCATAGTCTGACTTAAATGTTTTTTTTTTAATTATTGTTTTACATAAGTAATCGTGACTTTTTCGAATTATTGTTTTTTTTTTTTTAATAAATAAAAAAAGGAAAAATAATTCGTAATTCCAGTTGTTTCTTTGACATAGTCTCATTAATACCATATAACCTAGTCTATATGGGATATCAAAAGTGCGAAAGTTCACTTTCGCTAAGGAAGGATTTCAGAAAATTCATCCTCTAAAGGGGTGGAATAGGAAATGAAAGTTTGTATGGAATTTTGTCATTTTTTCCGGGTACATGGCTTTTAAAAAATAGAATTTCGTATGGCATCTCGACAGCCCTACTAGGTATATTCACTCAGTATATAAAACATCAATCAGTAGAAAAGACAGACCGTATCACACTGGTATTCGATTGACACGGAGATGTCGCTCTACAAAGCCGAACAATTTTTTTTAAAACCGGCCGCAAATATGACCCGATTTGGGTCATATTTGCGGCCGGTTATAATATTCTAAGTACTTTGTCCTACAGGGCTGGTTATTGTTTGGTGACGAACTTCACACATTCTCCGTTCTGGGAGCAAAAGCCGCTCGATGATGAAACCATTGACAACCGGCTGACATTCGGCCTCTACTGGGCCATATCGATGATCAATTTTACCAGTAAGTACTACTAAATTCATATAACGCTAAAAACATCAGAATGAGGTCTTATATGTATACAGGGTCAAATTAAATTAGGGTATGGTCTCCTATAAACGCCGTCGGCCGCTTACAGCATAACGCCGTACGCCGCTTCACGATGCTTTCTACAGAAATGTACTGTTGTAGTCTCTTTCACACGTCGACGTCGGCGTCTTGTTACGATCAAACTTCAGACGTCGCGTCGATCGGAACGCTGACGCTGAAGTCGGACGTCGCTTAAAGCATAAAATGGGAGGCCGAAGCTTTAGCTAGAGAAACTCTGTGATCGATATCTAAGCATGATAACATGAAAAAGAAGTTAATTTGATGAGTTTTTTTTAAGTCATCAACTGCAGATAGTGTACTTGAAATATCAGTTTCAAAGTCTGTTTTTATGTGTAAAATTTACAGACGTGATGGGTATCGATATCTAAACACGCTAAAACAAAAAAATAAAACAGATTTTCTTAACTCATACTTCAAGTAAGTACTTAACTAAAAACTACCAGCGCTCGTTGAGCCAAAAAAATCATCAAATCTTTTTTTTATATAATTATCTTTTTATTAATGCCATCATTATTCCACTGCGATAAAAGGATGGGGCTAGCGGCCTTGTATAGCTCCGTCTCTCACTCACACTGGAATAATGGTGGCATTAATACGTCATAATACGGCCCCTGATTTGTGGTGCAAGCGGGCCTAAGTAGGTATCGGAATAAAGTAGTTTGAAATTAGAACTGTTTGTCAAGGAGCTCGTCCGGTATGTTCTACCACTGTCAATCAGCGTTCCTGTGATCCGGATTAAAAGGTATGGGTGGGGAGTCATCAGTAACATTTGAATTACGAAAACCAGCCTTAGAGCTGAGAAATAAAGGCGCTGTCAAAGTAATCCATGAACGTGCAGTTTTCTGTAGAATACTTTTCTGCAATTCTGTACAATTCTTTAGTTTTGCAGAAATAATGCAAGTCCTACTAAGTAGTTTATTAATATACATGGGTACCCGTGATAGGTATATAGGCAAAATTATCTATCGAGAAACTCGGTCAGGTCGTATTGTCTCTGTGTGCAGATCACAGGCAGACTTGGAGTGCGGCCGATTGGAAACACGTGATGTACACGGTGCTCATCCTGGAGATGTGCATCATCCTCCGTATCTTCATGGAGGCTGTGTACTCCGCCACCATCATGGTCACCACGTCTTTAAGGTATTCCTCTCACTTATAAGATACTCGAACCATCTAAGATGCCTGTGTACCATATAAGATACTTCTAACTTATAATTCTAACTTATAATATGCTTAGTGACGATGACTTGGACATGTAAAACCGGTGAATCCATTCACAAGCATTCTCTTGGCTGGTTAAGTTAAGAATACGAATGATCAACGAGATTCAAAAACGACTTTCTCGTATTGATTCTTCCATTTTATGTATAGTCTTTCATTTTATAAGGAGATGTTTTGTGCATAACATTTTAACACACTGTATTAAAAAAAAAAACAAAATTCAAAAGTCATTTATTCAAACTAGGCTGAGAATCAGCACTTTGTGTAAGACAGTCCCCCAAAATGCCCACCCTTCACCACTTCCTAGTGCTTTAGCTGGGAAGAAGAAGTGGCGCAACAAACTCCCCAGCAGCATAGCTGTCGGTTCAGTTAGAAATAAATGAATCTATATAATAGTATGCAAAATGATATTTACATTACACAACACAAAACATAATTTAAACTATAAAATTAATAGCCATATGACAGCAGTACAGACAGCAGACAGTATATTTTTGTGAATTTTGTTAAGTGCATAAACACATATTTTTGCCTTAACTCGTCTGTACCCTGGGTACGCTTTACTCCGATAGTGTCAGATATACAGGATGGATTTTTGAGACGGGGCAGTAAGGACAGCTACCTTAACCGTTGTAGCTACAGGAAAGCGGTCTTAGGAGACTGTCCTTAACTTTTTGAGAAGTTTTGATCTGCATTCTCGATGTATTTCATTGGTGATGCAGAACAAAACAACATGACGTGTTGAAGCATTTAGTTCAGTTCAAATAAATGTTTAAAGATTGAATAAAAAAGGGGTATCTACGTTGTTTGTGAGAGATTTGTTTTATTTTCCTTTACACTGTTTGATCGCTTTATTAGTATGTGGAATTCTCCCATAAGTTATAAGTATCTGGTAGGCCCAGATGTTTATAACGTAGCCTTTTCACCAGAGATGTGCTAAGCCACTTAGCGTTCAATCCAATAGGATCGTTTGATTTTCTTAGCATAGTTTGGTTTAATTCTACTCGAAAGGGATAAATTAAATGAAGTACCTACACATAGTTTCGTAGCTAATCTTCTCTCACACATTCCTGATGGAAAGACTGCCTAGTTCTCAGGTTTTAAAAATATAGGTAGTTACATAGTTCTCACCACAGTCTTGGCACATTTTAAGCCGGTTCCAGCCGCTGCCGGACCCAGTGGCGAGCTGTGCCACAACATTTAGTTATGTATGTTGCTAAATCTAGTCAAGCACGACTAGGTTACACCAATTGTTATTTAAATCGAAATTCGATACTGAACACTGGTGCTTAAAAACGCCTGCCAAAAAATTATTAGCAATCAATAGATTTTTGAAGTCTAATGAATGAGTTGTTTGGCAGGAAAAGTATTTTTTTGTTATGAAATATACAAATATTGCGCGTTAAATTAAAATAGAGGAATTCTTTCAAAATCTAGGTCTAATATGCTTTTAAATGCACCATGTTTAGCTTTTGTATGGCATGTATAGGACTTTGGTCATGGTCCTTTGAAATTCCATTTTATTTTTTGTTTATTTTTGGCCAGTCTAATACATTGTGAAAAGTAGGTTGGAGTCTCATGTCCTACGAAGTGTATGGTAAGATTTTTTGCGATTTCTGACTTTTCTAGTACTCAAACCTCAGGTGGTCTGTTAGAGTTTTTTGATCTTTATAAGAAACAGGATCGATTGGCATCAAAAAAAGTTTTTGTGAAACTGCCTATTTTCTTGCTGACTGTATTTTTTTTTCAAAATCTGCGAATGCAGATCAAAATTTTTCAAAAGTTAAGGACAGTCTCCTAAGACCGTTTTTCTGTAGCTACGACGGTTAAGGCAGCTGTCCTTACGGCCCCATCTCAAAAATCCACTCTGTATAATAATTGTTAAATTAATTACCAGGGAGAATTATGGTTCCCGCATAGCCATGGTGAAAAGCTTCCTGATCAGGAATGAGGTGGACCCGCTGCTGATGAAACGTTTCATTGCTTACCTACAGCTTTGCTGGTACACTGACAAGGTAATCAATTTTACTGTAATAATTTTTACTATCTACAAGGAAGGACATAACCTGCTAACCAAAGAACTTTACTCGTATCTACATAGTGTTACGGAACTCGGTGGCAAAAGGGAAACCTTTTTTGAGGTCGGTTACTTTTTATGCCTCATTTACATTCTGCCCCTGCCGCTGCTCCTCGCGCTGCCGGCCATAATTCCCTAAATACTGCCGTAGCAGGATCGAGGGAAGTGTGTCAATGTCAAATAATTTATTTCAATTAGGCACAAAACAGGCACTTTTGAACGTCAACATTTACAGAAAAATAATAATTGATTCTAGTCGCCCCTTCCAAAAGTTAGTTTTGGTATGGAGAAGAATGGGCAAGAAACTCCAACGTTACTCTTTTAAAATGTTTTCACAATATCTGGTATACCTACATCAATTGTGTGTTTACATTCTGCCCTACCACTCACATCGCTTTCGACTTTCGGCAATGGACGTCGAAATAATTACGGCGTGCACGCTGTGTCTTCTTGCAATAGTTATGTTAAAATTATGTTCAATATTTAAAAAAAAAATGTAATTCGAAAAAAGAAAATACGTCGTCGTATTTTCTCTTCCAGGCGTCGTGAACGTATGTTTTAATTTGTGGTTTTTAGTCGTTTATATATATCCTATATTACTTTTTTGGATTCCAGCAGTTCTAAAGACTAGAGTAATGAAATGGTGTTTTCTTTACTCCAGTCGAAGCGCATTTTGCCAGATCGTAAAAGAACAAGGCGGCACGCACGTCCGATACGTCCAAACGCTCGTCGAGAAGTGAGCGACGGAGCTGAATGTAACCTTTGATTTCCGCACAAAAAACCGCTCATTTGGAGAGCGTGGGGCAGCGCGAGTAGCAGTGGCAGCAGCATGAGAAGTATCGTGTTTACATACTCGTCCTGCCCACTTCCCCGCCTACTTACCTGCTCCCTGCTGTGGAAGTGAGCTGAGTGTAAATGGGGTATTACATTTATTGCGAATTCTGAAGAGCAACTAGGCACACTGGCAACCTATCTAAATAAGCTTTTGAGAGAAAAATGAAGTTTCATGCGAAGTATTAAGCGATTTTGGACGATTAGTTCTGTCAAGTTGGCCTCCCTCGCACACTGCACATCAGCGGCCCTACATTTACCTAATTATGGTGAGGACTAGGCTGATGATGTATTCATATTGTCCAGGCTTACAAGATGACCCATAAGAAGCACTCCAACATATTCTACGACCTACCGGAGCACGTATATCAGGACATCATTGGCAGAAACCGAAGCATGTACATATTAGCCATACCCTTTTTGAGGGTGAGTATAGTGTTTATTCACGTGGCGCCAACTGGTGGCCTGAATTTTTATGAAAACCCTCATTAGGCAGCTAGTTCCATTTTGTCAGTAGCAGTCGTTCTCAAACCTATTTGAGTTTTACAGATGGTCAACAAAGAGGATCTTAAGGCTGTGACTTCATCGGTTAAACTGTTTTACTCGTCGCCCAATGAGATCCTGCTCAACACTGGAGAGCTCACCAACGAGATGTACGTCATCAAACAGGGCATCTGTGAGGTCAGTCGACACTCGTATAAAGATGGAATGCTTATTTTCGGTCTGCTAATTCTCGTTTGTCTGTATATTGTTTTGAGGATCCTATACCATCTACAACAAGCCTTGGGCTGTCAGAATGTTCCTTATTATTTATTGTACCTACACATAAATTACAGAGACATTATTTTTCCTGCAATAACAAATTTTAATAATCTCTTTGATAGTTACCTTAATGAGGTATTCATAATAATAAATAAAGGATATTATTATACCTACCTAAATAGCTATGTTTTAGAACATTACTTTTGTTTTTTTATAGATTCTCGATCCTACTACTCACAAGTCTGTTGGCACGTTGTCATCGAAGAACCATTTTGGTGCTCTGATCTGTCTGTTACGTAAGTAGATAATTATGTAATATAATCTCGTTTTTGAAGTGAAAACTTCTTTAGGCGCGTTGAGCGCTTTTTAGTAGGGGATAAACTATGGATTCACATCACCGACATGCTCACGACGTAGTGTTGTACAGACGCCAGCACATCAACCTACCCGGAACTGTCAAATTTTCCCAATCAACTTTGAACCTTATACTTTAGTGATAACGTTGAAAATCTATTAAAGAAATCTGACAGATTGTAGTAGGTAGACGTGCTGACGTCTGTACCATAGAATTTAGATTGCGCTAATACCAGTTTAAATTTTTTACTTCTGTCGGCAATCCCCATGCATTTTAAAGCTTATATAACTTTAGGCTCATGCTACACAGTTAATGTGCAGGGCTGGTCAATTTGACAGTGTAAAGTTTTTTTATTGCTGAATGGGCCTGCTCTTGACGTCGAGTTCTCCTGATGGAAAGCGATGGATGAAGCCTATGATGGGTCCAACATAGACTTCATCGTATATAGTCTATGATGGGTCCATCATAGACTTCATCCATCACTGTGAAAAGTGCCTTTTCACTCTTGCTTTGAAGGCAGACGGGTTATATGTGGTAGGGGGGGACACAAATGCTGGCAGAGAGTTCCACACTTTGGCTGTGCGCATAATAAATGTGGAGGAGAAGCGCTGAGTGCGGATGGTACCCTGCAGTATGTCTGGTATTCCGGTAGTAATAGGGCGATGATGGGATCAGGTCGTGGAGCTCCTGCACATACTATTCGAAGTACAGTCTGTAGAAGACCGACTGGCAAGCAACATTACGCCGATGAGCCAGGCTGTGAAGCCTAGCCACTAACGTCTCGTCACCTATAAGCCTTTTTGCTCTGCGTTCCACCGAGTCAAATGCAGCAAACTGGCATTTTGCTTAATCATCCTATAAGTGGCTGCAATACTCCATACATACAGGACCGGATCTGTGCTTTGTACAGACTTAAAAGCTATCTAGATGTGAAGTATCGCCTCACTTTATTGAGGATGCGCAGCTTCTTGGCTGCAGTCTGTGCTTTTGACTCAATGGTTGAGCCAATGCCCAAAAGCTATAGGTGGTCGGGCCGGTCGGTAACTAGTACAAATGCCCCTCGGAAAGTAGGAGATAACTGAAACTAGCTCTTTTTGGCAGTGAAAAGACACGCCTATGTTTTCAAAGCATTGATTTTTACCAGATTGTCGTCGTCCAAACGGGAAACGAGATTTAAGGTCAAATTCACTCGCTCTAGCTTGGCCTCTCTAAGAGTAAATGTTTCGTCTCTGCTGGCTCTTGAGCTGGACGGGTATTTTTCTAGTTGCGGACATGGTACAATATCATGTGATACTTAATTTTTTTGTCTCATATTGACCTGCTTTTAGATGGTATGGTAACCTTCCAGGTCTGCCTGCATACTACACCATCCGCGCTGTTACCCACGTGCAGGTGGTGTGCATACCCATGAAGGCTTTGGCGAATGCGCTAGCTGATCCTCAGATAATACAAGCAATTAAATATATCAAGAAAACTCCGGTGAGATGATCAGCAACGTTCCTAATGAATCTGAAAATGTTTAATTTATTTAGTTTACACAAATGAAATAGCAACAACACAGAAAAGGTATATTAGATTTTTGGATGAGGCAGGGTTGCCATCCCCAAATTTTGAAAATCGGGATTAGATGGTGAAGATACCAAGACATTTCGTATTAAAAACAGGACGCAGTATAAGAGCAGTAGTTAATAGCAACACGCAATGGAAACAGGATCCATGAAACTCAATTACTTAGGTATGTATTTATTTTTAAATACCTAAAAGTTTATTTAAAAAAAAAAGCAAATGAAATGAATGAATTATTAAATTATAAACTGAACAATACTAGCTAGGTAATTATATTAATACGGAACCTTAGTACTTTGGCCTTCTCTTGTGTGTCTAATTATTTATTCTTATTGAATTTTACTATATTTTTCAACTCCACCAATATTCCTCAACATGTGTGATTGAATTAATAAATAATCATAAAAACTTTCACACTTCATATCTAAGTTATAGATGGTTTTGATTATTGCAGCTACTGTGGTTGGAAGTAACCGATTTCTCTCTTTCGACCATTGTGTGTTTTTAAAAGAAACGGTGAGGATTGGGAGCGTGAAATTTAAAATATAGGACTTTAAAAGGATGCTTTAAAAAATCCAGAACATGTCCTGGGAAAACAGGACGGTTGGCAACCCTAAGTTACAAGAGTAGAGGAAGACCAAAGAAGTGATGGATGGCTTGTGTGTGAGATGATATGACTAGGGTCGGCGGATGACAATGATGATTAGATGGCCTTGTGCTAAAAGTTGTAAATTTTCATGAGAATTGTCTTACGTAATTCCTTGTTTTGTATTAGGAGTTCCAGAGGCTGCAGACTCCGATTCCCTCATTCGTCAAGTACGAGCCGCCGCCGCCGACGTCGAATTTAATGCACTTCCGGCTGCTCAGGAAACACGAGCGTGACTCAGAGTTCCAGGACCCTTTTAATAAACTTGAGTTTCTGTCTATCTTGCGGTAAGCTATTATTATTGAACAAAACCTATTTTCATTTTTTCATGTACTGAATGGTAGCGTGTCAATGTGTCTGCCACCCTTTATACCTCTGCCTAACCCTTAACTAGCACATCTATATGAAGATCTTACCCGGCAGTTACGTGTTCCCTCGGTACACAATCCGGCCCGACGGCAAGTACCTGCTGCGCTACGAGTGGTTCCGCTTCACATGTGCGCTGTGCTCCGTGCAACTGTTTCCGCACTACACCTACCTCGTGCTGCAGTGGCCCTATCTCTACTATGTCACGTTCCTACTTGATTTGACTGCGTATTTCGATATGTACGTATACCTTCAAGGGAACAATATCAGTCATTTTGAATGGTACAGTACGCGGCTGTTAATGGCACATTGAGACTCGACATGCCGCTGCTGTTTTCAACTTCGACAGCAAGGGCATTTCTTCAGTTTCGCGAAAGTTATTTGTCTAATAAAAAATACATTTTGCCACTTTGTTGGTGACAGTCAGTGACGGCACTACTGGTTTGCGGTCTGCGTTCGACGCAGCGGTAGGCGGCATTGTCGCCACCTACGGAAGCGCTTGCGTAGATTAACATAAAAACCAGTTTTATCGCTGCAGTCTGTTATTGCGATTGGGTGACGTTGCCGCTTGCAGTCGCCTTCAGAAGAGCACCTTGAAGTTCGGATTTGTACAGTCTCGTCTCTTGCAATTAACGCCCGGGTACTTCACTTGCCAAACTATTTCCAGCTGCTTTTTATTTTTGTCAAGCCTTCACCTTAGTTTATACACCGACCATTCCGTCGGTTTTTTTTATAACCCACGAAAAATATCAACGCCCCCTGCGTCCAGAATCATGTACTGAATCCATGGTAACAGGTTGCGGGTCGATGTCCCTGTCACCTTGTATATGTATATGTCTAATGTGTACCTATGTGTCAGATTCCAACGCATGCTGATTGGCTACTTCAACGCCGACGGTATCCTGGTGTACCATCCATTCAGTACTGCATCCTACTACATCAAAGGAAGCTTCCTCACGGACTTGTTTGGATGCCTCCCTCTTGAAAACTTGGAGTCATTACACACGGACTATCACGGTATGACATATTGTAATTCCGCACTGGTCATTGTCAATTACTAATGTGACTAGAATATAATTTAGTAGTTAGGTCGGCCTATGGTGTGGGATGCAACATGTGTCAACACAATTGCGCCATCCCATCTTCCTAGCACGGCGGGCTGTGCTGGGCCGGCTGCTGCAGATGCGGAAAACCGCAAACGGCAGAAATATTCCAATCTTATTATTATTTGTTCTAGGAGTTTGGGGTTGAAACACTAGGGCCATAGGGTCCGAGTGCCCACTTTGTTTTTTAAGACATTGTCAAGCGGCTGGTCGACTCTTCACATGACCAGAAATTACTTATTTTTTGGCCTAAGAATCAGCATCGCCATACAACATGTCAATGCTACCATCCTTTAGGCACTTTTCCTGTTGACAGTGATTACGAATTTTATGATGCCCTATGATTCTTTCCCCTCCTTTTTTATATACATATAATTATTATTAATTTAATTACCTACATGGAGATTAAGCTTGTTATTATCCGAGCATGACTTAGCAGCCGTCACAGAAACAAACCTAGATAACTCAGTGGAAGGCTCAGAATTTACAGACGGAGATTGGCGCATCCTACGTAGAGATAAAGTGGGCGTGTTGCTAGCAGCACGCGATGGCGTTACCATGAGCAGACAATATGACCTAGAATGGATCATCTACATTTACGATGTTTGTAAATATGTGAGCACCATGTATAATCTATCACATAATTAATTTATCTGTTGTTGCTTCATTTTTAATTCTTTTTAACTATTGTGGTATATTCATTTTATTCTAGGTGCATCGTTCTCACATATAATTATATAACTAACGTACTTATACAAAATATTGTAAAACATTTTAAAAGAGTAACGGTGGAGTTTCTTGCCCATTCTTCTTCATGCGAAAACTACCTTTTGGAAGGGGCGACTAGAATCAATTCAATTTTTTTTTGTAAATTTTGACGTTCAAAAGTGCTTTATAAGGGCCTATTTGAAATAAATGATTTGACTTTGACTTTGATTGCGGTAAAGACTTGCGTGAGCGAGGATCCAAATGAATGGCCAAGATATGTATGTGTGTGTTGTCTACATCAAGCCAGTGTCAGTGGCAGAGACTGACGAAGGTTTTGTAAGGCTGAGAGCACTATATCAAATTTGAAGTCTTTATGATCTTAGTAGACCTTCACTTAAAAAGTGCGTCAGTGAATGTTAAAAATTATTGCTGTTACTTTTTAAACTTTTGTAATCTGCTAGAGATGAATGAAGTGATGAATGTGCGTGGGAAGTAAGTTAGATATTAGTTGGTTCAGGAGGGTGCCGAAGTAAACTGCGAGTACGTCGTGGGCTCGAAGCTAGTCCCTATCGACCTTTATCAGCCTGCCTTAGATATTACTGTAATAATGTCAAAACATCCGATAAATGAAATATTAAACTCTAGCAACATTGACGGAAGTAGAAACTGGACCTTCAGCAAAGGAGACTACATACTCTTAAATGATCAAATTTGTGCCGCACCTTCGCAGGATCTCTTGGCAGCCGGGATGCACGCTCGGCTACTAGTCAGCTCTTCGATTCATGTATCCCAAAAAAAGAGGAAAATTTCTGGCAACAGACGATATTCGGTTTGGTTTACAAGAGATTTAGTCAACGACACTCAGCGTAAAAACAAATTGCATCACAAATGAAAACTTTCACGCTATAACCATATATATGCTGAATTTAGTGCTCTACGTTTGAATTTCAAAATCAGAACTCAAGAGGCCTATAAATCATACTGTGGTACTGTAGGGAACAACTTATGAAGTAATCCACGACAGTTCTGGCAAAATGTCTCGAGCCTGCGATCGAAGGGTGGTTGCGAATTTAACCTTGTGCACAACGGTATAGTTTACTCGGGTATCAAAGCTGCGGAAGCGTTCGCTCAGTACTTTTCCAGCGTTTTCTTAACTGGTTTTGACCCAAATAATCTCAGGCCAACCTACTACTCAGGAAATAAATGTTCCTATCCCCCTTTTGACCACACAAGACGTAGTTAAAGGTTTGCTCGATCGGTCCTGACTCCATCACTGCTTTTATCCTGAAGTGATGCCGCGGTATCTTGGCAACTTCTCTCTGCCATATCTTTAATCTAGCCCTTCCATCCCCTACCCTATATACCCTGAGAAATGGAAAATCTCGCGTGTTATTCCCATCCCAAAAACTAGTGACAAATCATCTGTGGTGGCACACAGGCCTATTGCTGTAATAAACAATAAGTCTGTTAGCGTATTATTATGTAAATATTAGGATGTTTGAAATAAATTTCCCCTGTTAAAATTTGGTAAATAATAAAATAAATAATAATTTATACTAATATATTTATAAAATATAATTTATACCTATGATCAGAATTAATCAAAAATATCCTAACTGCCCAACGATTTATGGGACTATAGGGTAAGAAGGTGCTAACTTTAGCCTCACCAATGAAATATTGGGTCACCATATTAGTATAACTATAAAGTTTTGATCAATAATTCCTCAAGTAGATAAAGAATCACGGACAAAAATTTATTGCTCATCAGTGAATTTGAATCGTTTTGAAACAAATTGCTAATCCATTGATTCATAAGTTCCAAAAAAAATCTGCTCAACAACGTAAATAACGCAATGAATGTTGTTGAACTGTCAAAATAAAACAAATTTTTCGTAATCGTTTACGAAAACGTATTGCGTAATTAGATAGCTGGTCACGTTTGCATACCTATACCATCTGTAAAGTAGTCAGATAGATTTTTTTTTAATTTTATCTCTTAACAAAGCTTGAGTTATTCATTAAACGATTTGCAGAAGACAAGGTTCATGTGACGCCGACGAAACAGTTCTTGATGTTGAATCGTCTCATCCAGCTGTATCGGATGCCCGGAGCCATGAATGTGTTGAAGCAATACATCGAGAGACGGGACATTCTTTTGGTGTAAGACCGCATTCATTTTTGATGATAAATATTGGTAAAAGTCTCTGTGAACGTAAGACAAGAAAGGTTCAAAGTATGAATGTGGATGACCATTTATAACAAAAGTAGCAGACGAAAGCAAATATGAATGGAATAAAATAAAGATGATAGTTATGGCTAGTAGGAAAGTAAACAACCCTTTATGTAACCGCTTACGTCTCTTTAAGCAACGTTTCTCCTATGGGCCATATTACAGACCCTCACGCAAAACTCAAAAAGTTTATTATCGTTTGCAATATATTTACTACTTCAATTGAAAGTAAACGTATTTTTATTTTATTTTAAAATATGAACAACAATATTTATAGAAAAATAAACTAAGCAATAGGGTTGAAAAAACTATGTTGCAAAATAAGACCACAACATTATTAATTGTGGTCTTATTTTTGCGGCCGTTTTTGATGCGATCATCGGAAATCTAGTAGTAGTTACTATTGTTGATCGAAGTTTAAAGCCATTTGATTGGTTGAAAACAGTTTTAAGTAATGCTTGAGTCTAGATAATAGAGATAAGATAGCAAAGATGATGATGGTAATGGTGATGGTGATGATAGTGGTGATGATGGTGATGATTATGATTATAATAGTGATGATGATAATTATGATGGTGATGATGATTATGATGATGATGACGTGCCTTCTCTGTATCACCATGATTGTTCAAATTGGGTTGACGATTTCAGACTTATATTAACTGTAAGTCCAGGTTGCCCCACAATGTTTTCCAAAACCGGTGTCAGAATCCCTACAATAAATTATATACTATTCCAGCATGCAAGCAATACTTCTGTTCATGGCGGTGCTGAACTTAATAACTTGCTTCATGGTGTTCTACTCAGTGAACATATATTACAGTGTAACTGACGATGGTTACATTTGGCACATCGAGCCATTTCAGGTCCAAGGAGGATCTTGGATGATTCTGTTCAAGGACACATGTGAGATTGTTTGAATTATTTTTGTAATTATTAGCCTTCCGAAGAGAGAATGCGCTCCTGACCCCTGTCAGATTAAAACAGTCATTTCTCAGTTAAATGATACATGGTATTTGTTTTTGTAAATTGGTTTAAAAAAGCAGTTTTACTCATAATGTTTTGAAACTTTATTTGATTTTGAGAAGAAAGACCTAAGCAAACTCAGGTCACAGTCATTATAGACGCATGAGGAACAGGGTGTAAAATTCACTCATCCTCTAAAGAAAAGGCAGGGTCCTCCGACCAGACGGGTGTTGTGTCTGATGAGCGACTGTCCAATGATTAAAGTTATTTATATGATGATCGCGCGGTAAACCCTGCTTGCGCGATGCAGGATTTGGCATGACGTCAGTGTGATGCGTAGTTCGTATGTGGCGATGTAGATGCCACCACAGTCATCTCATAAGTAGCAACGACCAGAAAATATCACAGAGATGCATAATCAGAGGTCATATGACTGGAAAATGCTGAGTACAAAAAGTACGTGTTTTATATGTCGTAACTGACGAGTGTCAGGAACTCATTCTTTCGGTGACCGGAATATTATTTTTATATCGCCACTTGTCTTTTTCTTCCATACTTCTCTTTTAGTCTTCATCTCGGTAGAACTCACTTCCTAGCCATATCATCTTCCACACAGTCCATCCATCGTTTCTTTGGCCTTCCTCTACTCTTATAGCCATCCACATTCATACTCAAAGCTGTCTTCACGACATTTTCCTCATTCCTCCGCATCACATGCCCATACCATGAGAACCGATTTCCACACAAATTAGGACCCTATTTGTTACTACTTAGCAACGACAGACGTAAAAGAAAGACAGCGCGGGGTCGACTTCTACGCCGACTGTCTATCTGTTACAGAACTGTATCTTTTAACCGTAAGATGTAGCTAAATGCAGAATACGTTTTATTTCATTTCTCCTTTTCTTAGTCTTTATCATGGGAAATATTATAATAGTAAAGTATAATAGCTTTGGTGATACGGGAAGCATAGTACGCGAGTTCAACTTTCACTTGATTGGATAATTGTTGTAATTCCCATAACAACAGTTCGTTTCAACATGACTTCTACGCCGTGGAACATGCACCTGGCAACCTACTTCTGGGTATTGTATGAATGCAGCGCGACGGGCTACGGCGTCTTTAACCCTACCAACCACGACCTCATGCAAGTGCTGTTCATCGGCATGGCAAGCTGTAAGTTGTGTAGTTCTTCTCCGGGCGTTCTCCTCAAGGAGCAACTACTACTAAAAATAAAACTACTACAGTCCAGGGTGTCATCGATCCAAAATTTTATTATTTATAGTTTGCCCCTTGATAAATAATATTTTATTTCTGGATATTGGTTGTAAACATCGACTTACACGACAAAATAACACTAATATTTTAAAACTAGATAAGGTCGTGTCAGTGTTTCCTAGTTCTAGTCTTAGAAGAAACACCGAAACAAACTCAGGGATCATACATTCTTATAGAGTTCAGACCTTTCAAATCTACCACGGCCGCGTATCTCAATAAATATTATGAATATTTTCAGCTGCAATGATAACCACATACTACTCGGTCCGTATCATCAGTATCCGCGCGAACGTCAACAAGTCCCTGGCTGGCTTCAAGCAACACATGAAAGATATTAAAGTGTACATGGCTAGAGAGAAGCTAGACTCGGAACTGCAGAAGTATGTTATGATTTTTTCTATGTCAGAACATAGTCAGATGTATGTCAGAAGGTCAAAATCATCATCATTTCAGCAGATAAACGTTCACACCTGGACTCATGCCTGTCAACAACCTCGCATCGCTGCAATGGCCGTTCCTAAGCTGCCAGCACTTTCTAGATCGCCGGTCGACCAAGTCGGTCAGCGCTTATTTACCAAAACCAGAACCATACCTTCAAAAAGGAGTATCTATTAATTTTGTTTTAGAAATACTATTTGTAATTGTAAGCCTGCTGAAAATTCCAGATGACATGTCAGCCGCAGCATATTCTTCAATTCCATGGTCATTAGTAGAACCACTTAACTCGAAAAGCTCTAGCTAAGTATAGCTATATAAGGTAGGTAATTGATAGAGAAGCAACAATTACCTTTTTCTGTACCAGAGAAATCCAGCGTTACTACGAGTATAACTGGGAGAAGATGGGCGGCATCGACTACCGAGGAGTCCTCAAACTTTGCGACCAGATCACGCTCAGGTCAGACGCCATCCTGCACATATATGGGCCTACGTTTGCTAAGGTACCTATGCTACATACATACCATTCACTCTCTCAGTTCACAGCTGTACCCAAATTATAGAAACCGATTGATAAACTCCGTGCCTCAAGAAAGCACGCTAAGCAATTGGTCCCGGCTGTCATTCGTAGATCTTTGACAGTCGTGACGGGAAGTCAGAAGCCCGAAGTCTGACAACAAATCTTACTAAGGGGTATCGTGTTACCCAGTAACTGGCATTTTGCTACTACTTAGTATACTATTACTTATTTTGGTTTTTCTAAGTAGATATGTTACTGGGTGACAAACAAACTAAACTAACGGCCCACCAATGTGGTTACCGCCGCTAGAAAACTCTTGCAAAACCCAGAGGCATCGCAGATTCATTGCCATCCTTTCGACAAGCTGAATATCCATGCCTGAATTACCCCGGTAGACCAGAAGACAGCAACGCTGTTTGGTGTTAGAAATATCAGTTTTCGGTAGTTTAGAAAATATCTTTATTAACATAAAAATATACATATTATAGCTGTATTAACTTACATATTAAGTAACAGTTTCACTTACATTAATAACAAAACTTTTACAGTCTAGGAACACCTTTATATGTATAATATAATAATAATTGTTACGAACTTATTACAAAATCAGGCATTCAATTATTTATTTATTTACTATCACCACTTACATTTGTTTTTACAGGTAGGAACCCAATACAACAATGTAGTCACAATTTCCACACTCAGAGACGTTACACAAAAACCGATTAAACACTACCACCAACAAAAATGAAGTCTTTAAATTAATTTATTAATTTATTTAGTCTTTTAATTAATAATAATAAAAATATAATAAAGCCATTCAGACTATTTAAAACTTAGGTATACTACTAAAATAAAATTATTAACGAGTTGTAAGTATAAAAAGTTATAAATGAAATAATAATTATATTGTTAACACCGGCTGTCTTAGTCTGTGTGACCATTGGCATGGGCCTATACGACGGCCTATCGATTAGCAATAGATAGAGAATAATGGAAGGAGATGAAGGATCTCCTTCCATTTTTCTCTATCTATTGCTAATCGAGTCCACAATTTCCCCCCTGTAATTTCAAGCCCGTCGCTCCAGCGTTTTCTCTGCCTTCTTCTGTTTCGTTTACCATTTCTTGTTTATCAGACTGTTATTCTTTTGCTCCATTTGTCTGAGCCTCTGAGGGTGTGACCAGGCCACTTTCATTTAAGTTAGAAAACTTAAATGAATGTGGGCTGATTTTCCGTGTAACATCAGTCATCGTCGTTACCTGTCTTATATCTTTGTTTTAAATCCGGTCTTTTCTTTTTACTCCCATTGTCCCATGTTGGCACACAGCTAATTTATTGGCTTGTAACTTTGTTAAAGACCAAGTCTGGCATCTATATATTAGGACCGGCAGCACGCACGAATCAAACAGCTTCCCTTTTAATTTTGGGCTAAGCTCAGGGTTCTTCATAATCTCCTTGAGAGACCAATATCTGTTCCATGCGTTTGCTACTCGTCGACCTTTTTCTTTTTCGCTCTGGTTCATGCTGGAGATTTAATTATTATACCTTTAACATTATAAGGAAATGATTGTAATAATTTAATTTATATAATGAGGGAGTAGCAGCAAATAATTCAAAGTCAAAGTCAAATAATTTATTTCAATTAGGCACATAAACGGCACATTTGAACGTAAAAATTTACAAAAAAAAAGAATTGATTCTAGTCGCCCCTTCCAAAAGGTAGTTTTCGTATGGAGAAGAAGGGCAAGAAATTCCACCGTTACTCTTTTAAAATGTTTTTACAATATCTTGTATACATTAATTATATAATTATATGTGAAGACGATGCACCTAGAATAAGATTACTATACCACGATAGGTAAAAAGAATAAAAAATGAAGCAATGACAGATAAATTAATTACTTATGTTATAGATGCATGGTGCTCACAGATTTACAAACATTGTAAAATTATGCGATAATCCTAACATTTTAACAAGTAATACTAATAAGTCAGTGTGTGAGTTCAAGTAAATCACAGAGTGTAAAATCAATGTTATAAAAAATAATATTACTTATACAATTAAATTAGCAAGTAGTTTGTTTTTGTCTAGACTCAAAATTGTCCTATGGAGCAGGACCAGCATGATGTTTCCAAGCATTTTTATCTTGGATATAATCCTTTAATTTGTAATGAAGCGCATAAATGGATCAAGGCATGATAATCTGTTGCCTTTCTTCAATGATTGTCCGGCTTTAATGGTTTTGTACTCCTCAGAAAATACTTCTTGTTGAACTAAGAAGAGAACTTTCTTAGTTGTTAAATTGATTTCTATACTACTTAATGGTTTTTTGTGTTCTTGTTTCTTTACAAATCTGTAGCAATATGATATCACTCGTATCATCCTTTGGAAGCTTGAAAACCTTATCAAGATTTCGTTCTTCGGTATTATAGTTATATGATAACATCGTTTAATCTCCTCACATATCTCTGGTATAGTTTTTGTCCTAGGAACGTCGTCACTTTTTAACCACTCTGGGCCACTCCACCACAGAGATAAGTTTTGTAATTTATTTGGCGCAATACCTCTTGTCATTAGGTCAGCTGGATTTTGTAATGTATTTACATAATTCCATTTCGCTTCTGGTAATGTTTTTTGTATTTCGGATACCCTATTAGCTACGAACGTCTTCCATCGCTCAGCTTCACCTTTGATCCAACCGAGAGTTATCATTGAGTCAGTCCAACAATAAATACTTGCTATTTGCATTTCCATTCCAATAATAACTTTCTCCATCAGTTGGGTCAATAATACTGCAGCACATAACTCCAATTTTGGTAATGTAGTTTTATGCTTTTTTGGCGCTACCTTTGATTTAGCTTGTAAAAGGGTTACGTTAAATATATTATTATTTTGTATGCGACAGTATATCACTGCACCGTAGGCTTTTTCAGAAGCATCACTGAACCCATGCAGCTCTACTCTCGAATTGTCTGAAAAATGACACCATCTTGGGACGGAGATCTTCTCAATTGTTTTTAGTTGGTTTTGTAGTTCAATCCATCTTGTTTTAATCGTTTCTTCTACGGGCTGATCCCACTCTGTGCCATTTGTCCAAAGTTCCTGAATCATGAGCTTCATAATTATGACAACAGGTGCTAACCATCCCAGAGGATCAAATATCTTAGCGATTTCCGATAAAATAAATCGTTTAGTTGGTTTGTCATTTGGCTTAATAGTAATCTGAAAACAGAAATTATCCTCTAATGGTGACCATAATACCCCCAAGGATTTTCTAGTTTCATCTAGCGGTATTTTCGTCACTTGGTCGTCTTTGCTTTCACTTGGTATATTGGCTAATAATTCAGTACTATTCGACGACCATTTCCGTAACTTAAATCCGCCTTTTCGTAGCATATTTATTAAGTTTTCTTGTAACATTTTTGCCGACTCAACATTAGAATCTCCTGACAAAATATCGTCCACGTAGAAGTCCTGGAGAGTTCTTTGGCTGGCTATTGGGTAGTTCACTTTCTCATCAATAGCGAGTTGTTGCAGCGTCTTAATCGCTAAGTATGGGGCAGCTGCAGTTCCATACGTCACAGTGGTTAATTCGTATTCGTCGATACTATGTTTCGGCGACTTCCTCCATACTATTCGTTGGTATGTAAAGTCTTGTTCGTTGACGTTTATGTATCGGTACATTTTTTCGATGTCCGCCATAAATGCTATTCTGTGTTTTCGCCAACGTAGCAGTATAACTGCTAAATCTTGCTGTAGTCTTGGTCCCGTAAACATATTTCCGTTTAGACTTATGTTAGTACTTGACTTGCTCGACGCATCAAATACTACGCGTAGCTTAGTAGTTAGTGATTCTTCTCTGATTACTGGTTGATGTGGTATATAGTATTTACCTTGGTAATAGTCAGTACTAGTAACTTTCCTCATATGGCCCATTTCTAAGTACTCATTGAGGAACTCTTGGTATCTATTTCGTAAGTTTTCATTTTTGTCGAACTTTCGTTCTAATTGTAAAAGTCTTGCAATAGCTTTTTTGCGCGAATTCCCGTAATCTACGTTGTGGTTCTTGAATGGGAGTTTCACTGTATAAGTTCCATCTGGATTTCTTATTGTAGTTTTTTGGTAATAGTTTTCACAAGCCTGATCCTCGTTTGATAATTGGTATTCTTCAGGAATTTCTTCTAATTCCCAAAACTTGTTCAGTTGTTGAATTTCTGTGGTTCGTGTCATCATACTAACCACTGTATTAGTATTAGTAGTAGTGCCGCAAATCCCGGATAAAATCCACCCAAACTCTGTATTTTGTGCGATTATTCCGTCTTGCACCTTATGTAACCCATTTAGAAGTAAGTTACTATATTCTTGAGCCCCCAATATTATATCTATTGGTCCTCTTTTGTTGTACGTTGGATCGGCAAATAGTTTGTTTTGTAAACAATCTGCTTTTAGTTCTATTATATTTTTCTCTGGTAAACTGCCAGTTAGTTTTGGTAGTATTATAAGTGTGACTGGTAGCCTATATTCACTCGGAAATCTTGGCTGTAACATGACATTTATAGAGTTTTTCGATGTTTTCGGTTTTTCGTCCGCAATCCCGATCACTTCGGTGTGTATCTTAATCCGTGGGTATGCCAATAGTTGGGCAACCTCTTCTGTGCAGAATGATGCCTCTGAACCTTGATCACACAAAACCCTTAGTAAATGCGATGTCCCATCTGACGAGTGAATTTTTATTAAGGCCGTACTAAGCTGTGAGTCCCGGTGCGTACATTTTGGCGCCTCTGTTTACAAAGTGTACTTTTTTATAAGTTTTAAATTTTCTTTCATTTAATTGTAATATATCACAAGGTATTCTTAGTAACATTTAACACAGTACCCCATAAAAGACGTATGTACTTTAGATAGTCTGAAAAATGGTTGAACTATTTTATCTTTATTTCTAGTAATAAAATTATGTCTATCAAATTAACTACGCGTTCAGCGTATAGTCTTGAGCGACCGGTGCAAGCGGTATAAAGCTCAGGTGACCGCGCGTGAGCGGCGTCGCCAGCGGCGCACGAGCTGCAACGCCACCTGCGCGCTTACCTATACATAAACCGTCAGAGTGGGTAAGCGCTGACTGCGGGCACTGACTGTTCATCAAAGACTATATAACCACCTTTGCTGTTCATCCACGAGCTCCTTTACGAGGAACTACAGCTACTAAATACCTATTGTACATACATTAAAAATAATATATTTACTAATCGACCCACAGTGTCCAATACTAGTGGATGCCGACGTATCCCTGCTGCGCATCATCGGGCGCGCAGTGCGCAGCGTGTACTTCCTACGTGATATGACGATCATCGAGCACAATGACATGGTCACCGACATGTACTTCGTGGACTACGGCGGCGTGGAGGTCAGCGTCGCTAGAGGCGAGATGAATTCAGTGCTGCGGCTGCCAAGGGGCAGGTAAAAAAGACTTGATGATACTCTTTGTACCCATTCGACATATTTGTAGTTGTATAATGTAACTAGCTTCTGCCGGATACTTCATCTGCGTGAAATTTCTTGTTCCCCTGTCCCACCCCGTCGCATTGCATCGCATCGCCGCCCGCGCTATAACTTCGTTTTCGCTTAGCGTTCTTTCTGTCTTATTTTCTTTTTGTTCGGCTCCTAAGAGTCGTATTGTGATGTTAATACTTTAATAAAACTATAGCCTTCCTCAAAAATTAGGCTCATCAAATGCAAAAAGAATTGTTCAAATCCGACTGGTAATTCCCGAGATTAGAGCGTTCAAACAAACAAAAATACAAACTCTTCAGCTTCATTATTAGTTTATGTAGATAGATAGATTTTTTCGCCAGAATATGGGTCAGATTGCAGATGCAAACGCGACCATGAGTCCTAGATCGAATTCCAGGATTGTTCCTTCGGCAATTTCCCAGTAGCACCCCGGAGTCTGGATTTTTACCCGGTTGATGACAATACGCCCCCTGACTTTTAAAATAGGACTTAAACATATCTGGCTAAAGTGGGTGTGTGGAATGGTGTGTGTGTGTGTGTGTGTGTGTGTGTGTGTGTGTGTGCATGGGTGTGTGTGTGTAAACTGTCTATTCTAAGGTTGCTTAGAGTGGAAAAGATCGCGGAAAGCGATGAGGCCGCCCATTATATGTTTTGTAGTATTTGATTTATTTTTGTTATGTAATTTGGTGGTATACAACAAAGTATATATAAATAATATAGTAATAGGCACTTCTACTCTACCTGATTTAGGTTATAAAATTCAGGGAATAAAAGCATGGTACAGACAAATCAAAAGAAAAAAATGGTCTTTGCTGCAGTGTATTCGGAAACTTGGAAGGCACCCCAGCCCACAAGAGCCCCTACACCGTGGTGGCAACAAGTCGGCTGCACCTGCTGATGATCAAGTCGGAGGCCTTCTCCACCGTCACCAAGGACTTTCCCGCCGTGAAGGAACTCCTCATCAATGCCAGGATGGGATCTAAGGGGATGAGGGTAAGGTTTCTAATGTCTCTAAATAGGGAACGGTGATCACGTACCATCAGGTGGACCATTTGCTTTATCACATCCAAAAAAACGAATCATCCAAAAGTATCTGATGAAAAGTAAACAAACCGTGTCCAGGTTAAAATTCTATGCAATCACTTGTTAAAGGAAATTCATCGGCATTTAGAAAGATTAAACTTTATACCTCACCACTTTTTCCAATAATTATTATTTGATTATCATTATTAATTGTATTATAAATAAATCAATGATAATTGAGGTTATAAAGTTAGGTTAACTTTATAACCACAAATCGTTAAATGAAAAAAAATAAGGTGATTTTAAATTAAAACTTGAGTAGGTTTAAGTATCAAAATAATCAAATCAAAGCACTCAATTTATAAGTGGCATTACAAATTGGCATCCACGGATACGTTTTTCTGATCCATTTGTTTACATTTTCATCCGATACTTAGGTACTTTCGAACAGACCACATAATATGTCCACAGATGTACATTTTGGGCAGCGAGGCCACAGTGGTGAAGATGCGAAGCGACGCGCGCGCTGTCCGGCCACCGCAGACCAAGTCGAACATGGTGAAGTACATCTACTTCCAGGAGGGCTTGGTGCAGTTCTATCTGATCGCCATCTGCATGAGCTGCATATATTTGGACCTGTATAACGCGGGATATGAGGTTTTTTTCTAATCATTTCAACTATTTTTATTGGTTGGCCTAGTGGTGGCAACATCAGCGACTTGTGACATGTCGATGGTCGTGGATTCATTCAATTCTTAAATCTGGCAGTGTTATTATTTATTGAATGCCCTCCCCTCTTTTAAAAAAATAGAAGTTATCGGGTTTTTTCCAATCAGGAATTTTGCCATAGTTCATATTAGCAGCCTGACGGATAAGTTTGGACAAAAACATGTTCAACGATTGTTCGAGAATACGTTTACCTCGGGCAAACTCTGCAGTTTAGTAAGGACAACTTAGAGAGGGGTTAACAGAAAAATTCAGCTGGCCTGGGCAGCGTTTGGTAAGCTTCATTGAATATTTTCATCGCGTATTCCACAGAGCCTAAAAACGAAGGTCTTCAATCAGTTCGTCTTGCCTGTTATGACTTACGGAACGGAAACGTACGAGCACTCACGGTAAGGCTGGTCCATAAATTCAAGGTCGGTCAGCGAGCAATGGTTCGGGCTATGCTTGCGAGTCTTTCTGAGGGATCGAATCCGGAACGAGGTGATCCGGCAGAGAACCAAAGTTGTCGACATAGCTTACAGAATAAGCAAGCTGAAGTGGCAATAGACCGGCCATATTAGCCGCGCGTAGAATCGATGACCGTTGGGGTAGACGTGTTCTTGAGTGGAAACCGCGAATCGGCAAACGTAAACGACAGGCTAGGTGGATCGACGATTTTCACAGGGTGACTGGTAGCAGCTGGATTAGAGTGGCCGAGAATCGAGCTGAATGGCGTGCAATTGTAGAGGTCTATGTCCAGCAGTGGACTGCTGTAGGCTGATGATGATGAAGTAAATCATTGTCTGTTTGTATTTCAGGACAACAGTATGTGGCTACTAGTAACGCTGTACTCGCTGGACTTCTGTTTCTTGATGAAGATATTGTTACAACACTCCTTGCCCTTTCTTGTAACTAATAAAAGTTTGAAGAGAATAATGTTGCCAATACGAAGGCTGTAAGTACACCTACAGTATCATGGATGCTAATATAGTAAATGTTATAACATGAATGATTAATTAATCTTGATTTATCACTTTATTATCCTGGGTATTACGGCCTTGTGTCTATATCTACCATGTGCACTTATGAAAAGATGTATTTTGATACTATCAAATATGTACACACCTTATAATTATGAACTTCGTTAGTTTATAAATTTATAATCTATCGGTATTATTTCCCTTAGATTATAAACTGTCGAAAAATGTAAACTGGTTGAAATGGGTTAGGTTAAAACTGTGACAAACCACGCGCGAGCCGAGCGAGCGAAGCGAGCGGTGCCCCGGCAGAGGCCGGCGAGCGTTACTTCGAAGTTGCTCGCATCTAGGCAAAATGTTTAGTATTATCGCAAGCTGCGTTACCTCTTAAGCAAGTATGATACCAATTTGTATGTTTTATATAATATGTTCACAATTTGTCGGGTTCCCATGGATAGATTATAAACTATCGAAAAATAATACGTTAAATTGTACTAAAATTATTTGTCGCAGTTCACAATTTTTCGACAGCTTATAATTTAACGCAAATAATACCGATAGATTATAAACTAACAGTGCTCACAATCTTACGGTGACATTAAATAAACCCATAAAAAATGGCTGCCATGGAGAATCACAACAGAAGTGAAAATTTAAAACTGGTATTAGCGTCATCTACTCGTATATTCTATAGCCTATCAATACGGGAATCTATAAGTTTACCCCTACCAAAAATCGCTCTACGCGCCTAAAGAAGTTTTTACCTCAAAAATACGTTAGCTTATTATTCATCATCATTCATAATTATGCTGAAAGTTATTTCATATTTCAGGTATTTCAAGGGAGAGTTCAGGTACGACTTGATATCGATACTGCCTTTAGAGGCGCTCAGTTTTGTCGCATTGAAGAAACACGAATGGATGTGGTTTGGCTTGCTGCGGCTCAACAGGATGTTTAGGATTGTAAGAATGTATTATTTTTATTTAAGTAACAACATTACAGAATAAATGCGTGTGTGTGAAGTAATGTATGTTAATGTGTGGTGTGTGTTTATTTTTTCATTCTCAAACTTTCTTCGTGAGGTGTAATTGAAATAACAGAAAACCTGAAATGGCCAAGGCACTCTTAAAATGAACAACTTGTACAAAGAACCTCGTACCAACATACACCTCGTATAAAAAAGCTTTCGGTCGGTTCGTAAGTCCGTAAGTAAAACGCATTACGCACGTCAGTAATAATTATAACACTTCAACCCCGAAAACCGCTCATACTGCTTCTAAATTAAAAACGCTTTCAAAGTCAAATAACTGACCACCTGAACCAGATGTCGCGACAGTTGAGGGAACAGGGTGTAAAGTTCACTCATCCTCTATAGAAAAAAGAGGATCTTCCGACCAGAAGTGTCGTGTCGACGATTGATATCGGGACGTTATATATATGCTAGTCGCGCGGTAAACGTTGCTTGCGCGATGCAGAATTTTTGCGTGGCATCAGTGTGATGCGTAGTTTGCATATGGCGCTGTAGATGCCGCCAAACTATCATTGATGAGCAGTTTGGTCGTACAGTCGACCTTCTTTCGCGTCAATGATAACATTTTGACCTTGAGCTGGCATAGTGTAAGTACGGAGCTTCAATAGAATAAGAGGCCAACATACCTATATTAGTTTTGTTACCACTATACCACAGAAACATAATATGGGTGTACTATAGCCATAGCTATGGGTGTATATGGGTGTATATATCTGCCGAACTCTACGAGGAATACAGGAGTGTATTGTGCTATGTTAAAAACAATATAATGCTGTGCTCCTCTCCAGGCGACGGTATACAAGTGCCTGCGTATGCGTCACGAGAGCATCACGATCAACCTGACGCTAATCACGGGGATGGCCGTCTTTATCTGGTTCACGCTCTTCGTCCACACCAGCACCTGCATATGGTACTTCATTGCCACCGTCGAAGACAGTCTGCAGCCGAACTCCTCCTGGATACATCTTGGTATGTTCTACGTACTTTCTCGATTATTTATTTGACAAACCAATTACAATTGAAATCCTATTTGTGCCAATTTCATCCACACAACTCTTTTGTTGACCGGGAGCCAACACGCAGAGCTCCTCTGCGTGTTGGGCAACCATTATTGAAAATGCAGAGATCCAGATCGTCCAAGATTTCAACCAAAGCTGTACCAAAGGCATCACAGCGTTCGGACCCTGTAATTGTGGCAGTTGAAATCAACCATGACCAAAATTGGTCTATGAATATTGGAAAAAATGTTTTTTTAAATAGTAATTAAATCATGATGAGTGTAGACAATGTATATCGAAAACAATGTAATGCATTCCACGCTTCCCGCTACAATACTCATGTCACCTGTGGGCGAAGGTTAAGGGAAGGGCAAAAGGGGGACCCGATTTTTGACCTGGAGAGCCGATCCTCCATAGCCAGATCAGATACGAAAGCTAAGACTTGGGGTGAGCCAAGCCTCAGCTATGGGACAAACCAATGGCTTGTATTTATTTTAAAGAAATATGAGGTCGTGCTTTTTATGCCACACGCTCCTCACATTCCACTGAAGGAATACTTGGCGAGACGCCATTTTTAATTTGTAAAAGAAGAGAAATAAGTTGATCGGCAACGTTGGACGGTGTTTGGGAATTTGAAGAAGAAGAAATAACAGTAGGCAAACGTTTTATAAGAAGTTCGATTATAGAACTGTACCCTAATTACGTAATACACGATCAATCGGAATTTGAATCGTTTTGAAACAAATTGCTAATCCATTGCTTCATAAGTAAGAAAAAAAATCTGCTCAACAACGTAAATAACACAATGAATCTTGTTGAACTGTCAAAATGAAACAAATTTGTCGTAATCGTTTACGAAAATGTGTTGCGTAATTAGATAGCTGGTATTGTTAGAAGGGACATTACTGCAATTAAGAGCGCAACCATTATTAGAGCCTAATGGCTATGAGGATTGAGGAGAACTATCTGCTGATGTCAGCTTTGTAATAAAAATGGGGACACATGGGTCCTGGGCTTAAGTGTCACAGTTTTGCGATATGACTGAGAAATTGGAGTCTTGGTGACATTGGCATAATTACGGGAAGCTGTAGGAATCATTTTGCTAGCCTCAACATAAGGAATGCATTTTTCAGCCATAGCAGTCCTAATGGCTTTCTGTCTACAATAGTCGGGGCATGACTTGCTATTAGCAAAATGATTATCCGAACAAAGCACACAGAAGCACTATTGAGTTGATTTCTGAGGGTGAGCCTCAGAAATATTGCAACCATTACCAGGGTGATCATGGCCACATTTACTTCAGCGTGGTTTAGACCTGTAAACGTTCGCCACATATCCAAATTTGCAACACTTGCGGCTTGAATTGTTGGTATACTGCTCAATAGTGCTCAACAGGCAGGATGTGTAACAGCAGTAAATCGTATTTGGTAGTACTTGTCCATCAAATGTCAGAACACATGTTTCAGCGGGTTTCCACTCATTAACCCCGTCTCTTTGAGTGTTTCTATTAATACGTCGATCTTTCACTATCTGCCCGCAGCCTGAGGGCACAGATAAATAAGTTATATATTCTTCTTCTGTAATATCTAAGCAAACACCGGTAACAACACCCATCCTTGTGATATTAAATGTAGGAATTGATGCAGTAGCTATAACAATATTTGAACAACAAACTGTTTACTAAGAAAGAGTTAGCATCCTGAGGGGAAGCAAACTCTATGGACACACGGTTTCTACCAACTCTGTTAACACCACCACGAGCAATGTTCGCAATTTTGTTGTTGTTCATGAGAAACTTACCAAAGTTAACGGGATGTAGGGTGGTGTGCCAGCATTGTGAAAACGTGGACAACATAACCTTAAACCTTTTAACCTTTTTGTTTCCTTTTTCCTTGGGCCTTATCCATTACCGAGTATTTAATGCGACCAATTTGGCTTTTTGGTTGCTTACTTGGAAGGGTGGGAGTCAGGGTTTCATCGTCACCGGGACGTTTGCATGAGCTTTTTGGGGTGTGTAACATCCATCTCTGTAACGCTACAAACAACATCCGCGAATTGAGCTAGAGGATTCGGAGAAAAGGTTCAAAAAATTCAAAATCACAAACCGTAAAAAAATAGTAGTCAATCCAGGAATTTATTATTATTTTTATAGATGATGGCATGACCCACTGCGACAACGACTACATCTGTTCGCTGTACTTCGTGATCACGACTTTTACGCAGAATGGTGTCGGAGACATTATGCCCAAGAACCATTCCGAGGTATGAACTATGAAGCGTTGACAACTAAAGACGAATTTCACAAATGACACTGAATGCGATCAGCACATCTAAACCGCGTTCAAGAACTGTCAGTGTGAATATTCCACCACATTGATGTCACTGACTGCTCTTGAACGTTTAGTTTAGATTGTGCTGATCGCGTTCAGTTTTATTTGGTACCTTAATAGTATTTTAGAGTGAGGCCGTTGCCAGTGCATAATTGCGTCGTCGCACCCCATTAATTTCGTTGCGGTGAGTGCCGCACGCGGCACGGAAAATGCGGTGTCGCAACGCAACGCCGATTACTACGACGTTGCAGCGTCTCTGCGTTCTTTCAATAGTACTTACAAACCAAACTACGCTGTGCTGCGCTGACGCTCCGGCCATCTAGGTATTGAACCTGTTAACAGGCCCCTTCAAGCTCACATCACCTAAGTTTCCACGTTAAGATTTTTACAGCCTAGCCCGGCTGTTCTGCGCAGGTGCTGTTCGTGTCGATGCTCATGATCCTGTCGAAGATAGTGTTCATGATATTCGTCGGCGAGTTCTCCAACATCATTCAGTTCCAGTCCTACCGCTCGTTCAGCTTCTACAGCAAGTACCTCGAGTTGCAGGTATATTCATATTTATTGGATTAGGTCCGTGGATGGGTGACCATTTTTACATACCGATACCTCTCCGTGCCTCGGAAAGCACGTTAAGTCGTTATTGTAAACCCAAAAAGTCTGACAACCAGTCTTACCAGGGGGTGTCGTGTTACCCAGTAACTGGGTTGTGAAGGATAGGCAGTCGCTTCGTGTACAATACTGGTATTCAGCTGCATCTGGTAAGACTGGAAGCTGACCCCAATGTAAGTAATTGGGATAAGGCTAAGCAGATTGATTGGATTATGTACTTCCTGTCCACACCAACGTTTGTGACGAGAAAATAAATAAATTATTAGTAACTGGCGACCCGTCCTTGCTCGCACGGGTGCACTTTACTGTTGTAGCGAAATATCAAAACATCGATATTTCTATCACTCTTCCTCCCCCAGGCGTTTATGAAGAACAACCGGGTGTCCCGCAACCTGGTGACCATAGTGAACAAGTACACCCTGCACTTGTGGCGGGAGAACCGAGGCTTGCAGATACCGCACTTCTTGAAACACGCACCTCTTTCCCTTCGACTCAGGGTCATGTCGGCCGCGTACCTGCATCATATCACCAGGGTAAACTATTTAAATTAGATTTATATTTTTCTGTCTGCTTAGTTAAAATCTTTAATTCACTGATAAGACACCGCACAGTGTAAGCCTGCGAAAAGGGCTTTTTAAAGAATTCAGTCTTCTAAATGATTGGAGTTGAGTCAATAATTGTCAATTAACAGGCACATGGCTAGGGGACGCATACCGCTTAACTTAACTGAAGGTACAGCTTCTGAGTACGTACTACCCCTGGCCCCAAAGACCATGACAACTCTCTTCTCAACATTATATGCCAGACCATGCAGTTTGGCATAGTGCTCGCAAGTGGCCACGAGTGTCCTAAGCCCGCAGACAGACGCGCTCAGCAGCACCATGTCGTCGGCGTAGCTTACGTTATTAACACACACGCCATCAATATGACACCCCACACGCATGCCACTAAGCGCTCCAATCAGATCATTCACGTATAGGCTGAATAGCGTAGGCGAGCATAACCTCACTCCACATGCCTCACACCGCTCTCCAACCCATACGGCCTAGACAAAGCACCCGGCCACCTCACACTATTGACTATTTTACAGTATTTGTTTCACCACTGGCGGCAAATTTACCTCCTCCATCTTCCTCCATAAAGAGTCGTAGGAAACCAATACACAAGCCTTGCTCAGATCAATGAAACAGGCGTAAACTGGAGTGTAGCGATCTGTGTAGTTTTTCACAGTGTGCTTCACACTCAATTTAGCGCTGTCAGTGGATAATCCTGAACGGAACCAAATTGGTTATCGTGAATACGTATACGACTGCTAAGTTGAGCGTTAAGCACACTGTCAAACACATTTGACATGATTGTGGCGACAGATACACACACACACAGTCTCACACACACAGACAGTCTGTAATTGTTCTTATCGCCCATATCACCAGTCTTATTTTTGACAATGGGCACCAATGTTGTTTTGATCATGTCATTCGGCATATACAAATATAGTAAAAAGCATAGCCAACACTCTTGGCAAATGCGGACCTGAAAATCGAAGATGCTCGATGCTGAGACCATCATGACCAGGAGACTTTCCTCGATGCATTGCGTTAATTCTGTTCAAGAGCATTTTAGCAGTTATTTTAACTCCCAAGTTTTTCCGTGTCTCAACATTGAGCATTGACCTCGATGGGCGTAATAGTGACTGTACACTAAAATGGTATACAAAAAGTTTAGCTATTTGTCTAGCATCACTCACGCCATCGACGTAAACAGGGGGCCAGGCTTTCCCTTTAATATATTTGTATGCTTCCAAAAAGATCGACTTAAGTATCCTTCTAGCTTCACGCATTTCATCAAAAATACGTCCCTTCTTAGGCATACCATTGTCTAGCCAGCATAAAAATTTACGTCTAGCCTCCCTATGCGCGCTGGCCACCTGCATGTTCCAGCCCACGACTGTTCCTCGCTTTCTAGGACTCCCCCATATGCTACTGTCTCGGCAGCCAACTCGCACAATGCACTAACAATTTTACCATACATTGTATCTATTACATTAAAGTGGCGAGGGTCATTACAAGTCTGACTACTACACTCTTTGAAGTCATCAGGGAAGTCAATAAGTCGCAATTTCTCATGACATTTTTGTTATAAGCATGAATCTGTTCTTGACTTCTATCTCCCCAGATCACCCTATTCACTTCAATGCTTACATTTGGTTGTTGAATATTTAATTTGTTTCTTAATTTTAAGTTATTTAAAAATATACATTTGCTGTGCCCGGACAGCAAAAAGTAGTTTTTGCAGTTTTCGGAACAGGATCTGTAATTATAGCCATTGCCACACAGAATACCTTTAAACATTATGGAATGCAAATAAAGATATGAACAAGTACGAGAAGGCTATCTGTAATATTTCTCCCAACGTCTATATACTGTGATTGACTAATTAATATAGTTTTTTTTTATAGCATCATGTATTTGAAGCTTGCGAAACAGCTTTCCTGAGACAGTTGGTTGGCTGCTTGAAGCTATACACTTATAACGAAGGTAAATTCATACATTTAATGTACTGGTTTTGTGTTAAGGCTAATTTCATATTACTTAGAAATGTTCAACATTATGTTCAATTGTTAAATTTTGTCACATTGAAATGAACCCCTTTCGGCTTTGCAGCTACTTTTGCGACTATTATGTAGGTACCTCTTTTATAGTAAGTTAACCCCCTATGTGTATCTCTTCCATAGTACCTATCAGTAATAATCTAATAATATATTGGCTGTAATGAAAAACTACAGCTTGTGAACCTTTTTGGTAGGCATATTAAAAGAACGTGTGTCTCTTTAGGCATGTACGTCGTTAAGGAAAGTGAAATCACAGACTCCATGTACGTGATCCACACCGGCAAGGTGATGGAGACCTGTGAGGATCAAACAGAAGTCAGCTCCAGAGTGTACCCTTCTGGCTCGTACTTCGGAATTGTTAGTATAATACGCACCATACCTACGAGTAGTAAAACTCGGGAACTCCAATTGTTTATCTTTATCAATCAATCAATCTGCGTAGCCTTTTCCCAACTATGTTGGGGTCAGCTTCCAGTCAATTATTTATCTTTAAAAAACAAAATTTCAGTTACAGGGCTTATTACGCAATACCCCGTACACTCACTCGTATCAAACAATAATCAAGTCTCAAGTACTCACTCTCAAACTTGACGACTGGGAATACTTGTTGCAACACTTTCCGAACAGCAGGGACACCATACATAAACACATTGGGAAGCTAGGAGACACCGACTTGAATAGAAATTGGCCTGGGGGTTCACCCGCAGCACAGCAAGCTCCCGAGTTCGAGCCACCATTAGAAACACTGAATGTGACTCCTGGACCCAGTCAATATCCTCAAGCTGAGAGGCATTTCGGTCGAGTTTCCATAGAAGAACAAAATTATACTGGTGAACCCGATACAGAAGAAACCAGAAAACAGTCCCATGACGAAATGCGAGATCAAGTCGCTTTAAAAGAAAAATCGAAACTGGGCATCTTTGGACAAATCGCTAGCACAGCAAGAAAATTAATGGGAAGAGTATCAGACCCTGACCTGATAAACTCTGACGGCAAAGACGAGCTTTTATTTGAGGAGGACTCGGAAGCAACGGAAGCTCTGCTTGTGCAGTTTGAAAAAGCAAGAAAAAAGGAAATGGAGGAAAGAATACTGAAAAGTCGCAGAAAGAGTGTGCAAGTAGAAATCGGAAAACATATGTTCACTTTGGGTTTGAAGGAATCTACTGAACACTTGGAAGGAATCGATTCTGAAACATTTATTATGCGACCGCTCCGAATCCGTGATGAGGAGGAGAAAGCGCAGAATCTAGGCCCCACAGGTGAACCTAAGATTGACAAATTAATATCAGAAGTTGAACTTACCATAGATTTATCGCATTTACAGATTGACGATGAAACTAAGGAAGTTTCTAAATTAGTGCCGCTTACATCTTCGAAACAACTATTTTCGCCAGCAGGAAGTGAAACCCTAAAAACTCAATCTCCCCAACTTACAGCAGGTCATCAAGCAACAGGTATTCCGATCACAACCTCAGCGTCATCTGCTAAGTCATCCAAATTTTACCATCCCGGATCTGAATCAGTTCAAGATCCTAAATCTACCAACATCACAGGTTCTCAGCTGGCTGAAGATGTTACGAAGACACCGCCGACGGAACTTTTTGTGACAGATAATAAAGCACCTGGAACTGATACAGCTCTGAAAACTTTAAAAATACAATCTGATTCGGGTATAATATCACACTCAGAGGTGCGGTTGATTGAACCTCAACCTTCTAAAGTGGTAACTGACGAAAAGCTAGAAACAGATACGACTAAACCACCTATTGAATCCTCGACACCCCTGCGTGACCTCGGGACCTCCCTCGGCACAAATACTGGAAGCAAGATATCGATCGCTTCAACTGCAGACCGCAAGGCTTCCATTGTTTCACATGTGGAACGCCAAGCTCCATTTAGCATAACAAACGAGCCTAGACCTTCAAAATATGACGATATTTTAACCCTTACAGTCCCCGGCCCCGTGCTACCTCCAGACAGTAAGTTATTTTTTAAATAAGAAAACACCATGCGAGTAACATACATAGGGCACAGGCAAAATGTTATAAGTGGCTTAAAATATTACCTACAGGCAGCTTTTTTCAGGATATACATAGTTGTGCCCGGCAGTGTGTACTCTATTCTCCCGAAAAGGCTTTAGGGTCCCAGCCGAGTCATATTAAGGTGGAACATTCTCTACTATAAATATGGCCAATTCAGATATAGGCGACATTTGCTGTGGTTATGGGTTGCGTAAATGTACAAAGCAGTATTCAGCTGTATTTCTGTGAACTTTCGCGGCTAGAAGCTAACCCACGGCGGCAGCGAATGTCACTTATTTGGATAGGCCTTAAGAATCAGTGTTTACCCCAAACTCCACTACATTCGTATTTATGTAAAGATGCTCTTATTTCAGGTGTCGAACCCTCGCGTCCCCTGGTTAAGGATGATGACAGTGGGATAGGCAAACCCCGTGTTCGTTACAAGGATGAAAAGAGTAAAGAGGAAGAGAGCAGACGGGACCTCGAAGAGGATGAGGGAGAGATTGACTTGAAGTTGAAACCAGCCAGAGTGATGACGCTGGACAGTGACGAGCCCGTGTACACGAGTCCAGCGGAAGTCAAGGAAGACGATCAGGAGGACTCTGCCGGGTCAACCTCGGGTGCGATGAAAAAGAAAAAGCCGTTATATAAAAGGGAAACTATGGATTAGTTCGTAGGTTTGTACGTTTAATTTGTAACTGTTATAACTCCGGGTTTAATTACTTATTATTAAGGTATTCTATTTCATTATGATTATGGATCATATGCTGATAGAGGCGATAAAATAAGTGTCCAAAGACTATGGAATTCTTAAAAGCCGCCACCTAACTCCTATGATTGTCGACGTTGCGAAGATTCCAGACAAAACCAAACTTTGTTTATTTAATATTTTAATTATAGCCTTAATTCATATTGTCATTCTATTCTTTTTGTTCTCGTTTGTGTTTGAATTTTCTTTAAGTACATACAACCATGAACGTAAGATTAATTTTATTTTTTTAGTTTTGTGTGTTATTTATTCATGTTTACTTTGAGTAAGTATATGTCAAGTTAAATACTTTGAGAGTTTTAGAGGTAAGTAATAATTTTGTTGGAATTACCTGCAGCTAATTATAATTAAGTAATTCTGTCTCATTGTTTATCTCTCTATAAATATTAATAAATAACGTAAATATATTGGTACTTTTCTTCATTTACTACAACATTACCAAAACATCGGATGATGATGTAACACTTCAGCCGTACTGTATTTTCATCTCACGAAGCGACGCGCGTTTTACTTGTGGTTACCAAGTGTAAACACGTTGTGAATGTGTGTGTAAACGCAGGAGCTCTCGGTACCGTCCGAGACAATGGCGACGTTGGAAGTGGGTATGTGCGTGTCTGTGTTATGTGCTGAATGTGTCTTCACGCACAAGTTCACAGCGTGTTTGTACACTTGGTTATAGAGCAAGCACCCGCGACGATCAAACTTTTTTTTGTTTTTTTTAAGTTGAAAGTTTCTCTGTACAGTACTGTCCCCAATACAGGTAAGAACGATCCCCGAATATGAAGTTTGGATCATGGTGGCTTTGGCAGATAACAGCACATACATTACGTTATACTAAGAGCTAAAAGCTGAATTTTATATATGTTACTTGGGAAGTATCAAAAGATGTTTCCTCAGTAGTCAGACAGTTTCGATGGTTTCGTTGGTTTCATCTTGTTAGACACGAATATACAACGTGTCCCTTCTGATATCCCATAAAAACGTTTTTTCAAATAATTAAACTGACGTAAAAATAAAACTTAATAGCGAAAAATAAAAAATAACCTTCTAGTGTAAGTAAGCTCCTAAACTAATTTAAGGAACAAACTTTGAGTCGGCGCCAAACAAACAAATTGCGGATGTGGTTGTGTTATCAGAACTACATAGGTGTGCGAAATTACAACAGAATCGGTTCACAGTTGAAAATTCAGTAGGTGAAAAATCAGTCAATCCCATTTTAGAAAAATCTGTCAATGCCACCTGTTACCTGCCAAAGCCACCATGATCCAAACTTCATATTCGGGGATCGTTCTTACCTGTATTGGGGACATACACAGAGAAACTTTCAGCTTTTATAAAATAACAAAGGTCAGGGGGCCTACCACCACCTCTTTAAGCAGTATTATTTTAATGTTACTTCAGTGGGGGAAAGAGATGGAGCAATACGTCCTGTAGAGCTTCATCTCTTTCCCACACTAAAGTAATATTAAAATAATACTGCTTAAAGAGGTGGTGGTAGGCCCCCTGATCGTTGCAGTCTCTTGAGCCATTATCACAAGTAAAGCGCGCGTCGCTTCGTGAGATGAAAATACTGTAGTTATCTGGTTAAGTTAAAAGATGGAGGTTTTGATAGTTAATAAGAAAAGTTTAGTGGGATGAAACCCCAGACTGCAAATTCTTCCATAGCAACACAACTGCTCTAAAAACTGTGAAGAATAATGTGTCGTTTGGTGTTAAGCCACCGGTTACGCTATAACTTGAAGATTTATGTACCTATTAGTAAATCAATCAATTTGCGTAGCCTTTTCCCAACTACTATATTGGGGTCGACTTTCAGTCTAACCGGATGCAGCTGAATACCAGTACTTTACATGGAGCGACTGCCTATCTAGCCTCCACAACCCAGTTATTGGGTAAAGAATACCCCTTGGTAAGACTGGTTGTCAGACTTGGGCTTTTGACTACCCGTAACGACTGTCAAAGATCTACGAATGACAGCCGGGACGGCATAAAACTTACTTTCCGAGGCACAGAGAGGTCTCGACGTAATAGATGGTCACCCATCTACGGACCGACCACGGCAAGCGTTGCTTAACCTTGTAGATCGACCCGTGCGGCTGTTATAACTTAGCCACGTCCGTCGCTCTTTACCTACTAGTAGAGTATGGTATATCTGTCTTATCATCAGAATTAGGTACAAGTACGAAACTAAGTTTGCTAGCTTTGATGGTTCCTTTTAATACTCAACGATCACCAAAGATATACATAAAATACCTTAATAGTAAACCTAAACATAATTATATTAATTACTTCCACCATATTTTAAAATCCATTAATATTTTAACGATTGGCACTAACTTCCCGTGGAAGCCATACACTTGTACTAAGAGATCGTATATAAAAGTAATTCGCTCATAAAATTATGTAGCACTAATAAATTATGTATTTTCATAGGATTTACCCCGGGCTTATGTAATCGACGTAGTGTAACGTGGATGATCTTCAAAATAACATCATATTATTTATAGAATAGCACAAATATTTACTCCCTTTTAATGGCTGCGCTGTGCAGCATAGTTAGTATTATATTTGGAAACGCAAAATATAAATCATTTTTTGAATTATTTAAAATCTAGAAAATATGATTAATGATATTTTATTTTTGTAAGTTCATCATTAGGCCGCGCTGTTTTTGGACGCGAATTCGTATCGTACGTAAACGTATGATCATGTTCGTACGAATTGAGTGCGCACACTGAATACGTTTTCTAATTTATTTTAATGTTTGAATTGTTTTTTATCTTTTTATTACGGACGCTTTTTACGAGCACGTCTTTCTACATTGTTCTCACATGTATAATTTCAACATGAATGATACATCATTCATATTGAAATTCACCAATATTTTGTAACAATATTATGATTTATAAGAATGTCCGTTGAGTTTCTCGCACGAGTAAAATTCGTACGAAAACGCGTCCAAAGCGAGCGCGGCCTTACTTTTGCCCTATCCATATCCATACTATACAGACAAATGTATGGGACAGCTGATAATTTTTTCGCCATTACAATGTTGGCCCCATGGAGAAAGTGTTCAGTATGATGGTCTGTGCCACATCCTTAAATTTGACCACACCTTTCTGATACATGCTGTAAACATAATTTTATTGTTTTGAATTTTATTGTTATAAAATAAGATTTGTTTATAAAATTTAAAAAAAACCTTGAATAAACCTCACAAAAAAACGCTGAGATGTGTCTTAAAAAACCATGAACAGCGGTTAGTTAAAGTTAGCGACAGGAGGTGTGACACGCTAAAATTGCCTGTTTTGCTTATTATTTTTAATTTTTAATCAGACATACTACTTAGCAACAATTGACTCCGTTATACATTTTTTTTAAAGCATAACAAGTAAATAGTACATTAAAAAAAACTGCATTCAATAGAGAATAAGAATTTCTTGTAAATGTTTGTGACAGTACTTTTTCCTTAGCGTCAATTTTTCTCGGAATGGCTCAATTATAATATTATTAATGCTAAACAACTCTGTCTGTTACCTATTCACGTCTTAACGGCTGAACGGATTTGAATGCAATTTAGCACACAGGTAGGCCATAGGATACTTTTTTATCCCGGTAGTACCGTTGCCGCGGGAAAGCCGACCTCCAAGCGGGTAAAGTTGCGGACAAAAGCTAGTCCTGTATAATAATGTCATCGTTCAATGCATCGACCTAAAATGTTGGCAATGTTGCAGCGCTATGACGTCCGCGGTGAAAAAATAACAACATATTGATGTTTTTAGCGCAAGACAACATAAAAATATCACGCAATACTGTTTTCAACAATAAACATGTTATGTAAGACGATAATGTGTAGAATATAGGTATTTACTTTAATGTAATCAACACTCGCGTCAGACATACTTACATAGTTCTCATATGATTTGCTATCTAATTGCGTAACAATTTTCGTAAACGATTAAGATTAATCGGTTTCATTTTGACAGTTCAACAACATTCATTGCGATATTTACGTTGTTGAGCAGATTTTTTTATCGAACTTATGAAGCATTGGATTAGCAATCTGTTTCAAAACGATTCCGATTGTGATTGATCGTGTATTACGTAATTAGGGTACTGACCAATACAATGTAATAGACTTTCAAAGAGACTTCTTCTTCTTTTCGTGTGGTTGGTGACTAACCTGGTGTCAGAGTTTTAAAGCCACCCATGGGCTCTGACGAAAGACTGACCTCTGAGTTTATCTCGGTGTTTCTTCGCAGAGTAGTCTGCTAGAAAACACCGACGTCATCTAGTTTTAATAAAAAATGACGTGTAAGAATGTTATTTGTAACCAGTACATCTGTCGAGCCTTTTCCCAACTATGTTAGGGCCGACTTCCAGTCAAATCGGATGCAGCTGAATACCAGTAATTTACATAGAGTGACTGCCTATCTGACCTGCAAATTGCACAACCCAGTAACTGGTTAATAGGATACCCCTTGGTGAGACTGGTTTTCAGACTTTCGGGCTTCTGACGACCCGTAAAGGTCGTAAAGACTGTCAAAAATCTACGAATGACTGGCCGGGACCAACAACTTTTGGAGGCACGGAGGAGTCTGAATATAATATTAATGTGTTTGCAGCCGCCACTAGCTGGAATTTACATAAAATCAAGACCTTGATGATATCCAATTATAAAAAAGAGTTAAATCAAACAGCTGGCTAGACTAATGTGTTAATAAACCTTAAATATTCGCGATTTATACCTAGTAAATATTACTTCGAATTAGTATAAAGTATACACACACTAATGCCCCCTATGTCCGCAGTCAAATTAGATACAAATCATGTCAAGTGCTCCACGCCCGCATGACCTACGGACACTTTACGACCTGTGATATTAACCATTGACGACTCGTCGTCGTTAATCATTGACGAAATGACGCTTAGTTATTCTTTAACCGCTGAGGACTCGTTGATTTAACCCGTGACGACTCGTTGCTTATAACTATTTATACGACTCGTAAAAAGCTACCTTCTACGATTCGTTTATATTAACTGTCGACGAATGACAGCCGGGACCAACAGCTTTCCGAGCCACGGAGGAGTCTGGGTATGTAAATATGATCACCCATCCACGGACTAACCCCGGCAAGTGTGGCTTAACCTGATGGATTGACCTTTGCGGCTGTTATTACTTAGTCATGAGCCTATATTTAACCAATTTACAAAAATAAATCATTTAGCATCCTGCCTTTATCCTGTATGTGGGGTCGGCGCAGCACGCCTTATTCTTCCATACATACATGTTTATTAACTTCTGCGTGCTGCGCCGACCCCACGTACATTAGGATAAGGCCTAATGTACGTGGGGTCGGCGCAGCACGTCTTTTTTTTCCATACATACATCTCTATTAGCCGTCATCTCAGAATCCACCCACTTCCTAGCCATTTCATCCTTCACAAAATCCATCTTACTTTTCCTTGGTAAGGTTCTTTGGTTTTATTTCTTATAGCCATAATTCACTGCCTCGTTGGGCTAGTGATCGCAAGCACTACTGCTGAGCATAAGAGAGTCTGGGTTCGATTCCCGGGTCGGGTAAAGTGTTATTGGGTTTATTAATTAGGAATTTGTCAGTAGCATCTCGGAGTCTGGATTTGTGCCCGGTTGATGGCAATAGGCTCGCCCCTTATTACATGGGAGTTAAATATGGGTGTACCTAGTATGGGTACACGTCTGCCTAACCCTTCGGGGAAATAAGGGTGATGTGGTGATATATGTTGATAGCATTTGGCACGCCCTCTATTTCATAGGACTTAACATAACCGACGAAATGTGGGTGTACCATAGGTAGGTACACGTCTGGCCAACCCTGAACTGAACCAGATGTCGTTCACACTTACCTCACTATTTTGCCTCACTCTTCTGTCTGCCCTTGTCATCCTTGCCCACGTTATCGTTTTCCCCTGTTAGCTGTCACACTATCTTTCCGTCCCTCTGCATTCACACCACACCCAAACATGATAATCCATGCACCTTACTTTTGTCTCCAGTGACTTCGAAATAAAAATCACGCATTCTAAAAAAGCCTTTTATTACAAAAACTCTCTTAGCTCATAAAAACGATATAAAATCCGTAACAAGATGATTTGTACCGAACATCAACAATTATTAGCTAAATCAATAACATTGCTTTGGTATTAAATAATTTCCATCTAACATGATGTCTTTCACGACTTTATTTACATTGGAATGCCCAGCACTGTTACCACATGTCACTACTGACTGATGTTTAAGAGTTTTCCATTCTGTGTCTTGTTCCATGGTCTTAAGTTATTTAAATGCTTGGGTGTACATTGCTTAACTTACGATTAACTTACTTACTAAAATTACGGTTTCCTAAATATTAAATGTTTTTATAGCGTTTGTTGACCGCCATCTTGGATTGGTCTCAAGTTTCTGGACAGTTTCTGTAACAAAAAAAAACATACAATTTTAATAATGAATCTAGAATATTGGACTAGCTGTGCCGCCACCCGCGCGTTGCGACCGGCTCATTTTTACGATCAGTAATTCTAGTGTCTATTTCCAGCGACAGTATTTCAATATAATTATAAAACTACAGGAAACTATATTGACGTCATCCTGTACTGTACTCTAAATTATATGACTTATATATTATACTTTATTCCAATTCGATATAAAAAATAGTGGAGAAATATTTGCGGAGTCTTTAAATGTCGCAATAATCCGTTATTTATGTTTTAAATTCCCTGCGGTACAGTCACAACTATTTGTGAATAAGTGTCGGGAACATCAAGAAATTATGACGTGCTTGTGTCCGTGGGTGTTTAAGAATACTTGCTTTTGATGATTATAATATTAATGTGTTTGCAGCCGCCACTAGCTGGAATTTACTTAAAATCGAGACCTTGATGATCTCCAATTATAAAAAGAGTTAAATCAAACAGCTTGCTAGACTATAATGTGATAATAAACCTTGAGTTTGGGCGGTTAATACCTAGTAAATATTATTTCGAAAAAGTATAAAGCATACATACACACTTCGGAATGAAATGAACAGCCCCCATTTCCGCAGTCAAATTAGATACAAATCATGTCAAGTGCTCCACGCCCGCATGACCTACGGACACTTTACGACCTGTGATATTAACCATTGACAACTCGCTGACGTTAATCATTGACGAAATGACGTCTCGTTGATTTAATCCGTGACGACTCGTAATTATAACCGTGGATGACTCGTTGGTCGTTATTTCTGACGCAAATTATTATTATCTATGAATCTTTGTAAATATTTGTCTAAGAAAATCGTATCTAATCGTATTTAATATTAAAGAAAATCGTCTCAGAATTATTTGCAGTCATCGCTAGCAATTGGCAGTATGTACGTAACACAGAAAAGAATCTGATATTTTTAATATAAAACGATCCGGGAAAAAAAATCTGTGTATAGTTGAAAGACGGTTAATATTATGGCGTTAATGAAACATCATGAGTGGTATTATAATTTTAATTAAGTCCAAGAAAAATTCTGTAATTAGAATATAATGGAATTTAAAATTTACGGCGATGGGAATGGGCCGAGCTGAATTTAGGTACCAGAGACTAAACTTCCCTGACTTTAGGACTTCTTTCATAAGATTTCGGTTAAGGCGACGATAACCGACTTTTAATGATTTTATACTGAAGATCACGTCTAAACGAGTAGTGTAAATGATTTGAAAAAAATATATGTTAAATTAGAGTATTTTGTTAATTACTTAATATATGAATATTTTAGATTATGTTTATATTACATAGTGAAATTAATTTGTAAAGTTATGTCTAACGCGGATAAAAAACTGAGAATCACGCAAAATCTATCAAGCGTTTTTTTCTGGAACCTTCACCATTTTAAAGATAATTTAATTATTGATCTTTTAGTATACGTGTTTTATTAAAATACTTTTTGTTTTATGTTAAATAAATTAATAATGCGTCTTATTTAGGACAGCGCTCCTTGATGGGCGAGTCCTATTACTGGCCAGACGAACGACGCATTGCGTGAGCTCAGTACAGAACACGCAAGCTAACCACTCAAGGTCACTGGCATATATCTGCGTCTTAATTGCCCAGAATAAGGTTTTTTTTTAAAAAATAAAATCGACCTAAGCACATTCCTTTTGAACGCATATAGATCCATACGAATATTATAAATGCAAAATTAACTCTGTCTGTCTACCTATTAACTTATCACGCCATAACGGCTGAAGGATTTCGATGAAATGTGGCGCACAGGTAGACCATGACCTGGGTTAGGATATAGGATACTTTTTATACCGGTAAGCAGTAGTACGTTCCCGTGATTTAATTTCCAATTCCAACCTGCACGCTGGCGAGGCAACGGCCAAAAGCTAGTTTGAGTAATATGAGTACCTATATTTTAAAGATTCGTAAGAAGGCTTTAGAAACAGATACAAAATTACAGGTGAAAGCGAATTTTAAGAGATTAACCTTTTTAAAATGTCTCAAATACGCTGTGAAACAGGCTTTCATAATTCACAGTTTCGGAACTACATTGTATTCGGGTTTTACAAAGCTTCTAGATTTAAGATCTTTTGTGGCAGCCATGAGATCTGTTTGTGTAGTTTATACCTTTTTAACAGCAGCTAAATTATGTTTAATGTATCAACAACACTATACTAATGGTCGTTTCGCGTCACTCCCCGCAAGATGTTCTTTGAGTAAACAAAGTAATACCTCGAAACACTGGCCCGTCAACAATCCACAGATTTTTAATCACGCGTCTATTGGACTTGGCAACGAAAAGCTATAATCTAAATTTCGTTTCATTCCTCTATTTTCAACACCGTGGCAGAGTATTGACGACGTCCGTTGCCCCAATGATTGATTGCAATCGTTAACCAAGCTGTCGCTACTTTTTCTATCTGTCTTCTTAGATTTGGCTCGAGCCATCAATCTTCCTACGTTTCATACGATTTACGTCATTCTAACTATTGTTTTTAACATTTTTCGGTTCTTATTTTGTATTTTCTATTTTGAAATGAAGGTTAATTCAAATATAAATAGACGTTGAAGCTATTTTAAAATTTGGAGACACTACTTTGTCGTATTTTTAAACTGCGTTGTCAAGCGTTTTGATGTTGTATTTTAAAACTTGTTTTTATTGATTCTATCTCGTGTAGAGCTGATCTTGAATCTAGATTTTAATTCGTATTTTTGCTGTCACTTTGTAGTCTATAAGTTACTTTGTAAATTCTGTAATGCAAGTCCATTAGGCTTCGGCATCGGGATAATAAACTACAGTCTATGTCGTTTGCATAACATCAAACGATTGCCTGGAATTACTTATGCTAGTGGGCGGTAAAGTATCTAAATAAATTCCCTGCACAATATTGTTTAGTCTGTACAACGTATGTAATGTTTATAACAAAAAGCTCTCGGTCGAGTGGAAAGAGATTTGAGATCGGCCATCGATGGATAACCAGTGTGTTTACAATTTAGGTACATTAAAATGAAATATGTTTGCTACAAACTATTAACTTGTACGAACAAATGTATTTGTGAAGTTATTATTAATAAAAGTCATGTCGAGCTGTACACCTGGAGATAGTAAAATGTTTCAATAAAACCTGTTCCTTCAGTCTACTTGAAATATTACAGTAACATTGTATCCAATGCACTAAACCCATCAAAATGATGTTTTAATTTAGTAATCGCGACTGTAAATTTTCTGTTATTTGCGATTTTTTTGTTGAAAACTCCTTTTTATATCTTTTAAACGCGTAAACAGTACTATGAAAATGTAATCATGTCTGTTGGTAAAATGTTGTGTGAAAATGTTCAAGGAATGAAGTGAAATGTAATGCTAACGTTATGATTAGTGCGTGACTGTGTGCCTACACGACGACGGCTGGAGTAGATTTGTTTTGATTGTGAATAAATGTGTTTTCATCGGTCCAACCATTTGTTTATCATCTAGTTCATTTGTCATCAGATCCCTGGCTTTGTTTTTGAATTATCGTAGCGCAGTGTGGGAGACCTCGTCACTAGTTGACATGTTTACAACCGTCCAATTCGACCCGCATTTTAGTAAAAAAAACAATTGGCAAAAACACAATTTTTATCTAAAGCTTCATATACCACGCTCTGTCTTATGACTGGCCATTCAGTATTTCAGTTAGATTATTTCGGTAATTTTAGACGCGAGAATGTTATGATTTCTGTGGAGAAGCCGCAGGCGCCGGTCGGCGAACTATTTTAGATATCCGACGTTCAATAACGTGATGGTGTACGAATCAACTGCGATCGTTTCGGCAACAGGAATGTTTTCATGACCATTGTTATTTTAACATTGATCACCGTAAAAATACATGTGTTTACTTTTAATTTAAAGTATGTGAAATAAATATGCTTGGCACTAATTGGTAATTAGTTGGCGCGTTCTCTTGATCTTGTTTTGTATGGACTTACTACTTACTTACTGTTTTTATTTTATTTTGTCCGAACACCTCCACACAAGCAATTACGTTTGTTTTCTTTGCTATGCGTTTTGTGTCGGTATCCAATAGAACTGTGGGGGGCGATTTATAAAGGACTTATAATATTCACGATTTCTTAGACCGCGTGATTTCAACGTTAAGTTACGCACTTTTAACCACTGAAGAAGCGAACAAATAAAAATATAAGCACCTCAGAACATCCCGGAGTAGAGTAACCAAAGACTGGCGAGGAGTAGCACCAAGATGAGGTACGTGGCGATGAGGCTGGTGGTCTCGTGGTAGGGCATGACGAATCCTGATCCTGACACCTTCACCGGACAAAAAGCTCCAGGGAACTGAACTCGCTGGAGATACGCGGTCGCCTACGTACGCCACGCCTATTTCACACGCCAAATATTTTCAACATTTATAAATATGAATGTACGTTTATAGATCGTCCGTATAGTGGCAGGTGGCTCAGATTTTGCGGGAAATTAAAATTGCAATGCGGCGGTACCAACTAACTGCGCGATTACGAATTCGATTTAATTTTTTCAACTTATAGAATATCCATGCACTGATGATAACTAATTTAACTATGATGATCACATATCACGGGTACACTCACAAACCTCACAAAGCAGCAGTTTAGAAGACGGTGGAGTAGAGAAGCCACAGGAAGAAGAGAAGGATTACGAGGATCATGTAGGTAGCCGCCAGGTTGACCGTCTCCGCGTTGATCGGCATGGTTGCTATGTAACGGAGCAGGCTGAACTGATCGCTGGAGGATCATCCAACCGCTTGAACCAGCAAGTTTGCGTCAGAGCACAGGGCCCAACTTCGTATGGAAGGATGTTCCAGATATATTTTTTGTAGTTTGTCGAAAAAGTTGCAAAGGGCTTCCAACGGAGAGGTCTGTGTGACTGAACTTAAAAATGCTAGGAGGATTTAGGATCAGCCAGGTACGGGATGATTTAAAAAAAAAAAACTTGCGTTCGGCTTTCCAGCAAATAGGCACTATCTATCACATACCCTAGGTAAAATGGAACACAATTTGCATGATCTGTAAGATAAGGTAACCCGGTTATCAAGCGGTAAATACTGACTGAACTGCTTGATTGAAAATTAAATCAAAACATAGTAGGTAAGGATAATTTATCATCATTATCATCTGCCTAGCCTTTTCCCATTATGTTGGGGTCGGCTTCCAGTCTAACCGGATGCAGCTGATTAGGTACCAGTATTTTACATGGAGCGACTGCCTATCCAAGTCCACAAACCAGTTATTGGGTAACACGATACCCCTTGAAAAGACTGGTTGTCCATCATTATGAAACGATTATGGATAATGATCAATAGAAACAAAGTTTAAATGAATTCTTCAACGGCACTTTGTGTCGATTTGTAGAAAGTAGCAGGATTAAATAATAACGAAAGCTCAAAGCATACCTGAAAGCCATCATCCATTAATCTTATCTAAAATAATCTTGCACTGAGAAAAATATTATTAAATTATGTTAGTAGGTAATCTGAAGATTTATATTGTTATTTTACTGCAAAATAACTATCACATTGTTCACTCCAAGTCTTGCAGAAGGTTTTGAGTTTCATTCAAATAAGTAACACAATTTTAATAAAAGACTTTATTTAAAGCACACGACACAGAATTCCAGTCCTTTGGAATTTTCGGCATCTCACGAATTATATAATAACCGCGGCATCAATGATTCCAGTGTTATTTTTGATACACAGTCACCACACTAGTACGCTCAGTCACGGATCCGAAGATTTCACGAAGCTCAAAAAGCTACATTTTGTCACACAAACACTTTACTTACGTTTGATCCTTAGAATGCTGAATATAGGAGCCAGAGGGAGATAAGGAGCAGCAACAAGATGCAGTACGTTGCCACTAGGTTGACTCCTTCGTGCGAATTCATGGTGTTGTGTTGCCTCTAACACGTTACAGACGAGATTGAGAACAACTCCGAGGAACACAGCTTCATATACATCTATGTAATTGTTTAACGTGACGAATACATTCTATTTTTTGTCTTTTGGCGACGCCTGTGATTAATTGGCTGTCTTGTGAAAATTCTTCGTTGTTAAGATTCGGCATTTATTTACAAATTCACGCTTGGTCCCTTTTGATTTTATTTACATACCGTTTTGGCATCGGAGCGGGATTAAAATAATTTGGAAGTTTGGGTAAATTTGAATAATTGTTTACAGTTTTTTTTTGTTTTTTTAAAGCTCGGGTGACTCGCCTTTTAAATCGCTTTGTTTTTCTTTTATTAATAAGTGTTTGTATATATCTAGATGTGTATTACAGACGCTCTTGCGCATGAAATATAAGATTATGAAATATATTTTTGACGTCTTCGTCTTCCTTGCCAACGAAAATCTTTCTGTTACTTTTTTCGGGAACAATTGTGAAAATTGAGCGAAAAACTACGAAATAGGGTAGAAAAAGTCATGTCTGGAATTCTCCAGCGCTGCCGAGTCCGTGCCTGCGTTCAATTCACATTTATGGTGTATGATAAACTGGGCTATTTCCGCACTGGAGCTTCGGTTGTACGCGAGAAGCTTAACCCGTGCGCATACTATGCACTCGACTTTTTTCCGAACTGAGATCGGCGAATCCACACCGATGTAATGCTGAAAATGTTTATCACGATCAATTATTGGAATTCCATCTTTATAAAAGTTGTTTACTATTATCGTGAGAAGTGTGTAAATCGCCGTAAGTCTAAATTGATTTTAGACTTACGCCTGGTAATGTTGATTTTCATTCAGATAAAAATGCGGTCAAATATTATTATTTATTTATTTATTTATTAGACAATTTATATTTTTCATAATTTCTGACTAATTCAACAGTTATAGGGGTCAACCTATTATTTAAATAGGTACTAATAAAAGCCCTATTTTTTCCAGACATCGAGGTCAAAACTGGCTGATGAATATTTCTGCTTCTTCTGAAATTGTGTTCGTGGTCCTGTGGCGTACCTAGTCTAAGAAAAACCTGTATCTTTAGCGTAACAATCATTTAACCTGCAGGTTAAATAAGCTTGAAAATCTGTGCACTATAGGGTTAGCGGCCAGCTTTTCAGTCGCTGTATGAAAAATACTGGTTCAGCTGCATTCGTTTAGACGAAAGCTTGCTAGAAGCCAACACCAATATATTCGTAGTTCGGTGGCAGCGCAGAGGTCACTTTGACTGTATGTTTTGAGGCACAGAAGGCAGGATAGGAAAAAAAACAAATTACTTACTCAAACCAAATAAAAAACCAAGACAGCGCTGTCAACACTGACGTGAGGCCGGTTTCGCAAACATGTGTGCGCTTAGTGAGGTGTACCTTGATTGTAAATGGTTGTAAGTGTGTGCGTGTGAGCGTGTATGCACAGAGTGGAGGTGTAGTTTTAGCATGCTTCACTGTATTGTTTGTAGCGGTGTCTTGGTTTTTTATTTGGTCTGAGTAGGTAATTTCTTTTTTGGTCAAAACTGGTCAAAGCTGGCTGATGAATATTTTTGCTTCTTCTAAAGTTTGTGTTGGTGGTCCTGTGGCATGGTCTAAGAAAAAACTGTATCTTCAGCGTATTGAACACTCATTTAACCTGCAGGTTAAATAAGCCTGAAAATCTGGGCACTATAGAATTAGTGGCCAGCTTTTCAGTCACTGTATGAAAAATACTGGTATTCAGCAGTATTCGGTTTAGACTGAAAGCTTGCTAGAAGCCAATCCCAACATACTCGTAGTTCAGAAAAGGCTGGGCAGGTGATGATTGGTCAGCTTTTTCGATATCGCAATGTGTGTGCTGTGCGGCTACTACAAAACATTTCACTTAAACCGCTTCTTTCCGCATTCATAATTCCTGAAACTATACTCATCAACCATATGAGCACAAGGCGCCAGACAGCGCATAATTCCCGTTTGCTAACGACATAGTTATTTCAGTGAAGTCACGACTTTCTGTTACTTACATATAGTTTAAACTTATGGTCTACAAGCTTATTATACAAAGCTGAATTTAGAAATGAGGAAGATAGATCAGTCAGAAACGCGGGAGCCATCATCATGACTTACGATTTTCTTATTTCCTTTCTTTTCCAAATTCTTCTTCTTCATCGTGTCGCTGACACGACTGTAATACAAGTTTTGTTGGCCCAAATCTTCGCCACTTTCACGCCGTCATCGGTGGCAGAGATCACTTTGACTGCATGTTTTGGGGCAGGATAGGAAAAAAACAAATTACCTACCGCCTTGTACTTTCTTATATAACCCACCACATTAAAGACATAATTGCATTACCTTCCTAACTTAGAAACCACGTTGAAATATCTTGCGCACCGTGTAGGTAATACCACTGCCACCCTTCAAATATGGAAACAGCAATAACGCGTGGTGGCTTAAATAAGTAGGCACTCTCCGTTCGATAACTATTACCTACGATACGGCCGATATAACTTGGCAGTTCTGAACATAGGCACTACAAACTTTCGCGCATGTTCTCGCCCTCACACTCGCCTCATGTCACCATTTGGTTCCTAAAAAATGTTACTGCGCAGCCTTCTGCGCGAAGTTCGGAACTACCAAGTTGTTAAAAATCAAAAAAGTCTTCTATTGTTAAAAATCTATTTCAATTCCAGCGTACCTACTCATTTGACGAGTTTTGTATGAACATGGATGAAGCAAAAAGAGAATGTAAGTTCTGCCTGAATGAAGAAGAGGTGCAAGTCGATATTTTTAAACGTATAAGTAGCTGCATTCCAAAAAACTGGCTTGGTAACGCACATTTTTATCATTCGTCCTCAGAAATAGACGTGTGTATCATAATGTTCTTATTAAACCAATGATTCATTCACTCGCTGCATCTCCAGAATCACACAATTTCGGGTGCCAAGCGGTAACTCGTAAATACATCTCTTTTTTTTCGTTTTATTGTTTTTTTTATACACCACGTTCCAGTTCTCCGTTTCTCTTGGTTTATTGGCTTCTAACTTGTTCTTCAATGTGAACATCAGCAAAAAGCTTGCATTTTCCTGATATTCCTGAACAAAAGAATGTGACCTATGCTTAGGACTTTCGCAGTACGAGTAAACGGAAACACGAGCTTGGTTTTTATAAGTGTTAGAACTAGATACTTAACTAGACAAAAGTCATAATGGTGTTATGATCCTGTTAGTAAATAACGTTAGTACCTATGGACTTAGGTAGGTACCTACCTCAGATCAAGTCAATAGATGTTAACTAATTTTTAACTGCAGTAGGTTAGCGGTATAACGACTCTCACAAAGGAGACTGTTCAAGTGTCCACCGCAAATGAGTAGCACAAAGCCATGCTTGGTATAATCCAACTAGACCGAGTGCGTAACACCGAAATCGGTCGAAAGTTTACGACCTCGGAGTCAGGGTGATGCGCTCCAGTGGAGTTGGGCAGGACATCTAGTTAGACGCGGTGATGGCCGATAGAGTAAAGCTGTGACCGAACGGTGGCCAGGGTTAGGCCAAAGAAACCAGGGCCGTCCAAAAGTGCGTTGGGTTGACGATATATAGGCCAAAGTCCTAAGAAACACGTAACCGGAAAATATGGCAGAAAAATGGGGAGGCCGTGTGAAAAATTGCCTCATTAGTAGTCCGATCGAAAACGGTATTTTTTTCGGGCGAAAACGCAAACCAAAATAAAATGTTTTGTTCGTCGAAAGCTTTTTGTTTGGTACCAAATGTAAAAATTAAAATTTTTTTTCGTCCGAACAACCAAAATACCGAAAACGGATATTTCTGCCGAAAATAGCCCAAAACCGAAAACGAAATTCGGTCGGACCGTAGGTACTGATTAGGTGATGAACAGTGAGTTTAGCAGCTAAAACGGAAGACGTTTGTTATCATCCAACGTAATGAACTTGCGAAGAGAGAGGCGCGCCCCCGCAGTGTGCGCGACATTTTGGGGCCGCTGCACTGAAATAGATGGCTGTATCCAAGCATTCTGTCTGTCATGGGTGACACGTCGCAGCGCCAAGCTGGAATTCTGGGAATTTTATTGTTGAAATACTAAAATTATCCTGTGGCTCTGTTCGCATTTTAGTTCAAGCCTCGTTTCCTCGTTGGTCTAGTGGTCACAAGCGCTACTAAGCATTAGGTCCTGGGAACGATCCCAGGTCGGGCAAAGTGTTATCGGGTTTTCCCGTCAGGAATTTCTCAGTAGCAGCCCGGAGTCTGGATTTGTGCCCGGTTGATGGCAATAGGCCATAGCCAACATGGGGCCTAAACATATAACTGACGAAATGTGGGTGTCCTATTAGGACACCTCTGTCAAACCCTTCGTGGAATACAGGCGTGATGTTATGTAGTTCAAGCCGCGCAAGCCGCCTGAACCAGGCGGTACATACTAGGTGTACCTACTAACATACTGGTAACAATGGTGCCGATTCTCTTGACACAAATGCCTCTAAACTAGACAAAAAATCACCAAAATTTAGTTTATTCCTGTCAAACGACGATTTTATCATTATGAAATAGACACATTAGTTTGACAGCACTAAGATGGCAATGAGTAATAAATTTAGTGAAAGTGTTAATTTTGCTATTCTGAATTTGACGTTTTTCACCTAAAATTTTAATTGTCTAACTAATTCTGACTATTTTTAATCGCGGTTTAAAAGGTGTGGAAAAAAATAAGTTGTCATGAACGAAAATTCACACCAACACCTCGACTTCAGGTGCAAAAACAGTACTGTATCTCTTTTTTCTTTTCTTTTGCTTATATAATATCTCGAAAATGGTGTGTCCTATCGCAAAAATAATGAAAATTCGACCCCCTTTATAAAACTCCTAAATCCTTAAAATCATTTTCCATACAAAAAGTGAAAAATTCCATATCAAACACGTCGAGGCTGCACCACCTCCGAGGATCCGGCTCTAGAAAAAAATCACGGGGTAGGGCGAACAAGTACCACGTGGAGTCGCGATTGTCAAATTCGATTTTAGTTGTATCAAAATTATTTTTAAATTTAGAGATTTCTTTTTTCCAGAATAGCTTTAAGATTCTCATAGCCAAAAGTAAATAATTTTAGTGATAGTTAGGTTAAGATGTTATATTTTTAGTTTAGTTTGGTGTACAAGAGAATCGGCACAATTACTCTTCTTTTCGGCTTCGCTACAGTCAGGTGAAAATCCTCCAAAAGATACTAGGGATATAACATACTTCTTGACAGAAGTCTTGTGGAAAAGGGTTTTCCCTTTAGATACAAACCTTGATGCATTAGCTCCGATTGGATTAACAAAGCTCCAGCTGAACAGTGTTACTTCACCAAAATGCCTCCCATGTACATAAATAACCGAATTTTATGTAAATACACTGCTGCACACACGGCTGGCCCGACAGCGGCAATAAATCGCGAGATGCATCCCAATCGACACAGCGAACTAACGACCGACAATATCAGCTGACTCTGTTTTAGCTCTGAGCCACAAATATCCTCCTATCCTGGGTATGCTGAAAGGTATTTCAAAAATAATTCTAACTATTAAAAATGTGAAAGTGAGTTTAACGGCTGGACGGATTTGGATGAAATTTGGCACACAAATAGACCATGACCTGGTGGACCCGGGCAACAGCTAGTATAAAATAAAATATTAGGTCTTTACCTATGAAATTGCCGTTCTGCAGTACTGACCATTTCAAATCAAAATAATTTTTGTTTGGCTAAGAATTCTTATTTCAAATTAATTTTATTTTAATTATTATTGATTAGTGTTACATTTTCATCGCATTTCAATCTTTTTCGTCATCATGGATACGTTAAAAATTCGAGTAATTATGGAATATGAGTACCGTCGTGGCAGCAACGCGGCACAAGCGGCACGCAACATCAACGACGTTTACGGAGCTAACACTACAAACCAACGCAGCAACGTTCTGGAAATTTCGACCTGAAAAATGAACCTCGCGGTCGTCCGAAGACTTTGGTCGACAATGACGAATTAAAGGCGATTGTGGAAGCTGATGATACACAATCTACGGCTGAATTAGCAGCAGCTTTCGACGTTAGCGTCAAAACGATATTGGTCCATTTGCGTCAAATTGGCAAGGTAAAAAAGCTTGACAAATAGGTGCCCCACGAACTCAATGATCACCAGCGCGAAGTACGCGTCGAGACGTGCCTTGCACTGCTCAATAGACACACAAATGAAGGAATTTTGAACCGCATTGTTACCTGCGATGAAAAAAATAACCGCAAGCGCTCAGCAAGTTGGTTGGATCCTGGTTCAGCACCTAAACAATGCCCTAAACGAAAACTTACCCCTAGAAAAGTGATGGTCACTGTTTGGTGGTCTAGCGCCGGTGTGATTCATCACAGCTTCTTACCAAACGGGGTGAGCATTACTGCAGATGTGTACTGTGAAGAACTGAACACAATGATGGAGAAGCTGGCACATCTCCAACCAGCATTGGTCAATCGCTCGTCTCCGCTGCTCCTGCACGACAACGCGCGACCTCATACTGCACAGCAGACGGTCTCCAAGTTGCAAGAACTGGGGTTGGAAGCTCTCCGTCATCCGCTCTACTCACCAGACTTGCGTCTACAGACTACTACTTTTTCCAGAATTTGGATAACTTCTTGGCGGGAAAAAGTTCAATACCCGAGAGGCAGTACAAAATGCCTTTGAAGAATTTGTTGCCTCCCGTCCAGCTGATTTCTTTAAGAAGGGCATCAATAAACTGCCACTGCGTTGGCAAAGATGCATTGATTGCATGGGTGATTAATACTTACAAATAAAAAATACATGAAAAAAATTCGTTTAAATTTTTTCATACAAAACGGCAATTTCATAGGTAAAGACCTATTATCTAATCTAGTTATTCAGTAACTGGGTTGTAGAGGTCAGGTAGCAGTCGCTGCATGTAAAATACTGGTAGTCAGCTGTTTCTGGTTAGCCTGGCAGAAGAAACAAGTTGGGAAAAGGTAAGCAGATGATGGTCTAGTCAGCCTTGCTCTTTTTTACACAACATGTAAAAAAAACCTTGTCCAATCCGTGATGGTGTTGTTAATTATCGTACCGAGAGTCTATTTATTGTGGTAATTTTCAGGAAAAAGAAAAAATCATTCGCCACGTTTTTTTTCAATGGGGTATTTTACATGGGGCGCGGGCGGCCGTGCGGCGTTTAGCGGGTCTGCGGGTGTCTACATAATATGACCCCTGTTGAAAATTTGCTAATTTCTTATGGATTTGGGATAATTTTGGTACTAAAAATGTGAATTTCAAATAGCAGTGACCTTTTTATTTTCAATAATATATTTTTTTAACTGTTAATGTTATTGCTGTAGGTACCTATGTGCCCCTTAGATTCATGTTTCAAAGACTATTTACTTGAATGAAACATATTTCACAGAAACACAATTCAATGAATTTTTAATCACATTTTTTTGTTTAACAAACTTATCTAACAGTAGAATTATTTTTTAACGAATATAGTTTGTTTGCTTGAATTCTTCTGTAAAATAAAATAAAATAAAATTATTAGTCATATAGTCTTAAATTAAAATTAAAATATTGTCTTAAAAAGTCAATATGTTGTGCTACAAAAGTTAGTGACAAAAACGAATCGCTGCAAAACCGACTCCACGTAGTCTTGGCTGCCCTCGAGTGTAATTTAAATCCGCGTAGGCGCGGAGGCGCGAGCCGGCCCGCGAGCTGAGGAGCAGGTGGTGAGCGTGAATACCATGTGCGACGATAAGCTCGCGTGGAACCGCCCGCCGGCGCCGGAGCCCCGCAGCGCCGGAGCCGTGACAGAAAACATGCCTGCTGCATGTTGCATGCTTGCTTGCACGCTGCATGTTGCATGCTTGCTTGCACGCTGCATGTTGCATGCTTGCTTGAATGTTGCATATGCAAAATATGGCGAAATGTACACACGCACAATACATATTTAATAACACCTTTGTATTACCGCATTTAAAGCAAATAAATGACTGACTTTGAATAATTTCTTGCGAGTCGCAGAGCTACACACATTGTTTTTAGAGGTTTTCTGTTTGATCACTAGCTACGAATTAACGTGGCTTAGAAAAAGGGGCGGGCATGCATGACCCAAAAAAAAAAGTCCCTTTTATTGTCCCACAGTCCCACTGCAGGGCAAAGTTCTCTTCTCATACAGAGGAGACATGAGCAATATGAGCATTGATCACCACGCTTACTCAAGACGGCCGACTGCGGCGGGTTAGCGATTTCAGACGGTTCGTTTTTCTCACGATGTTTTCCTTCGCCGATGTCAGTCACGTCCAAGACAGACTCCGAAAGTACATTAAAGATTTCAAAAAGACAGTTTGCCCGGATTTGAACCCACACAACCTCGTGCATAAAAAAAACCGGCCAAGTGCGTGTCGAACCACGAACACTGAAGGGTTCTGTCGTTGGGATGAATTTATTCCAAAAACAAACTTATCATTGTAGTTGAAAAACATGTTCTCCCATACATCGACATATTATGTCACAGTCAACGTTACATCAATGAGGTCTCGAGACCCCTGAACTAGGACATCCTGTATGACAGAGGTCGAGGTTTCTCCAGTTACATCAGTTACGTCAGCAAGAAAGCTTAGACTAAATACAATTACTTAAGTGATTTTTTAAATTATGAAAAGAAAAATGAAATAAAATGAAAAAGAAAGACAAAAACATAATGAAGAAAAAAAAAGCGGGTGGGGTAGCGTGTGATGGGTGTGTGGATATAGCTGTGTGGACGGGGGTGTGTGAATGCGGGTGAGTTGGTGTAGATGTGTGAATGTGTGTGTAGGTACCTACTCTGGGTGCGTCTACTAGGTGAGATTACTGATAAGGTTTTCACTATCATCGTAGCTAAAAGCTTCCAAGCCAAAGTTAACCTATTAAGTTAAGTTATTTCCTTTTTATCAGGAAATTGGGTCACAGGTGTCTACCTAGTTGAGGACACGGTGGAGCATACGGTGGAGGTCTGCCCTGCTTGAGCAGAGTATCGACGTGTCCTCGTGGAGGCGATCGGTGGCGGGGATCTCTCGCGTCCGGCTCTGGTCCAGGCCATGGTACGGAGCGGATGGGAGGCCGTCACCTCCTTCTGCGAAGCAGTAATGCTCGCGAAGGAGGAGGCATAACGCGTGAGGGAGAGGCAATTTCGAGCTCTCACGCTCCTAGCCGCCGCAGGAGACGCCTTCTGCGATTCCCGGACACCGTAGGCGCGCGCTTGCGGACGGTGAGCAATGGGTAGCTCGCCGTCCGATAAGGACCAGGCCCGGGTCGACGGCGCGTTGTGTTCCACGCGCGCCTCAAAGAGAGCTCAGTTCTTTAACATGGCTTGGGAGTTTGTTGTAAAAACGTATGAGTATACCTTGGCACTTAAATTAATTACTAATTTTTTGGAGCCTAGTCCTGGGCACAATAAGTAAATCTTTGTTTTTAGTATTTATTTCATTCTATGCTATTGCGTTCTATGCATTCAGCCTCACCTTCATTTAATATTTTCTTACACACACGCCCACTCACACGCACACACACACACCCTCACACACCACACATACCACGCACACTAATAAGAATAATCCTTAGTGTAAACTCTTCTCTTTTTCTGGTTTTATATAACTTACCGAATTTTTGTACGAGTGCATAATCCTCAATAAATCATCTCACCTCTTTGGAAGCAGAACTTACTGCTTCCAAAGGGGTGGAGACCTGGTGTCCTGAAATACAGGCCTTAAGCCTAGCTTAGGCACCAGTCTCCCACGGTACAAATAAATTATATTATGTAGGTATTGTCCGATGATTACTGTTATATTTTGGTGAGAAAATAAATCTTATCTTATCTTATATGATATTAATCACGCCGACAAAGTGGTTTCTTTTTGGGTTTTTTCTAAATAAAAATTGCCTCTTTACGAGTAGGGGAGGTACCCCTACACGTAAAGAGGCAATTTTTTTTTTCTTGTCTCCCATAATGTGGGGTGTCGTCAGAAAGGTCGTTCAAAAACATTAATCGTCGATGTGCGAAAACCATTTGTCGATTCAGGGATCCGTTTGTGAAATATTAAGCTTTAAAGTGCAATTTTTTGTTAGAGTCAAGTGTGTCCCCCCCCCCCCCTGCCAGGTAAATGATTGTTTTTGGATATGTTAAAAAAACACGGTAGTAGTATAAATAACGAAGTTAAAAGGAAATCTATCCCAGCTAAGTAGGCTTCGAACGAGGCTCGATCGAGGGTCGGTCTTGAACCGAGGGGAAATTTCGAGGGCCGAGAGAACGACACCTCGGGCAAAGGGCCAAAAATCACCAAAACCGATTCCTACCCGGTTATATACGACCACGCACGGTTAAGTAGGCTTTACAAGTTAACGAGTAATAATACACCAACTGACAGACAAACAGACAGACGGACAACGAAGTGATCCTGTAGGGGTTCCGTTTGTTCCTTTTGAGGTACGGAACCCTAAAAATAAGAAAACAACAAGATAAAGTTAATGTCCGCTGGCCTACTCGTGCCTGCCAAAGACCTGTTACACGCTTGGCAGACGAATTGATGATCGCAGTTTGTTGTTTTAAGCTCAGCTATGTAAGAAACAGACAGCTTTTCGTGTTTAAATCTAATACTTGACTTTGCCGTTAATAATCGGGAAATAGCAATGACGTCTACAGATAAAAAAAGTGTAATTTAATAACACGAATCATGTGCGAAAGCGGTAAGCGCGCCATTTTACTGCGGTACTCGTAAAACAGATCAAATAGGTGTTGAAATGATCTCCCATAAATTAAAATATCACTTCTTTAGTTCGGTTCGTTTTAACTTTTTTTTAATGAAGGTTATTTATAGGCTTTTGATATTGTACGCGTCATTTACTGCCTTTGATATGCTCAGGGACTAGTATTTTTTTACGAAATCAAAAAAAACCGAACTCATAACAAGATTTCATAGAGTTGGCCTCTCTTATGAAAATTGCACACGTTATGAGTTCACACGCAAAATGGCACACACGCTTGCCCAAATATTGAAAAACCCAAAAAAATGGCTTGTGGACCGCATTCCCGCTAAAAAGATCAACGTCAATGTTTCATGGCGCGAATCAGTGTGCAGCGGGTGGCAACTGATTAGCAAGAGCTACAATGTTCACATTGCGCGGGATGCAGTTGTTTTGGCGGGAACATGTTTTAATCGGGATACCTTCTTTTCGCATAATGTTCTTTGCCCTAATATACTTCGGCATAACGATTTTGGCACAATTTGTTTTGGCATAATAATACTTCGGCATAATTTTTTTAGGCATACATTTTATGTTGGCATAATCATCTTAAAGACTAATTTGTTTTGGCATAAATTTGATTCGCATAACGTTAGTAGGCCACGTAGTCTTGTTTGTCCTACCCCTAGAGTGTAATTTAAAATCGCGTAGGCGCGTAGGGGTGAGGCGGCCCGCAGGCTGAGGAGCAGGCGGCTGCGAGCGAGCCGCCGCGGCTGAGGCTGGCCGGCAAAGCCGGCCAACAAGCCGAAGCTGTGGTGGTGAGCGAAAGCCGTCTGCGACGATTAGCACGCGTGGGGCCGCCGGAGGCCCGCAGCGCCGGAGCTGTGACAGAAACCCTGCCTGCTGCATGTCGCATGCTCGCTTGAATGCTGCATGCTGCATGCTTGCTTGCATGCTGCATGCTTGCTTGCATGCTTTAACTTTATGCTTAATAAATTTATGCTTTAACTTTATGCTTAATAAATGTATGCTTTAGAATATTATGCTTAATCATTATTATGGTTAGAGAAATTATGCTTAAAAAATTATGCGTAAGCTGTTATGCGTAATTATATTATGCGAAAATATAATTATGCCAAACAACATTATGCTAAGTTATATTAGGTCTTAAAATTTTATGCAAATGGATAGGGAACCGTTTTAATCATTCTTTTTTTAAATTACTTATAGATACCTACTTGTCCATTTATTCAAGAAGTGTCGAAGGATAATATTGTAGGTCTACCAGTGGTCTTGGTACCAGTCTTACCAAAGAGGGATAAAACCAACGGATTGTGGAGGTCAGATAGGCAATCGCTCCATGTAAAATACTGGTATCCAGCTGCATCCGGTTAGACTAGAAGCCGACCCCAACATTGTTAGATGACCTACCTAATGGTAAAAATATTGCAGTTTTAGTTAAAATAGAAAAAAGGGTGTTCCATATAATTATTTCATTCACAGCCCGACTTCACCTACTGACCTCACTGTGCTTCTCTTTGTTTCTGCCAAACTCCTCGCTCTTGTGCCACTCTCAAACAGGTTCTACCCGTGATAACAAAAAATTTCCTCTTCTGTCCATCTCCCCGCTGGACGGCCGACACTAAACGGTCCAGTTTCTGCCTCTCAGTCACAGCCTTACTCCGCAAATCATTGCAATCAAGGCGTAGATAGGTCATACAAATAGGCCATGATAGATGCATCACTGCATCACACATGACACTTAACACCACATCACGCCTGTAATCTCCGAAGGGTTACGCAGAGATGTACACCCACATTTCGCCAATTTATTTTTAAGTTCCATGTATAATAGGGGCCCGGTTAATGGCAATCCAGACTCCGGACTGCTCCTGAGAAATAACAATTCCTCATGGAAAAACCTAATAACACTTTGCCCAATTTGGGAATCGAATCCAGGACCTCATTACCGCTTGTGACCACTCTAGACCAACAAGCCAGTCAGATACGTTAAAATTAAACCAAAACATACAGCAACCAATTAAGTATATTTAAATGATAATGATATCAATGAGGTTATAAATATCGTAATCCACATAAAATCCTTGACAGGATACGGTACTATCTACCTAAAACTAACGATCCTGGCTGAAAAGATCAGCGCACTTCGTACGCAATTATTTTTATTTTATTTTCGAGTGTTATAATTTTTTGTGATTTAATTTTTGTCGGCAAGCGGTCGCCTGGAATTATTCCAAAGAATTCTGCCGAGTGCCGGGTTCAAAACACTTTATTTTCAGGGCGTTCGTTGGGAGACGCAAAAAATATTGAATGCAATAACCGTCAGCGACGTAAAGATATTATAGATATGAATATCGCGAAGACATTTTCTGAAACACGTTATTAGAACCTTGGCTTGATTATGATCCATAAGTTCATTGTGTATTGTAGAAGTCAAGATGAAGGAAAATGTGACAAGGATCGTGAACACATCACGGTCTGAGGGCCGGTTTCTGCTTTGTGTGATTTATGTTTGACTTCTCTGTATGAGATGAGGTCCACTCCTTGCCTAGCAGCGGAACTGGAACTACAACATACAAGTAAAGCCTGTGTACCTACAGTGGAAAAAAGTTGCGCAACTTTGTTGCCGTTGCGAGTAATAACGTTACTGTTCACATGGAATGTTACAGTGATGCTGGCAACACATAATATGCTTATGTTCCGTAGGATTCGTAGGTAGTAAACAAAAAAATCTCTCGCAACATCTAATATTGCGGGAAACAACGTTGCGCGACTGCTGGTCAACATTGTTTTCGGTGTGTACGGGGCTTTAGTTGAGTGCAAACCGAGGTACAGACGCCAGCACATCAACCTACTACAATCTGTCAAATTTCTATAATAGATTTTCAACTCTATAACCAAAGTATAAGGTTCAAAGTTGAATGGGAAAATTTGACAGTTTCGGGTAGGTTGACTTGCTGGCGTCTGTACTTGAAACATGAACATTAAATGAAACTATTTTCACCATCATCTCCCACAGCCCGATTTTACCCAATGCTGTGATTGGCCGTAAGCTTGCTTGTGGCAATCTCCACACTCCTGCGCAATCAGTCTTATCAAGGTTCAAGCAATAATGTCGTCCGCACATCTCTCCGCCGCGAAACTACTTACTTTACAGTATCTAATCAGAATCAGAAATCAGAAATCATTTATTTTGCAATGAATGTGGGTACAAAATAAGATGTAAACATTATAAAAACAGTTCCAACACACTCTACCTTACGGCACGCAAAAGTTTAAAAAATATTTTAAAAAATACAGATACTCAAATTTACAACCAAATTAACAAAAAAAATAACAAAAAGTACAGTTATGTCACATAACTAACTAGAAAAGATCCACATAACTTATGTGGATCTACAGTCTTCCTACATAAACTAAACATCAAAAACAACTATCTTAATTTTATATTTTACAATTGATTGATTAATATTGTTTTACTTAGGTACCAAGTACTACTCTACTTACCTACATTAAAACATTAATCAATAGATACTATTGATTATTATTAATTGATCTGATAACTATTGAATAAGCAGTGGTGTCATTTGGGAGGGGCCCCGCTGAGGGAAGGTTTTAGCAAAGTACCATCGAAGAAGTTCATATCTATACACAGTAAGGACTATTTCTGCTTGCAGCGCTCGGCCGCTATAGAACCGGGGCGGATATGAGGTCATCATGTTCACGGGATTTTGTGTTCAAACTGCATATATACACAGTCTGGTGGAATCTGTCATTTTTATACGATTGTTCATTGAGTTTTCTAAGTTTGGCGCCAATACATTGTACAATATTTTGCGATATTAAAATGGAGTGGGTGATAAAGAAAACCGAATCGCTGTGATTGCACTACACAAAGTTGGTTTGGAGCCAAATGCAATTTTTAAAACTCTCCATACGCTTGGTTTTAGTCAAATGTTTGTGTACCGGGCTATTAATAGGTACAATGAGACCTCCTCTGTTTGTGACAGAAAAAAATCTGGCCGTCCACGTAGTGTTCGTACGAAAAAGGTGGTCAAAGCAGTAAGGGAAAGAATTCGAAGAAATCCTGTCCGAAAACAAAAGATTTTATCTTGGGAGATGAAGATAGCACCAAGAACCATGTCGCGTATTCTAAAAGATGACTTAGGACTTGCAGCCTATAAGAGACGCACTGGTCATTTTTTAACTGATAATTAAAAAAAAGAATAGGGTGTTAAATCGAAACAACTACCTACTGAAGCGGTACGCAAAGGGAGGTCACAGAAAATTTATTTTTACGGATGAAAAATCTTTACAATTTAGCAACATTTTAACAAACAAAATGACCGTATTTATGCTCAAAGCTCTAAGGAAGCTTCCGAATTAGCCGACAGACAACGCAACGTGCAACGTGGGCATTATCCGACTTCAGTGATGGTTTGGTGGGGTGTTAGCTATGAAGGAGTGACTGAGCCATATTTTTGTGAAAAAGGTATCAAAACATCGGCACAAGTGTATCAAGATACCATTCTTGAGAAGGGAGTTAAGCCCCTTAACAACACCATGTTCAATAACCAAGTATGGTCCTTCCAACAAGACTCGGCGCCGGGTCATAAAGCTCGGTCCACGCAGTCTTGGTTGGAAGCGAACGTTTCGGACTTCATCAGAGCTGAAGACTGGCCGTCGTCTAGTCCCGATCTTAATCCGCTGGATTATGATTTATGGTCAGTTTTAGAGAGTACGGCTTGCTCTAAACGCCGTGATAATTTGAAGTCCCTAAAACAATCCATACGATTGGCAGTGAAGAATTTTCCCATGGAAAGACTAAAGAGTGCGTGCTTCTATTGATAACTGGCCTCAACGTTTAAAGGACTGTATTGCAGCCAATGGAGACCACTTTGAATAAGCTTTTATATTTTAAATTGTTTTATATTTATGTATTAAACTAACACACTGTAAAAGTAATAAATATTATTTGAAATAAAAAAAATAAAAATCCGTGTGACAATATTTATGGCAAGACTAGGTATAGTTCTTCGATAGTACCTCTACCTAAACACTAAAAAGCACACAAAATTTCATTTTGCTTAACGCATAACAAGACTCCTCGAATAATTTATCGCAAATTCCTCAATGACTTCGTTAGGTTTTAAACTACCAGAGATATCTCGGTGAATATACATGGCAGCCAAACCAAGCAGCGTGAGTGGCGCGCTGATACAAAATTCAACTTGAAAGCATAATAAGTACTTATTATGTAAAGGATAATTGATGACAATTATTGTAGCTAGTCTTTAACTTTAATAAGAATATTTAATATCAAGTTCACTTTAAGATTTGTCACGGAAGAACTCAGATACTTTTGGGGGGGGGGAGGGCTTGAGCCCCTTAGCGAGAACGTACTGGACCAAAATAACATTGGCGCCTGTTACAAAATAATAGCAAGAAGAAGCAACAGCGTGCCCAGTATATCGAAAGGTGGTGAAATTAGAAATTATTTAAAACATGCAAGCGATGATTCAACGTTGACATCAAAAGAATTTACTAATGCTCATACATTTTATTCTAAAGTCTCCTCTGTCATCCATCACTTAGGTCAAAGAGATCTTTTATTTACCTATAATGTGCGAGTACTGTTCATACAGGAACAAGGGTTTGGCTTGTGATTTGGCATCACTTATTAGTTGTTATGCTAAACAGAAATTTGTTAATGTACATAAGTTACTAGCAAGAAAACAGTTTCGATTAACTGTTTTCTTGCTACTTATGTAGTCATATCGACTAAATAATTATTTTTACTAAGGTATGTGAATTATGTGCATACAACTAACTAAGTATTATACAAACTAAAATGTAGCGTCGAAAAATTCATCCGCAATTCATTGTTTATGTTAATTATTAATACGACAAAATAATAACATATTTTTTAGTAGGTGGCTTTACTAACAAAAACTACTCTGTGATTACTATTTAGACCGCTTTCCGAATTAGTACATAATCGCTCACAGCGTTGACATCGATAATTGGCGTTCCGATAGATATCACGATTATGACAGCTGAGGGCTGTCAACAATTCGGAACGCCCGTGAACGCGCTCACAGTACTCGCTCAACGACAAAACTTGTATATCATATTTATTTGTGTTTATATCACAATTTTCTTCTTCTTCTTTGGTTAGGTGGCGAACGGTAGCCAGAAGTACAATTTCGAAAATGCCACGGTAGTTTAAAGATAGGCCGCGAGTCAAAACAAAACAGCACAACGGTCATTTTTGACAGCGGTCACGGTGATATTAGTAAAAGGCATGGTCAGCGTTATCGCAAGATGGCGCATGTCATGACGTCATCTATGACGATTCAAGACACATCGATTATTATATTAATCGATGCATTGCTGTGAGCGCGCTCACGAGTGTTCCGAATTGTTGACAGCCCTCAGCTGTCATAATCGTGATAATCGTGATATCTTAATCGGAACGCCAATTATCGATGTCAGCACTGTAAGCGATTATGTTCTAATTCGGAAAGCGGTCTTAGAGAGAAAAGACAAGCGGTGCATTCCGAGTTACGCTGTAATCGATTTGAGCGAGCTAACTATTGTATCAAATTAACGTGCGTGGGCGCGATAACAGTGTGTCTTCAATCGTCATACATGGCCACCTAACCAAAAATAAGAAGAAATTTGTGGTATAAACACAAAGAAATATGATATGCAAGTATTGACGTTGAGCGAGTACTGTGAGCACGTTCACGAGCGTTCCGAATTGTTGACAGCCCTCTGCTGTCATGATCGTGATATCTTAATCGGAACGCCATTTATCGATGTCAGCGCTGTGAGCGATAATGTTCTAATTCGGAAAGCGGTCAAGACAAAAGTGAAGACGTCAATGAGCTACAGCTATGTCACGTCAATATTGACACTGACAGTGACAGTTCTTTGAAGTTATAAACAGGTTGTTTTACTGCGGAAAAGGTGATAAATTAATGTTTCTAACGCGATAATAGCCTTTACTTCTTACGTATAATGTGAATACGTATCTCAAGTGATACACCGTTTGATGGGAGAGCGACAACGCATAGCAAGACCTGAAGAAATGGCTACTACCAGCACAGCCGTTGCGACCGTCCCCCCACAAACACAGGAGGTAATCCCAAACACTGTTGTGGTATTCCTTATCTTTTCTATTTGATAATTTAATACGACGATACTGATATCGGTATCATTTTGTACATTTCGAATCTAACTGTTTATAACGGCGCTATGTTGAGAAAATTCGGCCTGTGCGTTTTACGAACGCAATTAACGATTTTTAAACATGATTACTCTACGAAATCGGGTTTGTTGAAGGATTTGAATGTCTTAGATCTTAGTAGAGTGATTGCGGGACCGTTTTGTACCATGACGCTGGGGGATTTGGGGGCGAATGTGATTAAAGTGGAGAGTTTAGGTGGAGACGAAGCGCGCCGATGGGGGCCCCCTTTTATAAACGAGAAAAAGGAAAACGACTCATTCTACTACCTGTCGGTGAACAGAAACAAAAAGAGTATTTGTATTGATTTCAAGACACAAGAAGGTAAGATTTCCTAATTTTTATTTTCAACACCTTACTGAATAAAGAAATACAAAATAAATATTAAAATTGATGTAAAATAAGAGATTTTGATTGCTTTATCAGTCTTTTAATATCCACATGTCAAGCCATGGCATTTTTTTTTTTCAACTTCTGCTTCCAACCCATAAAACCTCTCACTTGAATACTTTCTACTGGAACATTGCACTGTATATATCTGAAGTTTAGATTAATGTACTATAGTAAAGAATATAATGTATACTGTAATGAGGAGCCAGAGGTAAACCATTAAATTATTTTAAAAATTCACCAGACTCATTTTTTAAATTTTCTCGTCATTATTATTCCTCTGCCCTTATTTCATTTTATTTAGAGTCTGGGCAACATGTCTTTTTCATCCATACTTCTCTATTTGTTACAAATCTCTCATCAATAAAATAAAAAGATTTTTCCGGCATCATAACTGAGTAGGACTCGTTCTTTCTATGTTCACTACTGGGGTATTGTAAAAAGTAAATACTATTACTGTTCACTATCAAAACAATTAGTTTCTGTAAATTAAAACTGTACATAAGACAATGCTATTATTATTCAATGAATTCTGTTAGCCTTTTTTAGTAATTTTTTAGTTTACCTCAATGGTCCTAGTTTATCAATTATAACTTCTAGTTATAGCTATTTGTAAGCGGGCACGCCCTTTATGCCTGGAGGCTTTTATTTAGATATTGTTTTCGTTAAGTTATTTTTATTTCTGCTTGAGTATAGTTCTCGATGTTTTTGGTTGGTATATTGGCGTGTGCTAGCTGTCATATGGCTATTTATTTTATAATTTAAATTATGTTTTGTGTTGCGTAATGTAAATATCATTTTGCATACTATTATATAGATTCACTTTTTTTCTAACTGAACAGACAGCTGTGCTGCTGGGGAGTTTATTGCGCCACTTCTTCTTCCCAGCTAAAGCACTAGGAAGTGGTGAAGGGTGGGCGTTTTGGGGGACTGTCTTATGTAATTTTGACGTTCAAAAAGTGCTGATTCTCAGCCTAGTTTGAATAAATGAATTTTGAATTTTAATAAATAAGAAAACATTTCAGACAGTAATCACATAAGTACAAAAATGGTCAAAGAAAAGCCATGGTTGCATGCCATTATAATTTTGTAGTAGGTGTACAGGCATGCGACCACGGCTTTACCTTGACCATTTTTTTTTTCATTATCCTCATATAATTTGCTACAAATATACAAATTTGCTAAAATTTCAGGAAAGAAAGTGATATATGACTTAGCAAGAAAATGCGATGTAGTAGTGGAAAACTTTGTACCTGGGAAGTTAGACCAACTAGAGGTTGGCTATGATAAACTAAAGACAATCAACCCAAAGCTCATATATTGTGCCATCACCGGGTTTGGGTACACTGGACCTTATGCTAAGAAACCTGGGTGAGTTGAAAGTCTATGCTATTTGATAAGTAATTTATGACTCGAAAGGCGGAGGAATGAGGGAAATGTCGTGAGGAAAGTTTTTAGTATGAATGTCGATGGCTGTAAGAGAAGGGGAAGACCAAAGAAACGATGGATGGACTGTGTGGAAGATGATATGTCTAGAAACGGGGTTACTACCGAGATGACGACTTGTTGGCTTAATGCTCTAAGCGACTAATAGAGAAGCATGGAAGAAAAAGACATGTTGCGCCTACCTCAAATAGATTTGGATAAAGGCAGGAGATTGATGATGAAAGGCCATTTCTCTGGCCTAGTTTAGTCTGGTCTGGATGATATATTCAGTCTAATCCAAATCAGTTTGTTGAAGAAGCATTATAAAAAAAAACAATATTTTCTTGTTCTCTGTCGATAGTTTTTCTTGATACTTTTTCTCACTCTATGATTATGCTAGCCTCATAGAATCAAAACATACCTTAGCACAATAAACAGCATACAACATGCAGAGTCAGCCAGCATAATACCCATGATACACCTATTTTAATATACTTTTACATTATGCTTGTCTGATTTCCGCCAATTTGCAGGTATGACGTAATAGCATCAGCAATGGGTGGTCTCCTCAACACAACAGGAGAACGAGATGGCAACCCTGTCAAGGCAGGCGTCGCCATCACTGATGTCACCACTGGCCTTCACGCCTTCGGAGCCATCATGACGGCCCTCTACTTCCGAGAGAAGACAGGAAAAGGCCAGAAAATCGACTGCAACCTTCTGTCTACTCAAATATCAAGCATGGTTAATGTTGCCACGATTTATTTAAACTGTGGCATCGAAGGACAACGCTGGGGTACCGCGCACGCCAACCTTGTCCCCTACCAAGCCTTCAAAACTAAAGATGGTAACATGGTCATTGGGACAGGATCCAACCCCCAATTTGTTGACTTGTGCAAGATTATAGGCAAAGAGGAACTGTTAACTGATGACAGGTTTAAAGATAATTCAAAGAGAGTTGAAAATAGAGACGAAATTATCAAGATAATTAGTGAAGTGATTCAGACCAAAACTAATAAGGAATGGTCAGAGATATTTAAACATGCGTCTTTTCCTAACGGCCCCATAAATAAAATGAAGGATGTGTTCGATGATGAACATGTGAAGGCAATCAAATTGGTGAAAGAACTGCCTCATCCTGATGCAGGGACAGTCAAGGTTGTGGGTCCCCCAACGGTTTATGGATTGGGGGGAAACGACGCAAGGACTGCGCCCCCCAAGTTGGGGGAACATACCAAAGATATACTTTCCAACTTTTTGGGTTATCATGACAAAAAGATTGATGGGCTCTTTGAGAGCAAAGTTGTTCAATAGTGGTTGTTGAATGGAATAAAACAGAAAGCGAAAAAAAATTAAGATTAATAATGATACTTTGTAAAGCTATATTTTTGTAATATAATATTGTAGATCTTTTAAGTGTACAGTGTTGCATAATACTCAAATATTTACAAAATGTTTGTTATACTGATAATGATGTTTCACACTAAAGTGCCATTAACAAGTATATATATGTAATATGTGAAAACAAAATTCCCATCTTTGTTTTCGATGTTTGTAACCATTCAAAATTGGTGTAGTTTAATATTGTTGAGTAAGTAATTGTGCATTTAAATTTACATTGATATTATTTATAAGGAGACTATGGGAACAATAAATATTATTTGTAAAGTTATTTTTATTTTCACACTTATTGTTAAGCTCTGTAGTTTCCGGACAAAAATTGACCACAAAAACCTCTAGGCAGAAAGATAAGAAGAAAAAATTAAAACAATATGCCACAACTTAACAGAATATAAAGGAACCTTGACCTTGGCCATTTACTGACTAAAATAAAATGTCATTATCTCCATACATTTAGATATAATTATGCATGTCATTGTGCAAATAAGCGTAGCTACTAGTTGCCCGCAATCATTAAAAACAATATTACAGTAGATAAGATAGGCGAGTGTTATGTAGAGAGGTACAGACCATGGTTATTTTACACTAAGATTACTCTGTTATCAGTAGAGATGAGGAGAGTGGTTACTGTGAGATGTAGGTATGCCGTAATGTTGCTAACTAGCTTTATGCTGAAACTAGAATACAATTTCATGTTCATGAGCGCCATAGAAGGCAAATTAATATGATAATGTATGACACTTGATGACTTGATATTACACTAAAATGTCACTGTAAGTTACCAGAGCAGAGGCTAGAGGTGAAATCAAATACAGATTTTCATACAACCATACTACTTAGAAATGCTCTCAGCTAGTACAGTATGGCCAATGAATCATGGCCGGTCTGAACTTTGCGCAGAAGGCTGCGCAATAACATTTTATAGGAACCAAATGGTGACATGAGGCGAAAGGAACATGCGCGAAAGTACGCAGTGCCTATGTTCAGAGTGGCCATGATTCATCAGCCTTGTTGTAGATACGCCATTCTAACCCTGATGATAACGTAAACTTTAGGTAAGTAGTCTAAGGACCAAAATTCAAAAGTCATTTATTCAAACTAGGCTGAGAATCAGCACTTTTAGAACGTCAAAATTACATAAGACAGTCCCCCAAAACGCCCACCCTTCACCACTTCCTAGTGCTTTAGCTGGGAAGAAGAAGTGGCGCAACAAACTCCCCAGCAGCACAGCTGTCTGTTCAGTTAGAAAAAAAGAAGATTCTATATAATAGTATGCAAAATGATATTTACATTACGCAACACAAAACATAATTTAAATTATAAAATTAATAGCCATATGACAGCTAGCACACGCCAATATACCAACCAAAAACATCGAGAACTATACTCAAGCAGAAATAAAAATAACTTAACGAAAACAATATCTAAATAAAAGCCTCCAGACATAAAGAGCGTGCCCGCTTACATATAGCTGTAACTAGAAGTTATAATTGATAAACTAGGACCATTGAGGTAAATTAAAAAAATATCGAGGTCGCTAGCTAACCACATATTGCAATACAACTCATAAAAAAAACATTGTAATGAGTAGATTTTGTCAACAATAAATAAAGTAAAATTAGTAAAATTATAAACAATTATATAAACTCATATAACCTGTCAGTGACCGACGTTAATAAAAGCGATGCGACGTCACAACGCAAGCGTATGTTTGTGAAATATCTGATGTTGCGTTGCATCGCTTTTGTGTGTCGGTCCTAATAAAACGAGAGAAAATTCAGAGGACACACTATAATGTCTCTATAATCTTTTCTTCTAACTTCAGTGTAATGTTCTTACAGCAGGAACGTGTGGCAGTGATCACCCTGCGGCCCACGCGCACCGAGACGCGCAAGAAGGTGGTGTGGACCGAGGACACCGTCGACAATGAGCACATGAACAAGAAGAAGTCCAAATGTAAGCTTATATCCAAACATAACAGAGTAGGGTATGATAACAAACAGGTTTTTTATAAGTAATAAATCGAAAATGTACTGGCAACTAGCTTTTGCCCGCATGGAGATCTAAGTTTATCCCACGGGAACGTACTATTGGGATTAAGGGTACGCTAGTCGGTCATTCTTCCATGCAAACGTAGTATGGTGATCACTCGTCTCTTTGACGGTGTACGTTCAAAACTAAAAATTATATCAATTTGTCTTGTCATTATCTAGCCCTGTATGGAAACAGAAGTTTCCATTGTTGGAAAAAAACAATTTGCTTGTAAGTCATGAGCGTCGAAACTGCCATATATCAACACTTATTGTAACTTGTCTTTGGGCGTAAATAAATTACTTATGTAGTAAAAAAATTGCCAAATAGAAACCGCACAGGGATAGATAATTTATTCAAAAGTTCAAAATAATTTTATTTTCATATACATCCAGTAGTTTTTCCATAATATCTATACACCCAAAGGTCTGTTCATGAAATGTTACGCACTCGTTTTCGTTATAAATCATCGTCTATTTCACTAAATAAATGAATACATATATAAATAAAAACTAGATAAATAAATAAATAATTAGACTAATTAGCATGCATATTAGTCACAACAACGAGTTCGAGCCGTCGACTAGTGCACCCTTAAAGTATCGTATGTTCTAATACAAGTTATGGTCTACCTTTGTACCAAATTTCATCGAAATCCATTAAGCCGTAAGGGCGTGAATAATTATTAATATTAGTATGGGAGTATGCTTAGATTGGAAGCCAACCGCAAATTAGGAAATCTCCACCTTGTGCAATAGCATGTGTCAATACATATCCAATGAGTCCAAACACGATTGTGTTATCTTGTTTGATTGAGGAGTTTCTATGATCACCTTCCGGCTCCATTATCAGACCCTGAACATCATCTAGTGTAATAGCACTTGTAAATTCATATCCAATGAAACCATGCACGATGGGGCTATCTGGTTTACTTGAGGAGTGCCAGTGACCACCTTCCGGCTCCATCATCAGACCCTAGCGTTATAGCACTTGTCAATACATATCCAATGAGTCCAAACACGATGGTGCTATGTTGTTTGATTGAAGAGTGCTCGTGAACACCTTCCGGTTCTATCATCAGACCCTGGACCATAGTTGGGAAAAGGCTAGGCGGCCTCAGAATACATAAGTCAACATTATTGTTTGTTGTTTCTTTTACAAAATTTTGTTTTGCGTGGACAGTGACAGCAGTCAAAGGTTTAAAGTAGATGACGTTTTATTTATCAAATAGACCAGCTATCTAATTACACAACACACTTTCGTAAACGATTTCGACAATTTTTTTTTTCATTTTGCAGTTCAACAACATTCATTGCGTTATTTAAGCTGTTTTTTTTTGAACTTGTGAAGCAATGCATTAACAATTTGTTTCAAAACGATTCCGATTGATCGTGTATTACGTAATTAGGGTACAGATTTTAACCAGTACTTTTTCCATCGTCCAGGTTGCTGCATATACGAAAAACCGAAAAAGTTCGACGAGTCAGATTCTGAGGACAGCGACGACGAATGCGAGCACTGCTTCGGGCACGTGGAGAAGAAGCGCGGGAAGCACCATCATCATCATCATGAGCACCTGCAGGACTGTCCACAGCATAGCCAGGAAGCTGGGAGCTCGACACTCACTATTACTGAGGTACAGACTTAGTTTCTGGAGCCGGTCACTTAGATCCATATCTTCATACTAGCATGCCATCGTTCATACTTGGTTATGCCCGCGGCTTCGTACGCGTGTAGGTCGGAAATAAATATCCTATGTCCCAGGTCATGGTCTACCTGTGTGCAAAATTTCATTGAAATCCGTTCAGCCGTTAAGGCGTAAAAAAGGTAAAAGACAGACAGAGTTACTTTTGCATTTTTTACATTAAGTATGTTTACATAATGAAATAATATTCTTGATATTTAATAAGAGATTGAAAAATAAATGATAATCATAATCATTTACCCTCTGACATCAGTAGTATTTTGAAAAATGTATCCAATAATATAACAACATTGCTAATCAATTTTAATTTTAATTGAATGATGACTATAATAGTAGGTAATTATAAACTCAAATGTTTGCATGTCACGTTATTGTCATAATAACGTGACATGCAAACATTTGGGTTAAGTGTTATGGATCTGTATTATTTATGTTAAGAGGGAACAGGGCCTACGATTCTCCATACAAACGTATTCCGCTATTTTCTTCCTGATTATGGCCTCTAGAGCAACCATTTTTTAAAATAAAATCAAGGTCTGCTGTAGACACGTCCCTGTTATTTCTTTTTTTTCAGCAACATATTGGTAAAGAAAATATGACCCTCCAAAAATTACAAAACTGCTCCATTTTTACCGCCGTGATTAGAGGATTACTAGACAAATTCCAAAAGTTTTTAGCATAAAAGAAAATAATAGGAACTTAAACATATTCTTTCTTAAAATTTTAATGAAAAAATTAATTGAATCGACTCAGTTTTCGAGGAGAAAAAAGGGGAATACGAAACGTTGATCTCGTCATTTTTTTTTTGTGATATAATCGGTCTGAGCTGCAGCTGTCCCTAACGTACTCTACGGAGGCAGATTTGAGGTAAGACGACGGAAATAGTTTCTTCAAATTCCTCGAAGCCCCTGTTACCTCTTAAGGCCTAAATTGTACCAATACTTATGGCAAATAAATTGATTTGATTTGTTTATCTGTGTGACCGCGTTGTTCTTCTAAACTACGCAACGGATTTTAATGCGGGTTTTACCATTATTTAGATCATTTATTTCGGAAGGTTTATGTGTAATATACATTAATATTAAGATAAAATAAAGAAATCTCATGTTTTTTTAAGTCCATTAAGTCGTAAATAAGCTTTCTAAATTGTGTACTTTTTAAAGCAACAATGGCCATGTAGTCATTTGTTTAGTTCCTAAACTTCTAACTTGTACATAGAATTGTGGATCAAAAATAATGTAATATGCTATAAGTACATTAAAAGGTCCGCTGAGAAGCAAAAAAAGCGCGTGCGTCTGCAGAAGCTTTTGGATGGGGTCGTTATGCTACTCAAATGCATATTTTTCTTGATCAAATAGCATAAAATAACGGTATAATTTTTCGCCCACCCAATCACAGTCCACTGCTGAAGTATACGGACCTAATCTAATAAAATGAACCTATTCACAGCAACAAACTACACCGCCAGCTGAACCTACAGCGACGATCGCGCTTCAACCGAGCGAAGCCGCGCCTAAAACGAGCGAAGCAGTGCCTAAACCGAGCGACGCGGCGCCCCCGCCTGCGCCCGCGCCACCCGACAAGAAAACCGAGTAACAAACACATTCATAAATATTGTTCAATAAGTCAGTTTACATGTTTCATAACTGAATAAGTATTGTTGAATTCTTGTTGATACACAAAAGGCTCTCAAAAGGGAGTAAAAAGAAAACTCCTCAACTTAGAGGCTATTTCAGTCTCCAAATCTTTCTATCTACTAGATGAATTTAAAATAGACAAAATGATTTGCCAGATATGTCAACAACACACACACGCAGCGACTACGGACGCCTTTACGCGCGAATAATATTCGTGTGAGTTAGGCGCAACTGAGCGCAAGCTAGCTGTCACAGGGCATTGTTACAATCAGCGATGTAATGGATATCCGCATCCGTAACTACGGAGCATCCGCATAAATATTAATATCCGCAAAACATTCGCTTCCTCAACTTTTGATTTTAAAAACTCCGTAACCCTACGTTGCTCGCTCAAATTGTTTTTTTTATTTAATACGCGCCAAGCGAAATGGTCTGGCCGGAGTGTGAGTTGCGCATTCCTATTGACTGTTTCGCAATGTCCCTGTCCTATGACAGACGACATCCGCATCCATATCTTTAAACCCGATTATCTGGACATCTTCATCCGTTATACGACATCCCAGAGGGGCAATTCCCGTAATTTTTAAGAACCTTCGCATCCCATCTCATTCGGAATCTGTCAAAAATACAATCAATTTACCAACATTTTTGACAAGTTTGACAGATTGCGACTAGAATGTGAATGTTTTTCATGTACGAGAGTTGGCCTTCTGGTCTTTTGGCGCTCGAATGACGATGACAGGCTGTTGGTGAACATTTGTGCAATTGTTTTGAGAAATTATTGAAAAAAACAAGATGGCGGCGTTAGTTCCGATTTTGGTCACGCGCCAAAAGAACCTTGTAGTACTGTAGGAGTAAACGGTGACGTTCACTGACAGGCTTGGTTTGTATGAAGAGTGTCTCTAGCAGCGGCCGTAGAGGCGTCTCCGTGCTTTGTGGTCAACAAGAATTTCAAAATACTGTTATCTAACTTATTATAGTTTGGGACATTTTGCACTATGTAAACTTACTTATTTAACAGCCAAATGTAACATGTACCTTTCCCTATTCGCAACATTATAGCTAGACTATTGTCGTATTTAATAAGATTATTGATTGATTGACTGTTTGTTAAGAGTGGTAATGATTGGTTGAAGAATAGAAACGATGAAAATAATCATAATAAATTACTATTTAATGGAAAATTAAGTGTTTCAGTTCAATTATGTTTAAATTTAATAAATCGTCTCGAAAAGTCAAAAAGAAAAACTTTGAACAATCGGAATTGAACTTAAACGACCAGAATTCAGAATTGCATGGCTGGTAACATAAATATTAGGCTACATACACTACGTATCGTTGTTCTTCAAGATGGCTAAACTTGTGAAGTTTGAATTATTGTGTTTGTTTAATTGACGTGCTCGTTTGTGTGCCTCAATGTAACTTATTCCTTATTGTATTATGTTAAGTAACTTAGGTGTAGCGATTAAACCTTTTATTTCATTTTATTTTGGTTTTATTTTTTTGGGTATACAGCGTGTATCACAAATGTGTGATCATATTTAAGGGTGTGGTACAGGCCATTAAACTGAACAACTTTCTCCATGGGACCAACACCGTAATCGAAAAATTATCACCCGTCCCATACATTTGGGTCGCATAGGTATGGAAGTTTTGTATAGGACAATTTCGCTACACCCTTAAATATGTCCACGCATTTCTGATACACCCTGTATTTATAATAAATTGTGGTGCTTGTTTGAATTATATTGATGTGATGTTGAATAAATTATAATGTCGTTAACTAGGGTTACCATTTTATGAAATAAAATTATTTTAATCTGGTAACTTTCAAAATAAAAGTTTCATGTTATTGATGGATGTCCTAAAATGTTTACATTACGCTTATTATTGAACCTTATTCATAATGGAATAAAATTGTGATTGATCAATGTTAGTTAAACTCCATTTAGCCGCATATTCATAATAATTATCATTAATACCAATAGATAATGTAGAGACATTTAAAACCTAATACTACGTGGAAGTAGTCTGAACAATTCTTTCAGACTTGCAGATGTCGCAAACTATGCTATCACCAATTGCGTAATACACTTTGAATCACAATCAGAGAGTTTTGAAGGATCTTGCTGATCCATTACTTCATTCATAGGTTTGAAAAAATCGTCCATTCAACAACGTAAATAACGCAATGGACGTGGATGAACTGTCAAAATAAAACCGATTGCGATCAATTGCTATTTTATGCATTTGTGGCGGCATCTACATCGCCACATGCGAACTACGCATCAAAGACCTGACGGCACACAAAAATCCTGACGTCACACAAATCCTGCATCGCGCAATTAAGAGTTTACCGCGCGAACGACATGTATAAGACTACCCGACATTAATCGTTGGGCAGTTGCCCACCAGACACGACACGATCCTCCCTTTTCTAAAGAGAATGAGTGAACTTTACACCGTTCCTCATGCCTCTAAATTGGTGACCCCGACGTGATCATCATATCTCTAAATTGGTGACCCGAGAATGAACGACAACGCAGCCTTCGTGCAACTACTTCAGCGTGACGTCATCATCATCATCATCACTCCCGCAAGCTTTCGTGAGGCGAGTCACAAAGTCAGCCAGCACCCACGGTTTCAAACGGGTATCCTGACCACCAGTATGCAGCAAACGCGCATTCCTGGTCATCACCCTCAGCCTCATTAGCGACCTTGGTACAGCACCTGCACTTTCGGCCGGTCTCACAAGCAGAGCCCATTCTACCCTCTCCTGGTCGACACCAGCAGTCAGCCACAACCCGGCGCTGTACCAAATCCGACTCACTGGATCATAACCCAGCGCCACCCCGACTCACTGGGGAATCATCGCAATCACTGCGGACAGTTCCGACTCACCGCGAACTATGCGGCAACCGGTTTCGGCTCACTGGGTCCTCAGCTGGCACTGTGATGCATCGCAAGATACAAGACTCACCCCACTATCGACCTCCGGTCTCCGGAGGGGAGTAATGTGGCGGCATCTACCTACATCGTCACATGCAAACTACGCATCAAATACGTCACACAAATCCTGCATCGCGCAATTAGAGTTTACCGCGCGAACGACATACATAAGCCTCCGATATCAATCGATGGGCAGTTGCCCACCAGACACAACACCCGTCTGATCGGAGGATCCTCCCTTTTCTATAGAGGATGACTGAACTTTACACCCTGTTCCTCATGCCATATTTTACGCAATTACCCCGCAGTTGCTTACAAACACACGTACCACAACCACACAACATCACATCATCATCATCATCATTTCAGCCGAAAGACGTCCACTGCTGGACATAGGCCTCCCCCAAGCACCGCCACTTCGACCGATTATGTGCCTCCCGCATCCAGCGGATTCCTGCGGCCTTTACAAGGTCATCGGTTCATCTTGTGGGAGGTCTTTCAACGCTACGTCTTCCGGTACGCGGTCGCCACTCCAGAACCTTTCGGCCCCATCCACATCTTGCGACAAAATCTGGGCAAGCAGTTGTTACGTGTGAATAGTGTCGCTGCAGCTTCTTGCAGTTGGGATGTGGTTCCGTTGTGGCTGGTGTTTGCAGATATATCGACTCCGACTGTGACAACGTCGTCGCATCGACGCAACGTTGTATTTTCATTGTGGCTGCTACGTCGCCTTGATGTGGTCGGTATCGCCGATTTTGGACATCCAAATGGGTCCATGTGAATAGACTATTAATTTTCTTTCTTACAAATGAGCGCCCTACCACGTGGTGTCGTGGTTTGATTGTGGTACATGCAAAAAATAAATCTACTCTCTGTGATCGGGCCCTTAGTAGTGTACCTACTAGTGTCTCGAACGCGGCCGTGCTAACGATCGTCACCAATACCGATGGCTGGCGACTCGACATGGCCACGGCCACTCGACCACCTAACTTGCTGGCTCAGAAATAGCGACTGCCTATTTCTTAGAAAATTCTCTCTCATCTAATTATTTCGTACGCTGATTATGGCAACTAATAGTATGCGGATGACCCAAGCAAGAATTTTGCCGGAATAGACAATTTTATTGGTATTTAGATGGTTGTTCTGACTACGGCTATGTAGCGTTATATTTCCATGTTAGTAGATGGTAGACATTGTTAGAATCACGTACCTACATGTTGCGCAGACTTGTTTACGAATATCGTTTATTTTCAATAAATTTTGAGAAAGTATTCCTTGTTTATTACGTGAAAGAGCTGCTCATTTCACTTATTCCACATCTGTTAGCCCAGGTTCGCACGTCCCGCGGCGTTAATTTTTCGTGCACTCGGATTTTGTTGGATTCTCAACGCTCGGCTCAACACCGAGAGTTGAAAATCAAGTGCACGATAAAATCCCGCCGCGATATTTTTACGTCCGTGCGAACGTGGGCAAAGGCCTGCTAGGAACTAATCACTAAATGCGTGTAGCGCTAAACATATTCAAAAGATTTCTTTCTCTATCATCTTCATACGATTGGCAGAAATAGAGCGATGGTTTAACTACGTTTAGCATTTTGGTAAGAAAGAAAGAAAATACTAAATATTTATTTAGACTATAAGGCACTATATTCTGCAAAAAGATATGATAAAGCGGGGCCTAAAGCGTAGGCTACAATACGCACCATGGAAGATGATACCTGACCGCGCCTCCCGCGCTCTTTCCGCCGCCGCCCCGATGACGCCCCGGCTCAATCTCTCATACCGCTAGACACTTATAAACCGTCTACAGCGCGAGTAAAACCACGTGGTGTCAAGTCTCATCTTTAGTGGCACGTATTGTATAGTCCTCCAGACCGTATTTCGGCCATGGCGACCAATCTCAACGGAGACCAGCCTTCGGCGCGGGAGATATTATAGTGCAAAAGTGTGTGCTTAACGTGCTTTCCGAGGTACGGGGGTATCACACCGCCAACTTCCAAACTCCGGGCCGTTACTAAGAAATTCATAATGGAAAAACCCAATAACACTTCCCGATCCGGAAATCGAACATCCTGGGTTCCACGTTCGGCAGTCGCGCTTGCGACCACGAGACCAACGAAGCACGTACGAGGGCGACACTGAAAGTTTTTAGAACTGGCCACTTGTAAACGATATTATAAAAAAATAAGTTCAAATTTTGAAAATGGATCTCTTTGCCAATATTATTGTGTGTGTATTTTATTCATTTTTCTTTTGTTTACGATTTAGCGGCAAATTGAAAGTGTCACGTCAGCATGAATTTAACGCGAGAAAATTTTCGTACAATGATTTTTTATGACTTTCGATGGAATTTAAGTCAACAGGAAATTTATGATAGACTTCGATTGGCCTTTCACGATGAAGCCCCATCTCGAGCCACTGTTTACAACTAGTTTAATGAGTTTAAAGTGGTCGCACTAATCTCACCAATGATCTGCGTGAGGGACGGCCTTCTACGGCGACGACTGAAGATAACATCAGAGTTGTGCGGCGTATGATAGAGACAAAAAAGTGACTTATCAGCATTCGGACAAGCTTAAGCATCGGTATGACGACAAATGCTTGCACTGACAGGACAGGTCCACTCAAATCTGTGTGGTTCTTTTCTCAAAAGACCATTTCAGACACTAATCTACATGGTCCTCATATGGCCTGACCAAGATTATGTCTGGACTTTAAAAGAAACTATGACCTCTGAGTTTGTTTTGGCCTTTCTTCTCAGAGTAGTCAGATAGGAAACGCCGAACTCATCTAGCTAATTTTTAATTACTTATTTTTTTAAGATGACGTGTAAAAGTGATTCCAATATCCTATTTACAGAATAAACAATTTCATTTCATTTCATTTCATTATGCGTCAAGTGCACAAAATCCTCCATGAACATTTAGCGGTCAGGAAGCTTTGTGCCCGGTGGATACCTCATAATTTGACAGAGGCCCAAAACTCCGTTGTGTTGATTGGTGTCGCGAAATGGTTCAATGATTTAACGGAGTCCTCAAATGTGTTCAACATACTTACGGGTGACGAAAGCTGAATTTATTGTTATGATCCTGAAACTAAGAGTCAGTCTGCTGTCTGGGTGTTTGCTTCCTAGGAGTTGCCAACTAAAGTGAAGAGAGGTCGAAGCATGGGAAAAAAGATGTTCGCCTCGTTCTTCATTACCCAACAATTGTTTTAGAGGATCGAAAAACAGTTACTGCAGAGTGGTACACCTCGCACCTTGCGGTTTTTATTTATAGTTTTATGGACGCCGAGGAAACAGTAGCTGCGTTTCAAAATGCCGTCAGAGACCCTTAAGGACGAGTGGGCAAAGTGCTTTTCTCAGTGGTTCCATCGGATGCAGCGATGTATTGATGTAAATGGACACTATTTTGAAAAGATTTAATAAAACTAATAACTAGCTAGTTTGTTCAGTTTTTGATTTTCTAAGAACTTTCAGTGTCACCCTCATATATTACATTGAGAACGAGGCGAAAAGAAGCTATGTTCCTTTAGGCTTTCTTCCGAGTGTTTTCATACTTAAGTTCATTACCGGGTACTAAGCGAAACGAAAACGGAACTATGAAAAGACGCGGAGGAAAGCTAAACGAAATTAGCTTCGTTTCGTTTCGTTCCCAGAGTGGCCTGCATTTAAATGTTGGAAAAACTAAATCCTGCAGAGTGTATACAAAAATAGTAGATAGACGCAGTGGCCGCGCAAGAGTGTGCAGCGGTAGACATGTTAACCCAGGACCAAAAATAAATCAACATTCAACATATTCGATAATTTATTGAAACATTACATACATTAGACTTACGGTTATCAGTCGTTTATCTGTTCGGCGGCGAAGATATTGTCATAACGAGTATATATTTGGAAACATTGTTTTATAATTTAACAAAATAATTGTTGGTTATCAATAAAAACTGTTTATAAATCATTATTGTGCGCTTTTATAATTTGTAACGTGATGATATTATCGTGGACGTCCACGTCCTCGCCACGGCATCACGATAACACAGGGAAGTAAAATTTATAGGAATATTTAAAGACGCTTTAAAATTTCCGTCCACGATAACGTTTATAACATGCACTTATTTCCATACATTTTATGAACGTGGAAGTCCACGATAATATCGTCACGTTAGAAATGATAAAAGCGCATACTGGATTACATAAAGACATTCTAAATCACAATAGGGAGCAGCAAGATTTACGTCCAGCAGTGGACGTCTGAATCACAAAAATATTTGTTATCTTTAGCGATAAAATTGATTGCACACTTCATTTGCAATCAGTGTATTACATCTTTCATATGCTAGCACTACACTTGGCATATATGTGAGAATAGTTGCGTTATTTTTTTTTAAATTGTTTTGCTAAATCAAAATGAACTTTATTGGAATAGAATATGATGTATTTTGTATTAGCTATACATATAACGCAACATTTAATATTTTCGCACCGGTACACGATTTGAAAGGAGACGTTTGTAAAATGATCCATAAATAATGAGCATTATTTATTTATTTAATGGCAAAAGAATAATTTTACTTGATGTGGTCACTAAGGCCCAGTTCCTCGAACGAAAAGTTTATTATTTTCGTTCGAGTAACTGGCCCCTTATCCCGCGTCTTATTTAAATGCGACCGTCGCGCGAATACGCGATGGTCGCGTGCATGTCACTTTTTGTTCGGAAAACTGTAAAACGCCCTCTGTCGGCGCGACCACGCGTTCAGTTTCAAGAACAAAAAGTGACATTATGAGCGCGACGATCGCGTAGTCGCGCGGCGATCGCTGTTAAATATGACACGGCCTTAGATAGACGATTGAATATTAAGGCAAAAGTGTCAGGGTAGCCTGCGAATTTCAAATTTTCTAACTTTTCCACAAGTTTGTTCTTATGTAACAAATCTAACTTAGAGAGTCATGTATATAGATGTCAGTGTATTCATGATTCCAATGATTATATTTCTGTAAATATATACCTGTTAAAGTCGCGAATCATATTTTGATCAAAATACGACCTGCCACTGACCTGAAAATTGCCATAAACGTAAGAAAATTTGAATTTGGCGGGCTGCAACTGCAGATTCACCATAAACAAACACTTTAATGTCATGGACAATCATTATCAACTAAATCCTTATTGGTTTAATACTTTTTGCACTAATCCATAGAGCCTTTATTTACCAAGTATTATACATAGTTATATCGTATAATAAAACATAATTTGCCAGCAATGTAACATGATTGTCAAACCTTGAATTAAGATGTGCAAGCCCTAATGCCAAGTCCCAAGTTACAGTACGGCAAATCGGGACATAGGCTCCGCTTACTTCTTTGGGCATTGTTCAATAGCAGCATTCCTTACTCAACTGTACTGAGTTAAATAAAAATAGAATGTGCGATTGGTTTTGGCGCCCTAAAAATTATTTATTCTAATTTTAAAATAAACATGTATATCGAAATAATACTGCAATGGTGCTCTTATCCGGTCGACATATTCGATTGGGCAGTATTTGATGAACAAAAAAGGCGACCCAAAGCAATTACTACAGGTATTCGGCTTTCATCCAACTCGTGCCGATCGGAAAACTCAGTTCGGCATCTGCCCTCTCTGGATCATGTTTCGGTCTTCTCGGCGCAATGCGAGCTGAACCGAGCGGCTTCCTCCCGAACCGAAAATTTTGGTACCGGTACTAGCGTAGTATTTACCTGTACTATTGGTCTATTGGTATTTATAATAAGTATCGTTACTGTACCAGTACTTTACAAATATTTTCTTTAAGTTAGAGTGAGAAAACAGATATAGCAAGTAAAAAGGATAGTTAATATATATTAGAAAAATAACTTTAATGTTGCCAACCATACGAGGTTCCTAGTACAAATGTGAGATTTGTGGTAAGCGCCGGGTACCTGAATTTGGTTCTGGCATTCGTTAGGTGGAGTACCGATACCCGTCTGGAACCGATACCCGGGTACTGAAATGGCAAAAACTGATACTTTTGACATCGGTTCCAAGCCCTGGGGCTGACTGCCCAATGTGCGGTGACCGTTACTATTTGAGGCAGTGTTTAAGAACTAATAACATTATCATGTCCAGAAGGGGACATAGCACAGACCCGGTCGAAGTGGCGATGCTTGAGGAGGCGTATGTCCAACAGTGGACTAATAACATGTTTCTTTCGAATTACAAATCAGGCATTTTACAAAAAGATTTTTGTAAGTATAAGTAGTTAGCTAGTATCTTCCAAGCTATCGCGTGATAAACGAGTATTATACAATTATAATATTAAAGCTACGATCAACAGTTTCTTAAGTACATTGAGCCAGCGACGATCACCTCCTTAATTTTCTGAAACAAAAAGAAACGATAATGAAGCCTTTAGCTTGCTGAGAAGCAGTATCACTATTTGATCGAGTTGAGTTGTTTTTTTTTTTGTTTTTTGTTTTTTTTTTGTTTTTTTTGTCTTTTGTTTTTTATTTTTATGAAATATATTGTAATATATGGTCAGCTAGCGACCTCGAAAATTGATCATACTAATCTTGTCTGAGCAACCGGCAGCAAGTGTGCGTTGTGTTGCGTAAAGTAAATTATTACTATTGTATAGAATCATGTTCTTCTAACTATTCAGACAGCTGTGCTGCTGGGGAGTTTGTTGCGCCACTTCTTCTTCCCAGCTAAAGCACTAGGAAGTGGTGAAGGGTGGGCGTTTTTGGGGGACTGTCTTATGTAATTTTGACGTTCGAAAAGTGCTGATTTTCAGCCTAGTTTGAATAAATGACTTTTGAATTTTGAATTTGATCATTTCTTGGGTTTGTTACAAGACTTTTCTATTGTATAATTTACTAGTACAATACGGCCGATATAACATGGCAAGTCTGAATATAGGCACTACGAACTTTCGCGCATGTTCTCTCACTCACACTCGCCTCATGTCACCATTTGGTTCCTAAAAAATGTTACTGCGCAGCCTTCTGCGCGAAGTTCGGAACTGCCAAGTTATAACAGCCAATATCGCCCTTATAACTTGGCAGTTCCGAGCGTTGTTGTGGGTAGTAACTGTTAAATAAGAGTCGGTTCATTTAAATAGTGCAATGGGCGAGAATTGAACTGACGAACTCTCAACTCATTTGGCAGGTAGCACTCTGGACTGCCATCATGATCTAAAACATGACCGAAAAAGTGTTTACTGTTTACTACGTGTGATTTTTAGGCAGGAGTAAAAAGTACAACAGCATTTTGCTAGCTGTCTAAAGAATAGTATGCGCTTCGGGAATCATCGTCTATCTTCGGGAATGCTAATGCGCGATGATTTATCTAATATAGAGCTGTTACAACAAATGGAAGTATTTACCTATTTTATATTACCATGATTACAAAATTATAGATTAACAATTCTATGCAATTCCAAAAAACTTTTCAAAGCTTTTTGAAACTTTTCAAAGCTTTCTGAGTGACAAATGACGATCTAACATCGCAGTAGGTAGCCCGACAGAGAGAAAACTTCATACAATCCGCAATGACAAGTGCACTAATACATCCACAGTTCTAAGTTTTCACACCCCCCACAGTTCTAAGTTTTCTTAGTGCCGCACTGGCGATAATAAAACTTAGAACTGTGGGGGTTACTCTGTTGTCCGACGTTCGTGCTAATTCGGAAACATGAAGATTACCGAAGTGTATACTTTTTCTGGTTTACCTGTACATATCCTTTCAGGTAATACACGCGTACAGTAAAATTTTGTTACTATTATTACCTGTTCAAAGGCTTCTCCTTATACGTGACAGCTTTCCTCGCCCTGCGCGTGCGCCCCTCGGTGACCGAGTCCCCCCCGCCCCCGCTGCCGCTGTCACTGTCGCGACTGTCACGGCTGTCTATCCGGCTGCGTTGTCGACTGCTTTGATTGCTGTCACGTGTCTCTTGGCTCGTCAGCCTGCCGCGGTGGTTGCTGAAATAAGATTATTTTATTGATGAAATTGGTGGTAATGTTTATTCGTCAATTTTCACCTCTTTTGTCGTGTTATTGATCAGTCGGCGAAGGTTGATCAATCAGAAACTTTCTGGAGGTCTAGGACATAAGACGTATTGTCAATCGTGGAGGGGTTTTTAATGTATTTTAACTTTGTCTCTCAGAAGGATTTCTCCTGCATTGTAGTTTTCTCCTTTTTACTCATTACTCTTCATAGTTTCAGACCATTTTTATTCCCGGTTCCATGATAGTTACATAAGTTCCCGGAGATCATCCCGCAGACACAGCGGCAGAAATTTGTGTTAAACTTGAACCATATTATTAAGTAATTCCAAATTAATTAAATCCAGTGACGTCAGTCACTGGATTTACCGTTGAAGGAAAACATCGTGAGAAAACCGGCATGTCTTAAAACCAAAAATTCGATGACATGACATGTGACATCCATCAGCCCCCGCGGGGCTCGCGCGGTGCGTTACAATAGGAACATTAAAGGCTATAATGCTATACTGTAATAGACTTGACAATATGCCAACCTGTCGGGACCATCCTGATTATTATGCCTGCGTTCGTGTTCGCTCGCCACTCTTCGTGAGTTCTCGTGTTCTCGACTGACACGTCTTCTACTCGTGTGATGAGACTCTCTCTCTAGGCTGTTCGGTCTCACTCGTTGGGCCTCGAGGCTTTGGCGAAGAGTTGTTCGGGCAGATTGTTCGGCTATTTCCATATCTAATCTGGTTGTAGATTCGCTGTGGATTTTTTGGTGAATAAAATGTTATGGTTTCTGTGCTGGTTTGGAGGTAAATTACGACCGACTGTTAAAAAAAAATTAGAATAGTCAGAGTTGCATTTTTTTTCCATCCTAATATTATAATGCGACAGTACCTCTGTCTGTCTGTTGCCTTTTTCTGTAAAAATAATGAACGTCTTCGCGGTATTATTGTTAATTCTTTGTGTGAGGCCCTGATGCCAAAACCTGAAAACAGAGGTGATTACCCCCCGCCCCCCTGGGCAAAACTGTGTTCAGTTATGGCTTAAGAAACTGAAGTGTTGAACGACTTTTCTACATCGTACCTGTTTGACTTTGCCAGCCTTTTTTTGAAGCAGTAAGGAAGCTTTCCGTTGTCAAGTGTAACTGCTGACGTATAGACTTAAATATGCATGAATTCATGCATGCATGCATTTACAGTGCTACTAGGACCTTTAAGCGCCTGAACGACATTAACAGGGGGGCGTTGTTGGTTAAAATTCAGTGCCTCCAGTATAAAAGAGAACAACTCAAATTCGTCACTTTTCATTGTCACTTTAAGGAGAGGCAAAAAAAACACTTTTAATGTTTTATAGTATTTCGCAGTTAAAATCAATACTTCTTGCGAATGCACATTGTAGGTAAAAAGATGCCTTTTCATTTAAGCTGAATCCGCAGTTGTAGCCGCGAAATTCAAATTTTCTTACGTTTTTTGAATTTGCAGGTCAGTGGCAGGTTGTATCTCGATGAAAAGTGTTGATTAGATTTGATTTAATTTAAGTATCTCTAAATGTTACATTTTCTTAATTTTTTAATGTCCTTTAAAAATTAATTTTATTTTCCGTTTACCCATTATTAATGTTTTAACTTTGTTAGTTTAGTTTTTAACTTTATTGTGCGTGCTGTGGCCCCTATAAGTGAAGGAGTACACCTACTTCATACCCAATGTTGCCCTTTAATTAAGTATCATGTATTGTGTACATCTTTTGTTGGAGATCCTAAATAAATAAATAAAAAATATGATTCGCGACTATACTATACTATAATATACTATACGACGGATATGTATTTACAGAATTTATAATCATTGGAATCATTTATACATCTCTCTAAGTAAGATTTGTTCCATAACAACAAATCTTATGGAAAAGTTCTTATACAAACAGAGGTGTTTTTATTCATACTTACGACACGATAACTCTGGAGTCAGTAGCACCGTTGGGGCTGGGCGCGTCGAAAAACGCAGTAAGCGAAGGCGAGCGAGCACGCTTCGGAGGAGAGGACAACTCGCCTGGGGAGCCGTCCAACCGCATCTTAGCTACCAGCACCTTGAGCACACGGCCGCTTGTGCTAAAGAAAAAATATCGTAAGTTATGGTATTGTTGGGTCCACGATTAGGACACAGACACAATCAATTTGACCGTACGTAGAGGTGACGCACCTGTTCCGTCGCGACGAGTTGGGTCGTGGCGAGTAGTGCGTCTGGCGCGGCGTGGCCAGCGGCGGCGGCGACGACGTGCGCTTGCGCCGCCGCACCGTCGGGGAGAACGAGCGCGCCGCCGACGGGCTGCTCTCTGGCTGCGCGGGGAATATGCGTGAGGAAACAGATCTTAGAAAGGCCGGCGACGACAGTCTATTCATACTTTAGTTTGTTTACACATCATCATTCTCCTGCCCTTATCCAAATTTATTTAATTTATTTTTATAACAATTTCGGAGAAAATTTGCGTCACATCCACGCAAAACGCATGCCCATACCATGACAATCGATTTACACAACTTTGCCAGTCATTGGTTCCATTTTCAGAAATCTTATATATATACTCATTTCTTATTCTATCCATTCGCGTAACACTACACATCCCAATAAGCATTCTCTTTTTACACACTTTACAAAAAGCGAAAACTACATGATATTGGTTCTGAAACTCGAGCATTGAATATTTTTTGTGTAAATATTTATGTAAAAAGTAAATGTTACAAAAACTAAAACCCAACTACGACAAAAAGGCAAAGGAAAAAAGGAAAAGGTATAAACAAGACATCACAAACAGACAAATTAAGAATCCGGAGTCAGACGTGTTAACTTAATAAATCTTATAAACTTAATAAATTAAACAGATTACGTGTGACTCTGGATTTTGTGTGAATATTAATTTGTCTGTTTGTGATGTCTTGTTTATACCTTTTTTTTAATGCGCTATTTAAGCCCTTTCATTTGACTTTTTTCTTTTTTTTTTGTTCATGGCTTTACGAGGGCGACACTGAAAGTTTTTAGAACTGGCCACTTGTAAACGATGTAATAAAAAAATAAGTTCAAATTCAGTCACGTCAGCATGAATTTAACGCGAGAAAATTTTCGTACAATGATTTTTTATAACTTTCGATGTAATTTAAGTCAGCAGGAAAGTTATGATAGACTTCGATTGGCCTTTCACGATGAAGCCCCATCTCGTGCCACTGTTTACAACTAGTTTAATGAGTTTAAAGTGGTCGCACTAATCTCACCGATGATCTGCGTGAGGGACGGCCTTCTATGGCGACGACTGAAGATAACATCAGTGTTGTGCGGCGTATGATAGAGTCTGACAAAAAAGTGACTTATCAGCAGATTCGGACAAGCTTAGGCATCGGTATGAGTCAAGTGCACAAAATCCTCCATGATCATTTAGCGATCAGGAAGCTTTGTGCCCGTTGGATACCTCATAATTTGACAGAGGCCCAAAAACTCCGTCGTGTTGATAGGTGTCGTGAAATGGTTCAAAGATTTAACGGAGGTAACTCAAATGCTGTGTTCGATATACTTACGGGTGACGAAAGCTGGATTATTATTATGATCCTAAAACTAAAGAGACAGTCTGCTGTCTGTCAGGAGTTGCCAACTAAACTAAAGAGAGGTCGAAGCGTGGGAAAAAAGATGATGGCCTCGTTCTTCGGAAGGACAGGTCATTACGTAATAATTGTTTTAGAAGATCGAAAAACAGTTACTGCAGAGTGGTACACTAACAATTGTTTGCCACTTGTCTTGGAAAAAGTTCGGGAGAAACGACCTCACAGTAGGATCCTCCTTCACCACGACAACGCCTCGTTGCACACCGCCAAGCAAACAATCGACTACTTGGCGACGTCAGACGTGGAATTACTGGGTCACCCGCCCTATAGCCCCGACCTATTGCACCTTGCGATTTTTATTTATTTCTGAAAATAAAAGTAAAACTACGAGGAAAGCGTTTTATGGACGCCGAGGAAGCTGTGGCTGCGTTTCAAAATGCCGTCGAAGAGACCCCTAAGGACGAGTGGGCAGTGCTTCTCTCAGTGGTTCCATCGGATGCAGCGATGTATTGATGGACACTATTTTGAAAAGATATAATAAAACTAATAACTTGCTAGTTTGTTCAGTTTTTGATTTTCTAAGAACTTTCAGTGTCACCCTCGTATGTCTTCTAGAGGGTGCCATATTCACATCGCTTAAAACCAGCGGACGATCAAGTTTAGAAGTTATGAGGTAACAGATGAACATACATACATTACATATGTATATACCGGTCAAAATCATAACCCTCCTTTTTGCTTCGCCGCAGTCGGGTAAAAAGTAAGTGTTAATCGTCTTTTGTTGGTGACATCTATTTTATTAGAGAAATGGTTATAATACTAGAGATTATTCGGGAGTTGGACATTCTGGGAAGTGGAACATTCTGAGAAACATTATGTGAATTGGACTTTCAGGGATTTGGCCTAGCCTGTGAATTGGGACTGGGTTTTAGGAAGAGGGATGTAAATAGTCCTAAAATAAAACATTTGAATTCAGTACCTCTGAGTTTTCTCCAGTATTTCGGCACGATGAATTGGGAGTTTTGTCCACTTCCGTGGTAGAATCCGGCTCTAGATTTCTACCACTTTTTGACGCAGGTCCCTGAATATGAAATTACAGGTTTTGACAACTATTGGACTACTGACTCGTACTCGTGGTCGCAGGCTTGTCGGCTGATCATGGTGGGCTAGATTTCCAGGTCGGGCAAAGGGTTGTGTATTAGGCCGAAGCCTGGATTTGTGCCCAGAAGATGACAATAGGCTTGCCTTCCTGAGCTTAACTGGCGAAATGTGAATGCAGTAAACATCTTAGCATCAGGCGTGACGTTGCTATAAAAATATTGGTATTTCCGAAATATTCGTACTATTTGTATAGTCCGAATCGGATTCGTACGGATCGTGTCGGATTGCCGTCCCATCGGACTATGAGAGTGAGGAAAGAGAGTGCGCCTGTGTCTGCGCACACACTTGTGCACTGTATCTCCCGCTCCGAAGGTTGGTCCGCCGAGACTGGTCGAAATTCGGTCTTGAGGACTATTATTACTATTTGTATAAATGTGGGTCAACCCGAGTCATCATTCCATGCGGTTTTCAATCACTATAATTCGTTTACAAACTTCGAATATTCGCTTGAGGTATGGGCACCTCATATATTATACATACCTTAGAATGAGTAGGAGCATCAGAATGAGTTGGTGCATCATCTAACAACCAACTAGGACCTTCGAGGGGGTTCTCAAATGGGCAACCACCTTGTGGGGGAGTCGGCTGCTTGTCTTTGGGCGGCTCTGGTTGTTTATCTCGAGGGGGGTCTGCTCTGTGCCAGCGGTTTTCTATAGGACTGATATGCAGCCTTAGGCTGTAATGAAAAAATCGAATATAAGACTTTCTCCTGCCTGGTAGAGAATGCCTAAGGCATTTAATCCGGCTTTGTACCTATATTGTGAAGAAAGTTTAAGAAATAAATAAAATATAGTTAATTAAAACTTTGTTAAGTTCAAATTGTTTTATTGGATTTAGTGGCAGCGGCTTTTCGGATTTGGGATCTTCCGAAGACAAAACAGTGAAATAGGGTTTTTGACTCGCCACATTAAATTGGAAAACAATAGAAAGTTAATGAAAAGCAAAAGTAATTTTTTTAATCCTAAGTTTATTTCCGTTTCTTATTTTTTTCTACAATTAATATAATTACGCCAAAAATTAAAACATAGGGACATGGCGTGGCGTGGTAAGATATACAGAGTTATTGGTTATATGTCGGCAATCCGCTATGGCAGGGGTTCCCAAAGTGTGCGCCGCGGCGCCCCTGGTGCGCCGTAGAGAGTAAAGAGGGGCGCGTTCCCATGCTCCGAGTAACATTGAACTCTCTTGCGACAGGAGCCATATAAAAAGATTCACGTGTTCCGATTTGGTGGAGTTTTAGATATCGGTCCAAAATAAATATTCAAACTCAAACTCAAACTCAACTCAAACTCAAAGCATTTATTTCAATTAAACCATTTACAGGCTTTTGAATTGTCAAGAAGTCGGTCAGTCAGAAATATGAAGCTAGTTGCCCATTCCAAAGCGTAGTAGGTACCTATGGAGAAGAACGGGCAAGAAACTCCACGGACACTCTTTTAAATAAAAAAATTGTTACAAAATATTGGTTACATCATTAATGTTGAAATTATACATGTGAGGACAATGTAGAAAGACGTGCACGTTAAAAGCATCCGTAATAAAAATATAAAAACAAAGAACAATTCAAAAATTAAAATATTAAAATAAGCCATGGCAGCTAAGAGATGACCAGTCTCTACTGACGGCGCCCGTTCACGAACATGACGCATGGATTAGCACCATTCAGCTCAACCATTTTGAAGGGAGCTAAATGATCCAACACACGCGCCACCGCCAGCGAAACATTAGAGTGAGCATGACATAATCTCAGCCGCCAGGGCACATTCAAGTCAATGAAAGACATACCCAGTACCTAAATGGTAGCTTTATAGTCAGTACATAGTACTCACACATGTGCTATGCAATTATACAATGCTAAGACATTGAATTTATACAATGCAAAGAGTTTTTAAAATCTTCAGCAGCTCCAACGGTATTTTCAAATGCTAATTAATTAGTTTATGCTTGTGGAGCAGGACCAGCAATGAGCCAAGCATTTTTATCAATTATGTAATCCCCCAACTTATAATATGCCTGCCTACATAGTGTGCGTTTTATACAAGACTTGAATTTCGTCTCATTCAGTTGAAGTATGTGGGGAGGAATTTTATTGTAACATTTTAAACAATACCCCATGAAAGATGAGTCTACTTTAGCCAGTCTGAAACCTGGTTGAACTAATAGATCCCTATTTCTTGTACAATAATTATGTCTATCACCTCTTTTACTAAAAAGATGTAAATTTTTTCTTACGTATATGATGTTTTCATAGATGTACTGACAAGGTACCGTCATGATGTTAATGTCCTTAAACAGTTCCCTTAGAGAATCGCGCCTACGGAGATAATATATGGCTCTGATAGCTCTTTTCTGCAGAATAAAAATAGACTCGATGTCTGCAGCCCGTCCCCACAGCAGAATACCATAAGACATGATACTATGAAAATAACTGAAATAGACTAGCCTGGCGGTATCTACATCAGTTAATTGACGGATTTTTCTGACAGCATATGCTGCTGAACTTAGCCGTCCTGCAAGAGATGTTAAATGAGGACCCCATTGTAGCCTTGAGTCGAGCGTGATTCCTAGGAAAACAGTTTTATCGACAAATTCTAGTTTCTCTTGATTCAATACTATCTCACAATTACTATTTTTAACATTTGGTAAAGAAAATTTTATGCACTTAGTTTTTTTTCCATTTAATACTAAATTATTAGCAGTGAACCAATTTTGGACCTGCAGTAGGGCGTTATTTACGTCGTCAAAATTTGTAGCACGTCTATCTACCTTAAAAATTAAGGAAGTATCGTCGGCAAATAACACCATTTCGACGGCGAAGTGCCAATAACACCTAACTGACAAAGTAAAACATTTTCATTTAGATTTTTTAGATTTCACTAAAACATGCGAATAGCGCCTTTAAATTCAAAATGATAAAAAAAAAAAATTCTCGAAAAATTTCAGTTACGAGCTATTGGCACTTCGCCGTCGATTTGTGGTTGATTTTTTAATAAATGGAGTAGATCGTTAATATACACTAAAAAGAGGAATGGACCCAAAATCTAGCCTTGTGGCACACCCATTTTTACTTTTAAACCTAGTGAATTGATACCGTTTATTTGAACTTGCTGTTGTCTATCATTTAAATAAGATTTTACTAAATTGAGTGCAAGTATTCAACTTTAAATTTAAAACCTGAAAGAACTCTTATTTCCTTTGCAACATTATATTTATTTGAAGCCGGATTTTAAGCTGTAGCTGTAATAAAGAGCAAGTATCACACAAAGATCAATGTGGAGCAAGAAATTAGAGTAGTGCCATTGTGATTTTTTGGCTATTTTCCCTAAATAATAAATGTATTCTTGCGTATCAATATTAAAATAAAAACTCAGCTTCATAATTATTGTGCATGTTTTTTGTTTCGATTTGTTTTTAAACATTGTACCCTACTTCAACTAACTAGGGCGCCGAGACAAAGTACTAAACCGGTAAGTGCGCCACGAACTGAAAAAGTTTGGGAACCTCTGCGCTATGGGGATGTAGGAGAGGTGATTTCCAACCAAATGAACCCCGATGACCCCTATGCCAAAGTCAAACATTTTCGAGTAATTTTATATTTTAAAATAAATGAAATAAAATGTGGCATGGCGAGGGTCATTTAGTTACAAATTACCTCTCCTACATCCCCTTAACGGATTGCAGACATAACCAATAACCCTGTATATTATATCATAAAAAAACATTTGGCCTAGTAACATTAACCAGGGAGAAAACAGAGGAATACGTTAATATGAATAGTGATTCCCAAAGTGGTCTATATCGACCCCCTGGGGTCGACGACGTCCTGCAAGGGGTCCATGTCAGTGGGAAAAAAATGGGGGTCCATGACATGTAAATGGCGGTCCACGATAGTGGATCTAATTTAAGCAGGTCGTGACTTAAATTTTGGCTTGTCATGAATGGAATAATCAATAATTATACACAGATAATACGTACATATTTACTTCCATAAAACTTTCTTATAAATATTTAAATAAACACAGATATCTATGTATATAAGTTACGCTTTTATTTTCTCTGCGTGTATGTTTTTGAAACGTTAACGCGGCTTGTAAACTTTCAGAAATCGCCACGCTAAATAGTGTTAATACTTGCGACTGTCACCTTTTAATTCAAAGAGAAAGAAAGAAAGAGAGAGAGAAAGAACGCCGGCAGAAAAAAAAAAGAATAAACAACAGAAAAGAGTAGTGATTTCAATTTACAGTGTCGATGTCGTGGGGTAAAATTGTACACATCAGCCCAAATTTTCGAATTTTTCGTCATTGGTGTCGTTTTCGTAATTTTCGAGGGTGCTAAAGCCGATCGTGAAGTCAAAACGTAAATCCAAGATGGCGGCTGCAAGTTTTAACTTATTTTCACAATTATAATATCAGTACCTAGCGAAGTGAGAATATTAAAGTGGCCAGGAAAAATGAAAATCTTAGCAATAGAAATAAAAATTATTTGTTTTTCTTTCAAAATATTGTTTAAATTATTTATTACATACCTTACTGGCTCTATCTCTCTAGCAGTGACAGTTGTGTCCTCTTCGCTCACTGGCTCCAGTCTACTTCTGTAAATTTATAAATAAACTGCGATAATATACCCTTACTCATTACTACTACTTTTTATAGAATAGATTGTAGTGAAGAAGCATAAAATAATACCACAATTTATAGAATAGATAGTTGTGAAAATGCATAAAATAATAGTTAAATAAGTTTGCCAACAACTACGGCCATGTAGACGTTACTTAGTGCAAGTCTCGGAGCGCACATTGACTTTACTGATATGAACCTTATTTTTACTCAGATAATGTTCATATTCGTTTAACCGATAAGAGCAAGCGTCGCAACCGAATATGAACTTTAACTTTAAACTTATAATGTTCGAATTCGTATGCGACGCTCATTTAGCAAAATTAAGTTAAAGTAAGATCTGTAAATCCTGCCATTATAGTAAAAATTGTACTCACGATTCATATTCATCACCTTCCGATATGTGGTCATCTAAGTCTAAACTGTCGTCATCACCTGTCGAGATATATCAAAGTTAATAAAAGATGAATTTCTGTTTATGGATCTGTATGGCAGCTACTGTTACAAAATAGTGTAAAAATGAATGAAGGAGTGGTGTGTGAATGTGTGTCTTTAATTAGTTGATTAACACTAAATTGAATTAGTTAGTTCATTTCTGTGATTTTGTGACTGTGTTGCCTGTTAACTTATGTACTGATTGGTTGCTCTATCAATGGATTTACTAATCAGAAATCATACTTAATTATCCAGCTACAAATGATGTATGCTGGTATTATATATATGCAACCCAACACAGTTGGGAAAAGGCTAGGCAGATAATGAAATGATGTATGCTAGCCTAATCAAGGATAATGGGCCTATTACAATACCCTCTTTCTAGGGTCAGTTGGGTAATGAATAAAGTTAAATATGTATAATTGCCTCGTTGGTCTAGTGGTCGTAAGCGCTACTGCTGATCATGAGGTCCTGGGTTCAATATCCAGGTTGTGTACTGGATATGGCAATAGGCCCTTATTACATGGGACATAAACACAACTGGCAAAATGTGGGTGTACTATAGGTATACCTAGGTAGGTGATGTTATGTTAAATGTGTATGAAGTTTTTATATCAGTGTGTACCAATGTAGTTACCTCCCAACCTGTGTTGAACAAACTCCTCGGGACTGTCCTCAGCGTTATCTGCCTCTAAGTCCGCATCAATCTCCATTTCCATGTTGTTGTTTGGCAGATCTGATATATCTATCCGTGTTAATGGTATGTAAACATCTGAAAATTATAGGGTAACTTAAAACTTATACAGATTCTGAACTATTGTTTGTATTGGTGTGTTTCTGAAATACATTTCTTGTTGGTGTTTTCATCATAATATAATAATAAAAAGCAACATAATATGAAGGGGTACACAGAGGTGAACACCTAAAATTTGCCATACGTCAAATTATTATATGGTACTTTTTTACACCTAAAAATGATAATATATATCAGCAAAATTAATTACTACTAATACACAAAGAGATAAGTACAAATGATTGTTTATGAATAAATAACTTCTTTTTTATCTCTGCATAGTTTAATTATAGCTAAAGAATAAAATGTCTATAAACAATTATTATAAACTATTTGTATTGTGTCCATGCTATTGTAGTATCCTTATGATTTTAGGTATAAAAAGTCTATCATTAGTAGTATCTAGTGCAAATAGTTAGTAGTTGTGTAATCTATAATACATATTATAAAACAATGTCACTTTTCGCATTTTTCTGTATGTCCATGTAGTTCTTCTAAACCACACAAAAGATTTTGATGAGATTTTCACCATTATTTAGAGAATTTATTCCTGTGGTTTTATGTGTATAATACGTTAATCTTAACGTTACATTTACCTTAGAAATCTCGATGTTTTGTCAATTCGTAAAAACCGTGCGAAGCAGGAGCAGGCCACTAGTAATTGTATAATTGACTTGACTTGTAACATTTCCTAAAAAGCTATTATGTCAGGAAAAGGATAAGTCAAGTTTTATTTCATTTACCTTGTAACATGTGCATGGGCACTGCCCTCTCCGTTAAGCTACGATTCTGGTTAGGACTCCTTATTGTTGACCCTAGAATAAAGTTTTTGTTTAATTAAATAAGTATTTCAAAACAGCCATTAACACTATGTTTTTTTTTCCAATCTACACTGGGTGCCTCATGGGGTCAAACATATATAGCACAATAAATAGCATGCAGTGGCAGCCAATTATGTTTTATTCAGGAAAAAACTAAAAACTACTTTCCAATTTACAAAATAGTAAATAAACCATTAGATTTATGCAGATTATTTTATATATTAATGCATTTACTTACTTGGGTTACTAGTATTCAACATAGTCCTGCTAAGAGCCACAACGGGCTGTATGGACTGCCCTCCCATCATCATCGGAGGGACTCTATGCACCCGCTCACTCTTTTCTGCCTTAGGTGTCCCACCAATAGAACTCCAACGTGGGGACTGCGCATCTAATTCCTGACGTTCTCTCATGTACACTTTAGCTATTTCCATGCTTTTGGCAATTTCAGCAGAAGCTTTGACAAGATGGGAGATCGCCTTTTCACTCGCCTCTTGTAATGCAGCGTCCAGTTTCCTTGCTTGAAATCCACCATTGTTTCTGAGCCTCTTTTGTACAAAAAATAAACATGTTTGATATTTTTCGGAAATGTTTTTGAGGATAATGAATTACATAGTATAAAGGCTTGCTATAAGCATTCATTCTAAACCATGTTAACCAAATTAAACTGTGACTCTAATTGAGTTTAAATAAAAATCAGCATTATTATACATTTTGTAAGGATTTTTATTCGTACATAATAACTGTCCTCTAAAACATGGTGATTGACAAAACTATAAAAACATTGCAGTGGGCTTTCAAAGCAAGTTTTGTGATAAGAATGGAATGGACACTTACACTTAATTTTAGTCTTAGATCATTGATTTCCTTCATAAGTTCCAGCTTCTCATCGTCCTTCTGTGCAGCCGTCATCTTCCAATACTGGACTTTCTGCGCCAATTCATTGTTTTTCTCTTTCAAATCTTTTAATTCGTCTTCCAGCGTCGCCATTGCACAAAACACTTATGAATGAATATAAACAATCAGTATTTAATTGTACCCAAGGTACAAAACAGTGGAACCACAACGTGTGCACTAAAAAATTCACCAAATCACGAAGAAAAATGTTTTTAATCATGCATTTTCAATAACAATCATCGAAAAACGGTAAAATTAAATTCTTCGATAAATTTTGAAAATGACAAAGTCAAACAAATGTCACTGATTTTATTGTCATTGATCAGCGATTGTCACAGAAAATGTAGAAAACTATCATCAAGAAAATTATGCCCAACACGTCCTAGCTCGCGGGATATACAGGTGGACCAAAAAAAATTTGATTCCTCAGTCCAGGGATATCCGAAAATACCCCATAATATGTTCAGCGATTCTTTGTAGTTTTCGGCTGTAATTGCCCTTGAAGTGGATAGGCTAAAAATCCTTTTAAGAGGGAACAGGGCCTGCGATTCTTCATACAAATGTATTCCCCTTTTTTCTTCTTGAATAGCAGAGCGGTTTTTATTTATATATATATTTTTTTTAAATTGTATTATTATTTTTGTTTTAAGTTTTTTGTAATCCCCTAATGGGATTTATTTAAGTCCGTAGATGTGTCCGTCGCATCACAGTGGTGTATCAGTGGTGTACATAGTATGTGGGCCCTATCAGAATACCAGCGCGGTGGTATTTTTATTATCGCCGTATTATGCTGAGATAGGGGCCTTTTTGGCCTCGCACAGATCGTTATTTTTTTGTTAGTTTTTTTTTTTCTATACTTAACCTCCCTTATTATTATTTTTTTTTTATTTTGAATTTTGTTTTTATTTCTTATTTTTATTTTTTTTACTGTTTGTATTTCCTGTGCGTGTCCCAAATAAAATATTTTTCTTTCTTTCTTTTCTTTCAGAGCAATTTTTTTTTTTTTTCATAAAATCAACGTCTGCTGTAGACACGACCCTGTTATTTCCTTTTTTTCAGCTTCTTATTGGTAAAGAAAATATGACCCTCCATAAATTACGAAAATGCCCATTTTTACCGCCGCGATTAGAGGACCACCAGGCAAATGAACGAAACTGTATTTTTTTTTATCACGTCACTATTTGGACCACCTATTTTAAAGCTTAAAAGGATTTTTAGCCTATCCACCTTCGAAGGCCGATTACAGCGAATAATAACTAACGTTAAGTACTAACTTTTTTATGTTTTAGCTTAGGGACCTGCATAGTTTTTAGTCAGCTTAATTCTATGAAAACTCATTTTTGTATTTAAAAAAATTTGAAAATTGAAAATTTCAGTCTTACCACTAAAAACATAAATGTCTGCTATCGATACTTTTTTGAATAACATTGAAGAAGATACTGTCACGAAAATAAAACTGAAAAATACCCACTACAAAAAAAGATATGAATTTTTGAAGCTCCACCGGCAGAAAACTCAGAAAAAATTCAAAAAAAATAACTTGAAAACTACAAAATATCGCGAAACATAGATGGGGTATTTTCGAATACCCCTGAACATGAGGAATCTAATTATTTTTTATGAGTCTCTTTTTGGTCCTGTATAATGTACAGACGCCAGCAGGTCAACCTACCCCAAACTGTCAATTTTTCCCAATCCACTTTGAACCTTATGATTTGGTGATAAAGCTGAAAATCTATTAAAGAAACTTGACAGATTGTAGTAAGTTGATGTGCTGGCGTCTGTACTCTGTGCTCGCAGGCGCCTGCCTGGACGCTATATTAAACCTGGGTACAACTGATTTACAAGTACAAAAGTGTAATTTAATGTAAACGTATAGTGCGCTTTGAATATAAGTAACTAATCCTCCTGATTACTTTTGTATCTGTAAGATGGGTCTATGGGCCACAGGACTGTTTTCCAGTCTAGTCTAGTCAGTGCAGGTTTAGACCATCGTTGAAGTAAGTAAAGTGTATGCCTACCTACTGCTAGGCAGAATAGGTCTAGATAAAACCCAGCACTTACCTACAATACAACGACGGCTATTACTCATAAGTCGGGCCGTTCTCACTTGGTCCATTCCGAATCTCAGGAAGGCTATACAATGCACAATGCATAATGAAACAATGTAACGTTTGTATGTACCTACTGCTTTCATTCTCATCAGGTTTTGTGTCAAGTATTTTCAAAAATTTCCTCTAAGGGACTAGTTATAACAAACGTACGAGGCGCGCGCACAGTACGCTGTGTTTTGGGCGACGGGAGCGCGTTGGACGCTCAAGATTTCCACATTTTGTTGTAACTTAGAACCCTCAACATGCTCATAACTGTGTTTTTTTTAAGTTTATTAGTGTTGCAGAGAAAACGACAAGGAAAAATAGTAAAAAAGGAACTTGCGTCCACACGTCGCTCTAAGGGCGCCCGGGAGGTGCGCGCGTCGTATGCGTGTTCGACGCACGTATGACGCGCGTGCCCTTTGATTGAGCGCCCAAAACGCAGTGCACAGACGCCAGCAGGTCAACCTACCCGAAACGGACAAATTTTCTCAATCAACTTTGAACCTTATTATGTGAGGCATAAAGCCTTGAGGCTCAGAATGTCAACTTCCCAAAATGTCCCCTGGTACCAAAATGTCAACTTCCCATAATGTCCCTTTCCCAAAATGTCCCTTTCCCAAAATGTCTCTTTCCCAAAATGTCCCTTTTCCAAAATGTCCCTTTCCCAAAATGCCGCTTTCCCAAAATATCCCCCATTCTTAGAATTAAGCGTTATAATTATAACCCAACTAAAAAATAAAAAACAATAATTATAATCGTCCTCGCTTGTGATTGGATGTAAAGAAATGTAACTACGAACATCATAACTGTTAGAATGTATTATGTTGGTCACATTTAGACAATCTTGTTCGTCCAGAAATTAATTGAACTAATTGACATTAACTTAACTAAATTAATTGAACTAGATTATTATCTATTCGTTCTTGACCATTTCCTCCGACATATTATGTAATTAAATTTTATATTATCAAGTTAAAAAGAAATTTAACATCGGCATAGTATGAACCTGACGTTCTCATTATTTTTTTAGCGATAGTGCTGGCAAAAATTATAATTTTTTCCGTACTGCCATCTTCACATACTAAAAACTTTTTTGCTAAACTTTGTGGTATTTGAACTGTTTCAGTATTATTATGTACTAGCAAGTCTGTATTCAAATATTTTTTTCGCGCCCGGTAAAGAGAGCTTTTTAAGGAACGAAATGTTGGTATCAAGTCTCGATCATCACGATTCTCATTGCTTAGGTCTGCCAAAGTAGATTCGCAAATTTTTTGAATCGGCCCTAAATTATCACATACTTCCTTCTTCAACCTGATTTTTTCTTTTTTAATATTGATTCCTGCTTTTATCTAATGTCAATGATGCATTACATACGGTTCTATTAATACATCGCCATAACGTACTGTCTTTGTAAGTTTTGTTTTTGTTGTACTGAAATCCCTTCCATATTAGTGTTTGATTTCCTTTTTGGTTACATATACATTCTAATTCCTCACTCATTTTCAAGTTATTAATAAAAACACGTCACAAACAACAAAATTAAACTGTCTCACGTAAGTATACACAATACCATTGAATAGAATAAAATGTCAATAAAATACATATTTTTTCAAAAGTACCCACTTTTGTGAGATAAATATTTTTCTTGATAGTTTCGTTTAGTTTATGCAACATGTTTCAAAGAAAATGATTTTTAGAGGCTTTCTTTATTTATTTAAATTTCTTTTTAACTTGATAATATAAAATTTAATTACATAATATGTCGGAGGAAATGGTCAAGAACGAATAGATAATAATCTAGTTCAATTAATTTAGTTAAGTTAATGTCAATTAGTTCAATTAATTTCTGGACGAACAAGATTGTCTAAATGTGACCAACATAATACATTCTAACAGTTATGATGTTCGTAGTTACATTTCTTTACATCCAATCACAAGCGAGGACGATTATAATTATTGTTTTTTATTTTTTAGTTGGGTTATAATTATAACGCTTAATTCTAAGAATGGGGGACATTTTGGGAAAGGGACATTTTGGGAGAGGGGACATTTTGGGAAAGAGACATTTTGGGAAAGGGACATTTTGGGAAAGGGACATTATGGGAAGTTGACATTTTGGTACCAGGGGACATTTTGGGAAGTTGACATTCTGAGCCTCAACGGCATAAAGTTGAAAATCTATTAAAGAAATTTGACAGATTGTAGTAGGTTGATGTGCTGGCGTCTGTACACACGGCTACCCTTGAAGCTATATTTTTCCAGTATAAACTGACCTCACATTGTACGGAAATCCTATAGCAATGCGAGATCAGCATAAACTGTAAATGCATAGCTTGATGTGTACCTGTGCGTACAAGACGCGCGCCTCGGAGCTTATTAAGACTAGTCCCGAATCCATATCCAACAAAACGTGGTTTAGCTGTCGGTTCAGTCCCAGTTGCAATATATGAAAATTAAATATTGCATCCTGCATGCATAGTACTAGCAACATTGGCTGACCGAACTGTCAGACAGAAAGTCAAGCGTGCATGGTGATAACACGCACGTTTTGAGGTTACCTATATCTCAATCACGCTTTATTTTGCGGCACTTTATTTACTAAACAATGTCGTTCCGCGGTAGAGGAGGTGGCGGCGGCGGTCGAGGTGGTTACGGTGGCGGCGGCGGAGGCGGAGGCCGAGGCTTCGGCGGTCGTGGAGGTGGCGGCGGCCGGGGCGGCTTCGGTGGTCGCGGTGGAGGCGGAGGCCGAGGCTTCGGCGGTCGCGGAGGCGGCGGCGGCGGATTCAGACAAGACCAAGGCCCGCCCGAGTCCGTCATCCCGCTAGGACACTACGGTTGGACGGTACAAGACGATCTAGTGTGCAAGGTGGACATCGAAGACGTCCCTTACTTCAACGCACCCATCTTCCTCGAAAACAAAGAACAGATCGGAAAAATCGACGAGATATTCGGCAACCTGCGCGACTATTTCGTATCTGTTAAGATGAGTGATAACTTTAAAGCAAACAGTTTCAAGGGTGGACAGCAGTTTTACATTGATCCTGCGAAGTTGTTGCCGCTGAAGAGATTTTTGCCGCAGCCGCCGGGCGCGAAGCGAGGTCGTGGCGGCGGGCGGGGAGGTCCTCGCGGAGGACGTGGCGGCGGCGGCGGTTTCGGCCGAGGTGGCGGCGGTGGCTTTGGCCGAGGAGGTGGCGGTGGTGGTGGCTTCGGCCGCGGCGGTGGTGGCGGTCGGGGAGGTTTCGGTCGCGGTGGTGGCGGCGGTGGCGGCTACGGTGGTGGCGGCGGTGGCGGCTACGGTGGCGGCGGCAGAGGAGGTGGCGGCTTTAGAGGTGGACGAGGAGGCCGATAGCCTCCATGTGGTGATTAGACAATGATTATGTGCATTTAGAGTTAAGGAGTTTGTGTTATTGTCCATTGTTAATGTTGACTGGTGAGGAACTGTATGAAAGGATCGCATATTGTTTTTTATAAGTGGAACTAAGTAAAAGAAAATGTTGATTTTGTCTAACATTTGCATTGCCTGCGTTCAGCTACTGAGTGGCTAGGAGCCGGTAGTTAGCCAAGGACTACTGATGTATGCAATGAATTATAAATTGTAGGATACTGGATATCTTTAACAAAAACTATTTTTTTTTGTAATGTACGCTTGAAAGAGCAGCTTTCAGGAAACTTTTAACAGTTATCTTTAGCATTGAAAATAACCAACATAATACCTCTGAAACTATCTCTGCGTGCCTTAGTTATAAGGTTAGAAATATGTAATTACTTTAAATTTTAGTTGTAAAGTTTGAATGTTTTGCAGGATGTTTATTAACATTTCAAGATACTTGCAGTGGTAGCAATTTGTATCAGTGTTCAATTTTGTTATTTTACTGCTAAGATAAAATATAAGCTAAGCCACGGTGACTTTTTCATTGAAGATTTGACGGTAAGAAATAAGATTAACAATTATTGTTTTTAAGCTGATTGTAACATTGCAGGAAGTACTATACATAAAAATTTATAAAAGCAATGTTAAAAATCTTAAATAATTATAAGAAATAAAAGCTATATTTTAAGATGAATTGTTTTTTATTTACTCTTAACCTTTGTTCAAATAAATAATGTTCATGTTGATATAAATAATACATTTTTAAAAACATATATTTTGCTATCAGCTTAGCTAATTTTGTTAGCAGTCCAGATTCAGGTTATTTGAAGTAGCTCAATGATATAAGTAAAGTATAACATTGAGAATCGAAGTGCATATAATTTATTTAATTAGGAAGTATACAACTTTACAGTTCGCGTCAAATGACTTTGCCGCTTTAAAGTAGGCTATAATTGACTGCACAGTAGTCAACTTAACTTCAGAGCGGCAAAGTTATTTGACAAGAACTGTAAATTATGATTATTTTTATTACAAAGTTTCCTTTTATTTACCAGATATTTTACTATAAGTATATTATTCAGGCTTGGCAATTTTATGTGAATAAGATCTGCCTAATCTGCTCCTGTTTTATAATTAAAAATGCGATCATTTTTTGTCGTATTTTTCATTAAATTTCATCTTTTCTGCATACTTTATTAGATATCCCACTAACAAAGTCACAAATATTCTGCTTATCGTATTTAAGCTAGATTATGACACATCCCTTTAGATACCCCACAGAAAAAAAGTCAGGACATGTCTGGAAATCCTCAGTGGTCAAAATGGTATTTTTTGCATTTTAACTAAATAGACACCAAACAACTGCAAATTTTGGTGTCAAATCAGAATGCCCATATAAAAAGTTGTATTGTGCTTCTTAATAAGCCACCCTATACATATGGGGCAGCCCCAAACAGATTCATTCTGGCATGCTCAGTACTTATAATAATATGTGAAATGGTAAACTAGGATAATTGAGTAAAAGGACTATCTCCTATAAATAAAATCTTACTCTATAATTATTCTAAATTCTCTAATTCACATTTCCCTCCACTTGGTATGTAATTATCTGCCAATGCCTTTCCTCTGTGATTGAAAATGTAGAAAGATGGCAGATTCCTCTGAGTTTCCCATTTAACAGTGTTCAGTTCAGCAGCAGCAGGTATTTCTCGTAGATTACCAGCTACGTTGAGCACCCCCCACATTACAGCGAATAAACTTGCTACGGCTTGTACCACAATCTGAAAAGAGGAACCCGGAATCAGAAATTAGGCTGATGGAGGATTTTCGATGAAACAATTTTTTTGTATTGTCAGTTCATTACTTACGTCCAAAGGCAAGGTGGTGAATTCCTGTGATGTTATCCGAAGGTACGAACGATCTACAATAAAAGTACCATTTAATTATTTGAATTATTTATAAAAGTAAAGAATCATGTGGCGTAAACACTTACGCTGGGCAGCCGAAAAGGCAGAGTGAAATAAGGATATAAATCCTACTATAACGATTATTTTATGCACTGAAGATCCCATCGTGATGAATGTTAAATTATCTTGTTACTCCTATTGTATTCTAACAAAAGTTTTAACAAAAAGTGCTAACTGCTAACCAGTGATATCACAAAATTATCTTGACAGGACAGGACAATGATTGATATTATTAATTTTGACGTTTCAGGTTTTTTTGTTGTGGACAAAATTTGTTCATCAGCTTTTAAGACGAATTCAAAATCGCCTAAAAACGTTCACAAATTTGGTAAAATGTGAAAAGATGATTAGTAATTTGTTGATTGTTGCTGCTTCTTCTTGCTTCGATCTCATACCGTAACCGAACGATCCACTAAGAGCGTTTATCCTAAAAATCGGCAACGTCGCAAATAGCTGTCAAATATTTTCTGTTTGATTCATTTACTGCATGGAAATTCGAAATGCGGCTAACTAGTAAACTAAAATATTGATTATGAAATGCAATCAATAATATCGTAACACCGAATATTTAGCTTTAGATGTAAAAAAAGCTTTCCAAATTGCCTTTTTACACCTAAAAGGTTACAACATCAAATTCAATGTTATAATTGCAATTAATTACTAATATCCTAGATTGCTAGTTAGCCATATTCCACATTTCTTATTTCCACACAGTAATATTGCCAAATTAATCAAAACAGCGGAATATTTGACATCTATTTATACGCGCTCTGCGTAGTTTCCGTTACGCAGCAGCCTGTGAATACGACCCACAGGGAACTGGAGACTTAAAATATGGAGAAAGGAAAACCGTGATTTTGGTTGGTTTGTCTTTAATATAATATAGTCGACTAAAATATTGATTAGCGAGTTAAGTAGTTGAGTACATCAGTACACCTCTAGTTATTTCAAATTTGCGGCAGCGGCTGGGCGTGTGTATTCTGTTTACAACTCAGTTATTTTCGAGATTTTATAAAAGAAAGTGCCTTTCTAAAAAGAAGATGATCAGGAATCCTAGACTAGAAGAATTCCAAATGGATACAAATCCTGCACGGAGGCCTGGGAAACAGAAATTTAGTTATTTTTTCTACAATGAAGAAACAGGCGAAATACTGGGACGAACACCTGAAAGTTGGGGTCAGTGAACTTTTTTATTTACATATTTTCATGAGATCGAAAGGTTTTCACAAATTACGAAAAATAATTTCCAGTATTACATGATATTTGTAGTAAAACAAGTGCTGTATGGAGGGCGTGGCTTGTTGGCAGTTTCGGCAACGCTCTCCTTACTGCTATTGTAATATCGTTATTGTTACTCATGTCACATAGTTTATTTAATATATTTGAGACGTTTCAACATTTTGTTAATTAGCTTGTATACTTTTAAATTGCCATTTAATTCTTTCATCACACTACAATAAGTTTTAAAACATTCCAACAGGGGCCAAATTTCTTTAGGTGTTTTAAAATTTGAGCAAATCTGATCTATTCTTTTACACTTACATAAACATGCAATAATTGTACTTCAAGAGGTCAAAGGCAATTCTGCTAAAACCTTTATCCAATTAATTAGAAATAAATCCTGGCAGCCAGTCTAATCTGCTTAGAAGCCCTATACTCTGTCTGATGTAGGCACACTTTAATCAACCTAGTTCTTATATTCACCAGGTCTCTTGGTTACTCAGATTTTTATTAGTTAGTTTGCATTATTAGTTCTTCTTACTGAACAACAGCTGTGCTGCTGGAGTTTATTGAGCCACTTCTTCCCAGCTAAAGCACTAAGAAGTGGTGAAGGACGGGCATTTTGGGGGACTGTTCTGTGTAACTTTGATGTTCCAAATTGCTGATTCACAACCTAGTTTAAATAAATGTCTTGATTTTAATTGAGCCATAATATTATTGTAAATAACTTTGTGGAAGATATAAATGATGGATAAGTAATAGATTGTATGGAAGAAAAAGACATGCTGTGCTGTCTTTAAATAAATTTCAAAGAGGGCAAAGTCATCTTAAAAATTTAACCACCAAATAGGTTAGAATAGATAAGGCATTTTGTTTATTTGATAAGCCTTTTAGTGTATCACTGCAGGGCAAAGTTCTTCTTTCCTCTCAGTTATCTTGACTCTAACTGAGATATCAGTCCCAGAAAGCATGTGGGACTGATATTTCAGTTAGAACATAATGTAGTTTGTCCCTCCTTCTGGGCCTCACAGCAATATCTGTCTGTATACTATAAATAGAGGTATGTGTTTAGTTTAGTTTTCTATATTGGTTGATTAAATTGTTGGGACTATAGGGTTGATACTTTTACATTTTAATAAACTTATCAATGTTTTGCATAAAATTATTAATTAGTTTTGAGATTATTATTAATTTATTAATTCAAGTTACAATAACTCATAGACAATATTCAATATTCAAAACATTACATTTACAACAAACAATAACATTACAATACAAAACAAAAACCACTGTATTTTGAAATTCAAATTAAAAAATAAGTTTTTATAAAGACCAAATTGTCATCATGTTCTGGCCTTTGTCACATGTTACTTGGGGTTGGCACAACATATTTTTTTGCTTCCATTCTCCCTTTGTTAGCCACTCTATCATTCACTCCTTTTTCATCACTCTTTTATCTATATTACATAGAGTCAAATTCTTCGAACTTAACAGACAGAATGCTGCTGGAAAGTTTGTTGCTCCACTTCTTCCCAGCTAAAGCACTAGGAAGTGGGGAAGAATGGGTGTTTTTTTGGGGAACTGATTTATGTAATTTTGATGTTCAAAAAGTGCTTATTCTCAGCTTAATTTGAGTAAATGACTCATGGATTTTGATTCTCTTTTTATTTTCCCCTGTTTTTTCATTTTTCTCTTATGCTTTTGTTAAACACCTAAGATGATAACAGTGGCAGGCAGTCCTAAGACTATAACAGGATTCCTTTGTATAAATAAATCAGCTGAGAATAAGCACTTTTTAAACATCAAAATGTTCAAAAAGTGCTTATTCTCAGCGTAATTTGAATATATGACTTGATTTTGATTCTATATTTTTCTTTTCCCCTGATTTTTCATTTTTCTCTTATGCTTTTGTTAAACAGTAACAAGATTCTTTTGTATAAATAAATCAAACAAATAGTCGCCGATTCTCTTGCACACCTAACTAAACTGTCACTAAAATTTCTTACTTTTGGCTATGAGAATGTCAAAAATATCTCTAAATTTTTGACACAACTAAAATCGAATTTGACAATCGCGACTCCGCGTGGTACATACTTGTTTGCCCTACCCCGTGAAATTTTTTAGGAGTTGCAGGGGGTCATCCTCGACGTGTTTTATATGGAATTTTTCACCTTTTGTATGGAAAATATGAAAAATTATTACCTACATCATGTTGAGTTTAAGGGGCTTAAGTGTTTTATAAAAGGGGTCGAAATTTTCATTATTTTTTCGAGTTAAGCAAAAGAACAGAAAATAGATACAGTACTGTTTTTTCACCTGAAGTCCAGGTGCTGGTGTAAATTTTAGTTCATGGCAACTAATCGTATTCTACACCATCTTTAATCGCGATTAAAAATAGTCAGATTTAGTTAGACAAAAAAAATTTTAGGTGAAAAACGTCAAGTTCAGAATAGCAAAATTGCGATTTTCACTAAAATAAAAACTGAATGCCATCTTAGTGCTGACAAACTAAAATATAGTTATGATGTGTCACTTTAGTCTATTTCAGAATGGAAAATCGTCGTTTGAATGGGAAACGAAATTTTGGTGATTTTTAGTCTAGTTTAGAGGCATTTGTCACAAGAAAATCGGCACCATTATCAGTTTTGTTTCAACTAATTAGAGTAAAGACCATTTAAAAGCAAAAGGTTAAAAATTATTTTGCATAGATAATATTTTTTATGAATTGGACATAACAAAAACTGATTAGTCGCGAGGGTCAGCCAGAAGGTAACTGGAACGCTGCGGGTTCTGTGCTGGCTGAACAATTTACTACCAACAAGTACGAAGACAATGCTTGTGCAGTCCTTAGTTTTCCCTATCATCGATTATGGTGATGTGTGCTACTATGACCTAAATGCAGATCTCCTTGACAAACTTGACCATCTTCTCAATAACTGCATTCGATTCGTTTTGAATCTGCGTAAATATGATCATGTTTCTGCGCATCGGTCGCTTCTAAAGTGGCTGCCCATACGCCAGCGCAGAGAACAAATGGCGCTAACCACCTTGTTTTCATTTCTTGACTTTCCCACTTCCCCTAGTTATCTAGCCCCCCACTTTCAGTACATTTGTGACAACCACAGAAAACATCTACGGTCTTCAAAATATCCCATTCTTCAATGTCCCACTCACCGCACAGATTTAATTCATTGTTCCTTCTTTGTTCCATCTATCTGTCAGTGGAATGCGCTCTCCCAGGAAATCAGGATGGCAACCAACCGATTATCCTTTAAATTAACAAGTTCGCGAGCACATTCGTAAGAAGCTGGCAGTATCATCACAACGTTAATGTTTTCCCATTGTTTGTCTTATTTTTTTGTATATTCGTGTATTTATGTATATTTATTTTTGCTTATATTTATATATAATAATTAGGCATATATATATTATATTTTTAGTTTGTAATAGGTATATGTGTAGGTATCTTTATATTTACTTTTTTTGAATATTCCTCAATTTGTCGTAATTGCATCTACCACTGTTTGTCTCTGTATCACGCAAAGGTTGACTGGTAGAAAATGCCTATGGCATTAAGTCCGCCTCTGTACATTTCTGTGCTTAAATAAATTAGTATTTTGTTTTGAGAACAAGGAACTCTTTAACAGAAAATCTGCTTAGAAGCCCTATACTCTGTCTGATGTAGACACACTTTCATCAACCTACTTCTTATATTCACTAGGTCTCCTTGGTTACTCAGATTTTTACTAGTTAGTTCGCATTCTTAGTTCTTCTTACTGAACAACAGCTGTGCTGCTGGAGTTTATTGAGCCACTTCTTCCCAGCTAAAGCACTAAGAAGTGGTGAAGGGCGGGCATTTTGGGGGACTGTCTTGTGTAATTTTGATTGAGCCAAAATATTATTGTAAATAACTTCGTGGAAGATATAAATGATGGATAATAGATTGTATGGAAGAAAAAGACACTCTGTGCTGTCTTTAAATAAATTTCCAAGAGGGCAAAGTCATCTTGAAAATAATACCACCAAATAGGTTAGTATAGATAAGGCATTTTGTTTATTTGATAAGCCTTTTAGTGTATCACTGCAGGGCAAAGTTCTTCTTTCCTCTCAGTTATCTTGACTCTAACTGAGATATCAGTCCCAGAAAGCATGTGGGACTGATATTTCAGTTAGAACATAATGTAGTTTGTCCCTCCTTCTGGGCCTCACAGCAATATCTGTATACTATAAATAGAGGCGCGTGAGTTTAATTTTCTATATTGGTTACTTAAATCGTTGAGACTATAGGGTTGAAACTTTTTCATTTTAATAAAATTATCAATGCTTTGCATAAAATTATTAAGAGTTTTGAGATTATTATTAATTTATTCATTCAACTACTCATAGACAATATTCAAAACATTACATATACAACAAACAATAACATTACAATACACAACAAAAACCACTGTATTTTGAACACTTACGCTTACATTATGAGAGTAAAACGTCTTCAATTCAAATGAAAAAATAAGTTTTTATAAAGACCAAATCGTCATCATGTTCTGGCCCTTGTCACATGTTACTTGGAGTTGGCACAATATATTTTTTTGCTTCCATTCTCCCCTTGTCAGCTGCCACTCTATCATTCACTCCTTTTTCATCACTCTTTTATCTATATTACATAGAGTCAAATTCTTCGAACTTAACAGACAGGATGCTGCTGAAGAGTTTGTTTCTCCACTTCTTCCCAGCTAAAGCACTAGGAAGTGGGGAGGAAAGGGTGTTTTGGGGGACTGTCTTATGTAATTTTGATGTTCAAAAAGTGCTTATTCTCAGCTTAATTTGAGTAAATGACTTCGATTTTGATTCTATCTTTTTCTTTTCCCCAGACTTTTTTATTTTTCTCTTATGCTCTTGTTAAACACCAATGATATTTTCGTAAAATATCATTGTTAAACACCTATGATGATAACAGTGGCAGGCAGCCCTAAGACTATAACAAGATTTCTTTGTATAAATAAATGAGTATAAATTATGATTTTTGTTTCAATTAATTAGAGTAATGACCATTTAAAAGCAATAGGTTAAGAATTATTTTTGCAAAGATAACATGTTCTATGAGTTAGACATAACAAAAACTAATTCGTATTTTGTTTTGAGAACAAGGAACTCTTTAACAGAAACAAATGAATGAAGGAAAGGTTGACTTGAATACTTTAAGCTGAGATTGCGTGTATTGCAATTAGTTGTAATATAGTTCTCCTTATCGATTTCCGTAACGCTAAAAAATCCCTTTGTAATTATAATTTCCTAGCGTTTGCTCTAATATAACTCGCCAGACCGAATTTGGTTTTAAATACACGGTGACACTCACAACGAATGCAATATAGTTGTATATTTGTGTATTAGGAACTAACCAAATAACGTCTCGCTTTATATATTTGGTGTTTTTCGGTTGTATTAAGTCGCTTTTGTTCGAAAGTTTTTACATTTTTATTCAGATCCACATGCACAAAAGCAATTCGTTTGTCTGTGTGGTAATCAAGCTGATACCCTCCCTGTAGAACAAAAGCCAGACATATCAAATTGAAACCAGACTAACTATGGAGTTTCTTGGCCAATCTTCTCCATACGAATCTACTTTTGGATGGGACAACTAGAATCAATTCAACTTACTTGTAAATTTTGACGTTAAAAAGTGTTTCTATGTTGTTTCTATGTGCCTAATTTAAATAAATGATTTGGTTTTGACCAGAACTAATTCGAGATGGCGAAACATGGGCTTTCAGCACATATAGATAAGTTGTGGTTAAATTATCTGGCAGATGACAGACAGCTGTGCTTCTGGCTGGCTGAGTTTGTTGCGCCACTTCTTCCCAGCTAAAGCACTAGGAAGTGGTGAAGAGTGGGCGGTTTGGGGGACTGTCTTATGTAACTTTGATGTTCGAAAAGTGCTGATTCTCAGCCTAGTTTGAATAAATGCGTTTTGTATTTTTTGAAATATAATCTAATTCAGATTCTGTAACATTTCTTAATTTAAGTATCTATCAGATAGTCGCTATCCTGTCGCTGTCAAACTTTTAATTTAATTTCAAACAAAAAGTATTTATTTTTAAAACGGTAATATTTCTCTTTCAGGTAAAATCCTGATCTTCTACTCTATCTTCTACGCGGCACTGATCGCCCTCTTCGGGATCTGCATGGTAACCTTCCTGCAGCACTTTATCAACCCTCGGGTGCCACGTCTGCAGCTGGACGACAGTGTGATCGGCTCCAGTCCAGGGTTAGGCTTCCGGCCGCTGCCGCCCGATGTTAGGAGCACACTCATATGGTACAAGGGAACTGGGTATGACAGCTATAAGTACTGGGAAGATCAGCTGGTTGATTTCTTGTCAGGTGAGTTAACAAACACAGGATTTACGGATAAGATAAACTGCAATAAGAATGCCTTTTTCCCAAGGGGGGTAGGCAAAATTACAGAACACACCTCCAACGATCCTTACATACTCCTATTGCTTTCATTGTTATTACTATTTTTCTATTAAGTGAAAAACGACTTGAGAGAGGCATAATATTGGTAGCATCTCTCATTACAATATAAAATGCCCTCTTGCGCCGCACAACACACCGCGATTACTTATATCTGTTACAGTTAAAACCCGTTAAAATTAGCGAATGAAAACCATGAATATCAGTAAATTCGAGTTCTGTCTAGTGCTCAATGTTAAAACTAGTTTTAACTAAAATTAAAACACGAATATCAGTAAATTCTAGTTATAACTAAGAACTTTTAGTATTAACAAAGGCATCCAGTAAAAACTAGTTTTAACTACTAAACCAATGAAAACGCGTACGGGTTTTAACTTTAACATATATAAGGTCCCATTAAAATAGATGGACAAACTTTTAGTAATCATTGCAAAAAAAATATAAGAAAAACGCATTAGATACTTACAAGAAAAATAAATCAGCTAACGAAAATACACTAAAAATGTTGGTTACCCAATGCCATTTTATATTTAAGGTCTTAATAAAATCACTTTAATCAGTGTTTTTTTTGCTTGGATATCTTTGGTTAGACGTACTGAACGCTGTGTTAAAATTTGTCCATCTATTTTAATGGGACCTTATATAATACGTAATATGTAGGTACTTATACAGGGTGGCAGGGTCATCGACACGGAACCTCTTACCATGGATTCAGTACATGATTCTGGATCCCATGCGTTGAAATTATTCGTTGGTTATTAAAAAAATAATCAGCTGTTTCCTAGAAGAGTGCAATACCTACGCGATCAAAACGGATGAAACAGCATTTTTTTAAAGTAACCGACTAGATATGAACCGCTGAAAAATGTCATTATGATACAATAATCAAAAGCAATTACACATGTTTTAATTTTCGTCTTAAAGATATAAGCAGCCCTAAACTAAAGCCAATCAACCCCTTACAGTGTACAAAAAGAAGGGTCAGACCGCGGGCGCGGGTCAGAACATCTACGACTGTGACTTCAACAAGCTCCCCCCTCCCGGCAAGGTCTGCGACGTGGACATCCGCGACTTGGACCCCTGCATCGACGAGAACCACTTCTCCTTCCACAAGTCTTCGCCCTGTATATTCTTGAAGTTGAACAAGTCAGTGCTGTTCCATCGTTATTTTTTTTTTTAATAGAACGAATGAAACATTTATTTTCGGCCAATTTGAAGGATAAATATTTGCGTCATGTTTACCGCAAATAAATGTATTTAAGACAAACAGAAAAAAAGAGAGCAGTGGTGGCCCAGTGGTACTTAACAGCCACGGCTTACGAGTTGTATGTCGTAGGTTCGAACCCTGATAGGCGCTTTACTTTGTGTAAATTAGTTCATCACCACTGCTCTCAAAACGGTGAAGGAAAACATCGTGAGGAAACCGGCATGTCCTAGAAAATTCGCAGACGTGACATCTACCAACACACACTAGGCCTGCGCGGTGGATTACGGCCCACTCCTTCTCACAGAGAGGTTTGACGGCACGGTTGGCGCAGTGGTTAAGCGATTGACTGCTGCGCTGCGTGTCGCGAGTTCGATTCCCGCACGGAACAAATATTTGTATGACCTACAATTAGTTGTTCCGGGTCTGGCTGTTTGTGTATGTGAGTTTAAATGTTTGTAAACGCACCCACGACACAGGAGAAATTCCTAGTGTGGGGCAATGTTTATTTAAAAAAAAAAAAAAAAAATATATGTGAAGACGATGCACCTAGAATAAGATACCACGATAGGTAAAAATAATGAAAGATTAAGGAATGACAGATATATTAATTATGTGATAGATGCATGGTGCTCACATATTTACAAACATTGTAAAATTATACGATATTCCTAACATGTTTACAAGTAATAGGTACTAATAAGTCAGTGTGTGAGTTCAAGTAATCAGAGAATGTAAAATCAATATTTAATTAAATTAGCAACCAGTTAGATTTTGTCTAGATTCTAAATTGTCCTATGGAGCAGGACCAGCATGTTTCCAAGCATTTTTATCTTGGATATAATTTTCTAATTTGTAATATGCTTGTTTACAAAGTGTATTTGTGGACAGGTAGGCTTATGCTGTGAATCTTTGTGAGACGGAGCCACAGCGCTGGTAAATAAATGTAATTGTACGGGGAACAAGCCGATGGCTGCGGCCCTTTTGTTGCCTTCCGCCTATGTACCATATCAGAAGCTTTGCAGATGCATTACCATCCTAGATAAAAAGCTGCTTGCAGCCACACTTATAATAATTATTAAACCTCATGGATCAGCGTATGATTCACGCGTCGCCTTGGTCGTTTGCGCCTGGCAAACGATTGCGGTTAAAAGGCGAAATTCAATCTTCATTTTGACCATATTCAAGTGTATATTGGTAAACCGCACCAAAATCCGTTGCGTAGTTTTAAAGAACAACGCGGTCACACAGACAGACAGACACGAAAAACTACTTAAATTAGTATGTATGTATAGATTTGCTCGTCCCGAACAATCAAGGTAAAAAGTAAATTATTGTGCTCCCTGCGTGCTCCCTTTCACCGGCTTCATAAGGTTCATAACTCATTTGTTGGGCTTGGTATAACCTTTTATAAGAAGCTACCTTGTTCTTTGCTAGATTTGCCTTTTAATGCGTTCAAAACTAAAGTAAAATCCAACCTCTGTTCAAAGACATACTAATCTATCAACGACTACTTAAATGATAAGAATAGTTGGTCGCTGTGATTAAATGTTGTAAGACAATGTTTAAATGTTCTTTCTCCAGGATTAGCTTACCTACCGACAGGTTATATGAGTTTATATAATTGTGTATAATTTTACTTTATAAGTCAATTTATTTTTAATTTATTGTTGACATAATCTACTCATTACAATGTTTTTTTTCTATGAGTTGTATTGCAATGTGTGGTTAGCTAGCGACCTCGACAATTTTTTACTTTACCTCGATGTTCCTAGTTTATCAATTATCACTTCTAGTTACAGCTATATGTAAGCGGGCACGCCCTTTATGTCTGGAGGCTTTTATTTAGATATTGTTTACGTTTAGTTATTTTTATTTCTGCCTGAGTATATTTCTCGATGTTTTTGGTTGGTGTATTGGCGTGTGCTAGCTGTCATATGGCTATTAATTTTATAATTTAAATTATAATTTGTGTTGCGTAATGTAAATCATTTTGCATACTATTATATAGAATCATTTTTTTCTAACTGAACAGACAGCTGTGCTGCTGGGGAGTTTTTTGTGCCACTTCTTCTTCCCAGCTAAAGCACTAGGAAGTGGTGAAGGGTGGGCGTTTTGGGGGACTGTCTTATGTAATTTTGACGTTCGAAAAGTGCTGATTCTCAGCCTAGTTAAAATAAATGAATGAATTTGAATTAAATAAAACAAAAAACCCGACTGCAAAAACACATAACTGAAAAGAGAAAAACAAGCATTAAAATACGTTCATATTGAGACACGAAGCAACAAAATACGGTCTAGACGAATGTGGCCGCTTTTCTTTAGATCGAATTTTGTTGCTTCGTGTCTCAATATGAAACTTTACACTATTATAAAGTTCCAATAAAAAAAAAAAATACCTCGGTAAGTGTGTCTAGAATTTTCTAATACCTATGTATTAGAAAAGAGAAGAGGTTCCTTACTAGCCGTTATTCATAATTCCTTCTCAGTCACGAAATAATATTAAAAAAAAATTAAATGAAATTGTTTATTCTGTAAATAGGATATTGCAATCACTTTTACACTTCACACTGAGAAGAAAGACCGAAACAAACTCAGAGGTCACAGTCTCTTTTAAAGTCCAGACATAATCTTGGTCGTAAAGTAGTGGCGCTAGTGGACCATTGGGCGCCTTATTAAGGGGCTTCCTTGTTGACTACGGAACCCTAAAAAGACGACATTGACTTATGCTACAAGCTATGTTACAGAATCTACGGATGGCGGCCTGAGTTCTACCTGGGTATGGACGACCTCCCCCAGGACATGCCTTTAGAGCTGCGGCAGCACATCTGGAACCTCACCAACTATAAACCTGACTTTGTTAGTGTTGCCATTATGATAATTCCAGCAATTTCTTTGAAATCCAGCATGTGGTTTTGAGGCCAATTGTAACTTAGAAAGTTGTATTGATAATTCTAATTATTATAATTGTGTAAATTTCTTACGGTCGCGAATCATATTTTGATCAACATATGACCTGACACTGACTTACAAATTGCAAAAAACGTAAGAAAATTTGAATTTCGCGGGCTACCCTGGCGCTTTCTCCTTAATAGATAAACAACAAACCAATGCAACTTACAAAATCAATGTTCTAATCAACCATGTTTCGTTTATAGGGAAACATGGTGTGGGTATCGTGCCAAGGCGAGACGCCTGCCGACAAGGAGAACATCGGGCCCATCAACTACCTGCCCTACCCTGGATTCCCAGGGTACTTCTACCCGTATGAAAACGCTGAGGGGTACCTGAGTCCCCTAATCGCTATTCACTTGGAGAGACCGAAGAGTGAGTACAATGTTTTTTTATATAAAACTAGCTACTGCCCGCGACTGTCCGCGAGTATATAAGCTTCCTCAAGAATTGGGCAATCCAATGCAAAAATATTTTTTCAAATCCGACTGGTAGTTCCGGAGATTACCTCCTAAATACAAACAAACAAACCAATTTTACCTCTTTATAATATTATAGTATAGACTAGAGCTGACCCGACAGACGTCGTCCTGTCCAAATTTCAATAATTCGTCCAAAAATCCTACGGAAAAAAGTTCAATTATTCCCGAATTTTGAACATTTTCCTAGAAACTTTCCATTTTTTTCTTTCCTTATAAACCTAATTCGAACCATTACGAACAATTTTAAAACGAAAAATAGCCAAATCGGTCCAGTCGTTCTCAAGTGATGCGCTTACCAATGAACAACAGTTCATTTTTATTTATACTCCGTGTAATCTAAATGGTTGTTTTCCCGCAGCGAAATGGTTTTGTCTTGGTAATACAATCGTTATATAAACAAATAAAAAAATATTAGAATCAATTTTGAAAACAGATTTTGTGTTTTTGCGTGCAAACTAGTTTATGCTGTATCACCACGCGCGAGAGTTTATTTTGCTTTGAACATTTATGCATCGCTGTTCCCTTTGAAACAGCGAAGTTCAAAGCAATGCCGGCGCGTGCGATTCGAGTAGTACCTACAATGTTACTTGTTACTATTGATTCTCACGTTTTCGATTTGATTAATATTTTTTTAATTATTTTAAAACAAAAACTTCTTATATTTTTTACTTTTACTCTATGCTTCGAAAATACTCCTTATGGCAAGTTGTTCTGCCACAGGTAAACAACCATTAATATTTCACGGTGTATAGATAACTAACTGCTGTCCACGGCTTCATCCGCGTGGACACTAATTGTTTTTCTAAAACAAAAGTAGCCTAACTTACTCCTTATAACTATCCTATCTGCCAGTGACGTTGTCCCCAAAAGGGATGGTAAGGTAATGTACCTGGCGAAATTTCAATGTACCACAGTGCAGTACATTGAAATTTCGCCACGTATAGACGCCAGCACATCAACCTACTACAATCTGTCAAATTTCTTTAATAGATTTTCAACTTTATCACTAAATCACAAGGTTCAAAGTTGATTGGGAAGATTTGTCAGTTTCGGGTAGGTTGACCTGCTGGCGTCAGTACAATCATACAATCTGTCAAATTTCTTTAATAGATTTTCAACTTTATCACTAAAGCATTAAGTTCAAAGTTGATTGGGAAGATTTGTCAGTTTCGGGTAGGTTTATGTGCTGGCGTTTGTACGTTACCCAAAAGGGGAGGCACACGTGTGTAGTTACTACAAACATGTGCCTTTACTTTAAAAAAAAAACAGTTTAAGGTACAAAATAAACATGTTTAATACACATCTCTGCTTATAACTACGGTGAAAACAGGTGCTATGTTATAACCTATATTTGTAATATTTTTCAGCGGGTATTGTGATAAACATCGAGTGCCGCGCCTGGGCCAAGAACATCAAGTACGACAGGAGAGAACGATTGGGTGTAGTTCACTTTGAGCTGATGGTCGAATAGTTTCTAAAGTATCCGTCCAAATGCGTCTACTCGGCTCTAAGTATGAGGTACCGTAATATCCTGAAAATATGAGCAAATTAAGAGCCTGATTTTCAATGTCTAGAAAGACTAAAATAGTAGTAAGATATGGTCTTACTGCGTCAAAAAGTCTAACAAAATTTGTATGAAATTATCTGCTAGTTCAACGGAATTTATCAGGAGGTAGTGAAATAGGCCACAAAATAAAGAAATAAGTGCCAAGTGTATGGTATGGTGGTATGATGTGTGTAATACAAAATTGCAAAGATATTGCCAAGGTCGCCAAAGATTACGTACTAAAAAGACGTTAATTTTGATAAATATAAGGGTACCAATGTCCAAATGATACGAAAAAAAAGAGTTGTTTTTTTTTACAATAACATTGCATATTTCAAGATATTACTGAACACGGTCTTTCCAGTAGACCGAGTAGACCAAAGTAATTAGTTATTGGTATATATGTAAGAAATAGTTCTAATGCAATAACTGTGTGAGATTTGCATTTTTAAGCTTGGTCTTTACAGTAGACCAAATAATATGAAACATTGAAAATTGTATTTTTGAATCACGAAAGTGCCAGTGCGAATATTATACTTATGTATTTATAATAATTAAAAACTACTTAAACTAATAGAATCTCAAGGTAGCATGGTAACAGTTTATTTATGTCGCTTAATCTAAGGTTTACAGTTTTATCTGCTAGGTACCTAATGTTTTGTAAAGGACTGTTATATCGATAAACGTGAAAACATAATTGTTTTCTTACTTCAAAATTTGAAATTCTATGCAAAGGCAGCTTTATACAAATTAGGGCAGATGTTTCAATCGTCAGATTTGAAGAATAAATATGTCGGCTTTACATATTTTCTATACAAAAGTTGCAATTTTTTTTACATATTAAATTTGTCTGAAGATTGAAAACTCTACCCTTGAAATACTATTTAGATAACTTCGATTTAATAATAATATGTAATATTAATAATATTTGATCATGCTCATGTTTATAAGCTCGACTTAAATAATCCGTCCAATAATAATCCTTTTGATATTATTATATGCCGATATATTTGTGTTGTGTATGTAACTACGTAGATAATAATATTTTGTGTGTTGTGTTGATTAGTTCATAAGAACACTGTGTATGTTTTCATACAGACTTTCCACGCATTTATTCCCAGTGCAGTTGATCAGTAATCACTGAAGTGAGTATCACAGAACAAGTTGACTCGATTGGTTGGAACATACAGCATGTATGACAAAGGTGTGGTACAGACTGTCGAACTGAACAACTTTCTCCATGGGACCAACATCCGAGAAAAATTAATCAGCCGTCCCATACACAAACAGCCAGACCCGGAACAACTACTTGCAGGTCATACAAATATTTGTTCCGTGCGGGAATCGAACCCGCGACACGCAGCGCAGCAGTCAATCGGTTAACCACTGCGCCAACTGTGCCGTCGAATATTGAGTCAAGTATTGAAGTTTTGTATCATTTAATATTTTTTTCTACCACACCTTTCTGATATACGTTGTATAGAATTTTTTATTTTATTTTATGCAAGATGGCCTTAGTTTATCCGAATAATACCGTAAAATTAGTTTCTAAAATATTTCTAATATTTAGCGAGCGAAACTGAGGCGAATTACGTGAGGGATGCGGGGCAAAATTCGCTCGCGTCGATCGTGTCAACTTACTTAATAGAGGTGTTCAAAATGGAAGGAATAGTCGCGTGACTTTCTAAGCATTAAAACAAAAGACGCGCGCAGTCGCTTCCCGCGTCCTGCGCAGAATTCGCATCAGTTTGTCCCGTCCTTGATAGTCCTAACAGCCCGATAGTTGCAATCGCTTTCTTTACTCAGTATGTTTTATAATAGTATGTAATCTCATATCAGAATCTTAATATTCAAGACTGACTGATAGTTTTCAATCGTTTTCTAAACAAAATAATGACAAATTAAATAGTTTAGTTTTTTTACCTTGTACTTATAGTACCTTCTTATGACTAACTTTATTTTTATACGAATTAGCATTTCTATAAATATGTTTTGATTTAAAGTTTTATTTTTATTTTCTATTTACTTATGTACTTTTTATACTTGGTTCATTAAAAAGACATTTAGCCGACTTCACTAAAGGGAAGTTCTTTCATCAAATGAATCTCATTCCATATCCGTCCATTGATATCAATATTGAGAAAAGAGATGTATGTATTGAAAAATATTCCATACAATTATAAGCTTTATGGTTAGGCAATAAAGTGTATATTAGAGTGAAAGATATCTTTCCATATCAAAGTGCCTGAAATGTATTTTTAAGCAATAAAATTTTATAAAAATTTCTCTCATTTTTATTTAGTTTAGATCTCCAGTTTTTGAACGCCTCTCATGGTCGCTAGTTAACGATAACTGCTTCGCACGGTTTTCACGATTTGACAAAACATGATGATTTTTTTATTTACTTACTAGCGACCCGCCCCTACTTCGCACGGGTGCAATGTACAGTACTACTATTTTCTTAATGTCCCTCCGCAAACTTCGTGTTGCATCAGTCGTCGAATTTCTATCAGTTGCCCTTTGCACTTGGTGCAAACCGGACGCTCTCAATCGACTTGGAAGTATATAGAGTTGTTAATACTCTTTTAACTTAATGTGATTTATTTTAAAAATTGCTAAAGTAGCAGGTGACAGATAATTTAAGCGTATACTTGTATTTTAAACAAGAAGCCGATGGATAGAGAGAAAGCAATGGTTATTTTCAAAAAAGATCAAAAACGTGTTTCTGAAGCTTGTGGTGTCTCAGTCGGATCTGTAAAGAATATTGTAAAAGAAAAAGATAAATTGGCTCCCTTCACATCACCAAAAAGAGTAAAAAAGACCAAACAATTTCGTTTAAATTTAGACGATTTTGTCTATTCTGTCATATGTAACATGATTTACGATTTTCAAAAGGTTTTGTTCCAGGTGCACTGATGTTGCACAAATGTATTTATGATAGTGACGCCGATTACCATAAAGAAATCAATGCCGATCGATATCAAAATTGGCTGCGTAATCAGTTAATACCAAACCTACCAGCTAAAAGTGTTTTAGTAATAGATAATGCACCATATCATAATAAATTATTAGTTAAACCCCCGAACTCAAACTACTAATAAACCACAAATAATAGCTTGGTTGCAGCAACATAACATTCCGCATAATCCAAACTCATTAAAGATCAATTTGTATGAAATTGTAAAAAAACATAAAGAAAGATACTCAGAGTTTGCTGTTGATCGCATTATAGAAGAAAATGGCCGTACCATTTTACGATTGCCACTATATCATCCGGATTTTAATCCAATTGAAAACATTTGGTCTCAAATTAAAGGATACGTAGCTATTAAAAATATTGAAATGTATGTGACAACAATCAACGAAATTATATTGGAAAAAATCAATATGATTGGCCCGGACAAATGGAAAAGAGTATGTGATCATTCAATAAAATGTGAGGACGAATATAGAAAATTTTAACTAATGTTTGATTCATACATGGACAATTTTATAATAAATACCTGTTTGAGCAGTGAAGAAAGTGATCATTCCATTGCTAGTGAACATACTCGTACTGAGACAGCTAGATCAGATGAAGAAATTTTCTGACTGAATTCAAAAGATTAGTAACCGGATAAATTTTATTTTAGTTGCATATCTACATGTCAAACTTAAGAACCTCCTCTTTTTCGGAAGTCGGTTGAAGAAGTATTTTATTTATTATTATTATTTTCCGTGGTATACTGTACATAATATTGAAAAGGAGTAAATGTTATTATAAATACAGAACCTCCTTTTTTGAAGTCAGTTAAAAAGGAAAATATTTTTACAGCTCTATAAAGTTCACACGGAATACAAAACAAAACAACAATAAAATACTTAGTTCTGAATTCAAATTAAACACAATAAAATCTAATAATAGATGGACATGGAAATTAGCATTCGTTTGTATTCGGAAATGCGATGATTCCCGAGGGACATTAAGAAAATAGTGTTACTGTACTGATGTGGTGACATGTCAAAACATCGAGATTTCTGTGCTATTAAATGTAACTTAAATGTTATTGTTTGAGACACAGACACCTTCCGGAATAAATTCTCTAAATGATGGTGAAAACCTTATCGCGTAGCGTAGTTTAGAAGAACAATGCGGTCATACAGAGACACGACAAGCGACTTTAATTTATAATATGAATAGATAGTATAGGATGCGGTGAGGATGCGCTGAGATAGTCCACGAAATTCAATTTTCTTACGTTTTAGCAATTAGCAGGCAATATTTGTTAAACAAAACAAAAAAAATACAAATATGTGTAGATTTATTTTAAAAGTTTCGCAAAAAATAAACATTTTTGATATTTTCGAAATTTGTGATACAGAACGCTCAGTAGGTACCTAAATCTTACGTAGCTAAAGTTCGTTTTTTAATCCCAGATAGTAATTTGACATTTAATTTTCAAATCTTTGTTGTTTGTTTTTTCAATTTAGAGTTTGTCATTTGTACCTGTTAAATTACTATCTGGGATTAATAAATAATATTTGGTGGTGGTGTTTTTACACATTTTAAGTTACATAACATTCAATCTCCCAGACTAATTCTGGATACGTCTATCTCTGTTAAACTGGGCATTTTGTATTCTGTTTCACATCTTTATAAAATAAAAATAAACACAATATTTATTTACTTGCAAAAAAAATTGGTTGCCTGTAAAGTCGGTATACGGGCGAAAGTTTTACGTGACAACGACTTTGCGTGCCTTTCACTTTTTATGTCTGTCTCTCTCGCTCTTAGGCGGGCTAACCATGCCCGAGTGGAAGGGACGCGTGCCTCTCACTCGCTCTCATTGTGAGCGCATAACGTGAGCGGAGCGTAACGCAGTTTCTTGAAGTGTCACCCGGCAAACCAATTTATAAGACGTTGTCACGTCAAAAAAAAAAAGTACTTCGGACGTATTGAAGATAGAAATCACCCTTCCTTTTGGCTTTGCCGTAGTCGGTTAAAAAGAAAGGTCTGGCAGGTGAATTGAAAGGTTTTCACTGTTTAGAACAGATTTCTGAAAAGTGAAAACCTTTCAATTGTATGTTAATTCTATTTCAAAGTAATATTGGTATGTAAAACAATAAGAACGCAACGTGTGGTCATTCCTGCTATTTGTGCTAAGTGGGTCCACAATCCACAATAGTGCAGCGAGTGGGATCCAAACGCACCGCTTCAAACTAAAGGCGGTTACTCACTGAGACTCGGAGGATTAACGATATAATTGTGGAATTAACCGTCCGGATGCGAGCTCGAGCAATATAGACCCACTTGTTGAATATTATTGTAATGATATTCTTCAAGTTTCCTGAGGCGGGCAGTTTTATGGCGTTTTTTATCAGTTATTTCTCTGCAAAGCGGTGGATTTGCCTCGTTGATGGCAAGCATGAATCACGCTCAGGGGCCATGAATCACTCCGTCCATTGATGAAAACCGTATGAAATCCGTTCGGTAGTTTTTGAGTTTATCGAGTTCCGACAGACAGACGCGGCGGGGGATTTTGTTTTATAATATGTAGTGATATAGTTTGACCGAGACCGCTGTTCCGCGCCTTAGGAATGCGCGGCGAGGCGGGGGTTAGCGTTTACGCAGGAGCGGCTGGCGGAACGCCGCGCGCTGTAAGCGGCCTGCTTTATGTGGGTGAACCTACCATAGATACACCTATGCTTAACCCTTCGGGGAATACAATTGTGATTGTTCGATATAATATTCTTCGAACCGAATTGTTGGCTACGCGTCGTTCACTCGCTGTGTGCTCGCACCTTAAAACAGTCTATTAAGCCCTCTTTGGTATAATAGGTGGAAGTAAGTACGGATGCGCTCCAGACTAGTTGTCGTGGCAATAATCACTCCCTTGTGGCTGACCTTGCGTTCCCAAGGCCGGTTCAATCGTTTAATTAGATTCTACTGGAAGAATGGAATCTGCCATCTGCCTGTGGGATTTCTCGCTAGTAGGTAAAGGTGAGCAATATCGTCCTGGGTATTCCTCAGAGAATAGTCCGTAGTTTTGTGCCTTCACATTGATAGATACAATATCATGGAACAAAGGTAGAAAATTAAATGAATTCTTGTCGATGTATACCTTCATCTTTTTGAGGCTGCCTGTAGAGCTACACTATGGCGCGTACAGTCAGTGCCCTGCATTACCTGACCCCTCTTTCCGACATCGCCATAGTACCACCAAACTGTTTATCAAGACTGGGGTGATTATAATAAAATGCCTAGTGGCAGTTTTGTCCATCATACTCCAGATATTAGGTATAAAGGGCTAAAATAAGCTTAGATCATACCACCCCATATTTTGTATGTTGGTGGACTGCATAAGATTATTATACGACAGTTCATTTCATCGTTGCTTAGTCTCTTAATGATTTCTGGCGTGACGTTTTAGGGACCTACCTACATTGTGAAAGTCGTTTCATTCTAACAGCAAAAAAAAAATAAGAAAATCCTGTTGTTATGCCGCATTTATAATGAGGTCTACCTAAAACTCCACGGGGGTGCGGTGTTAGGTGATATATGGGTAGGTCCGTATTTAAAACAGTTGGAGACATCTCTGGAGAGCTCTTTTTCTTCGGGAGAGTTCTTTGAAACAAAATGATTGCCAGACCCTGCCTATCAGAGAAGGATCATCAAGAAGAATCCTTAGAAATTCAATTCAATGCCTAAACTTTATAATACCTACTTTAATTTTAAAAGGGGGTCAAACTGGGTACCTAATTATTGTAACTGGTATTTAGACCGGTACCTACCTATAAGAAAGTAAGTACCTACCTAGTCACGGGTAAAAGGCTGGATTTATCGCTAAATTCTTTTAGTTTTGTACCTACCTGTCATTTTTAGAGTTCCGTACCAGAAAGGTGACAAACGGAACCCTTTACTGGCCTCCGCTGTCCGTAAGCCTGTCTGTGGGCTGTACCTAGGGTTGCCAACCCTACTATATTAAGAGTCCTAAATACTATATTTCTAAAGAAAAAATGTAGGAAGCGAAACTACTATATTTTTATCTCAATACAAAATGGAGAAACTATCGCAATTGGGCCAGTATTAATCTCATAAAAGCTGAATTAATGGTATTTAGTAACCTTAATTTAGAGCGTAAAAATTGTTATGAGACATTTTAAAAAACAAAACCTGTTAATAAAGGTTCATACTTATAGTAGCAAAAAATATGCATAATTATTATAAATAATAAAAATGTTTTTGAAATATACCTACTATATTTTTTCGCCTTTTACTATATTTTTACAGGCAATAGCTTCAAAAATACTATATTTGAAATAAAAAAGTTGGCAACCCTAGCTGTATCTCATGAACCGTAATATGTAGACAGTTGAAGTTTTCAAAGATTGTGTAAGTATTTATATTGCCGATATAATAATTAAAAATGAAAGGGGGTTCCCAAAAAAGAAACGTGTTTATAACGGTATTTTTGCTAAATATTGTACGGTGGTACGGAACCCTTCGTGTGCGAGTCGAACTCGCTCTTGACCATTTTTTTAAGTCCTTTTTTCCTCTGCCGCACTCTTGCATTGTCACACTGTGGATGTATTTAATGCGTCTGGTCTGGTCACAAAAACCTCATCTGGTAAACTGTGGCGATCTGTCACACATGTTCCCTTTCCACATGTTTACGAGTGCCGCAGGCATGTGGGTGGGACGGACCTTTTGTGAAATGTCTGGTTCTTGTCAAAAAAAGCAGAGCATTGTCTTATGAATTTAAATATGCACTACTAGTTTTTGCCCGGGTTCACCCGCGTGGAGCCTGGAGGTCGGAAATTATACCCACGGGAACGTACTTTTTAAGAGGCATAATTACGTAATATAATTTTAAACTATTAGTGCATGCCAGTAAAGCTCTCAATCGGCAAGAATCATCGTTATATTTAAGCCAATTTGCACAAAACCTTAATGAATTATACACCTAAATCTTGCTCATGAATCATTCCGTCCATTGGTAAAATCCATCTGTAAATCAGTTCGGTAGTTTTTCAGTTTATCGCGTTCAGACACAGATTCGGTGGGGGACTTATAATACTACATACTTATAATATGTAGTGATAGTGATGTGTAGATAATTATGTACGGGACTTCTATGTTCTACCATGTTTATTAAAAAGTTGTATCACGGTATAACACGAAACAAACACATGATAGGTTTTATTTATAGTTTAAATATAAATAAAGTATGTAAGTATAGTACCTATGTGTGGCAAACTACTTATAGTTTATCATAATATGAAGGTTATTGCAACTAAATAACGAAAACAGTATGTAAGGTGTTAACATGCAAGTAAATTATTATAATAACGGCTGTAGGCATTCAATGTTTATAAACAATTATATATACAGGGTCAAATTGAATTATTTACCGAAACTACGCAAACGTGATGGGTATCGACCCGTATTGATATCAAAACACGAACAAACAAAAAAAAAAAAATCATTTGATGAGTTTTTTATTTGGGGTCATCAACCACAGGTAGTGTAGTCACTTGAAATATCAGTTTTCTTTGTGTAAACTTCACAGACGTGATAGGTATCGATATCTAAACATGATAAAACAAAAAATTATATAGATTTTCTCAACTCATAATTTAAGTAACAACAAACCCAGAGGTCGTTGAAAACAGAAAACAAAAAAAAACCGATTAATTTTTTTATTTTTTATTTGTTGTGTTATCTCATCACGTCTGCGGAGTTTCACTAGCTACTTTAATTTGATCCTGTATAAATATAGTTTACAGCAATGTTTGCAATGCCAATTCAACCACATCGATGTAGGTTCGTCCAGGAAATACCTGGTATAAGTAGGTCCAGGGTGTGAGCAGCTGCATGGAATTGAATAAGCTGCTATGCTCATGAAAATGAAATTCAAAAAAATTCAAAATTCAAAATTAAAAAGTCATTTATTCAAACTAGGCTGAGAATCAGCACTTTTCGAACGTCAAAATTACATAAGACAGTCCCCCAAAACGCCCACCCTTCACCACTTCCTAGTGCTTTAGCTGGGAAGAAGAAGTGGCGCAACAAACTCCCCAGCAGCACAGCTGTCTGTTCAGTAAAAAAGATTCTATATAATAGTATGCAAAATGATATTTACATTACGCAACACAAAACATAATTTAAATTATAAAATTAATAGCCATATGACAGCTAGCACACGCCAATATACCAACCAAAAACATCGAGAACTATACTCAAGCAGAAATAAAAATAACTTAACGAAAAAAATATCTAAATAAAAGCCTCCAGACATAAAGGGCGTGCCCGTTTACATATAGCTGTAACTAGAAGTTATAATTGATAAACTAGGACCATTGAGGTAAAGTAAAAAATTATCGAGGTCGCTAGCTAACCACATATTGCAATACAACTCATAAAAAAAAACATTGCAATGAGTAGATTATGTCAACAATAAATAAAGTAAAATTAGTAAAATTATAAACAATTATATAAACTCATATAACCTGTCAGGAAGTAAGCTAATTCTGGAGAAATGGGTCCCAATTTGTAAAAAGGAATCTAAAGAATTGCCAAATTGAAAACAAACCAAACCAATCCCTCCTAACACCACCCAACTGACCCAACAACGAACATCAATCATAAAACCAGACATTTACAACGACACCCATTGGACACTTTAACCGCAACCTGCCTGCGTGCGCGCAGTGATCCCGACACCGTCGTGAATGACGGTCGCGCATCATTTACATCCCTGTTCGCATACACACGAATAAATCGAAAGTTTACAAAAAATAAGTCGGGTTAGTAAAATGGCTACCAAAGCGAATGGCGTCGAGGAGTGGATCCGGGCCCCTCCGCCCCCGGGGACTTGTTTCTCCAGATTTATGAATGCCATCTATAATCCTGATGAGAAGAGCTTCCTGGGAAGGACGCCGAAGAGATGGGGTATGTTTACAAAATATAAAAATATTTATTTCGTCTCAAACACTGTGTCATACATAAAATAAAATTACAAATTGTAAAAAAAAAAAAATCTAACTTACTGGGGCTGCCCCCCAGTAAGTACATTATAGTACCTACTTACTTATTTATTAACCGACTTCAAAAAATTAGGAGGTTCATGTTCATCTGTATGTTTTTTTTTAATGTATCTTCATCGATATTTTCGTCAGTTTTAGACCGATTTTGAAAAATCTTTTTTCCTTTGATAGAGGAAGCTTGCGCGGTGACTCCATATATTAACTTAGCTTGAGACCTCTTTGAGTTAGCTTCAATAATAAGTATTTTCCCAATATGTTTATATGGATGATGTTATAATAAGTTCCTGTCACTGTTATTTACATAGCAGGTAGTGGTATTCGAATTTGAGTGGGGTAGGTACCACAACTAAAAAGTGAAAAAAACAAATAATTTTTAATTGAAAAAATTAAAAAAAATCATTTAAATATAAATAATCAACTTGTACTTGTACAACCACTACAACTATTACTACTCTCGGTCTCTACTCAACTACTTGTACCTAGTACTGACTTGAGTCGGAGTTGTCTCACTGCAATGACGAGGCTAATAAGTAAATAGAGGATTTAAAGAAAAAAAAAAACGAATCAAATGTTTATGTGTAGCTCTTGGGTTGGGTTTAGAAACGTGCCGCCTCGCTAGAAAGAATGTGAGGTTATTTTGGGGTTCTAAAGGGTTTCCCTTCACAATTTTGTTTTGCCAGTTGTTTTTTTTTTTATAATGTTTTAGAGGGTTCAGGAGTAATTGCACATGGTAAATGGTAATTGCACATGGGTAGACCATGACCTAGATTAGGACATAGGATACTTTTTATCCCGATATTCCCACGGGATCGAGACTTATGCGGATGAAATGGGGCGCAGCTAGTAGGTACGGTTATAAATGGTGTAATAACATATCATAATTGATAAGCTCTTCAACACTTATCTTGTTTGGCTTTTAAATAACTTAGTTCATTTCATTTTTGTGTATTTACTTATTACGAGAACCTATTATTTAGACCCAAATCGGGCTAAATCCATCAGTTAGTAGCAAACTATGTAACATTCGTGCGCCGCTCTGTCTAGGTAGACAGAGTAATATCAAGGCCTTTTTATATGAACCCGCGATACTTAAATTCTGCCAGTTGTCGAACTTTGACATTCTAACTCTACCCGCTTTTGCTAAACTTCTAATTTGTTTACAATATGTTTAAAATACGAATTGTTACCGACATGGTGTTAACCCATGGTTAACCTGCACATTCACAGATGCGTACGGTCTGATGGTCACTGCAAGCTGCTATAGCCGTTCTCATTGCTCGAAAGGCTATCCCAGATGTTGGCCACATTACTAGATGATTCTATTCTATACATAGGCAGATTATGGAAGACTTATTTGATCACAAATAATTCTTCCATGATCTGCCTATGTCTTCTAATGTCTGGAATTCTGAATAATGTATGGGACTTTTCTGAAGTCTCCTAGCAAGTTTATTTATGCAAGGTGACATCCTCAACCAACTTTGCACTGTGGATACAGTAACAGCAACTGCAAGTCTTGACAACTAAACTACAATGGCACTGTGTGGTGATGATTGTGACGTTCGCATACTTTATGATTTTTGTTATTACTGATGGCAAAATGTGAGGAAATAAATGCATACATTGTCGTACGAACCGCAATAATTACGTATCGCTGGAATGATATAGGTTATTGAGTCGATAAACTATGTAGATTTTTATAATTTGTAAATTGTCACGGGCGCCATCGTACAATGCCGCTGGTTTAAGAAAAAAATGTGCAATAATAGTTGCAAGTTGTCATCCGCCATTGTACCTACATTTGAATATTATACTACGACCAACACACTCCTACACTCGTCAGGTTAACAATAAAGAATAAGCTATTATCTAATTTGCCAGCCAGGAGGGATTTTTCAAGTACGGTCATAAAATCAAAATTGCTCATAAGCGACCATCGCTGAATACCGACCTCCCCCACAAAGTGATATAAGAGACCTGTTGCTGTGGGATCATATTTGTCATTAGTGCTAGAAGTTTAGATAGAAACTAGCTTCTGGCCGTGACTTCGTGTGCGTGGAACCGGAATAAAAAGTATCCCTTGGCCTTGGCTTTTTCCTAGTTATAAACTATCAGTGTGCTTTGGCACACTTTCATCCAAATCCGTTCAGCCGTTTTTGAGTAACAAACATCCAAACTTTCACGAATTTTGTATATATAAGGTCCCATTAAAATAGATGGACAAACTTTTAGAAATCATTCAGACCACCAAAATAAGGACAATGGTAAAACAATTATAAGAAAAACGCATTAGATACTTACAAGAAAAATAAATCAGCTATCGAAAATACACTAAAAATGTTGGTTACCCAATGCCATTTATTATTTTAGGTCAAAATAAAATCACTTTAATCCGTGTTTTTTTTGCTTGGATATCTTTGGTTACACGTACTGAACGCTGTGTTAAAATTTGTCCACCTATTTTAATGGGACCCTGTATATAGTAGGACTGTGGGATACACCAGGAACAGGTGGCTCAGGTGTGGTGACTGTCTCATTGGTCTAGTGAATGCAAGCGCGACGTGAGTATGAGGCTGGAGAAAAGGCTTCGTGGATTTTTGTATTTGTGCTCGGTATTTTAATACCACTAGTTATCCAGTTTATCCGCCGTCTTTTTTGTTTTTTTATCCACTACTAGAAAGCTCTTAGCCTGCATCTCACCTGAAGGTAAGTGATGATCAGGCCGAAGGTGGAGGCGAGCTTCACCCGGAATCGTCAACCACAGAGGAACTATCTATCTCTGCCGAAACACAACAATGCTGTTAACATTGTTGTTATGGCGACAGACTTAGATAATATGGTGGTAGCCAGCCAGGCGGATTTAGTACAAGCCCTACCACCAACTGAACCGAGTAGAAAAGCCCCCACTGGGAATCGAACCCGGGACCTCTGGATCTGAGACCGGTGGTCTAACCACTAGAACACGGTTATACCCAGGTATCCAGTTTATCGGCTGTCTGTTGCTGTGTGTACAATACGATACTAGACCAATTGCGGTGACGGCTAGACAGTTCGGTACCTATAGAAGGACATAATTATACATAAAAGAGTAACCGTGGAGTTTCTTGCCGGGTCTTCTCCATAGGAAACGACCAATTGGAACCGTGCACTACGTTTACTAGCTTCTGACGTTTCAAGTAATAGTAATAATTTATTGTTTCCTTACCACACAAATTACAGAGTAAGTAATTAATTACATAGTCTACAGACACCATTTTATAATTAATTTGTCGAAGACTGGTGCCTACACTAGGGTTACTGTCAGGTCAACAGGCCCCCTAAACAACGCTTTACATTTTAATGTTTCATAAGTGCCCTTGTAAGTTTATGTGAAATAAAATATTTTTAATTTGAATTTGAATTTGGATATGACTCACATTTCATCTACAATCACTAAACAAGTAGCCGACGAGTCAACAACAAATACTTGTCACAGTAAAAACTATAACTATTACCAAAAGTACCTACAGCCTGCATGCCTTTCACATGTAACAACTAACGATACGACACTATCAATGCATCAGCAAACTGTTGCCCTTGAACAATATCAGATCACCTACGTCAATAGCAAACGATGCAATATCGATGCGCGGGCGCACGAAACACGATGCACGAGATTCTGTTACCGACACTATGCGCAAGGCGCCCGGAAGTGTCAAAACGATTCATTTATATTAGTTTATGGGACTGATTTATTGCGTTGGTCTGGAAATCTAGATGTTTCTTTTGTACGCGTATCATTGGTGTAGCTTAAATATGGGTACTGTTTTGAATTGTAACTCTTGTTCTCTCAAACCCAGTTACCTTCGCAAGACTGTAAAGAGGGGCACCCCAAGACTTACTATAAGTACAACCAGCATGAATGAGCTGTAGCTGCATCGCTGCACTTTATAAGTCAATTTATTTGAATTTATTGTTGACATAATCTACTCATTACAATGTTTTTTTTATGAGTTGTATTGCAATATGTGGTTAGCTAGCGACCTCGATATTTTTTTATTTTACCTCGATGGTTCTTGTTTGTGTACGTTACCCCAGCAGGAAAGTGTCTCCTAGAGTTATATGAGTGGAACGTTTAATTGGTGCCTTAGCTGCTGTAAATGTGCCCCCACATAAAAAATGTGTGCCCCCTGTCGTTTTGGAAAAAAACGGAAAAAACGATTCCTGCTGGGGTAACGTTTTTCTAGCAGTGAAATTCTAAACGAATGATCGGAGAGAGAAAAATTGTGCATGGCCAGAGAGCTTATATGTGTGCCAAAATGTGCCCCCAAAAATAAAATCTGTGCCCCTTCAGGTTTTCGAGATATTGCATTTCCTGCTGGAGTAACGTTTTGCAGAATCGTATATCTCTAAAACCATTGCATGTGCCCCTGTAGGATAAACATACACGAGTAGCTCTTAATGTGTGCCCCTTAGTGCCCCAATTAGATTTAAGAAAATATTTATAGTTTTCAAGTTATCGCGGTTTTATGAAAACCCGAAAAAACATCGTAGCGCCTAAATGAGACAAGGTATAAGTTCGCTGAAAACTGTATTCGGTCCTTCTTGACGCTAATAATAGCCATACAAAGTTTCAAAACTATTCATGCATGCGTTTTTGAATAATCTTGCTAAAAGTCAAAACGATGGTGTCATAACTTTGACGGCAAAATACAAGAAACCGGCTCAATCCCAGATATGCAGGTGTAAACCAAAATCATGTGCCTTTAGTCAAAAATATATGGTGAAAATATTCAGCTTGGAATGTTTTGCATTAAGTAAATATTAACAAAAAACCAAAATTTGTAAACAACGGCTGGTTATCCGACCAAATTCGAATGACTACTAAAAAGCGACGGATTCATACATATCGATGACCTTCTTTATTGGACGTATTATACCTAAGCTGTTGTCCGTACAGTCGCGTTCAAAAGTTTTGGGGGCTAATTAAAAAATATATTAAATGCACCTTGTGACCATATTAAATGAAACAGCTTGTTGATGTGGAAATTATTATTTTTATTCATATACAAATAAATATATAAATGTCGGCGCGAGACGATGGTGTCAACTCACACCTCGTCCAGTTCTTATCAGCGTGAGACGAATATGTCAGTCACACCTCATCTAACTCTTAAGATCACGAGGGTCTTTGTTAGCACGTAGAGCTTGTTGATATTAAATAATGAATTATTGTTTCCGATATGAAAGGCGACGACGTAAACCTAATTGCGTCGAATGTGGCCGGGGGTTGGCTTGTATTTCTCGTGGGAACGTTCTTAAGACGATAAGAGTTAAGCATCAGAGCCTCAGAGGAGCCTGAATGAGGCACTCAGTTCTATTCAGACCGCGAGATCGACTGAGCGCGACCCGCGGACTCGTTACGCCCTTCATTTAAGAAAAGCATAGATTATAAGTTTAAGTAACTAGTGATTATATTTACCCCGCGCGTTTCCTTTGCCCACAAAGTAGACAGACAGTTACATTACGATTTAATCGATAATTACCCTTCTCATGACGATTATGTGAGAGCCCGGCCCGGCGCCCCGACTTATATATATATAAAGACAAATACGGGCTTTTTATTTATATACAAAAAAGAGCTACCTCTTTTTCGTAGTAGGTATTCATCACACATTTCATGAACTATATTTATTTAAACATCGGGACCAATCAAATTTTGGGTCAAAGACCTGGCAGATATCTGGATGTTTTTCTTTCGTTCACACATAAATTACTGGATGTATTTTAATTAAATTTAGAATGGAGAAGATAGCTTACCTTGGAATAGCACTTAGGCTACTATAATCGAATATAATTAATATAATTTATGTATATATATAATTAATTAATATATATAATTAATCGTGTGTAAAGTCACAGAAACAGCAAGTAGAATATAATCCAATAACAATTTTATTTTATTACTTATTACTTTTCTACTTCAGCGTACTCAGGCACAACACGTGTGAACCGGTTAGTGAGTAAAGTAAAGAAGGTCATCGATATGTATGAATCCGTCGCTTTTTAGTAGTCATTCGAATTTGGTCGGATAACCAGCCGTTGTTTACAAATTTTGGTTTTTTGTTAATATTTACTTAATGCAAAACATTCCAAGCTGAATATTTTCACCACATATTTTAGACTAAAGGCACATGATTTTGGTTTACACCTGCACATCTGGGATTGAGCCGGTTCCTTGTATTTTGCCGTCAAAGTTATGACACCATCGTTTTGACTTTTAGCAAGATTATTCAAAAACGCATGCATGAACAGTTTTGAAACTTTGTATGGTTATTATTAGCGTCAAGAAGGACCGAATACAGTTTTCAGCGAACTTATACCTTGTCTCATTTAGGCGCTGCGATGTTTTTTCGGGTTTTCATAAAACCGCGATAACTTGAAAACTATAAATATTTTCTTAAATCTAATTGGGGCACTAAGGGGCACACATTAAGAGCTACTCGTGTATGTTTATTCTACAGGGGCACATGCAATGGTTTTAGAGATATACGATTCTGCAAAACGTTACTCCAGCAGGAAATGCAATATCTCGAAAACCTGAAGGGGCACAGATTTTATTTTTGGGGGCACATTTTGGCACACATATAAGCTCTCTGGCCATGCACAATTTTTCTCTCTCCGATCATTCGTTTAGAATTTTTCTGCTAGAAAAACGTTACCCCAGCAGGAATCGTTTTTTCCGTTTTTTTCCAAAACGACAGGGGGCACACATTTTTTATGTGGGGGCACATTTACAGCAGCTAAGGCACCAATTAAACGTTCCACTCATATAACTCTAGGAGACACTTTCCTGCTGGGGTAACGTACACTCCTTGTTTATCAATTATAACTTCTAGTTACAGCTATATGTAAGCGGGCACGCCCTTTATATCTGGAGGCTTTTATTTAGATATTGTTTTCGTTTAGTTATTTTTATTTCTGCTTGAGTATAGTTCTCGATGTTTTTGGTTGGTATATTGGCGTGTGCTAGCTGTCATAATATGGCTATTAATTTTATAATTTAAATTATGTTTTGTGTTGCGTAATGTAAATCATTTTGTATACTATTATATAGAATCAAGTTTTTCTAACTGAACAGACAGCTGTGCTGCTGGGGAGTTTGTTACGCCACTTCTTCCCAGCTAAAGCACTAGGAAGTGGTGGGTGTGGGTGGGCGTTTTGGGGGACTGTCTTATGTAATTTTGACGTTCGAAAAGTGCTGATTCTCAGCCTAGTTTGAATAAATGACTTGAATTTTGAATCGGATGGGGCAGTGGATTCATACCGTGCAAGATCAGTAACCAGCATCTACCTATTGCTGAATGTCCCAGCGTCCTCATTGCGTAACACACTTTCAATCACAATCCAACAAGGATATTACTAATCTATTGCTTCATAGGTTTGAAAAGTCGTCTGCTCAACAATGTTAATAACGCAATGAACGTGGGTGAACTGTCAAAACGAAACCCATTCCGATCTACTTGTGTTACGCAAGTACCCCGCAGGATAGATTGTAAAAAAAAGGAATAAAAAATTAGGTACTCTTATTCTCTGTGGTGAAAGGATCAACCAACCAGTTCCAGACTTTCCGACCAGAATCGTCTGACATCTGCTTTATCAACATTATGTAATTAATTTTCATTTCGTATTTACCAAGTTGTTGTGCTATAGTTGTGGTAGTTACGTTCATGGCTGGCGTACTACGCAGAAAATTTGCTGCCATTTTGCATGCTGTACCTACGTACTATTATCGATCAATAATTGCATGACCGTAAATGTCGCATGACGATGTGATTGAGGCGAAACAACGTGATAAGAAATTCACCTTTTGTATATTTTTTTGATAATTGTTAATGTTACTATGAACAATACAATGACAATTGAATAATATATTTATATGATTAGTATTCGTGAAGTAAATAGAGGACAGAAACGTAGCACATTAAAGACGATATTAAAGTCTCAATTAGTGGTGGGTCGTTACGTGATTTTCGTAAAACTTTACGTAACTAGTGTCTTGGCGTCACCTGTTTTGAAAACTAGTGGTTTTTGTAACTAGTTCTTTTTTAAAATTCTATTCGGTGATTCAACATGGTGATTCTATCGAAGTATTACAGTTATTTTTGCGAAACGAAAATATACATGATTACTTATGTAATACGTTACAAATCACAAACTTTTTTTGGAACGAATAAGTTTTTGTAGCTACACATGCAGTTACATCATTAACGTAATACTAACGCAAATAAATTTCCCTTCATACTTTATTCAGGCTTTGGACGGTTATTTTGTAAGTAGTTACATTTTCGATGCAGTATCGATATTGTAACTAGGTACTTACAAAATAACGTGTTTACTGTTTGACTCGAAACTAGCTATTCGGCTACATGCCCCGTAGCCAGTTATTGTTACTAGTGACGTGAAATAACGCCCATACCTAAGTCTCATTAGGGCTGCTCCTACCTTATTGTCATTTTCCGGTCTCAATTCTAACCTAAATACTACTGAGAATGCTCTCATAAAAGTGTGACTGTATCTCCTACAAGATCTCACGTTGACTGCCTCGTTGGATCCGATCTGTCCGGATCGGCCAGTGTTATTGGGTTTTTCTACCTGGGATCTCTCAATAGCAGCCCGGAGTCTAGATTTGTGCCCGGTAGGCTCGCCCCCTATTACGTGAGAGCAGTGGTAACCCAGTGGTAACGGCCGCGATTTACGAGTTGTAGGTCGTAGGTTCGAACCCTGCCAGGCGCTTTACTTGTGTAAATTATTTCATCACCACTGCTCTCAAAACGGTGAAGGAAAACATCGTGAGCGAGAGGAAACTGGCATGTCCGAGAACCAAAAACTTTGAAGACCGCGTGCTGGCTTGCGGCCCACTCCCTCTCACAGAGAATTGGCCTGCGTTCCAGCAGTGGTAACATTATAGGCTGATTATGCTTATGCTATTACATGGGACTTAAATATAACTGACGAAAAGTGGGTGTACTTTAAGTACACCTCTGCCCAACCCTTCGGGGAATACAGGCGTGATGTTATGTTGTTTTTCAGCTATAATAGCGATGCGTCAAAAGTGTCGATGATATTGAAACGTTATGGTCGCAGTGGTCTTGAATGACAATTAAAATCAACGATTGGTATTTGGGTGGCACAGACACATTATTGTAGTTGATACAGATTTGTTCGCCTACCTTATTAGTAATGGAAAGTTTTCTTAAATAGGAATTTGGAATTCATCTAAAGCTTTTAAGCATTAGATTATTAAAGAGCTCCTAATTATTATTAATTTATTGCTATCTATAATCGTAACACTGGTCAATGTTTTTACACAACCCAACATACAGCGATAGACAGCATATAAAAACAATATTATACCTAAAAAAATACAATACTAGTACAGAAATGACACTCACATAATTTTTAGACAGTTTTAACAGAACAATAGTTGGGGTAATCGTGGCTAAATAATATAATAACATTAGGGACTGCCAAACTGTTGCAGTTTTTAAAAGAAGAATGAAATAACACTATTTTCCGCTTCGTCATATTATCATATTTTATATTTATTTACTTTAATATAATTATTAGTATATTTATTTTAGAAGTATGTATGTAAGTAGATTCTCATATTGTATGTTTATTTTTAAATTAGTGAATAGTTAAATGTTTTTATTTTATGTATTTTATTTTCTCTTCTACTCTTACACACGTTGTCTACATCTCTTTTTATCCACTTTCCTATCGCAGGTATACTGGAAGAGATTTCTTTAGAAATAAGCATCACCTTTGTACGTATTTTTCTGTTTCTTGTCTGTTTACATAAACTGTTAAATAAATAAACTACGCTACGCTACGCTTGCCGCGTTCGGGTTGTGGATGGGTGGCCATCCATTACCTATCGAGACTTAACCCCGCCTCGGAAAGCACGTAAAGCCGTCCGGGCTGTCATTCGTAGATCTTTAACAGTCGTTACGAGTAGTCAGCAGCTCAAAAGTCTGACAAACAGTATTACCATAGGGGTATCGTGTTACCCAGTAACTGGGTTGTGGAGGTCAGATAGGCAGTCGCTTCATGCAAAATACTGGTATTCTACTGCACCCGGTTAGGCTGGAACTGCTGGAAGCTGACCAAAACATACTCGTAGTTGGGAAAAGACAGGGCAGATTGAATAGTTGGGTTAATCGTTAATTTTAAGTAAGTAGAACTCGAGAGTTCAGTAAGATCTAAACTGGCGAGGTAATTTATACTTTGTCTATCTAAATCTAGACAGAAATTTGACATTGCTAGAACTATTGAATCAATAATACTTTGAAACAACTGCTCGCAGCTTTATTAAAAGTGTCTGTCAATTAATTATATGTATATATATTGCATTCTGAACGGGCAATCGATATGGTATCAATAGGCGATCATCAGTAACTATAATATTGTCGCATGATTGTCTATTGTAGTCACATGTTTATATTAACTGTGTATTGATTATGATCGTGAACAAGGTGGGGCAAAAGTAATGTCATAATGTATGCCATAATTTTTTGCAATTGGCGTCATAATTTCATTATGATTGGACACTTATGTTGTAGACAGATAGAGATTTAGTTGTCAATGACAATGTAATGGAGCGACGCTAGTTTTGAATAATAACCAGTACACAGAAGGGTCGTTTTTTATAGCTATAGAAATCAGTATCAGTACCACATTAATTTATTATACTGTGTCGACGAGAATCAAGTAGGTACGGACCAACTGAATGTTTTGTGATGATTCTTTTATGCTGTGGCCAAGGACAAGGGGCGCGCAGCGTGAATGTGAAGTTGTGAACTATTGAAGTTTGGTCAAACGTACTCTATAATGTACCTACAAATAACATTACCAAGATGTCGAAAGCTGCATCGTTGGAAGCGCTACTGCTGAGCATGGGTACATGAGTAATCTTTATTCTGTGGCATTTAGCCCTAGCGTCGGTTTTCGAGTCAGGCAAAGAGTTATTAGGTTTTTTAATTTGGAATTTCTCAGTAGACAGCCCGGAGTCTATATTCAATACTCAATACTCAATTCTTTATTTTTTTAATTCTTTATTTATTATTTTTTTCTTTATTTGTGCCCGGTTGATGGCAATAGGCTTTCTCTAATACATGTGACTTAAACATATCTGGCGAAATGTGGGTGTACTATTAGGTACACCTCTGCCTAACCCTTTGGGGAAAACAGGCGTGCTGATATTATGTTATGTAAGAAGTCGAAACGAAACTGTAGTGATCTAATCTGTAAACGGAATTATGAGAAAACTTGAGGAAGAAGCGATTTCTTCTTTCAATGCTATTATAAAGGCCACAAGATGTAACGAACGAAGACCTAGTGAAGGTCACAGAAATCAGTTGGAACCGCTCGTTAGGGCGATGCACTGCTGGAAGCAGTAAAAAAAGACTAAACTCCTTAGATTTTCAACGCCAAATATGTCAGGCAGCTAACTACTAATGTTCAAGTTAATGGAATAGAGTTGGACCCTGTAGAGTCAACAGTTTTTCTTGGAATAACTATTGACGGTAAATTACAATGGGGCCCACACATAGACAAATTGTCAGGAAGGCTTAGTTCGGCCGCTTATGCTGTTAAAAAAATTAGACAGATAACTGACGTAGATACAGCCAGAATTGTTTATTTTAGTTATTTTCATAGTCTTATGTCTTATGGGATTCTTCTCTGGGGAACCTGTGCGGACATTAATACTATCTTTGTTCTACAGAAAAGGGCTGTTCGAGCCATTTACAACCTAGGTCCAAGGGATTCCCTTCGAGAAAAATTCAGAGAAATAAACATCCTGACTGTAGCCTCACAATATATTTTTGAAAACCTATTACATGTACACAAAAATATATCAAATTTTAAGAAAATGACCGATATTCATAATTTAAATACCAGGAATAAACACAACCTTGCTGTACATCGCACACGTCTCCACAGAGTAGGCAACTCGTTCATGGGTCAATGTATACGCTTTTACAACAAACTTCCCATTGATATTCGAAACTTACCCATTAAACGATTTAAAAGCTGTATTAAAACCAAACTTTGTAAAAAAGGGTACTATAAAATTTCAGATTATTTAGAAGATAAAAAAGCGTGGGATTGAGCTGCTCGCTCTGCTAAGCTTTGTGATAAAACCACAAAATTTGACATTTTAATTATTATGTAAATCATTAAAAATACCAGTTTTTATATACCTACATATTGACATTGTTGAAAATTATATAGAAAATAACATGATTACTTTGTAAAGTATTATATTGTTTTAATTATTGTGAAAGTGAGGACTATGTGGATATTTTATTTTTATTGTTTTTCCTCTTTCTTTAATTTTTTCTTTCTCAGTTAGTTTAAATGATGGTCTGGCAGTTTGAGTACTTTATGCGACCTACCCAAATGTCTTTTCTTTGGTATTGTTCGTCGAGTTGAGCTCCTTAAGTTCTGAGTTGAGCTCTACGATTACTGACAAATGCTTGCACTGACTGGACAGGTCCACTCAAATCTGTGTGGTTCTTTCCTCAAAAGACCATTTCAGACACTAATCTACATGGTCCTCATATGGCCTGACCAAGATTATGTCTGGACTTTAAAAGAGACTGTGACCTCTGAGTTTGTTTCGGTCTTTCTTCTCAGAGTAGTCAGATAGGAAACGCCGAACTCATCTAGCATTTTCTTCTTTTTTTTAATATGACGTGTAAAAGTGATTGCAATATCCTATTTACAGAATAAACAATTTCATTTCATTTCATTCATTTCATTTCAGTCTATTATAGCCTGAAAAAAAATAAGGGTACAGACGCCAGCACATCAACCTACTTCAATCTGTCAAGTTTCTTTAATAGAATTTCAACTTTATCATCAAAGCATTAGATTCAAAATTGATTGGCAAAATTTGACAGTTTCGGGTAGGTTGACCTACTGGCGTCTGTACATTAAGATCTTCAGTGGATGCAGCATTGTTAGGGTTTCGTACCCGAAGAGTGCCAAACGGAACCCTATTATTAAGCCTCCGCTGGCCGTCCGTCCGTTTGTTTGTCAGCGGACTTTACCTCATGAAACGTAATAGGTAGACAGTTGACATTTTCACAGATTATGTATTTCTATTGCCACTAGAGCAGTGGTGGCCCGGTGGTAACGGTCCCGACTTACGAGTAGGAAGGTCGTGGGTTCGAACCCAGGCAGGCGCTTTACTTTGTATAAATTATTTCATCACCACCTGCTCTCAAAACGGTGACGGAAAACATCGTGAGGAAACCAGCATGTCCTAGAAACAAAAATTCGAAGACATGTGACATCTACCAAACCGCACTGGGCCCGCGTGGTGGATTACGGCCCACTCCTTCTCGCAGAGAGGGCTGTGTCTCGGCAGTGGGAACATTATAGGCTGCTTAAGAGGGAACAGGGCCTGCGAGGAATTTGAAAATAGGTATTTGAAGAAGCTTGTTCCAAACAGTGGGCTGCGGCAAGGGCCGAGAGAGAGGCTGTTTAAAGTCCCGGTGGCCCGTACAAACTTGTTAAAGTTTGCACCAGTGGGGCGGGCAATAAAGATACTCAACAGCGTCTCTCTGCAAGTGGATATCTTTACATGCTCATTGGCGGAATTTCAGAGGGTGTCACATAACATATTGTCCTCTGTATAACTAGTGTCAGTACTCGGACTCGTTACTTGGGACTTGTTAATTGATTATCCATGTTAATCGACAGATATAAATTTGGACCCTGTCAGTCAAAATAGGACAGTTTAAAAAGACTTCATTTTTGTTGGTGGTGGTGTTTAATCGGTTTTTGGGTGACGTCTCTGAGTGTGGAAATTGTGACTACATTGTTGTATTGGGTTCCTACCTGTAAAAACAAATGTAAGTGGTGATAGTATTCCCCTTTTTTCTCCTCGAAAACTGAGCCGATTTTATTATTCATTACATGAAAATTTTAAGAAAGAATATGTCTAGGTTCCTAACATTTACTTTTATGTAAAAAAAAATTGGAATTTGGCTGGTAGTCCTCTAATCACGGCGGTAAAAATGGGGCATTTTTGTAATTTTTAGAAGGTCATATTTTCTTTACGAATAAGTTGCTGAAAAAAAGGAAATAACAGGGACGTGTACAGCAGACATTGATTTTATGAAAAAAACAATGTTCTAGAGGCAATAATCAGGAAGAAAATAGGGGAATACATTTGTATGGAGAATCGCAAGCCCTGTAAACTATTGCCGCTATAACAACAAATAAAAAACAAAATTGTCTGTTTATTACTTATTCGCCTTTTCACATCGTTAATTCTTTGGTAGACATCGCTTTGCCAATTTAATAGTTCATGAAGGTAAATAACACAAATCATTCCTTCTCAATGAACGCGCGCCCTTCGTTCATTCACTGGATTCTGGCACACATGGCCTAGTGAAGCGTATCGACCTTGTAATGTTGTGAACTGATTAAATGTAAGATAGGTACATTAGTTATTTATAGTTAATAATGCTTGTATTTGTGGAGTATCAATGCATTTGTGAACTGCCTGCAACTGAGCATAAAGTTCTGTGTTCGTTCCCTTGGGCAGGAAAGTGTTATTGGGTAGCTATGTAGCAGCCTCACCACAATAGGGATGCTGCCTAAAAATTTTTTTTACCGTCTTATTCAAAATTATTGGACACGTATTTTTAAATTTTTTTACGTAATCAAGAGATTACGGCAATACTTTGAGTTAAAATGTGGCATGAAGTCACTCCGATTAGTAGATTTTACACTGACTTGTGACGTAGCGAGCCCCCGATCCCCAACTTTAATGCGTTTTATCTAAACCATTTTTTATAAATATGATTAGGCAAAAAATACGTGTCTAATATTTTTTTACTATCTGACTGACGGAATAAATAGTCTCTTGTAGGTTTTCCCCAGTCAACATCCCTATTGCGGAAAAATCACAATCTGAAGGACTGAAGAAAATTTATAAACCATTGCTTCATTATTTGTTTGAAAATATCCTCAGGGGCCTTATTATGAAGTATTAATGCCATCATTATTCCACTGCGAAAAATGGATGGTGCTAGCGGCCTTGTATAGCTCCGTCTCTCACTCAAACTGGAAAAATGGTGGCATTAATACGTCATAATACGGCCCCTGTTCGGCAACTTAAATAACGCAATGATTATTGTTGAAATTATGGTCAAAATAAATGATTTTGTGAGTGTGTTATGCAAATACCCTGCTGGAGTCCTGGTCTACTCTGTCGACCCCTCTGAGTAAAAGGCGTGATGTTGTTATGTTATTTGTTGGTCTATCTATGTCACAAATACACATTAAAGGCAAATGTAGAAGTTATAGGTACGGCACCAACACTGAGATACACTATCTTAAATTTTAATGACCCGCCTCCCAATTGGCGCAACGGCAAAGTATCCGCTGGCAAGCTCAGGGTCGCGGATTCAATTCCCGCATCCGGACAAACAGAGTGGCCTACAGATGTTCCGGGTCTAGATGCTTCTCTAATGGTCCTACGTCACGGGAAATCTTCCAAGTACTCCTTTTAGTAGTTTCAGAATACATAATTATAGCTATGAGTCCTCCTGCAATGGTCTGTTGATGTATAAAAATTCAAAAGTTTTTCAATTTTTTTGACTCTATTACCATAACACGTCAAGGGACCTTCCCTTGACGTTAGGGTCTAGGGACCTAGGGACTAGGTTAGGGTCCTCTTATGCATAGCATTTTGTTCTGGTACTTACTGTATTGATTTCAGTTCTGATACCGTCATCTAGTTATTCAGAAATATTTTTCCGTATAGCCGTAGGTACTGTGCGTCTTGACAATTATCCACCGTGGAAATGACCCAGGACATACGTAACTGTGGAAAATTTAATAAAGAGCTTATTTATAGTAGTTTATTTCAACAAAACGGCACGGGAGGCATACTTTAAAGACAATCATTGGAGACGTCGGTGCGCCATCTTCGACGAAGAAATCATGGATTGTCTGCGCGAAGTGGCGCAACTCGGTGCCACTAGTAAATCATCGTACAGCAGGTGTAGATCGTGATGCAAGGGCAGCAGCATAGCTGATTGGTCATAAGGTGTTCTCTGCACTTAAATAATCAAGTTATAAATGGTTGCCTAGTCGGGAATGTCGTAAAATGAAGACAAAGTGGTTTTGTTCAAGCCCGTGCTATAGGGACTTCAGAATGCCGTGTTTTTGTGCCCTGAGGGCCCAGAAAAGTGGCTATCGCTTCCAAACCGTCAAGCTCAAACTTAAACTTAAAGTATTTATTTCAAATAAAACAATTACAGGCACTTTTGAATTGTCAAGGCATCGGTCAGTCAGAAATATGAAGCTAGTTGCCCATTCCAGAGCGTAGTAGGTACCTATGGAGAAGAACGGGTAAGAAACTCCACGGACAGTGTCCGTGGAGTTTACTTACCCGTTCTCCTCCTTCTCCTTTAAATCAAAATATGGTTACAAAATATTGGTTACATCATTCATGTTGAAGTCATACATGTGAGAACGATGCAAAACATTGAAAGCGTCTGTAATAAAAAAATCAAAAATAAAATAAAATTAAAATAGCCGTGGCAGCTAAGAGGTGACCAGTCCCTACTGACGGCGCCCGTTTACGAACATGACATTTCATATTTCTACAACTTTCTTCAACAGGATTGACAATAAGTTGTCGGTTGAATCATGATCATCCACAGGCCGCCCCATCACTTCACCCACTCCTGGGCATTGGACATAGGCCTCTCTTTTCTTATTTATATTTTCGGTTGTTTATGTCAATCTTTTACAATATTGACAACTTTCCTATCATCGTTATCGCTGATAGATTAATGTCACTGTCTATGTAGACCCTCAGGGGCCGTATTATGAAGTATTAATGCCACAATTATTCCAGTGTGAGTGAAAGACGGAGCTATACAAGGCCGCTGGCACTGGGCACGCCACTATTGCGGCGATACTGTGAGCACTGTGACCATGTACCTTCTATGAAGCTACCATTTACTGGGTACGTCTTTCATTGACTTGAATGTGCCCTGGCGGCTGAGAGTATGTCATGCTCACTCAAATGTCTCGCTGGTGGTGGCGTGTGTCTTTACTTAAAAGAGTGTCCGTGGAGTTTCTTGCCCGTTCTTCTCCATAGGAACCTACGCTTTGGAATGGGCAACTAGCTTCATATTTCTGACTGACTGACCCCTTGACAATTCAAAAGTGCTTGTAAATGGTTTAATTGAAATAAATGCTTTGAGTTTGAGTTTGATAAGTCCCCTCTTTGAGGAGTGGCTAGAGAGACGCCACGGCGTCCTCACCTTCCGCCTGACGCAGGTCCTCACCGGACATGATTGTTTCGGGAGGTTCCTGTTTCGTATCAGGCGGGAGGAAACGCCCGGGTGTCGTCACTGCGTAGATCGCCCGGAGGACACGGTGGAGCATACGGTGGAGGTCTGCCCGGCTTGGGCAGAGCACCGCCGTGTCCTCATGGAGGCAATCGGTGGCGGAGATCTCTCGCGTCCGGCCCTGGTCCAGGCCATGGTACGGAGCGAGAGGGCATGGGAGGCCGTCACCTCCTTCTGCGAAGCAGTAATGCTCGCGAAGGAGGAGGCAGAACGCGTGAGGGAGAGGCAAATTTCGCGCCCTCACGCTCCTAGCTGAAGCAGGAGACGCCCTGGGCGTCGGGAATCGCAGGCCGATTCCCGGCCACCGTAGGCGCGGGCTTGCGGACGGTGAGCAATGGGTAGCTCGCCGTCCGATAAGGACCAGGCCCGGGTCGACGGCGCGTTGTGTTCCACGCGCGCCTCAAAGAGATGTCAGCAGAAGTGAAGCGGTCCGTTAGGACCGATGCCTGCCGGGGTTGCGGGAAAGTCCGAAAGGGATACCGTGGCCCCTGGCAACGTACAGGCAACGGAAGCAACACGGGTGGGTTTTAGTCAGTAAGAGTCTGACACGCCCTCCCGCTCCGCCCAGAGCGGGAGAAGTTATTTGATAATTACCAAGCCAAAAAAAAAAAAAAGGCCTCTAGCACCATCCTTTTTTCGCAGTGGAATAATGATAGCATTAATACTTCATAATAAGGCCCCTGGACCAAAATATAAGTAATTTCTGCCATTGTTAGAACGGTAATTGCGTTTTAGCGGTTTATATAATATATAAATACGTAACCAGATGTATGAACGTTAACGAACCAAAAGAAGTACCTACCTAAGCTAAGGAGCGTAGCAGGTGGCATTCTATAGTATCTGCCTACGAATTGTATTATAATTCGTAGGTATCTGCCTACCCCGATGGGAAGGCGTGACCTTATCTATGTAAAGAAATACGACGAATTTTCAAACTTTTTGAACCATCCAAAAGTAGGAACAGAAACCACGCATTGCCTAAATGTAAATGTGTTGTTGTATTGCCTAAATTCTCCAGACGCTAGACAGTCACGTCAATACAAATGTCATAAAAACATTATTTTGTAGACGAAGAAATGCGTCCGCGCTATTTCTGTAACAGCTTTTAAAATTAGAACGCTTTCGTCATAGATATCAGCGTGGAGATTGATTAGTGCTTGTAAAGTGTGTCCTATATATGTTGCGTAAGGTTGGAAGTCGGGTGGCGATTTAGGTTAGTAGGAAGACCGTTTGCTATGCGCTAGGGCATGGATTAGTTAATGGTTAATTGTTTACCTGTTGAAGTCGTTGTTAATGAGACATTAACTGTGATAATTTAAGTTTTATGTTAAAAAATAACATTTGTTGGTTTCCTATTCATATCATTCCATACTCGTATATATATATAGATACGCGCAAAAAAACATTAGTCATTTTTGGCAAAATGACCTTTATTTGCAGAACGGTAGAAAAAGGAAATTATTTTCAGGAGGCAATAAGATCATACTGAATTACTTTCATCCGACGTGTTCTTAGAACATTCTGTATTAGGATGCATGCGATTTTACACAAGCCTAACGATAGTACGATGTAGTGTGGGCGAGGGGGGCTGTAGTGTAGGTTACACGCAGAAGTTAGAAATATCGGACGATAAAAACGCAGTCTTGCGCAAGGAATCTGGATGCATTATCGCAATAACGGTTGCGCCGATAAAAACACGCCTTTGGGGACAGTCTTTAAGGCGTCAGTATTTTAAGAATTCCAGTTAAACTGTCAAAGCATTTATGACTGTCTCTAAACGCCAATTTTCCACGAGTCATAAGTTCACCAAAGACAATACCGTAACAAACGAATGGGTCTCTTCGATTGCCAACTACTGACACAACCAAGCTTTGTTTACTCGAAAAGGGATATTTTTGTAATCGTACTAACTTTACAACTGATTTGGAAATGGTCGTAATGGATTAATGTTTGTATTTATTTGTACTTATATGTGATGAAACTGGCAGTTAGCCAGGGATGTGAAGGAGTAAGTTCTGCGCATTAACACTGATATGCCTCGTAGATTATATCCATCTGACTTTGCTCTGGCTATTATTGAACTCTGTCAGACCAGCAGTTGAATAGTCTCATGTGCTTTTACCAAATAACCAAACTCTTGGTCTTTCTAGCTGGTTTCGACCAGCGAGATAGACCAACAGGCAGCTGGGTCTGGTTGCGCAGAGCGAAGAACCGGCGCACAGTGTGGGAATCTCGCAATCTAGGGGGATTTAATTCCAAATTGAATTAAATAAAAGATACAAGTTAAAAAAATAATATATATCGGTATTCAAATAAATAAAAATACTTAAATAGTGATAGAAAATTAAGTTGTATTAAAAAAAATGCGATATGAATAAGTTTTGTTATTTTAGTCACTAACTCCACTTTCGGTTTCATCGACGGTGGGTACAGAAAGCAATTTTAGGACATCAAGATCTAGAGGACTCCGTTTTCTCTTCATTATAAGCCTTAAGCTGTATATGAAGGGGTCTGATGATATAAGAAGCCTATTAAGTAGGTCGGTATTGGTGTCTATTTGTGACGTTTTTCTAGTGAAGAATTCCCTATATCTTCCGTTATCTTTGTTTCTACCCTCTTGTGCCTCTTCCGATAACCGGTCAATCGGCAAAATACACGAAGCTATGACATCGCGGCCATGAAATAAAACTTTGTGCACACTAACTGGCATGTTACACCATGACTATTCCCTAAGATACATTAGATAGAGCACTACATATTTTGCCGTCTATCATAGTCAGCATAAAAACTGGTTTCACTAAAATCTTAAAGTTATCTAGACTTATTTCGACGGCCGACAACATATCGATTTGGTGTTGTATCGTGTCAACCTCTTCTTTAATTAATGAAGTAGTTTCTTTAGCAAAGTTAAGTCTAATTGGTCGACAGTAACTTGTTGAAAAAGGGGCTGGATTTTGCCATACTATAATATTATTCTCTTCAACATTAAATCTTAACTGTATAGGTACCATGGATATGCTAAAAAGGCTCTCATCAAATTTATTTTCTGAACAAAATTTTTGTTTATATGATTTTTGTTATGCTCCATCAGAACCCCACTTAATTAACAGTGACAATTCCTTTACTCCACTGTGCAAGTCCTCAATTGACCCAAGAACCTCTTTCTGAGATCCACAAAGTCGTTCAATACTGTGATTAACTAATGATTGCAGGTCACACGTTGCAGTTGATTCTGTAACGGTTTTATTAGAAGGAATAAATCAGCATCTACCATCATGCTTAATGCTTCATCGGCCGACAGTCACTTGAATGCTTTCGGTAATCATTGTTTTACGTACGCTTTTCATGACGGAACCTCTCTTAGGTGAACTCATAGAAAGTTCTTTTACGATAGCTGCAGGGTCCCTTTTACCTGCTTGTCGGTAACATTCATGTGCAATCATTATTTCTTCAGGGCTAGTAGACATTATTAGATTCTGAACTTTGCGTTTTTTGGTTTTATCGCAACATTCTACAAAACTTTTATGTGGTCTTCCTGGTGAATGGCCAGCTGATGTAGATGGTATTTCATTTAAAACATTATCTGGTAATTTAATGCATTCATTCAACCAAGTTATATTCTTGTTTAAAAAGCGTTCACGATGTCTACCGCTAGTTGTCCATTTTTCGTTAAATTTGTTACATAACCTCCTTAAAAAGAATTTAATTTTATTTATAGCAACTTCCGAAAATTGTACTTGAGGGTAATTACCTATTATAAAAACAAAAATAGCAACAATTCGCTCTTTTTTAGCATTTGAGGTCCAAATATCAAAAATTTGTTTTTTTGTAATTTCGGCGGTCATTCTGAAAACCGAAAAAAAATGTATGGCGGTCGCACAAAATCGCAAGTTTGATAAATTGTTTTCAAAAGTTAAGACTCTAAACTATAAATTAAAACAATAAAATCACCGGGATATTCAGGTCATTTTTTTTTATACACCTTTTGTTTTGCAAATCATCTCTAAAAATGCTTAATTTAACTGTGTTTTCAAATGATGTTATTAGATCAATGTTTAATTATTACTTAAATAAAATACACTCTAACTTACCTTGAAAGATATACACAATACAGTAATAAACCAATAAACAAGACTATACGTTAATTTGATCAGTAATTTCAAGTGAAGATGACACTTTAATGTTGTTGTTCGTATTGCAAGGGTACAGCGATTATTATCTAACCGCTTCAACATTTTTTTTTTTTTTTTTAACCTACCTACAAGAATTTCTAATATCTTACTGTGACAAATAGGGTCTTAGCTATAAATAGGTTATAACTATATTATCAATTATTAAAATTTATATTTTGATTTAAATACCCCTAGTTTGCGAGATTCCCACACTGTGCGGCGGGGTAATTGCGTAACACACTAACAGTAGCAATGGCTTTCATTTTGACAGTTCAACAACATTAATTGCGTTATTTAAGTTGTTGAGCAGACAAATTCGAACATATGAAGCAATGGATTAGCAATATCCTTCAAAATCATTCAGATTGTGATTGAAAGTGTGTTTCGCAACAAGGGTGCTGGTTTTATGGCGTAACTTGGGTAAAGCCTAAGTCAGTGGCAGTGGCAGTGGCAGTGGACTGCGATAGATTGAGTTTAGCGATTGAATCTCTTCTAGTCAAAATTAGCAATAATGCCTGGCAGCTAACACACTCGTAGCAGGATAGGTAGCTTTCTTATGGAGCTTTTCTATAACTATCTATTAAGTAGATATTTATGGTATAAAAGTACTGTTATCTATTCTGTGGTAAAAAGATAACAAACAAAGATCTACAAAATATTTCAGCCTGGTCACCCACTTCTCCAGTTGGAGACGACCGGTTCCATATCCGGCTTTTTATATTTCGCACCCAACTCTTCCAAAACAGGACAGCACTTCCTTCCAAGACTTCCAAACACTTTTTGGTCTACCAAGGACTAAGGACCATTTTGTTGGGTCACCCATAATCTTTGTAGATCTCCTTTTAAGGACCGACAACTACCTATGAGTGTGGTCACGACACGTCATGAAATGGCAGGATGGCGTGGTTAGGTAATTTCGTCTCCAGACAGTTCATTGTAAGTACACTTGGACCGAGATAGTATCTTCCCTACCCTACTTAACTCGGATGACCGGCTGAATTCTAGGTATCTATTAGAAACTTCTTAGTAGCAGCTTGTCGGCTGGATTGGTGCCTAATTAACGCCTGCTTTTAAAATGAGGGTGCAGTATACACTTCTGCCAGTGTCCGAGAAGTTGTCCGGAAATTAGTTGTTATGGTACGGGCATGATATGCGGAACATTTCGGGAGGAAAGTGTTTAATGTGGATGGTCATAATAGTAGGAGAAGACCAAAGAAACAAAAGAGGGGATTGAGTGACAGATGACATGGCTAGAAAAGGGGTGACAACAGTCAGTCATGACGGCTAAATAGTGATGCATGGAAGACGAAGTACTACTGCGCTGACCCCAAATACACAAATTGGCATGAGGGCAGGAAGATACTTACTTACAGACGTAAGGTTGCTCATGCATCAACCCTTATTTTACAGCCATAGAAATAAAGAAAATATGTTTATTTTGCACATGTTATGAGTACACACAATATAAAAAAAGTAATAAATTAAATGTAAAAAAATATTGCCTCATGGCTGCGTCAGATTCATAATGCCCTACATTGGATTTTCAACTGGATCTTACGTACAAAAATATATATATTTATGTGTAGCCCACATACACACACATAGCTCACTGGAATAAAGGTTTCTAATGTTCAACCCTCGTGTTCCAGGCATAGTGCTGACCTTCTACCTGGTGTTCTACGCGGTGCTGGCGCTGATGTTCGGGCTTTGCATGGGAGGGCTATACCTCACTCTGGAACCGAACCGGCCCACGTATTTGTTAGGAGAGTCTCTTATAGGTAAGTACTGTAAACCTTTTTTTATCTGTACCGTCCCGCTGCTGAGCAAAGGTCTCACCCATAAACTTACACATCTCTCTCTCTCTCTCTCTCTCTGTTCCGGTCTGTCAAGAATAAACGGCACTTCAAACTCAAACTCAAAGCATTTATTTCAATAAAACCATTTACAGGCACTTTTGAATTGTCAAGGCGTCAGTCAGTCAGAAATATGAAGCTAGTTGCATGAACGGGCAAGAAACTCTACGGACACTCTTTTAAATCATAATGTTATTACAAAATATTGGTTACATCATTCATATTGAAATTATACAATTGAGAACAATGTAGAAAGACGTGCACGTTAAAAGCGACCGTAATAAAAAGATAAAAACAATTCAAAAATTAAAATAAGCCGTGGCAGATAAGAGATGACCAGTCCCTACTGACGGCGCTCGTTCACGAACATGACGCATGGCTCAGCACCGTTTAGCTCAACCATTTTGAAGAGAACTTAACGATCCAACACACACGCCACCACCAGCGAGACATTTGAGTGAGAATGACATACTCTCAGTCGCCAGAGCACATTCAAGTCAATGAAAGACGTACAGTGCTCATACATGTGCTATGCAATTATACAATACTAAGAGATTTAAGTTATACAATTCAAAGATAGTTTTTGCAGTCTTCAGCAACTCCAACAATATTTTCAAATGCTAATCAAATTAGTTTATGCGCCCTTGTGGAGCTGGACCAGCGTTGAGCCAAGCATTTTTGTCAGCAATATAATCCCCCAGCTTATAATATGCTTGGCAGCATAGTGTGCGTTTTATACAAGATTTAAATTTAGTTTCATTTAGTTGTAGTATGTGGGGAGGTATTTTATTGTAACATTTTAAACAGTACCCCATGAAGGATGAGTCTACTTTAGCCAGTCTGAAACCCGGTTGAACTAATTGGTCCATATTTCTAGTACTATAATTGTGTCTTTCACCTCTTTTACTGAAAATATTAGGTCTTTACCTATGAAATTGCCGTTCTGCAGTACTGGCCATTTCAAATCAAAATAATTTTTGTTTTGCTAAGAATTCTAATTTAAAATTAATTTTATTTTAAAAACATGGAATTTTTTCATCGCATTTCAATCTTTTTCGTCATCATGGATACGTTAGAAATTTGAGTAAAATGATTATGGAATTATGAGTACCGTCGTGGCAGCAACGCGGCACAAGTGGCACGCAACATCAACGACGTTTACGGAGCTAAAACTACAAACCAACGCACCACCTGTTATTGGTTTGCTCGCTTCCGTTCTGGAAATTTCGACCTGAAAAATGAACCTCGCGGTCGTCCGAAGACTTTGGTCGACAATGACGAATTAAAGGCGATTGTGGAAGCTGATGATACACAATCTACGGCTGAATTAGCAGCAGCTTTCGACGTTAGCGTCAATTTGGTCCATTTGCGTCAAATTGGCAAGGTAAAAAAGCTTGACAAATGGGTGCCCCACGAACTCAATGATCGCCAGCGCGAAGTACAAGTCGAGACGTGCCTTGCACTGCTCAACAGACACACAAATGAAGGAATTTTGAACCGCATTGTTACCTGCGATGAAAAATGGATTCAGTTTGATAACCGCAAGCGCTCAGCAAGTTGGTTGGATCCTGGTTCAGCACCTAAACAATGCCCTAAACGAAAACTTACCCCTAGAAAAGTGATGGTCACTGTTTGGTGGTCTAGCGCCGGTGTGATTCATCACAGCTTCTTACCTAACGGGGTGAGCATTACTGCAGATGTGTACTGTGAAGAACTGAACACAATGATGGAAAAGCTGGCACATCTCCAACCAGCATTGGTCAATCGTTCGTCTCCGCTGCTCCTGCACGACAACGCGCGACCTCATACTGCACAGCAGACGGTCTCCAAGTTGCAAGAACTGGGGTTGGAAGCTCTCCGTCATCCGCCCTACTCACCAGACCTTGCGCCTACAGACTACTACTTTTTCCAGAATTTAGATAACTTCTTGGCGGGAAAAAAATTCAATACCCGAGAGGCAGTACAAAAATGCCTTTGAAGAATTTGTTGCCTCCCGTCCAGCTGATTTTTTTAAGAAGGGCATCAATAAACTGCCACTGCGTTGGCAAAGATGCATTGATTGCATGGGTGATTACTTCGATTAATACAAATAAAAAATACATGAAAAAAATTCGTTTAAATTTTTTCATACAAAACGGCAATTTCATAGGTAAAGACCTATTATTAAGATTTTTCCTGACGTACATGACGTTTTCATAGATATATTCAAACTTAATCATTCGTTTTATGAAATGTCACGGTACTTAAGCGACAAAGACATGATCGGACTGCGTAACCGATCTTATGGCCGACCCCAGGATCATCCTCTGTTGAAAATAGGTCTCCTTTTTCGTCATTCAAATGTCCATGCACAAAGGGGACAAAGATGCACATGGGGCTCATGCATCGCCGAACTTTGGCCTCTTCGGCCATATTGGATTCCAGCGACGTTTCCAGATTCTAACGTTTCGCCACATAAATCCTACGAGGCGTACTTACCAGTAACTATTCGTACGTACTACGAGCTATTAATGTATAGTCGGTGTGCTATAAATCGTAAGGAGGTCATGTCGCATTTAGACGTCGTCGGTCAGGTCGGCTGTTCCGTACTTTTTATTATGTAATGGGCTTCCTACGGACGGTTCCTTTGCGGGGGACAATTGACTGGGATAGCGGTGGGATGGACAAGGATATCCTACAATTTTTTTGCATTAAGATCGTATCAATATGTTTTATGGGTGTGCTGTTAGAACTATGATATTTTGATTCAAAAAGTGTCCGTGGAATTTCTTGCCCGTTCTCTCCATAGGAACCTACTACGCTTTGGAATGGGCAGCTAGATTCAACTTTCTGACTGACCGACTCCTTTGGTACTTCAAAAGTTCCTGTTATTGGTTTAATTTAAATAAATGGTTTGAGTTTTTGAGTCGGAGGTTTATTTTTAACTGTGGCCTGCTTTATGAAGAGAAAGGTAAGTGTTTTCGAATCTTTCTCCCCGTCATTTTATTTCGTGTTGGCACGAGTCTCTCAGACCGCATCCTTCTCTAGGTTATTCGATGGGTACATGACAATCAGTTTTTTGCATGACGCCCCAATTACATAACACACTTTTAATCATAATCAGAAGGATTTTGAAGGAAATTGCTAAACCATTGCTGCATAAGTTTGAAAAAATCGTCTGCCCAATAAAATAAATAACGTAATGAATGTTGTTGAACTGTCAAAATGATAGTCATTGCCATTGTAAGTGAATGGCAATGACAATTACCCCGCAGAGCTATTGACTTAAATTCGAATATTAGAATTTTATACAAAGCAACTGTGATTAGACCATAACTATTACATTACTTGTCCCTACAATACTTTCAGCACTGCAGCACCTTATCAGAAACAGTTTGCAAGGTTTAGCTAACCGTGTAATAGTTACAATTCCGCGTAGTGCGACCTTAATAAGCATGGCTGTTCAAATGTAGGTAAAAAGGGATACAAACAATTGAGTATTTTAATAACTTGTTGTGAATTGTGTCACATCCTGTCCTATGTTTTACATGTATAATACATTGTTTGGCAGTTACATTGTATGCATTTATTTAAATATCGGCCGTGGATTTCTACTCAAAGAATATAATAGGTTATACTAGCGACCCGCATCGTTCACACGGTGCCCTAGCGACATGTTAAAACATCGAGATTTCTGTGCTAGGTATATCTTAGTTAAATATTAATGTATCACTACACATTAACCTTCCGGAATAAATTCTAAAAATGTTGGTGATACCCACATCAAATTACATTTACGAGAAGAACTACGCGGTCACTCAGACAGACACGAAAAGCGATTTTGTTTTATACTACGTAATTTATTATAGATATAGAAGTAACAAGTATAGTTCGATTCAAATTTAATGGCGGCTCGGAAGTTAGTTATTCGCTGCGCAGTACCTACTCCACCCCTCACTCCCGAATGACCCATGAATTCCTTACTGCGCAGCGACTCGCCTCATGTTCTGAGCCGCCTTTAAGTTCGAATTGGGCTGTACCTACCTATTTGTTAAGTCTAGTGCAGACTGGCGCGACTCCACGACACGACTGTAACAAAACAATTTCTAAGAAAACTTCACGGTAGAAAAATTACCTATGTCACGTCGCGCCAGTCTGCACGAGGCTTTAATAAGCATGTAAAGGCTACTAGACACACAGTGCCGGCGGCACGGACTGCCGCCGCGCCGGTTTTGTTTGGCAGCTTCCTTGTGCGGCAAACCGGACGCACCGTGGCCCATGCCCGGCTGTCTAGCGGCAGTGCCGGCGGTATTACCGCTGGCACTGTGTCTAGGAGCTAAGGCCGTATTCTCGGCGGCAGCGGCGCGAGGAGCGAGGACAGTTCCATATAAAACTATGCATTTTAACGAGCCGCTCTCGCGCCGCGGTCGCCGCCCGCCCCGCTGCTCGCTGCCGGCGAGAATATGGCCTTAAACATAGCAAACTCTTAGAAAGAAACATCGATATAAAGACTAGAATTGTGTGAGGTATGTTATTAATCGAAAGGGAATAAGGAGACGACTAAAAGAAGAAAATAATGTATGGTTTACTGGTAGAGAATTCCTTGTGGCCTATGTACCTACCACCAAGTACATAGAAGTTTAAATAAAATAAATAGAAGAAACAAACCTTATAATTGTGCCAGGTTAAGCCTGCGAAGTAAACAAGCTGAAGTGGCAGTGGGCTGGCCATGTTTGTCGAAGCACCGATATCCGGTGGAGTAGATAAGTCCTGGAGTGGAAACCGTGTATCGGTAACCGTAGTGTGGGACGCCCCCCCCCAGCTAGATGGACCGACGACCTTAAAACGATGGCTGGGACAGACTGGATGCGGAAGGCAGAGGACAGGGTGTTGTGGCGCAGCCTAGGAGAGGCCCATGTCCAGCAGTTGACTGCGATAAACTGAGTTGATTGATTGATTGATTGTGCCAGGTTCAAGTAACTTTGGATAAGGACATGCAACGGAAGAAGACGTGTCTATCATAGGTCCTCCTCCTTCATTATCAAGCCAAACAATGAATAAAACTATTTTCCCCTATTTTCAGGAGCGAACCCAGGCGTAGCATCTCGTCCCCTGTACGAGACCGCTGTTCTTCGATACAACGTGGAAAACAGCTCAGCGTATCAGCCGTATGTTCACCAGCTCGAAGAGTTCTTTGGACGTGAGAATTTACTTATTACTTAAAACATCGGAACTATACGAAAATCTAGCAACAATTTCACCTGTTTCGTGTGCATTTAACAACAATTATAACCAATCGCATTCGCGGGACCTCTATCAATGGGTATGACCAATATTATTATTTTATTTCGTAACCGATACCAAGACATTTTGCGCAGCATCTATCAGTGCAGTCAGATTTTTTACCCGTCAGTGTCCTCATAGAAGCTGTTCCGACTGTCCTCTTGAAATAAAGACAAAATCCGTTTGAAGTACCGTATTTCACATCTCCATTTACATACCTACTTAGTTAATTTAAATAAATATCCAAGTATTTTGTCATTCTTTCGATCATTTATCTTCATCTTTACTTACACCATAGAGACACATAAGCATGATACTCAGTACACAAGTACCGACAAATAAACCGCTCCCGAAGGCGTGGTTCACTACGAAGCAATTCGCTCACGTATGGGCTTCAGCTGGCTATTGTAGCGAATCAATACTTCAATGGAAATGTACTGGCATGGAACATGGATAGTATGGATATTCTACTAGCATAGTTACGTGACCTTCACGATTGTTACTAACACAGTGGGGTAGATGTGATGTTATTGTTGAATCTGGGAATATTCCCAAAAGACAGAATTATTTGATGGTGGTTGTAAAATTGGAAGACCCTGTGCGTGTGCATAAACTTTAAAAATAAGTCAACTATGTTGTCAAATTCTTCTATTAGAATAAGAAAATTATTTAAATTCATTTTTACAGAATACAGCAGTGAGCGCTGGTACTCATCCAAGAAGGAATGCACTGCTGCAGACCACTACGGGTTCCCCGACAACCCTTGCATCTTCATTAAAGTCAACAAAGTAAGTGCTGGAACTTTTTCATCATATTTACACACAAAGACAATATTGATGGTTATGAAGTACCACCACGCTCGACAAAGGGAACGCTTCAAGAGACCATCGCCTTATAAGTCAATGCCAAGGGATGAGAGATCGCAGTAAGTTGGTATTTATTTATTTTATAGTTTATGCACACACATATAAACAGATAAGAAGAAAGGAACAAAAAAATACGTATAAAGGTGATGCATATTTCTAAAGAAATCTCTTCCAGCATACCTGCGATAAGAAAGTAATTAAATTAAATAATTTTAAATTAATTTCCAATTAATGGAATAGAAAAAACAATGAGCTGTCGTATTTGAAATTACGTATGTACTTCCAAACTTACGAAGATTTACGAAACTTTATCATTGGATTATTTTCTACTAATCCAGATAATTGGCTGGAAACCAGACTTCTACGATGTCACAGAGCTGCCTGCAGACATGCCGGAGGAACTGACTGAGTATATACAGGGACTGGACCCAACCCAGGTAAATATTTCTTTGAATACATACTATTAGTTGATATGGGTTCTTGTGAGATAAGCATCTACATGGTGCACTTGATCGTAGACCTCACCAATCGCTTCCACCAGGGGAGATCTACATAAATCAAGAACAGGCACATTTAATTCTCAATACTCCATGTATAGAAAGCGTTTCACAATATGCATTTACCAATAAAGAAGAGAACTATTATGTAGGAAAGTATTACCACAATACAACCAGCAGCAATGTTTCCGTGTAAGGATAGCAGTGAAATGAACGGAAACCAGCACACGATGTGACATGAAACCATCCACTTTTGTAATCAAGTCGTAGTTCTGTACAATATACTCAATCATTCAATTTTCTCACAACAGCAAAAACAAGTGTGGGTGTCATGTGAAGAGGAGAAAGCGAATGACACAAAATTAGAGTACCCCTGGGGCCGAGGCATGCCTGGTGCGTTCTACCCCTATAACAACGAAAAGGGGTACAAGAGCCCGCTGGTCGCCGTGAGGTTATCATCACCAGGTAACATCTTCATTATATCAGCCCACAGACATCTACTGCTGCTCTTAGCCCTGCCTTTTATGGTACCAACCTTCACTCTGACCAGAAATAATCGAAAGCGATCCGTACGTCCAACACACGGATAATGACAGTTTGTAGTAAGATTTCTACGGCGCTATTTCCAAAATGATGCAAAGAAATGTTACTTTGGATAGAATATTCTTCGGAGAATAGAGTGCTCATGCTACGCGTGCAGCTGGGAAGATTATGGCTAATTCCCCTTTGACTAAGTAGCCACCACAACGGTGGTTTAGGGACCCATATTTGTGATATTTGGCAGTGAACATTTACGAGCTTATACTTAACATTTCCTGGCCAGCTTTCGACAGAAAAACAAACATAATTTTCTGATTAAACAGATTTTTTCCACTTCCAGCACATAACCTCAACATCGTGATACGATGCAGAGCGTGGGCCAAGAACATAATTCAAAACAAGAGTCTGAAGGAGCCGTCGGGATACACTCGCTTCCAGCTGTACGTTGAAGGCAATAGCAGCGGCAACGACACTGAGGTCTAACAGAAGCAGCAATGTATCATGTACATAGCGATAGTTAAGTTCCGTAATGGATCGTGTAGTACTGCCGGTTAGGCTGAGTGCGCATTGTGTAGGTCTTTCCTTGTTCCCTACTGCGAATAAATTCTATGTAATTTTCGAGTAGATTTGAAACAATTTAAAAATGATTGGATAAAAATTTGAGTTTTCATTTCGTGCAGGTCGTATCGTGCATTAAGGCCAGGAAAGTACCTACGTGTCTGTAAAAAATAATATGGTTGGGTACGTTTACATACCATTTTGGTAAGAGTCGTTTGTTGTATGGAGGCCGCAGGGCCTTTAGTATGGTTTAGTTCCCATATCAGCTGAAACGAAAGTTTTATCCAGCATCCTTTATTTTTATTTTTTTTGTACATATTTTATTTTATTACTGAAATCAATAGGTTACTTACCTACCAAAGTTTTACATAATGCGAACTTAGCCTTAGAAAAATAATTAGATCAATGTTAGATCGTGAACTAGTGAGTTATTGGAGGTGTCAGCTGTTTACTCAGCCTGCTTTGATTTACAGACCTTTTAGTGTACGTTCAACAGAAAAGTAATTATGGAAAGTAGTTAGTGGTTGGCATGCAACCAATTTTTATCATAATGTTGTGTGTGTGTGGTTATTAAGAAAGAAGAAAAGAAAAGAAAGAAAAAATGCATTTCTGCATAAATAAGGTCTCTGTCATGTCATGAGTGGTTATTGTAGGATAGAAGCCGTAATGACATATATTGTAAGTATTAAGACCGCTTATCCTAAAAGTTGGCAACGTCGCAAATAGCTGTCAAATATTTACCTGTTTTGATTAATTTGGCAATATTACTGTATGGTATTAAGAAATGTGGCTAACTAGTGAACTAAAATATTCATTATGAAATGCAATAATTAATATCGTAACCCCGAATATTTACTTTTAGATGTAAAAAAAAGTATTTGAAAACTTTCCAAATGCCTTTCTTACACCTAAAACGGTTACGACATCAAATTCAGTGTTATAATTGCAATTCATTATTAATATTCTAGTTCGCTAGTTAGCCACATTTCATATTTCCCTACAGTAATATTGCCAAATTAATCAAAACAGTGAAATATTTGACATCTATTTGTGACGTTGCCCACTTTCAGAATAAACGCTCTTAAATACAATGCATAACAAAAAGTAAAGCTATGGACGCAAAAACAATTAATAGTGAAGTAAAAAGATGCTACCCAGTGTGACTGTACATTTACAATATTAGTTCTATCCGTTAGAGTTTATGTATATTCCCGTTCATCCTGCTGTAAATTATAGTGAAATGATGTATGTATGTCTAGTGGTTTTACATGCCATGTAAATTTCTATTTCTAACTTCCCCGAGCCCGTGCCTTTTTCTAAAAGTAAATTACTCCTTTTAACATCAGCTATCTGCTAGTGAAAATCCCGCATTAATCGGTCCAGCCGTTTCGGAGATTAGCCGAAACAACAAGACAGACGGACATTTTTTTTTTTGTTATAAATACTGTTTATTAAGTAAAAAGCTGTTATTTTAACTTTACAAACAGACACTTCAATTTTATTTTTTTGTAGGAAATTGGTATCTATAAAATTGTAATATTTGGAGTGTTTATGAAGGAACTGAATCAGCCGATTCAGTCCATCTGCCTTTATTGTCAAGTGATTTGTCTTGTGATTTAGAAAGAATAATCTGATAACTTTGATCAAAACTGTGTAACAAGATTTTTCCCTGCTCATCCTTTTTCAACTTTGATGAATATTTTTGAATATTATACACCCCGATTCAAACTTAATGGTGGCTCGGAACATGAGGCGAGTCGCTGCGCAGTAACGAATTCATGTGTCTGCGGGGGTGAGGGTTGGACTACTGCGCAGCGAGCAGCGCACTTCCGAGCCGCCATTAAGTTTGAATCGAACTGTACGCATAAACTAGGTACCTACTAAGGTACCTGAATATTTACAATCACAGTGTCTGGTAACGAAAAAAATATTATTAGAACAAAACTATTATTTGCTGTACAGTATACCTTACTTGTAGCATCATAATGAGCTTTTATAATTCGAATAGATTATATAACTTATGTACCAAATATTTACATATTATTTAATTAATCCCACCTCTTTTCTGTGAAAGTTAGATATTCACTGAATGCATGTGCACGCTGTCTTAGTAATATATTAAAAAACTGTTTTAAGTTGTCGTTGACTCCTAGTACAAGAGCCAGGTTTGTGACTTTGAAGTGTAAAAAAAGTTTTATTTTTATTTTTTATTCTACTTACAATAACAACCAAAGAAATTCTATTCAGTAACGCAACTGTGTTTATACTTTTGCTAAGATACTAGTGAGTAATGTGAGTATGCTAATTAGTAGATAACATAAGGTTTCAGGCCAGTACTGAAAGAAAATGAAGTATTTTCTACGTAAATGAAAAGTGTATCACGCAATGAGCAAACATGGAGATGGATATATTGTAGTTAGTATAATCATTTTTTATCAAATTGACTTTCAACTTAAATTTTCTAATTCAAACAAAACTGTCATTCTTTGACAGGTGTATGAAATGGCTATAACACGATAAATTGACGTAATAGTGTGTCTTTTTGTTATTTTCCTTGTCTGTTTCAATGTATCAATGCTCGTATTAGAAGCAGCCATAGAAGGATACATTTTACTTGCTACAGTCCTTCTACATCCAGAATGTATGACGTACAACGTGTAAAATAATGAAATAAAATATTTTTTCATTATTAATTTTCAAGGTTATTTATCTTTATAATTTTACTATTTTCATGAGTGCTATAGACATAAAACTATATTTTTTGAAGCAGTTTGAGGACGTTATAGATATATCGTAGTTAGAGTATGTTTGTTATGCCTGGTACGAGTACAAACCCTATTTAATAAAATATTCCATAGTGTTGTTTGTGAAAATGAGAATTTATTTCGAATAAATCTAGATCAAATTGAGGTTCTGTATTTGGTTTTATTATAATCATTATGCACATCTATCACTTCATAAATAATCTAAGAACACTTATACTCCATTCATTATAACAGAAGGAAAATAACGTTATAACGCCGTCGTTATTTCCATATAAGCGTGTAATAAACTACGTTATTGCACGATAAATACAAAGCAATGTATTGTATTTGCCATTTACATACAAATTTAAACACTAAACTGCAGTCATCTCAACAATACAACACAATAACTGTCGTTATTTGGCCGTTATTTGTCTAAATAGAGTATAGGTTTCATTCGTCTGAAAAAAAAACTTTAAAGGCTTATATCAAGGTAACAGTCGATGACGACGCGGTGTTGGTACCCATATTCACACATCATGTTTGAAGGGGCACTCCTCTGCCTACCCTGTTGACGACATACAGGCATGTCGAGGAGCTTTTGAACAGGCAAATGCATAACATGTTGAGGTAGGAAAAACAATGGTTAGAACTGTTAGAAGTGTAAAAGGCTTTCTAGCGCCTGTTTATCAAGTAAACATCGTGGCATCGTCACACAACCGTTACTATGGATTCAGGTGAAATGAAATTGTTTATTCTGTAAATAGGATATTGCAATCACTTTTACACGACATATTAAAAAAAATAAAAAATTGCTAGATGAGTTCGGAGTTTCCTATCTGACTACTCTGAGAAGAAAGACCGAAACAAACTCAGAGGTCACAGTCTCTTTTAAAGTCCAGACATAATCTTGGTCAGGCCATATGAGGACCATGTAGATTAGTATCTGAAATAGTATTTTGAGGAAAGAACCACACAGATTTGAGTGGACCTGTCCAGTCAGTGCAAGCATTTGTCAGTAATCGTGGAGGTACATTCTGAACCTATGTACTAAATAACCGATGTCAAATTGCGTTGAAATTTGTCGTCGGTTATTTAAAAAAAAAAGGAAGCTGTCCATACATTTTGACCGTGTAAGTATTGCATTTTTCTATGAAATAGTAGATTTATTTTTGATAACCGACATCACATTTCTACGCGTCTTAAATCAAATGTTATAAATTTATATATATATTATAAATGTATTTTATTAATAATGATCTTTTATTACATAAGAAAGTGGTTACAAATTGTGTGAAGTCCCTGAATCTTGTGCTAGGTGCCAAGGTGGGTAACCTGTGTTACAAGATGTTGATAATTGCTTGTTTGATAACCTATCAGATAACTCCACCACTGTGAATAATATTCCTGCGTATCCTGTTCCTGTTGCCTGCACGTTACAGGAACTGATGGACGCTACTGGAGGCGCCTATTTCGCAGCCGTGTACGTTACCCCAGCAGGAAAGTGTCTCCTAGAGTTATAGGAGTGGAACATTTAATTGGTGCCTTAGCTGCTGTAAATGTGCCCCCACATAAAAAATGTGTGCCCCCTGTCGTTTTGGAAAAAAACGGAAAAAACGATTCCTGCTGGGGTAACGTTTTTCTAGCAGGAAAATTCTAAACGAATGATCGGAAAGAGAAAAATTGTGCACGGCCAGAGAGCTTATATGTGTGCCAAAATGTGCCCCCAAAAATAAAATCTGTGCCCCTTCAGGTTTTCGAGATATTGCATTTCCTGCTGGAGTAACGTTTTGCAGAATCGTATATCTCTAAAACCATTGCATGTGCCCCTGTAGAATAAACATACACGAGTAGCTCTTAATGTGTGCCCCTTAGTGCCCCAATTAGATTTAAGAAAATATTTATAGTTTTTAAGTTATCGCGGTTTTATGAAAACCCGAAAAAACATCGCAGCGCCTAAATGAGACAAGGTATAAGTTCGCTGAAAACTGTATTCGGTCCTTCTTGACGCTAATAATAACCATACAAAGTTTCAAAACTGTACATGCATGCGTTTTTGAATAATCTTGCTAAAAGTCAAAACGATGGTGTCATAACTTTGACGGCAAAATACAAGGAACCGGCTCAATCCCAGATGTGCAGGTGTAAACCAAAATCATGTGCCTTTAGTCAAAAATATATGGTGAAAATATTCGGCTTGGAATGATTCGCATTAAGTAAATAATAACAAAAACCAAAATATGTAAACAACGGCTGGTTATCCGACCAAATTCGAATGACTACTAAAAAGCGACGGATTCATACATATCGATGACCTTCTTTATTGGACGTATTATACCTAAGCTGTTGTCCGTACAGTGGCGTTTAAAAGTTTTGGGGGCTAATTAAAAAATATATTAAATGCACCTTGTGACTAAATGAAACAGCTTGTTGATGTGGAAATTATTATTTTTATTCATATATTAATAAATATATATATATAAAAAGACAAATACGGGCTTTTTATTTATATACAAAAAAGAGCTACCTCTTTTACGTAGTAGGTATTCATCACACATTTCATGAACTATATTTTTTTTAAACATCGGGACCAATCAAATTTTGGTTCAAAGACCTGGCAAATATCTGGATGTATTTCTTTCGTTCACACATAAATTACTGGATGTATTTTAATTAAATTTAGAATGGAGAAGATAGCTTACCTTGGAATAGCACTTAGGCTACTATTTATAATGTACTTAATTGTGTGTAAAGTCACAGAAACAGCAAGTAGAATATAATCCAATAACAACTTTATTTTATTACTTATTACCTAGGTACTTTTCTACTTCAGCGTACTCAGGCACAACACGTGTGAACCGGTTAGTGAGTAAAGTAAAGAAGGTCATCGATATGTATGAATCCGTCGCTTTTTAGTAGTCATTCGAATTTGGTCGGATAACCAGCCGTTGTTTACATTATTTTGGTTTTTGTTATTATTTACTTAATGCGAATCATTCCAAGCCGAATATTTTCACCATATATTTTTGACTAAAGGCACATGATTTTGGTTTACACCTGCACATCTGGGATTGAGCCGGTTCCTTGTATTTTGCCGTCAAAGTTATGACACCATCGTTTTGACTTTTAGCAAGATTATTCAAAAACGCATGCATGTATTGTTTTGAAACTTTGTATGGTTATTATTAGCGTCAAGAAGGACCGAATACAGTTTTCAGCGTACTTATACCTTGTCTCATTTAGGCGCTGCGATGTTTTTTCGGGTTTTCATAAAACCGCGATAACTTGAAAACTATAAATATTTTCTTAAATCTAATTGGGGCACTAAGGGGCACACATTAAGAGCTACTCGTGTATGTTTATTCTACAGGGGCACATGCAATGGTTTTAGAGATATACGATTCTGCAAAACGTTACTCCAGCAGGAAATGCAATATCTCGAAAACCTGAAGGGGCACAGATTTTATTTTTGGGGGCACATTTTGGCACACATATAAGCTCTCTGGCCGTGCACAATTTTTCTCTTTCCGATCATTCGTTTAGAATTTTCCTGCTAGAAAAACGTTACCCCAGCAGGAATCGTTTTTTCCGTTTTTTTCCAAAACGACAGGGGGCACACATTTTTTATGTGGGGGCACATTTACAGCAGCTAAGGCACAAATTTAACGTTCCACTCATATAACTCTAGGAGACACTTTCCTGCTGGGGTAACGTACACTTCGCAGCCGAATTCTGGACCGACTCTATTAAGAGTGTCATCGACATGCTAAGAAGAAAACTCTACCACACAGTACTACTCAGTAGGTACCACCCCTTCTTCCATGGCACGTATAACCTAACTTTCAAAACGTGGCTATAATCCAACTGCCTACGACTTCAGAAAACACAGGCTTAGGCTAACTTTAACTTTCCAATTATCTTTATTCGTTAATCTAGTCCACAGCTCGACCGTCCTTGGTAAGTTAAACAAGTTGTCACCTGACGAGCACTTAGTACATTAGTTGGTAGTTCAGGGCTTGGCCGCAGGGGGCGCTGGGGCGGCGCTGGGCGGGCGGCTCGCCGGTTTCAGGCAGATTTGGGCGGCAGATCGCTGGCATAGATTAGATGGATTGAAGAGACTTGACTCTTTGTTTCCAATGATTGAAATTGTATATTTAAATAATTGATTTTACGTAAATATTAACAATATTAGGGCCTATTCTTAACCTATATGTATAATAATTGGAATCTACTTGAACTAGGCATAAACCTGTATCTCAGGTATCGCACTCAAGTACTTAATATTATCTAGATTCCTATAAAACGAATAGTACATAACTTATCTGACCATAAATTATGGTTTTATTAACATTAAAATAGTTTGCTTAGTCAACTATTTTACTTCTTTTCAGTAGGTATAGGTTTTGATAAAGCACTATTTTTGGATACGTGAAAATCTTGGCGTGTTTGAATGATCCTGGCATTTCACATGTGATTCGTTAATGCACTGTTTGAAAAAATATTATTATTATTAATAATAAATATTTCAACTGCTAGGATTCTTCTTCATCATCATCATTTCAGCCCGGAGTCACCTACTGCTGTATACCCAGCTTCGGATTGGGTGATTGCCGTATTTCCCGGCTCCGCGCGTCTCTCGTCCAGGTGTTTCCCATGACTTTGACGATATCGTCAACCCAACGCGTTTTTGAACGGCCCTGGTTTCTTTTGCCTAACCTTGGCCACCATTTGGTCACAGCTATACTCCATCGGCTATCTCCGCGTCTAACTAGATGTCCTGCCCAACTCCATTTGAGCGCATCACCCTGACTCCCGACGTCGTAGACTTTCGACCGACAACGGATTTCGATGTTACGCACTCGGTCTAGTAGGGTTATGCCAAGCTTGGCTCGCTCCATGGCCCTTTGTGCTACTCGTATGTGGTGGACAGTTTCCTTGGCGAGCGTCCATGTCTTGGCACCGTAGGTCATTGTTAGCAGGACACATTGGTTGAAAAGGATACGATTCTTACTTTATATTTAAATCGTAATTTTTTTGCTTTAGGATAAAGTACTTTCACCTACCGACTTACTTTTATTAAAAATCTGCAAATGCGCCATAACATGGCTCATCTTTTCCATAATACTTAATTTAACTCCCGTAGATAAAAGGAGAAGGTAAATAATATTAAAGATATTTCGAAATTACGTACTCTTTTTTTATTGGGATTAGCCCGCCACCCTATTCCGATCAACTGGTCAATTGCTATTGTAGTAATATTATCAATCACTTCAATTGCATTTAGTAGACGATCAATTTGCGCATGAATGTGTATCAATCACGTAAAAACTGACAATTGCAATTGATCTTTTCGAGGACCCTTAAAAATCTTAAACATGTACTCACAAGCAAGCAATTCGAAGTTTTTATCCCCCTCACAGAATCACCTCAAACTTAGGCACAAAACTGGTCTCGATCACTTCCCCTCGCTCTCGCGCGCCACCGTCAGTCTTCACTCACCAACCAGCCACGATGGGCGCCGATAAACCGAACGGCGTCGTCAACTACTGCAGAAGACCGGTCGAGAGGCCCTTCCTCCAAAGAATCCAGTATGGCATCTGGAACCCTGAGGACAGAACATTCCTGGGCAGAACTCCTCATCGATGGGGTGAGTAGGAATTTGAATTTGGAAATTGAACGGCCATTTTTGGTTTTTGATTTTAATTGCGGTTTGAATTTGGTTTTTTTATTTTTTATTTGTTAATTGTAGAACGTAATTTTTCGTCAAAGCTTAAGTTGGAAGACATGAGACAGCCATGATAGTGCAACAGGTGGACTTTGAATTTATATAAGCTCTTAAATTGTGGTCTATGGAGAGCAAAGTTCAGCTAGAATACCTACTGAAATGAGCAGCAATTTTGCAGATTTAGATGGGATATTGTATTGGCAATATTCCATCTAAATCTGTAAAATTGATGATTGATGACATTATAACACGTTTTCCAAATTAAAAATAAAAGAAACAACACAAATGGTTAGGTGCAGTTACATCAATGACTGTCACAGCTAGGTACTCCTTGGAATTAGACTAAAATCTGAGAAAAGCAGTAAAATATTTTTCTTTGAACGGGAATTGAACGCGCTACCCGTTCGTGACGCCGCCGTTGTCTCATTACTCGTGTACAATTCCTAGTTACCGATATTAGAAATAAAAATTCCATGGAGATTCTAGTTAAATACCTACTTACAATCAATATCTCTCGCCGTTGTACCTAATCCTGACATCGTGCTAAGGAGTTGTACACACGGGCGCGATGCGGTGCGATAAGTGTGCTAATCATGCTATAGTTTTGTTTATTGTAATGATAATGAAAAGTTGAGGATGTGCCCTAATTATTCTGTCCCTAATTTAAATAAAAACAAAAGAATATCCTTATCATTCAATTGTTTAGTTTGAATAATCAATAATATTGGTTATTCAAACAAAACTCTAAAATCAAAATCAATATATTTTAAAAATAAATAAAAATACTAAAAAGTTTTATTAATTCAAAAACAAGTGTAACAATATAAAGGTATGATTTTCAAATTCAAAGTCAAATAATTAATTTCAAATAGGCACATTTCACTTTTGAACGTCAAAATTTACAAAAAGAAATTATTGATTCTCAAAAGGGAGTTTTCGCATGGTGAAGAATGGGCAAGAAACTCTACCGTTTTATTTCACATAAACCTACGTAGGCTCTTATTAAACGTCAGAAGCTAGGTGCATGGTACCAATTGTTCATTTCCTATGGAGAAGAGCCGGCAAGAAACTCCACGGTCATGTTGCACCTGTTCCTGACCAGTGGGGAAAGCAGTAGATCGTGTAACGGTTTCGTTATTTTCTTTACTCTTATGTCTTTATTTCCTACCTCGCATTGATTAGGAAGTACACGAATCTTACCGCTAAGCATGTTTTTGCTAAAGCTCTTCATTTATAAATCGAACGTTCGTCAGTCCAGTCTGAAACTAGCATCACATTAAGACCTACTACGTCATTGGAGTCTGACCTTACGTCAGTATTTCTGCGTGATTCATGATCTCAAAGACGTGACGTATTTTGAGCATGTCGATTATTATAAACTGAAGTTGCTTTTCGTGTTATCTGTGTGACTGCGTTATTCTTCTGAAGTATGCAATGGATTGATTTTAATTTAAAGACTTTATTCCAGAAGGTTTATGTGTATAAGTAATACATTAATTTTATTTTTTATGTCTATATTTTGTAAAGCCGTTTAAGCTGTGTGAAGCAGGGGGTTGAAGAAGACTTGTTATACGACCGAAATTCACATTGAATAGTTTAGCCGTCCATCATCAAGGAGAAATTAATGACTCAACCGCTATATCTCCCGTTGGGATCACGTATTGCACTTAGTTTTATATACATATTTCTATATTTATATTTCTGTAGTTTTATATTTTCAATCCAATGTAAACAGTGGTCAAGGTGGCGAGGTTCAACCGAACGGTTGCGTTATAAATCTAATAGTGACATGTTTATTTGATTTTTTGTTGCACGTTCTCGTTAGGGAATTTGTAAGGATAAATAATACTTTATAAAAGTCACTGTACAATATTTAAATGCCTATATGACTTCGGAGAAGTTTCCACAGGCCTAAATCTGAAAACCTTAGGTTTACATTATCAGCACAGCCCTGAAAGCAGTCTTCAGTCTTCCTTCTCTCTCTGTCTCTCTTTGTCTAGCCTTATCTCATTTCATTTAGGGTCGCCTCTCCTCGTCATTCTTCGCCAGATGTTCCGGTTCTGGGTCGTCGAGTCATTCACTTGGGCTTGCTTCTTGGTCGTTGTTGACTACAGACAGTCTTCAGTCTTCCTTCATCATTTCTAAATAGAAATTATGAAGGAAGACTTTTTGAAGAAACCAGCATGACCGACTCAACCAACCAACAACCCGCACTGGGCCCGCGTGATGGACTACGGTCAACGCCGCTACCAGAGAAGAGGCCTGAGTCCCAGCATATTTTCAATAGGCATACCTATAAGTAACTACAAAATTCTTATGTATCTTAGAACTATCTGTACCTACCTATGTATGTACATAATTAAGTTCTGCCTAGCGAATCGATCTCAGTTACTGTTAGTAGCTGTTAGCAAACTCACGAATCATTGCAGAGTTATTTCCGATTTTATCCCCATCATAACCGATGAATTTTGAGCACGTTAACACCGATTTGGATGGAATTGGGGTAATGTTGCTTTATATATCTCTTCAACGAAGGTAGAGATGTATGCACGAGGTTGTTCATGTAGCCATGTAGGTACCTATACAACAAACATGTGAATACAGTGCTACTGAGAATCTAGATCTTGTCTCAGTTTTCGGTTACTTTCCCCATGGGGCCAAGAGCAGTTGTGGCCCAGTGGTATTGGCCCCAACTTAGGAGTTGTAGGTCGTGAGTTTGAACCCAGGCAGGCACTTAACTTTGAGTATTTAATTTCATTACCACAGCTCTCAAAACGGCGAAGGAAAACATCGTGAGGAAGCCGGCATGTCCTAGAACAAAAAAAAACGAAGACATGTGACATCTAAAAACACGCATTGGCCCTATGTGGTGGATTATGGCCCACTCCCTCTTATACAGGAGACGCCTGTGTCCCAGCAGTGGAACATTATAGGCTAATTATAGGAGTTACAATAAGCTTATTACCCTTAACCGGGTCCAAATACAGGCCCTGGGCTGCCTCTAAAGGAAAATCCCAATAACGCATGGCCTGACCAGAGGATCGAACTCCAGGAACATGGAGTCACGCTTGAGACCAGTAGGCTAACAAGGTATTCAAATAGCATAGCAACAAGTCCTATGAGCTTTTTGAAAAAAATTAAACGATACATTGTAGGTACCACTGTCATCACAAATTAAGAGCTTACGACGGTGAAACACGCAACATACTTAATACACGTTTCATATGCTATGTTAATAAGTTAATTAATTAAAGATCGCTCGGTCTTAGGGTTTACCGCATATAAGTATTGCAATATGTTGTTAGCTAGCGACCTCGATAATTTTTTACTTTACCTCAGTGGTCCTAGTTTATCAATTATAACTTCTAGTTACAGCTATATGTAAGCGGGCACGCCCTTTATGTCTGGAGGCTTTTATTTAGATATTGTTTTCGTTAAGTTATTTTTATTTCTGCTTGAGTATAGTTCTCGATGTTTTTGGTTGGTATATTGGCGTGTGCTAGCTGTCATATGGCTATTAATTTTATAATTTAAATTATGTTTTGTGTTGCGTAATGTAAATATCATTTTGCATACTATTATATAGAATCTTTTTTTACTGAACAGACAGCTGTGCTGCTGGGGAGTTTGTTGCGCCACTTCTTCTTCCCAGCTAAAGCACTAGGAAGTGGTGAAGGGTGGGCGTTTTGGGGGACTGTCTTATGTAATTTTGAAGTTCGAAAAGTGCTGATTCTCAGCCTAGTTTGAATAAATGACTTTTGAATTTTGAATTTTGAGTACGGAGAGATGAAACTGAACGGACAAATTTGACCCGATCGGTCTGACCTGATATTTGTTAGACTGGAAGAGAACAGTGAGATGGCGGCTGTGCCGGCTTGGCATAAAATGGGATAAGAGCTGGAGAATGAGGACCGTCGTCGATCATCTTCGTCCTTCTCGCATAGAAGTATAACTTGCCTCTCGATGGTCGAGAAACTCTCATCGTGCTGTAAAAGAGGCTTAATAACCTTTGTACTTACACGTTATTCTTGCTGTGAAAAACTACGGTCTATTCGCCGTGTGTAGGTACGGTCGTCAGTGTTGTATGGGTCACTTTTTCTACGGCGCGGTTAATACGCCGTACCGAAAAGAAACCGTGCTGTGTACAAAGGGCCTTATGGTTGTATCACAAGTAAGGCACGTTCTGACATCAATCGTCAGTAATACTGCAATGACCGCGTCATGCCATAAACTTTCCGCAAATAGTATAGTAGCCGGCCTCGGCAACAGCATATATTTACTTATATACCTACCTACTTACATATCATGTACAGTATTCAAGGTTGGAGGTTACTACTGGGCACTGGTTATAGTTGGTTGCTGAGCTTTGGTTGTGAGGCTTCTTCTGTCACGGCTTTGAACTCAAGTTGGTGTAGGTACCTACCTAGTTTTTTAAGGCATGGAGTAAAATTCGTAATACTTTGAAGCCCTATAGAAAGTAAGAATTGTTATTTTTTATTTTTGCACTCAATTTGGTTGAAACTATCTTAAACTTAACACATTAATATAATAATACCTAGATTTAAAATACTTACAGACTTAAATAGTGTAAGTTGGTTTAAGAAATGGCAAAAATCTATCTTTTGAAACTTTTTGGGATTTTGCATTGTATAATTCTGAAAAAAAGAAAACTACGCACTCCATGGGGAAGGCACACGGTAATACCTACTGTTTGTCTAGAGAATTGAACACAATTCAAGCCTTAAGGTACGAAGCCTCAATCCTTAAGGTACCGTTTCGTACCCGACCGCAGGCGGCAACTGCAGGCCACGTCTCGCGGCGACATGTCGCGGCGACACGTCTTGGCGTCATGTCTATGTTCTATGTTTTGGGGTTTGGTTTCCGCACTCGGTCCGTCAGGTGGAACATTGTGCGTGGGCCATAGCGGCCGTTTGGTGGTGATTCCAACCAGCCCACCTCCCTCCAGAAGATAATTAGGTCTCCTGGGTGGTTTAGAACATCTGTGTATGATCTGGGTGACCCGAGGGTTTCTGTTCTAATCTGGGTGACGCCCGTGCTTTCAAAGAGCACGTGCGCAACGGATTGGAGAACTGAGGCGCTGTCGGAGAGAAAACGTATGTGGGTGTCCGGAACCCTCCTGGCTTCTAGGGCGTGGAGCTCTTGTATAATGCCCACACACTCCGCCTGATAGACGGTGTTGAACATTCCCAGCGGTCTCGGTCTCGCCCACTAACGGTCAAATGTAGCCGTCAGTGGTCGGTCCCGCAGCCGGAGTTTCCGTCAGGGGCCGGGATACCGTGGCCCCTGATAACGTACAGGCAGCAGAAGGAACACGGGGGAGTTTTAGTCAGTAAGAGTCTGACACGCCCTCCCGCTCCGCCCAGAGCGGGGTAGGGAGGTTATTTGATAACTTCTCACCCAAAAAAAAGGACCTCATGCTCAGTATAAGCACCTCCGACACTAGACTAACGAGGCAGTCAAGAACGGTACCATAACCTACCCATATAGTTTATTCTTTACAAAAATATTTAGAACATCTTTCTACGTAAGCCTATAATAAATGTACCTATCTATGTTTATTCAGTGTTCCCGATAGTCTCACATTCCCCGTGTTGATTCTACTGAGAAAAGCAATGTATAATATGTTAGTAACAGTTACTACTCGTAGTTTCATTAGAAATAACATTTTTATGATGATTTGAGTGAACATAACACTTGGTTAATGTTAGCGTTTGAGTATATTGAGTACTGTTTTGTGTTCCTAATAGATACTTACAAAGTTGTGTTATTTTCAGTCAATAAACGTTAAATGATCGACTGCTTCTGTATATAATAAAATAATTAATCTATAGACTCGTATATGTAATAATAGTCGTTTTATTTAGGAAAATAAATGATCGGTTGTAACAAGTTAATGAAAAATAAGTCTAAGTGAGAATTTTCCAAATAAAGAATGAATGAAATATTTTACTTTGCGACAAATGGAAAAACCCACATAATAATATCCATTCGCGTGGTTTTTTCCACCCTGTACGCTTTCCGCGAATTCCGCCCGCCCCGTGCCGCCCCGCCCGCCTTAGTATTGATGATTCAGTGTAAGTGCCACCGGTATACAATACAGGGCTGTCCATCTACCAAGAATTTGTCCTCTTCAGGCAACTAACTGTTCGATCTAGTATATGTTTTCTTGTAGTTTAATTGCAAAGGCTAATCCTAGTGAAGTAGTTTCCCGACTCAGAAATAGCTTTATCTGAACTAGAAGTAACTCCAAAAGCACGAAAATATATGCTTTTCTTATTTTGCTACCTATTACTTCACGAGATTCGTGGAAGCGGAACAGTCACGAAATGAGATTTTCAATGACATAAACAGTCTAGTTGTTACTGCCGTGGGTGGGTTAAATATAGGGGATATTTCGCCCATCCTGCTTTGTAATTCGGAAAATTGTTAGGAAAGGATGAAGAACCTAGCAACGCAAGGAACGGGGCAAGCTGTGGGCAGCATTATCCCAGCATTTTAAAGTTGTCGAAATTGCCAAGCTTGAGACCACTTTTTGCATTTTCAGAATCGTTCGTTTCCTTGTAATCTTTACAAGTTTTCCTGGAAAGAATGCGGTTTTACTAAACCGTTGAAGCATTTGAAACCATTTGTTCAAGCCACACGTGTACACGCAATTAGTATTTACGATCATTTTCCTAACGCGAAGCTAAACATTGTGAGTAAATTCGCATTGCTAGTGCTACTATTAGCACGTTTGTGTTACAAATGCTAGGTGGCGCCACTTTTTATGTGGACTTGAGTGTTATTTCTTTATCTAATATGCAATAATATATTCGTCAATACACTATTTCCCGTAATAACAAGTGCTTTATCGCAATTCGCAGCTGTTTCTAAAATATACACGCTTTCTTTTACTGGAAAATAGTTACTCGTTCTTATTTGTTCATACCTGTGCCAATAAGATTAATTGTTTCATTTATAAAAGAGCCTCAACGAGTGACGGTGTTTATGACATAAACAACCAGGGCAGTCAGACTTGATATTAACCTGCGGACTGGCTAATCTTATTATCATGGCATTTCATATAAGAAATTCACGCAGAGGAATTCGCGAAGTTACACTTGCGCTTGGTACACTTTCTTCTTTTATTAGCACTTTGCCAGCGATTTCGTCCGCCCTATATTTTATTCGAGGAAATTTCGAGAAATCTGGCATTATTCCTTACTTAAAATTTCAGCTTCCAAGGTAGACCAAGGCGTGGATGAGTCGGTCAGTGCGTGAGTGAGTTACGACTTTTCTTTTTAAATGTCTTCATAACACCAGTACTTCTGGTACTGTATTCTGGTCTCCTGGCATCCCTGATCCCTGATAGCCGTGACGTAGACTCGAATGTAAACAATCCGTGACCGGTTAGCGTAGCGCGGGCTATTTCGGCAATTTCGTGGCCGCCATGTTTTCTCTTTGTTAGTGTACTGCACATTTTGCGGGTTCGCTGTGGTGTGGAATACTTCACATAGCTCATTATAGGTGGGTGTAAAACGCTTTTGTTTGAAGATTTTTATAGGATTTCGAACGGGCGATGATTTTAGTACAGTCTATTATTGACCGAGGGCCGCCCAAAGACTAATAATGTACGATCAGGGAAATTGTTTGTTAATTAAGCTAAATGACACCTTAACACAATTTATCAAAGAATATGTACTTTGAATATAAAGCCAATTTAATTTGGTAGGTCTGCGTAACAATTATTTTTTCCGATTTTTCCTACGTTCAGATTTTGACATCATCACCTTTGGCAGTTGGTAGAATAATAATTGATGATAGCATGGTGTTGTCACATGGAGTAGTTAGAAGGTCGCTGGTGCTTATATCCTCAAACACAATATACTTATTACATTGACATACAAAGGCTGTTGCTAGGATATTTATTACACCTTTGGAAAATACCCACGGCTTTGGAAAATACGTGGTAAGTACCTGGTACTTGTTGAAAGACCTACACTGTCCTCCCATACCTAATAACACTGTTATTTGAAAATATTGTAAAAGCCCATTAGTTTTAAAAGAGTAACCGTGGAGTGAGTTCTCCATAGGAAACAACCAATTGGAACCGTGCACCTAGCTTCTGACGTTTCATAAATGCCCATGTAGGTTTATATGAAATAAAAATATTTTGAATTTGAATTTACGGGCATTTTGGAATTTTGGAATTTGCTAGGACATATTTTAGTTAAGTGTTGAAAAAACTTACAACATCAATTAACTTTCATACTCAGAAAAAAGCATGAAATATTTTAAAGTTTTATTTACGCTTACCAATTTTTAGGTCAAAGAATCAGCATTGCCATCCAACGTGGCAACGCTGCCAGCTTTTTGGGCACTTTTCCCACTGAAAGCGATGCGGACGAATTTTTTGATGCCCAATGAGCGCTTCCTTTATTTTACCTTTATATATTTATAATATATATATTTTAGTGTTAGATTGTATATTATATTTAAGATTTGTCAAATATTATGCTTAAAATTAAAAAAAAAAACAATTGAATTATGCGTGTTTCGTTAACCCTGAATCTAGTCAAGATCACTCCAGATTTCCTTTCAGTGAAGCATATAGATAGAGCATAGTAGAGTATATTTTTGTTACAAATGTATTAATTTTATGGCGGTCCGTCCATTGCGTTTCGACGCCCGTCTGGCTTCTAAAAGCTTTAGATTCGACGCACTTAATTTTACACACAGTGTATAGTGTGCTATATTTTAAATTACCTTGCATGATTGTGTCCGGTGTGTGGGGCTCGTGGCTAAGTACAAAACGCACGGGTCGAGCTTCACTTACCAAAGTAAGTAGTAAACTTAGCCGACTTACCGAGACCCCATCAAAGGGGTATCGTGTTACCCAGTAACTGGGTTGTGCAGGTCAGTTATGCAGTCGCTTCATGTAAAATACTGATTTTCTCTGGCATCTGGTTAGACTGGACGCCAACCCCGACCCCAACATAGTTGGAAAAAGGCTAGGCAGATGACGATTGTATCTGCGAATAAAGCTTATTTTCGCCACTAACATAGTTGTCAGTTTCTATTTAACCGACTTCAAAAAAGGAGGAGGTTATTTGTCTAACTATTCGTTATTCACCATTTAGCACTCTACTATAAGTAAAACGAACAATGTGATAATATACAATGATAACGTACTTAGACACTCACTATGCGTGTGCGCTGCTAATGATATGATCAAAGTAGTCTGTTTATTTGTTCATTTACTGTTTGAACGTCTATTTAGAAAACGGTTGTTACAATACTAAACTGACTATAACTATAGCCATAATTCCTCACGTTATTATTTTTCATGTCAACTGCGTTATTTAGTATTCTGACTAATTCTGACTTCAGAACTTTTGGTATTCATTTATTTTACATAACATCAAGCCTTGTTTTCTTGCAGAAGGGTTGGGCAGAGGTGTACCTGTATTACACCCACATTTCGTCAGTTATGTTTAAGTCCCACGTAATAGGGGGCGAGCCTATTACCATCAACCGGGCACACTCCGGGCTACTACTGAAAATTTCAGATAGAAAAATCCAATAACACTGCCCGACATGGGAATCGAACCCAGGTCCTCATGCTCTGAGTAGCGCTTGCGACCACTAGACCAACGAGGCAGTTCATTTATTGTATGTGCTGTTATATATTAGTTTTCTCCTAGTACATGGAGCTAAAACAACTGACGTAAAGTGGGAGTACCATTCGCCTCTGCCTAACCCTTCGAGGAGTGGCGTGATGTTATGATTTACAAATGTTTGTGTCCCATGGTTGTTCCAGGAGTGATCGGTCTAATCTACCTGGTGATGTACATCTGCATCATCATCTTCTTCTCCATCTGCATGTGCGGCCTGCTGGCCACCATGGACGAGAAGATCCCGTACTTCACGCTCGCTGACTCTATCATAGGTAAGCAGACAAAGAATAGACTTGCTCAGCGATCAATATTCTTTCTTTCATATCTACTCATTTATATGAGTTAGCACGGTTGGAAGCCAACATTCATTTATTAAAATCACTTTATGAACTTTAAAAACGGCCAAGTAGACACGAAGGGTTCCGTAGCACCGTACAATTATTAGCAAACAACTCCGTAAAAAAAAACTCGTTTCTAAAGAAAGAAAGAAAGAAAGAAAGAAAGAAAGAATAATATTTATTTGAACACAGTTCGTGAAACACATAATACAAAAATAAAAATATAATAAGTTTCTGGTATGGAGATAAACACACAATCTGTGAAAATTTCAATTGTCTACCTATTACGCGTCATGAGGTACAGCCCGCTGAGAGACAGGCGGACGGACAGTGGAGGCTTAGTAATAGGGTTCCGTTTGGCACCCTTCAGGTACGGAACCCTAACAACTTGGGAGCTCCCAACAAAACAGCCCGTCAACCTCTTTCTAGTGTTTTAGCGGGGAAGAAGTGGCGCTATAAACTCCCAAGCAAAACAAGGTTACCTGCTTAAAAGTACAGACAACCGTGTACGTCACTTTGAACTTGAGCTGGCCCAGCGTAGTGCGTAGTGCGGAGTTTCATAGTACGAGTATAAGAGATTTGTGCTTATGGATCAAATCTAACTAAGACAGAGGTATTAATGATTATAATTCTGTAAATACATTTTTTTATGGTCGACACTGACCTGCGAATTGAATTTCGCGTGTGGTAGCACGCGAAATTCAATTCGCATTTTCATTCTGATAGATTTCATTTTCATTTTCATTCTGATAGATTTCATTTTCATTCTGCGGATCCATCTTAAAGAGGGCGACTGAATCAAACTCAAACTTAAAATCAAAGCATTTATTTCAATTAAACCATTTACAGGCACTTTTGAATTGTCAAAGAGTCAGTCAGTTAGTCAGAAAGTTGAAGCTAGTTGCCCATTCCAAAACGTAGATCTCTATGGAGAAGAACGGGCAAGAAACTCCAAGGACACTCTTTTAAATATAGAAATTACACAATCCTGGGTACATTTCTCTTGTTGCTTCTATATGTCTGAATACCTACCTTATAATATACCTTCATATCTTTATTTCCTAAGCTGAGCCACGTATCCGTCAGCCCTGGTTTTATAATATTCACGTTTATGTTTCAAATAAATGTACGAACATGATGAAACACGTATTGCAATTTTGCGAAGAGTCCTTGACCTCATTCTTTATAAGATCTAAAATTATCCGAATTACTTTTGATGGATGCGTCTGGGTGTAGAAAATAAACATGCTTGATTTTAATATTTTCCTTACGCAAGAGAAGACTGTGGCGGCATCTACATCGCCATCGCCACATGAAAAAAAACTACGTATCGCACTAACGTCACACAAAATCGCGCAAGCAGCGTTTACCGCGCGACTAGAATATATACAACGTCCCGACATCAATAGCCATACAGCATAGCATAGCACATAGCCTACCAGACAGTCCAGACACCCATCTGCTCGGAGGATCCTGTCTTTTCTATAAAGGATGAGTAAACTTTACACTCTCCCGCCACCCAGGGTGAAGGAGTTCCCTTTAGGTGCGCTATCCTTTTGAGGAAGCAGACTTCCACAGTGATTGCTACATTGCTCCGACCCAAAATATTATTTGCAGACGTCCATTTTGATGAAAAAAGAATAAAACTGAACTTTTTTTTTTTTTTTTTAATTTTGGAGCGGGAGGGCGTGGCAGACTCTTACTGACTAAAACCCACCCGTGTTCTTTCCGTTGCTTGTACGTTGCCAGGGGCCACGGTATTCCTTTCGGACTTTCCCGCAACCCCGGCAGGCATCTTTCCTATTGGACCCCTTCACTTGCTGACATCTCTTTGAGGCGCGCGTGGAACACAACGCGCCGTCGACCCAGGCCTGGTCCTTATCGGACGGCGAGCTACCCATTGCTCACCGTCCGCAAGCCCGCGCCTACGGTGGCCGGGAATCGGCCTGCGATTCCCGACGCCCAGGGTGTCTCCTGCGGCGGCTAGGGGCGTGAGGATAAAACTGACCTGAGATTCTAAATAAACAATGTGAAATTTTCCAGGTGCCAACCCAGGCATGGGACACAGGCCGCTGCTGTTTGAGGAAGGAGCTCTCATCTGGTACAACGCGGACAACAAGACCCAGGTCAAGAAATACGTCGACAATATCAATAAATTTCTTGCCCGTAAGTTGAGCTATTTTTTTGGAATTTATTTATTTATTTAACACTTCAAACACAGAAATGTACAGAGGCGGCCATAGGCATTTTCTACCAGTCAACCTTTGGGTGATGCAGAGACAAACAGCGGTAGGTGCAATTACGAGAAATTGAGGAATATTGCTAGGTGAATCGTTTTGTCTATCTAATCAACAACGGTTCTTTCCTTCGTCAGAACAAAAGATATACATACATAGTAGGTACTTATTAAGACGCCGTTATATGCCAGTGGCCTTGAGTGGTTAGCTCGCGTGTTCTGTGCTGAGCTCACGCAACGCGTCGTACGTCCAGCCAGCAATAGGATTCGACCATCAAGGAGCGCTGTCCCAAATTAGACGTATTATTAATTTATTATACATAAATCACTTTCAAGCATAAAATTCACCACTACTACACTAGGAATAGGGATAGTATAGAACTGCCCTCAGTAAGGACTTTGTACGGAAGACGAACTATCCAGTTTGAGGGAGCACGGCTTTATAATAAGTTACCAAAAGAAATAAGAGATTCTTCATCATTAAGCATTTTTAAAAATAGGGTAAAGTTGTATTTGGCTAACCAACAATAAATTAATTACTTACTGTATGTACTCGATAGATCGAACGACTGTGTATATATACTTAAGATATTTTTTTTTTTAAGTTTCTCATATTTAAGTGAACTATGTGTGTTCTTTTGAGAAATAAATTTCTTTAAACCGAAATCAAAATATATTTGAATAAGTGAAGGTTTCAGAAAAATACGCTTGGTGGTTTTTGCGCGATTCTCAGTTTTTTATCCGCGTTAGACTTAACTTTACAAATTAATTACACTATATAAAATAAACATAATTTAAAATATTCACAGCTTGAGAATTGGCATCATTTATTAAGAAAATAAATGATGCCAAATCATTAAAACTACTCTATTAGTACTTACTACTCTTTAGTATAAAATCATTAAAAGTCGGTTAATGTCTCTTAAATAACGAAACGAAACATCCGCTCTGAATGCGTCCAAAATCACCTAAAGACGCCGCTCCACAGCAGCCCATGGCTTTTTAGTACACGTGCGCGTAGCTACGCGCACGTGTACTTAACTTCGTTTTGTATGAAAATCTTCCACGACACACGGCCACGCTACGCACGAATGCGTGCGGCAAACGAATGAACCGCGCAGCTAATGTGGGAGAACCCACTTCCTGCGTAGAAGTGGACGATCGACTTAACCATTTGTGCACACATATTATTATATAAACAGGCAAGAAGAAAGAAAGAGAAAAATACGTACAAAGGCAATGGTTATGAGGCGCCAAGCTTTGCTTTTACGCTGCTTTCGTGTAAAAAGCCAAGAAAACTATATTAATTTGTCCGAAAATGAATATATTATGTACAGTTCGACAGTAGTGAGTGAGGATTTGATCAAATCATTAATGACAAAGGCATTATTCAACGATCAGAGATAGATCTTACCGCTCGTATAAATCCTTCACCTCATTTGCTTCAAATCACTCTCTATAACTAGGAAATGTATCAAAATCATAAATCTTTTTTCAGCATATAACAACAAATCATTGCTGATCAACCAGGGCGAGAACCAGCGTGACTGTGGCGATGTGAAGCCTCCTCGGGCCGAAGTCTGTGCCTTCAACACCAGCAGCTTCGGGCCTTGCTCCATTGAGAACGACTTCGGATACGCCAACAAGACTCCTTGCCTTATCATCAAGTTGAATAGGGTAAGTGTTAGGATTTTAGAAGTTTCAATGATTACTTAAGGTCTTTGCTTTGTCTCTGACACTAAAGCCCATAATACACATACCTGTAACATGCAAAGAAGTATGCGAGTAGCTCACATGCCATTGAGCCATAACAACTTCTGATTGGTGAATGTCACGATGGCGTGCAAGCTACTTGATTATTTTTGTCAGTTACAGGCATGTGTATTACGGTTTTAAAGTAGGACCGAATAAATTAATAAATGGAACAGAGTTTGTGTGAAATTATGTGCCAAGTCTGTAAGCTTATCGTAGGTGGTGAAAAGGATCCGAAGTCGTATTGTCGAACATTATATAACAAGATGCCTGTAATCTTCGAAAAATTGTTTCTGCCTACCGTAGGGCATTATGTGATTTATGATAAACATTGTGAGGCCTCTGCCTCAGGTTATGAACCTCTGTTCATCACCCTCTTTTTGTTTACTGCAGCATTGATTGAAGACGGTGTATTTCGTTACAGTTATACGACTTTAACCCGGACTTCTACGACGATCCCGGCGACTTGCCACCTGAGATGCCGCCTGACATCAAGGACTATATCATCAACGCCACTGCTCAGGAAGTAAGTATCAGTAGGATAAAGAAGAATTGCAAAATGAGTTGCATTATTCCTTATATCATTCAAATCCTCTTCAAATTCAGGGTCAGACATCATTGCCCTTATTAATCTATTGGAAGGGAAGTGGTTACTACTGTTTGATCCCTAAAAAGACCACCCCTTTACATTGCACATTGAGAGCAGTGGTGGCCCGGTGGTAACGGCTGCGACTTACGAGTTGTAGGTTCGAACCTTTGCTTCACTTTTTGTAAATTATTTCATCACCACTGCTCTCAAACCGGTGAAGGAAAACTTCATGAGGAAACCGGCATGTCCTAAAATCTTACTAGATATTACGTTTAACGTATGGCCAGCGTTCTCCTGTCTGTTTATAGCAACATTTCTATTTACTGACATATAAGTAACATCACTTTTTTAGAAAAACGCAGTGGATACCAACTTAGATTTTGTATATTTTGTATCAATCTTCGGTATATTTAATAAAAATCTTTCTGTACATTCTTCCAGCGTCGCAAAGTGTGGGTGTCGTGTATGGGCGAGCGACCAGCTGACGTGGAGGCCCTGGGCCCCCTCAAGTACTGGCCATACCCTGGCCTGCACGAGATCTACTTTCCCTATGATAACACCGCTGGATACCTGAGCCCGCTCGTCGCTGTGCAACTTTTGAACCCGACGTGTAAGTCAAATAAACTATCCCCATCGGTCATAGATTCCCCATTGTGTGGAGAATCTGAGATTAGTTTCAAGCCAAATCCAATGGAGATAGAACTTTAAAGTATACATGAACTGTCTTCTACAATCCAGTAGCTGTACAGACACCTTACGTAGGTTTACTAATTGTCAAATGTTCGTCGATGATTTTTAGAATCCTGTACGTCCGAATGAAAAATGGAAATCTTATAGGATCACTAGAGTGTCTGTCTGCCTCTCTGTCTGTCCATCTGTCACAGCCAATTCGCTCGGAATCTGATGGACCGATCCAGTTCAAAATTCGTTCAGCCGTTTTTGCGCGATTGGGAAGCAAACATTCAAACATCCAATAAAATAGGATGTATAGGATTAGTAGGATAAGTTAAAAATAAATAGTTTTAAAGTTATTTATGAAAATCAATTAGTATTTGTTTCCACTTTCACAAGATAATTTTGAGACAGACCAGCGCCCTCATTGCGTAACACAGGATCAATCACTATTTGAATCATTTTGAAGGATATTGCTAATCCATTGTTGCTACTTATGCTCGAAAAATCAGCTCAACAACGTAAATAACGCAATTAATGTTGTTAAACCGTCAGCTACGCATTTAGGATGCAGAAGTATATCTAAGCTAATAATGTACGCACAAGCCATTCTAAATTGAACCAAACATTTTCTTTTCCAGTGCACCAAATAATAAACATCCGTTGTCGTGCGTGGGCGCACAACATCATTTACACAGACAGCCTCAAGGACAGGTTCGGCTCCACTCACCTGGAGATCATGATCGACTGAATGGGACCACAGCTGCGCCGGCGCATTGAGTGCTGGAGGCGGTGTTGAAGAGGGGAACGCATTGGGGAATTCATAGATTTGAGCACAAGTTAAGAACAAATAATAGGGAAATTATGAGGCTTTAGAAAAAAGGGGTATTGTATTCAATCAAGTAGATTTATTAAAAACATAACTTCTTATCAGTCCGGTAAAAGAGGCATCATTTTGTGCATTCGAGTTCCTGCATTTCGAAATAAAATGATGATGTTACTGATTTCAGTAACTCCTAAATATAAAGATAAATTCCTGGGGTGGTCTCGTGAGTCATTATACACTTAGGTTCAGTTGCACCACAAATCACTAAAAACGCTATATACAGGTTAAATGCTAAAAACATTTAAAACTTTGTCTTGTTTCTCGTCTTTGCCCAGCAGTGGGACACAAAATGAGCTAAATAAACCTGTCTCTGTGATCGTCAAATGATTGACAGAAAGAGAACGATGTTTTATTTAGCGCTAAACGTTTTTAGTCATTTGTGGGGTAAATCTGCTTAAAGGGTCCCCGAAACGATCAATTGCAATTGTCAATTTACAATTGCAATTGATCGTTTCGGGGACCCTTTATTAAAAATGGTCTTCTTCGTGTGGCGCGTGAAATAATTGGTTATACCCTCGAGGGCCAGGAGTGGGTACTCTTTAAATGCAAGTATTGTCGGTTAAACAAAAACATGTTTAGGTATTTTAACAATTGACTTACTTACCTTAATAGTGTTGTTCCTCCAGTCGACACCGGCTGCAACTTCCTCATTAGCACTAATAACTTAATGTGTCTTATTACGAAGTAGGAAATACTATTTACATGAAAGTCAGTAGAACAATTTTAGTAACAGTGTGCCCAGTATCCATAGGCGGTCTAATTAGTAAAAATGTATTTAATTATGACATTAATGCCCGTTTTACTAGCAATAGGCGACAGCTAAATATAATGCCTAAGTAATACGTTCGTTGTCGCGTTGATCGCCATATAGTGTCCACAATTTACCGGTGAATGACGTCACTAAAACGTTATTTATGAAAGTAAGGCCGAACTTTACCAATTAAACTGAGGCCCTAGTGTGAGTTTCTTTTAACCATCTCGACTTTACGCATCGACCGTGTTTGGTGCTCCGATTGGCTGTTCACTGGTGAAGGCCGGCCGGCTGCCAATAGGAGCGCCGAACGCGCTCTATGCGTAAAGTCGAGAGTAAAGTAAGTAAAGTTAAAATAAACTCACACTAGGGCCTCTGAACGCGATCAACACATCTAAACTGCGTTCAAGAGCTGTCAGTGTCATTATTCCAGCTCAATGATGACAATGACAACTGTTGTTCGCGGCTTAGAAGTGTTGATCGCGTTCAGTTTCAATGGTGAAATTAGTCATAAGTTGGTTTGATTCCCTAGAGAGCGTTAAGCATTGTGCAGACCAGCGCGACGCGACTCTAACAAAAAAAAATTAAGAAAACGTAGAACAATTACCGGTGTCGCGCCGCGCCAGTCTGCACGCGGCTTCATTAGACTCCGTAAAGTCAAACCCCGCTGCCATCATTTTCATGATGGCCGTCACTGAAACCGTAGCTTTAGAAGTTGCCTTATAACCTGCCTATTGGTATACTGGGGGCTCAGTATTTTGTTATTTTATGTAAATGTGACCAATAACATAACAAAGTTGAATAGTTGCAGTAGATTCGTTGAGGTATCTGCACATTACAGCGGTATTTACATTATAGAAAATTATTATCTTTACATAAAGTTGCTTTTCGTGTCTATCTGTGTGACCGCGTTGTTCTTCCAAACTACGCAACGGATTTTGATGTGGTTTTCACCTTCATTTAAAGAATTGATTCCGGCAGGTGTATGTAATGTTAATACATTATTATTGAACGTACTTTTAATTTAAGAAATCTTGATATTTTCTCAAGTCATAAAAATCATGCAAAGCAGGCGGGTGATAAATTAAAAACTTTGATTCCTTCTACATATTTTTTTTGCTAGCTCTTTTCTATCAAGATTTAGTATGGGCCTACGTTTGTACAAAGAACAGAAGATAAATATTTTCTACCAACTAGAATTTGGTAATGCATGGTTAGCGATCTCTCAGGTTCCATATTCTGTCTTCCACATAATTTAGGAACAAAGGAAAATATTTAACTGATCTTCCAATGATGTACACTTTTTTAAATTAATGAATCTCTAATGTGTTAGGTTAGTACTGTGACCAACCACGCGCGAGCCGAGCGAGTGAAGCGAGCGCTACGTCCAAGTTAGTTGCAGTTATTTGTGTATTTACTATTTTTAGGACATCAAAATAGGAATTATTTGAGGTTCACAAAAATAGGCGCAATCATTATAAATTAGAGCGTTCAATGATATTTTTTGGAGGCAAATGGGAATTATTTGAGGTTCGATTAAACACATGCCATTTTCAAATCCCTTGATTATTTTGTTACGTTGTAATGTGCAGCGACCTTATTATTGCGATACAATGTATTTACCTCTTAAAATTAAACAAAGTGTGTTGTTATTTTTGTAAATGGGTACTTAAATAGATTGTGATGCATGTCCATTACTCTTTTATTTACTTCGCAAAAATATTAAGCTATCTACTATGTGTTTTAAATATTAGATAAAGGTCAAAAAAATAGGTTAAAAAAATAAGTCACCTGAGCGTCCTTCTGATGGATCAGTAGTTACAGTATCGTGGTACCAAATATCAAAGCAGGAATGGTCCCTATTAGGGACGGCAAGCAACAAAAGGCAACTAAAGCGGGCTACACACGTGCAGTTATAACTGACAGTTATAACTGACAGTTATAACTGACGCCACCACGCTTTTGTCTACACACAGTTTTATCTTTTGTTGCTTCAGTTATAATCCGTTGACGCTCGTAGCTACATGTCTGTGGAATCATGGTATCGATGGATGATGCCTTGGCAACTATCGGTTGTAGTTTATACTACAAGTGAGAGAAATTAATATTTCTCGAAGCTTCGACAATAGTTTTATTTATGCTGATTCGCGTTTGCCGCGGACGTGGTACTCTTTCGATTTGACTTTCCATAAGCAAAGTTCGGAATGATACATTTCTATAAATTCTTCTAACTATTCTCGTTGATTCGGCATTGTCACGTAGAAATTGCGCTAGATGCAAAAACGTGGAACGGTGAGGAAGAAAAATACGCGTGTACTCCCTACGGTTGCTATGATAAAACTGAGAACTGCACAGTTGTCTGTAGTCAGACATTCAGTTTTATCTAATGATAATTTGATTAGTAATCAGTTCAACTGTACAGTTCTCAGTTTTTCCTACGCACGTTACGATTTAACTGAATAGTCCAACTGAACAGTTAAAACTGTCAGTTATAACTGCACGTGTGTAGCCCGCTTAATTGCCTGTCAGTACCTAAGCGACGCTATAGACACTGCTGCAAGTATCTTGTGGCGCCCGGAATGACTTTGACAGAGGGGACGTTGTTGTTTGTCATTTATTTTGTCAAATTGTTTTATGAAATTGTTTTGAAGAATTTAGAAGGCGGCGTTAGTCTTAGTTTCACCTTAGAATTCTCGTTTGACGGTAAAGTTATTCGCATTTAAATTCGGTATCGGTATCTACATTTATTTAAATAAATTACAAATAGTCTCACTCATCGTATCGACAACCACGCACAATATAAATAAATATTACAATATTATCCAATCAAGTATTTGGTATTCTAGCTTCGTTTCGTTTCACATAAAAGTAATTAATTTACATAAAATATTTCTCTTTTTTAAATGATCGCTTACTTTGGAGAATGAAATATAAGTAACAGATTTTTTAAATATTCGGCAAAGAAATTAGAAACCACAGAAACCAAATATAATCCCCTTTTAAAATCTTGCTGTCTCTGTCGCTTCCTATTAGCGTGTCGATGGCAATTTAATATATAAGTATTGCAGAGTCGGCCCAGAACTTAGCTAAGAGTTTGGCGCCATCACTAGCGTCCATCAACTCCTGCACGCGAAGCATGACAACCATAGAAACGGGTTTTCTACGGGTTTTTTCGACGGAAGAATAGACAACATGACAGATTGTGATTGTTTATCAGTCATTTTGTCTATTCTTCCGTTAAGAAAACCCGTTTCTATTGTTGTCATGCTAAGCATGCAGAGCTTGCAAGTAGACAAAACTTACTACTTATGCAGTAACAAATTAATTCTGCCTAAGAGCGAAGTTAATTTCTTGGCTGGTAGACGTCACCAGCCAAGAAATTAACATCGCTCTTAGTTTCGTTAGTTAATTTCTTGGCTGGTGACGTCTGTCTGTTTTGTTGAGTATACCTACTTAAAGTCTATCCCGAAAAATGTTAATGTTCTATGCCAAATATTCATCTTTTTTCAAAACACTCATTGCTTCCTCTTCATCTACTCCTGTCTTCCTGAGTCCCTGGATCCCCCGGTCTATTCAATCATGATCTCGATGTGCACTGCGCCCATGGCCTCGTGTCTGTCATACATGATGTTCCTAGCCCATGCGCGGCACTCAATGTTGATGAGCACGCCCGCTGCAGACAGAAAGATAAGCTTTAGTTTATATCGTTTAAACCGAAACAAAAGTGCTTGGGGAAGGCCTATGTGCAGCAGTGGATGTCTTTCGGCTGAAATAGTGATGACGATGAAACAGCAACGACTATCCTTTTTAAAACTAGTAATTTTTAAACATTAACTTAGGTTGGTTGGTTGAACTGATCCTAGACCTTACATAATCAGCCAATAATGTTCCCACTCACACACAGGCACCTCTCGGTGAGAGGGAGAGGACCGTAATCCGCCACGCGGGCGCAGTGCGGGTTGGTGGATGTCACATGTCTTCGAATTTTTGGTTCCAGGACATGCCGGTTTCCTCACGATGTTTTCCTTCACCGTTTTGAGAGCAGGTGGTGATGAAATAATTTAGACAAAGTAAAACGCCTGTCTGGATTCGAACCTACGACCAGACAGCTCGTAAGTCGCGGCCGTTACCACTGAGCCACCACTGCTCCAGAACTGTCCTTAGCAGCTATAAATAGAGACAAGTGGAACGAGAGTAGGGAGACCTTTGTCCTGCTGTGGGTCAACACAGACTTTTAATAATAATAATAACCCCACCACCGTATCTCTACGTTGACGTCGAACGTCGTCGTGTGTATCTTGACCATCCTCCGGGCTCTGGGATTGTTCTGATAGTCGTGGAATACCTCTCCACTCCTCAAGCACCTCAGGAAGTGTTGCCCCCTTGTCGCTACGTCACTATGTGCTAGCGACCGTCTTCGGGGGCCCATTATTGAGTGTGCAAGTCAACCCCTGCCATTTTATCCGTGTATACCATAACATTGTTCAGGCAGGGGACATAGGCCTTCCATTGTTCTAGGTAACCAATCCACTATAGCCACCCAAACCCATAGCCCAATATGTTTTATTCCATGTTCTGCAATAGTCCTGCACCAACCGGGGCGGGGCTTGTCCTTGGGTGCACTTGCATAGTGCATACAGGGATAATCATCGGTTGGTGCCTCATTCCATTAAAAATTGTGTACGAGTTGGCTTCGGTCCCTAGTACGCCTTCCAAAGGACCGGGACCCCATGGTCCCAAGCTATATAAACACATAAATATATTGATAATAATAATATAACGTAGGTTGGGACGATTGCAGTCATTTCTGGTAAACTCAAAATGCTGCTTCTTTTGCTACCTCTTTGTTATAATAAGTGGAAGTGGAATACCTTGCGTTGTCTTTGTCTCCAGTAGCTGTTTAATACTTGGGAAGGAGACTACAAACCAGTGAGTTATAAGTAAATATTTATATACCCATTTAGACTACATCATCAGTACGGTATACGAAAAAAACAACTTACTCTTAGGCCTCTGCAGATGCACAGCCACGAGTGGACTGAGGTAGCCCTCCTGGTTGGTATACGGGAAGTAATAGCCAGGGAAGCCGCGGAACGGCATGTACTGGACGGGGCCGATGTTCTCCCGGTCAGCCGGATTCTCGCCCTGGCACGAGACCCACACCATGTTGAGCTGTGAAATGAAGTTTGTAAGATATTGAGCTGAGACTAATGGACTTGACTTGGCGAATGTCACATTGAATTAAAATGACCCTGGAGAACCATAGCGTTTTATGGTCTACATACTGACCTACACAACAACCGATATCATTTGTCGCAACGTAACTCATTTTCATACAAAAAACCCGCCTGAAATGTGCGGTGGATCATAGAAAATTAACGAAAGTGATGAAGACGGATTTTTGCAATGTGTTGCGTTGCGGTGCGGCCCGTCCCAATCTGATTTAGCCTTAAGAATCAATATGAGCTGGATATATTTGTACAACGTTGTCATACACTTCCAGCTGACCTAAAAATTTAAATACTCAAGGTAAACTCACATAATTCTTATCAAATGCTGTCATGTTCCGAATATGGTCCTTCAGATCATCAGGCATCTCTGACGGCAGATGATCAGAGCTGTTGTAAAAGGCGGGCGTCCACCCGAAGATCTTGTTCAGCTTTAGAAAGACGCAGGGGGTCGACTTCTGGTACGCGAAGTGGTTGTCTTCAAGGCAGGGGCCCCAGGCGCTGATGTCGACGTCGCAGACCTTGCCAGCTGGGGCGGAATGCCTGAAGTCGCAGCTGTGAATGTTCTGGCTTGCTCCAGACTTCTTACCGTCCCGTTTGTAAACTGTAATTTTGGAAGTCGTATAGGGACTTAGTATTTCGGAGACAATTCGGTGAATTTTAGAAAAGAAGATTGATGAATAAAAGAAACATGATACCAAGGCCTTTCAATTAGTAGGATAGGTTATTCATCCTGTGGTCGTGGTGTGTTCTTAAAACCTTATGAATTTATCATGAATTGCTTTTGTTTTCTTCGTTTTCAAAGCACCGCTGGGAGATTTGCATAATCTGACATTAATGCCAGAGAACAGACACAATTCTCTCAAGAGAATTCTTTCAAGAGAACTGATGCAGTTGGTAACCCATTAAGAACACCTAAAGAGCTATTGCTTTAAAAAAAAGACCATAGAGAATCCAGGACCACTCACCTGCCAAAAACTTAGACAATTCCTTAACCCAGAAGTTATAGCTTCCATGATCATTGCCTTTGTACCAGATGACGCTGCTGGCGACCTCTGGGGGCATGGGCCGGAAGCCTAGCCCTGGGTTAGTGCCGATGATGCTCTTCTCCAGCTGCCACATGGGCTGCCGGGTATCCAGGAGTTGGAGGAAGGTCCACATGCAGATCGCGACCAGGATCGCCAGCGCGGAGTAGAAGATGAAGTAGAATAGCGCTATTTTGGCTGAAATAACAATTATTGTAATTATTTATATATATTCATATTAATTTATTTACGATCCACAATAATAATTGGAATGGTAAATGTGTTAAAATGAGAAAAAAATGCCAGCGGTCTATAAACAATCTAAACATATGACATCACGCCTGTATTTCCAGAAGGGTTGGGCAGAGGCATAACGTATATTTCGGCACTAGTGTAGTAGACCGTGCGATCCTATGGGTATTAACCGCGCACAAATCCCACATAAGGGCTCCTACTGAAAAACCTCGAAATATAATATATGTATTAGGTACGATTTTATTTTATTATCTAATCTACATATTATGTATTTCTTAAACTTAAACTAATATTATAAAGAGAAAATATTAGTTTTTTTTGTATGTTTGTATGTTACGCCTTCACACTAAAACGGCTGAACGGATTTAAATTGCACTTGGGTAGACCATGACCTGGGAAGATTCATGATACTTTTTTTCCCGATATTCCCACGGGATTGAGACTTTTGCGGGTGAAACCGCGGGGCGCAGCTAGTTTACAATAATTTGACAAATAGAGAATGTAATCATGAGTAAAATAACTTTTTGAGTCTGCATTAACTAAGCCTTTCCTGTCAGTAACTCCAATTTAATTTGTCACTCCAAGAAATGTACAAGATTGCCGCCACTCGCGCACACAGTTGCGCTCAAACGGGCAATTTTTTTACTACCAGTAATATTATTAGCAATATTATGACATCGCCGTCGAAGTACACACGGCTTCACATCAAGCTATACATTTCCAGTATAAGCTGACCTCGCATTGTACAGAAATCTTATGCAACGCGAGATCGCGGCGAAGGTGGTGTGACGGTCTAATCACGTTTGCGGGGCCAACAAGGCCAGAAATCGCACAAAGCAGAGATCTGGAAGGAAAAAGGAGAGGCTTTTGCCCAGCAGTGGGACACAATATAGACTAGTGAAAATATATATAAATATATATATTGCAGGCAATAGCTGGTAATGGAGCAATCTGCAATCTAGTAGTACTTAGAGGTATCTGTAGTAACAATTGCTATTATGATGTTGTGGTTTTACCAATATTAGCGGGGTAATGGCGTCACATACTTACGCCTTATCACAATACCTTTCATTTTGACAATTGAACACCATTCATAGTGTTATTTACGATTTCTAGCAGACGAATTTTTCAAACGCATGAAGGAGTATTAGGGATTTCCTTAAAAAGCTTCGGATTCTAATTAACAGTGTGTTTCACAATTGGGGTGCAGAATTAAGCAATTTTAAATTGCCCGTGTAATCGCACCTTAACAGAGAAAGGCCACGGATCCACGATGTATCTGCATGCTGTCCGGTTAGATCCCGCGCCAAGCGGCGCGCGCGCAGGATGCTCCAATGATCTCATTGAACCAATGAACGGCCGTCGCAGCTTCCGGTAGGCACGTCTTTATGCTCCGGACCATTTAGGCAAAGTCTCCGGTATTCATAATAATAGTGGTTTGGGAGTTTGAGTCATGATGTGGTGAGTTGATGTTACGAAGGTAATACAACTTTAACCTCACTTGGTTTTTAAGCTTTTAAAATTATTGAATGACAAGGCGTATTATTCTCTTAATGAATATCATAATGACAAATTAAAATAATAATTTTATAATTTTATAACAATATGAATAGTTAAAATATTACATCCCTAAGATAAAGATATTCTATATTGACATTTTTTATTTCATTTAAAAATACGAAATACGAAATTAAAATACGAAATTAATTACACGAAATTATGGCTAAATACTACCATTTGTTTATGTGCCGTCTTAATTTATTGAAATATTATTAAATTTTTAATTATTAGTGTATGGCATGAAATTGTGACATCAGACATCTACTGACCTTTTGACTTTATTTTATATTTTTTATTTTTATTTTGTTAATATGACTCGATTACCTAAGTTATTTTGTATGCCTTCTGATGGGACATAGTATGGCCCACCATTTTTAATATAACATCTGTATAAATTAATAAATTAATTTGGTTATTGTTGTCGAACATAAAAAGCCAAGTCAAAGTCAAGACAAGACATCTTATGTAATACTAGCAGCTGTCCGCGGCTTTGCCAGCGTCGACCCTAATTATTTTTTTCTAAAATAAAAATAAGACTAACTAAGTTACTCTTTATAACATCAGCTGTGTGCCAGTCTAAGTCCCGTCAAAATCGGTCCAGCCATTTCGTAGATTAGCCGGAACAAACAGACAGACAAAAAATTTAAAATTGTTTTTTGTTGTAAACCTACTCAAACAGACACTTTAATTTTATTTATTTATAAGATCTTTGAAAGTCACCACAAACTCCAGTCTTACCAAGGGGTATCGTGTTACCCAGTAACTGGGTTATGGTCAGACAGGCAATCGTTTCATGTAAAATACTGGTATTCAGCTGCATCTGAAGAAAACTGCTGACCTTTGGGGATTATCAGTACATACCTTGTCTTCAATAATTGATGTTATTTCACCCTTTTTAGCAATCGTTTTTAACTCTTGTGTTGCATCTGGTGTTTTTCCTGATCTGATGAAACTTAGCAAAGTGATTCCACTGTTCAAATCTGGCAGCACAACTGATCCCACAAATTTTCGGCCTATTTCGATTTTACCATCATTGAGCAAAATTTTTGAAAAAATAATTTTAAAACAAATGTTAGGACATTTCAATGCACATAATTTACTTCATCTGAAACAGTTTGGTTTCACAAAGGGTCGTTCAACTACAGACGCGGGCGTGGAATTACTGAAGAGCATATTCGAGGCCTGGGAGGAGTCGCAAGATGCTCTTGGCATTTTCTGCGACTTGTCCAAGGCCTTCGATTGCGTACATCATGACACACTCATCAGGAAACTGTACCACTATGGTATGAGGGACAAGGCTCTTGACCTTCTGACTTCTTATCTGAACAACAGAATTCAGAGGGTCGATATTAATGGCAAGAGATCTGCAGGATCTGCGGTCACTATGGGCGTTCCGCAGGGTTCAATTCTAGGTCCTTTCTTATTTCTAATTTATATAAATGACTTACCTTACCACATAAGGGATAATCACAAGATCGTCTTATTCGCAGATGACACTTCCCTCATTTTTAAAATCAAACGTCAGTTAGTCAACTATGAACAAGTTAACGATGCACTCTCTAAAGTTGTGCATTGGTTTAATGTAAATAATCTTCTCCTGAACGAAAAAAAAACTAAACTCCTTAGATTTTCAACGCCAAATGTCAGGCAGCTAACTACTAATGTTCAAGTTAATGGAATAGAGTTGGACCCTGTAGAGTCAACAGTTTTTCTTGGAATAACTATTGACGGTAAATTACAATGGGGCCCACACATAGAAAAATTGTCAGGAAGGCTTAGTTCGGCCGCTTATGCTGTTAAAAAAATTACACAGATAACTGACGTAGATACAGCCAGAATTGTTTATTTTAGTTATTTTCATAGTCTTATGTCTTATGGGATTCTTCTCTGGGGAACCTGTGCGGACATTCATACTATCTTTGTTCTACAGAAAAGGGCTGTTCGAGCCATTTACAACCTAGGTCCAAGGGATTCCCTTCGAGAAAAATTCAGAGAAATAAACATCCTGACTGTAGCCTCACAATATATTTTTGAAAACCTATTACATGTACACAAAAATATATCAAATTTTAAGAAAATGACCGATATTCATAGTTTAAATACCAGGAATAAACACAACCTTGCTGTACATCGCACACGTCTCCACAGAGTAGGCAACTCGTTCATGGGTCAATGTATACGCTTTTACAACAAACTTCCCATTGATATTCGAAACTTACCCATTAAACGATTTAAAAGCTGTATTAAAACCAAACTTTGTAAAAAAGGGTACTATAAAATTTCAGATTATTTAGAAGATAAAAAAGCGTGGGATTGAGCTGCTCGCTCTGCTAAGCTTTGTGATAAAACTATAAAATTTGTCATTTTAATTATTATGTAAATCATTAAAAATACCAGTTTTTTATATACATATTGACATTGTTGAAATTTATATACAAAATAACATGATTACTTTGTAAAGTATTATATTGTTTTAATTATTGTGAATGTGAGGACTATGTGGATATTTTATTTTTATTGTTTTTCCTTTCTTTAATTTTTTCTTTCTCAGTTAGTTTAAATGATGGTCTGGCAGTTTGAGTACTTTATGCGACCTACCCAAATGTCCTTTCTTTGGTATTGTTCGTCGAGTTGAGCTCCTTAAGTTCTGAGTTGAGCTCTACGATTACTGACAAATGCTTGCACTGACTGGACAGGTCCACTCAAATCTGTGTGGTTCTTTCCTCAAAAGACCATTTCAGACACTAATCTACATGGTCCTCATATGGCCTGACCAAGATTATGTCTGGACTTTAAAAGAGACTGTGACCTCTGAGTTTGTTTCGGTCTTTCTTCTCAGAGTAGTCAGATAGGAAACGCCGAACTCATCTAGCATTTTCTTCTTATTTTTTTTTAATATGACGTGTAAAAGTGATTGCAATATCCTATTTACAGAATAAACAATTTCATTTCATTTCATTTCATTTCATATCTGGTAACACTGGAAGCCGACCACAGTATAGTCGGGAAAAGGCTGAGTAGAAGAGATCTTTGGAAGTCATCTAGGTTTATATTCATCACTAAGGGCTGATTTCACCAATGAAACTGAACGCGATTAGCATTTCTAAAACACGTTCAAGAACTATCAGTGTCGAAAATGGAATATTGTACACTGACAGCTCTTGAACGCGTTTAGATATGCTGAACGCGTTCAATTTCAATGTGGATTTTTTCAGGAAAAGAAAAAAGTAAATTCGCCACATTTTTTTTTCAATGGGGAAGAACCGGGTTATTACATGGGGCGCGGGCGGCCGAAGTTTCGCGGGTGTCTACAAGTCATAACTTATGACCCCTGTTGAAAATTTTAAATGGATTTGGGGTAATTTTGGTGCAAAAAATGTGGATTTGAAATAGTAAATAATTTTATTGATTACTTTTTGGTAATGTTATTGCAGTACCTATATGCCCCTTTCACATCAGACAGGTTTTTTTAAAACTAATTGTGTATCATATTAATCCTAACTAAGTAATATTATAAATGCGAAAGTGAGTTTGTTTGTTTGTTACGCTTTCGGGCTAAAACGGCTGAACGGATTTTAATGAAATAAGGCACACGGATAGACATTAATCCGGGTAAGGACATAGTTTACGAGTATTTTTCATCCTGGATTGCAGACGAAGTCGCGGGCAACAGTTAGTTATGAATATACGCGGAATAAAGTGATAACCAGTATGAACTTAACACATGAGAAAATAAAAGAAAAATGCGATTTAACATACACTTTACGAGGTTCAAGTTTGGCAAAAATTTACTCCGTGCTTAGTTATAATGGGGTAGCGACAAATAGTGGTGCCGATTCTATTGTCACAAATGTAGAGGCATTTTTATTAACTAGACTAAAATTCACCAAAATTTCGCTTATTCCTGTCAAACGACGATTTAATATTCTGAAATAGACTAAAGTGACACATCTTAACTATATTTTAGTTTGACAGCACTAAGATGGCACTGAGTTATTAATTTAGTGAAAATGTCAATTTTGCTATTCTAAATATGACGTTTTTCACCTAAATATTGTGATCTTCTAACTAAATCTGACTATTTTGAAATCCCGATTAAAAAGGTGTGGGATAAAATTGACAAAATTGAATGAACTAAAATTCACACCAACACCTCGACTTCAGGTGTAAAAACAGTACTGTAATCTTTTTTTCTTTTCTCTTGCTTACCTATATCTCGAAAATGGTGTGTCCTATCGTCGAGGCTGCCGACTCTAAAAAAAATTCACGGGGTGGGGCAGTACCACGTGGGTTCGCGATTGTCGAATTCGATTTCAGTTGTCCCAAAATTATTTTTAAATTTAGAGTTTTTTTTTGTAGATTGCTTTAAGATACTCTTAGCCAAAAGTAAGGAATTTTTGTGATAGTTTAGTTCGGTGTACAAGAGAATCGGCACCAGTGACAAGCTACAAATGACGAAGTTAAAATAATTAACTGCTTATAAATAGGTAGGTATAACAGTAAAAAACGTTGAACGGTTAAATTTAGGAAAAGGTGACAAAAACGTTGGAAAAGCCCAAAACGGTATGCAAAAGTATACTAAAATATGAATAAATAAATTAAGTTTAAAATGGTGAAGGTTTCAGAAAACAACGCTTGATAGTTTTTGCGTGATTCTCAGTTTTTTATCCGCGTTAGACATAACTTTACAAATTAATTACACTATGTAATATAAACATAATCTGAAATATTCACAGATTAAGTTATTATTTTTTTTTTCTTATTTAACATATATTTTTTCCATATCATTAACACAACTCAATTAGACGTGATCTTCAGTATAAATTCGTTAAAAGTCGGTTAGTGTCGCCTTAAGTTCCTATATCCATTTCACCAGTTCGCCTTTGGCCAACCGGGCACAAATCCAAACTCCAGTCTCCAGTCAAGATCACTAGACCAACAAGGAAAGTGGGAATCGCTTTCAAAGCATTTGCTATTTAGTCTATAACGACTTAATATAGGAATGACATAAACTTTTCGGTAGCTGATGTCAATCAATTATATATTATTAATTATTGTATCCTACAACGCACTTTACATTTTATTTTTGTATTCTTTCTTTTTATTTTATTTATATTTTCCTTGTGTGTCTTTGCTGTATGTATTTTCTTTCTTTCTTTCGTTATATTTGAATTTTCCATCATTGTTATTGCTGACTAACTGTGCCTCGTGGTTTCACCCTCCGTTAAATTTAAAATCGCCCTCAACCCACCGCGTCGCATAGCATCGCCGGCCCGCGCTATTACTTAGTTTTCGCTTATGGTTTTTTTTTACTTTGCTTTATTTTGCTCAGCTCCTAAGGGTCATAGCGTAGCCTATAACCTACTTCAAGAAATGGGCTATCAAATGCAATCAGAATTTTTCAAATCCGACTGTTAATTCCAGAGATTAGCACGTTCACACAAACAAACAAACAAACTCTTTAGCTTTATTATTAGTAGGTAATTGATTTAAAAGAGCGTTCGTGGAGTTTCTTGCCCGTTCTTCTCCATAGGTACCTACTACGCTTTGGAATGGGCGACTAGCTTCACATGTCTGACTGACCGACCCCTTGACAATTCAAAAGTGACTGTAATTGGTTTATTTGAAATAAATGCTTTGAGTTTGAGAATATAGAATTATAGAGTATGTCAATTTATCTACTATAGGGCCTAAGGTTAATATTTCAAAACCTACTCACACCAGCTGGCCCCAGTCCTGCCACAGAACTGCCTGGTCTTGGGGTTCCAGATGAACCTCTTCGCCTTCTGGGCCCCTGTCAGAGGGACCTCCTTCTCGCGGTAGTACATGTTGAACCGCTCCAAGCTCGTCAGGTCCGACGTATTACGCTTCTTCGTCGCTGTCATCTTGGCTGGGTCGAGTTACTGCAAAGGAAGAAAATTTATTGGAATTTTAACTTAACATTGTAGAGAATGTTCATTATCTACGCATTCTGAACATCAAAAATTCTGAACACTGTGAATACCTTTGATATCCCATGGTCTGGTCTGGACACACAATACGTACCCACCTGTTCCTCTTTTACTTACCTTAAATTCTTTAGAATTAGAATCAAAATTTATTTATTTGTAAGAATGTAGTTTCACATTTATTTATTTATTAATTGTTAAGGCTTACAGACTAACAAACCAATGATATAAAGAAAATAATATTATTAAAAATGCTAATAATAAGCCTCCACATATAGTTAAAGAAAAAGTCGATAAAAAGAAAGTATATAAAGTTAGTATAATTAGTAAGAGAGTAGTAGTAGATAAGAGAGAATAGTATAATATTAATAATTTTAGAAGTTCTGTTAGATTGTGTTTCTTTATCATCGTATTCTGTGTTTGATAGCTAGCAACAGATTCTGGTTTTAGTTTATATTGGATTGAGAGCAGTCCATTAGGAGCAGCTCTATCTAGTGCTAGACTGGCATGCTTTGGTCGTGGATTCAAATCCCACCCGTTGCATTATTTACGTGAACTTCACCACAAAAGCAAGTTACAATACTGTAACACGCATTTTGATTGTCTATTATGTTTAAAATATAAAAATATTTGAATGCTGCTATATCTACTCAATTAATACTGAATGTAAAATCGCACAAGATGGACAATAAATTACGCATTTAAAGTTAACATTCCTCCAGCAGCCCGCATACTTTAAAAACTTAACAATACATATTTTCTTTTACCTTTTATCTCCTAATTCCGTTTAAAAGCAAAGATAAAAGATGACCTTACCTATCCTGTCACTGTCACCCGTCCCGTAGGATGTACCGGCGAGCGCGCGAGTATGCGCTCTGCGACTGCGCTCGCGCAAGGCAACCAACCGGGCAGGATAATGGATGGCGTTATGTGGGAGGTACACATTTAAAGCACGTTAAACCCAGTATTTACCAGGTGAAAGTAGTATGGTTTACTAAGTAATCGTACTTAGTACCTGGGCGACCGAGCTCTCCTCTAGTGAAAATAGAGAATGCTCGTTTAATAGTATAGGATAGTTTATAATAATTCTATGTATAGTACATACTAATTCCATGCTGCCATGTCATTATTCCAAGGTAGCCATCTTGTTCTAAACTTTGGGCGACCGAGTGAAAATTGTGTATATACAGGGTGTCCAAGAACCTGGCGTCCAACTGGATTCCCACGATGCCCCAAGTTCTAACAGTACTCAGAAAAATATTTTAAAAAATCCACCCCATGTACTTACAGAATTATACTGATTTCAAAAAAAAAGGGGAAATGAGCACCCTGTGACATACTTTTGAATGCTGTGACTGCTAATGCTGATAATTTCGATATTTCTTGGAGGTTTTGTAATCTAGGGTATTGCTGTGTCTAAATAGAATGTAAAAATAAAGTACTTATTGTACCATTTTAAAATAAAATATTATTTTAACTAAAGGTGATATGGAAAACTATTGAATTTCGCAACTTTGACCGACTGTAGTGTAAAAAAAATGTACCAAAATAGTATGGCAAGTGACGTCAAATTTTGACGCGTTTATTCCTCTTTTTAAAAAGGTATAATACTTACACATTAATTTGAAAAAAAAAATTTTGATAATATTTTTACTCAACAACCCAATTTTTACGAAGTGCCTACCTACTAACGGTAACTGTCGGACCCTTTCTTATCTTAGAAACTGTTATGTTACTACTATTATTTACTTCGGTTCCAAGAGTGAGCAAGAAGGAAATACACACAGGTAGATGGGTTCCCAGTAGAATAAAAGCAAAGAATGTTAGTTTAAAGATATTTTATTACAATAAATGTTCAAAATGTTGACCACCCGCGGCAATACAAGCTCTCACTCTCCTTAAAAAGGACCGCTTTATGTTTCGCGAGTAACTTTTTTGACGTATCACCTGCACTGCTTGTGTTATCTTCTCACGAAGGTCAGCGATGTCATTAATGGGCTTCGCATAAACGAGCTCCTTCATAGTTCCCCAGAAAAAAAAATCCAGCGGATTTAAGTCAGGTGAGCGGGCTGGCCACGGGATTGTTCCTGATCGCCCAATCCACCTGTTCGGGTATTGCTCGTCCAAAAACTCTCTAACGGATACGCGAAAATGTGCTGGACAGCCGTCGTGTTGGAACCACATATCTGGTGGGGTCTCTTCTAGTAAGTTTGGCAAATCATTTTGAAGAAAATTTAAATATGATTCGCCAGTCAAATTCTCGGGCATCTCAAATGGACCAATAATATTCCCACAGAGAATACCGGTCCACATGTTCACTTTGAACCGGTACTGGGATCTATCTTCTCGCATCAAGTGCGGATTTTCCACATGCCACTCGTGCAAGTTGTGTAGGTTCATGTAGCCATCCTTCTTAAATGTTGATTCATCTGACCACAAAATTTTGTCGATAAAGTTTTCGTCTTCTCGATGTTTTTGCAGGATTGTTTCACAAAACGCGACTCGGCTCGGATAGTCTCGAGGTAAAAGACTTTGCACTCGCTGTACGTGGTACGGATGATATTCTTCTTTTTGGAGAATACTGTGTGCTGTGCTCTTCGGTATCCCCGTATCAGCTTCTATTCCTCGCACAGAGATGCTTGGATTTGCCGACACCGCCTCTAAAACTTCATCGCGTATGAAGTCATTTACGGGTCGTCCTTCACCAGCTACTTGATTGGGGAACCGCCCGTCACATAGTGATCTGTGCACATTAATGAAAACTCGATGGTCGGGATATCGCGTAGCCCTCGGATACCTTTCTCTGTAAAGTCTCGCTGCAGCTCGTCCATTACCTCTACATTCTCCATAAATGTAGTGCATATTTGCGTATTCTTGCGGAGTGTAGGTCGCCATGGTAGCACACACAAAACACAAACTGTCCAAACACAGGCAAAGGTCGTCGTAAAGAGTTCGTTTCAAAGTCCAGAGCACAAAGAGTAATCGAGTCCAATAAACAAAGCTTTAAATCGTAGTACGTGATCAATGGTAACAATAAGAGAGAGGTGCGTAGTAACGGCAGGAGGCAGTGACGCGTACTGACCGTACTGTTATCCTAAATAGCACGATCCCAGATAGCGTCACTATCTATCTCACTCGCACCTCTAACCTTTTTCTCCCTCACTCTTACCTGAATAATGGGGTACCATAAAGAAGAACCAGCAAATCGCAAAGATAGTTTCTGTCTTGCTCCCTCCTGTTGTAATAACGAATCACTATGGTGAGATGCATGCACATACCGTCCCTTACGGTCTAACCTGTTTTTTGAGAGGCCTGTTGTTATTTTTATGAGCATACAATAGTAATTCTTTAGAGGTTAGATTCAATTCGTCGTAAATTTTTCTTTCTAAGAATTCTGTAAGACATCGTAAAAATTGGGTTGTTGAGTAAAAATATTATCAAAAATTTTTTTTTTCAAATGAATGTGTAAGTATTATACCTTTTTAAAAAGAGGAATAAACGCGTCAAAATTTGACGTCACTTGCCATACTATTTTGGTACATTTTTTTTACACTACAGTCGGTCAAAGTTGCGAAATTCAATAGTTTTCCATATCACCTTTAGTTAAAATAATATTTTATTTTAAAATGGTACAATAAGTACATTATTTTTACATTCTATTTAGACACAGCAATACCCTAGATTACAAAACCTCCAAGAAATATCGAAATTATCAGCATTAGCAGTCACAGCATTCAAAAGTATGTCACAGGGTGCTCATTTCCCCTTTTTTTTTGAAATCAGTATAATTCTGTAAGTACATGGGGTGGATTTTTTAAAATATTTTTCTGAGTACTGTTAGAACTTGGGGCATCGTGGGAATCCAGTTGGACGCCAGGTTCTTGGACACCCTGTATATATACATCTATACAAATATTGCTCATTTAATAGTATAGGATAAGTAATTAACTTGAACGGTGTAGTAGTAACATATTTGGGAATGGTCCTAGATTAATGGCGCTACCTACTTATAGCCCGATTTCTGAACCGATGACTTCTATTGATATACAGACATACTCAAATGAAAGAAAGAAAAAGAAAAAATCGTTAATTTGCATACATCTAGATGATCCTGATGATCCTGATGACACAGCCTATAGGTCTTTCAATAAGTTAAAGGATATGTAGAATCTCGTGGTGATCAATGCTCGTGTCTTTTCCGTATAAGGAGAAGCTTTTGCCCGAGAGTAGAACAGTAATAAGCCGGCTTTTTTTGTTGAATGCTACACTTCAACATGACTACGACCACTGCTCGCCCCCTCACTCGTAATAATAATCGTGCCAGTTGTGATTAAATTCACTTTATGTAACACTTGACATGATTTGCGATAACCTTTACCTTTCAAAGGATGCTGGAACTCGCATATTTTTTTGATCATCATATCACTGATGAAAAAACAATATACATTTTGTCAGTCACTTTTAGTCTATTTACTAAAAGTGACTGACAAAATGTATATTGTTATGTTGTGCATGCATTTGGAAGACAGCCTTTCCTCCTATATATAGACCTTACGGCTGGCGATACTTAAACACCCTGATCGTCCTGGACAAACTCCCTAAAATCTTGCTTCTTCTTCTCATAACCAGCGCAAACCTAATAAGGATAGCTATTGCCGTTGTGCTACCACCAGGCAGTGTTGGCAGCTGCGCTTACTGATCAGGGTGTCTGGCGAACATAGCCAATTATAGTGGAGTCTAATGGAGTCTGGAGTGCTATCAACCATCATGCTAACAGACTAATATTTGTTGCGCCACAGCATGAGCTAATGAAGACTGGAAGCCAACACTAAAATTATTGGGAAAAGGCTAGGAAGATGATGATTAGTGTGAGCTAATGAGAGAAGAAGGAAGAATCACCGATTCTTCACAGGTTCGAAATTTTCCTCAATTGTCCACATTATTCGGCCATTTAATGCGTATCATAGGTAAAATGTATCAAGGTCGGTCAGAGGATGTGGCTGTGGCTACAATGGACCGCGTCCGTCTGCGTGCGTACCGTGAGGCGCTCGCGATCATCAGCATACGTCATTAGTTCAGTCTCCTAGTAGTACAGACCTACAGCATCTTGGGTGGTGTGATAGTCACATAGGTTCATGTTGAATTAGCTAGCCAAACTCCGCAGACGTGGCAAGTATCGATATCTAAACATGACAAAACAAAAAAGATATTTATTTGATGAGTATTTTTGGGGTCACCGACCGCACGAAAAACTTTTTTTTGTTTTGTTTTGTCGTGTTTTGGTACTGATAACTAATGACATAGGAATACAATTACTTTATGTATTATTATACATATGTTAGAAAAAGATGGATGGTTAGCATAGGAGAAAAAAGTGTAGTGCTGATGTCAAGTAATACGGGAAGAACAAGAGCAGGAAGACGGGGAAAGATTGAGGCTATCGCGCAACAATAAGCTAAAAAAAAAAACTATCTTCTACTTTTTTATATTTTGAGTAAGTATTGGAGGATGTTCGCATACCCTCAATTAAACAAAAAAACACAACCAACATAAACCGATAGCTGGTTCACTAATAGCACAATATACTAATAGACTATAACAAAGAGCGTACTTTTCCTCAAAGCAGGTAACTACCGCTTTTTAATTCCAAAATCACACGCCACAACAAAAGTACCGTAACCAACAAATAATAAATAAAAATCACCTCACACGATCATTCAAGTAATTTTCCTTAATACCCGATAAAGAATCATTGAACGCTGCCAAGGTACTTCATCATTTGGTTTCGCCGAATAAACGCGGTGTGATAATAAATCGGCCATCGGATTCGGCAGTGATTCGCTGACCGTGTCGATTGGCCGTAAAAAAACAAAAGGAATACTTATGTTCTTTATTCGGGTGTGCGGGCGCAATGTCAATCATACGATCGGACATTGCGGTTAGCGGGAGCAGAGGTAGTATCGATAGCGAATTCGACTGTCGATGTTAAGGTTGTAAATTATTAATTTCAAATAAACAAAATAAAAAAAAACTTCTTGTTGCTTACAATCATTTGCTTACTGGAGAGGATTTTTATAATTTCGTTATAATTAATTACTTAATCAAAAAAAAAAAAACTTCTTCAAATTCACTAACATTTCATATTTTCAAATCTAAATGAAATTTATTTGCAAGAATTGTAGTACATTACAGGTGGTCGGGTTTTTTAATAGTTTCTAAAACAATTCGCTAAAACTAGCATGCAAAAATGGCAATCATTTATTTGTCAAATTATAATAACATTTACTATTATAACAGTGTGAATCTTTAAAGTTTAGGTACTCATTCACAGAATAGAAGGATTTTTCTATAAGATATTTGAATAACACTGTTTTAAAACAAGATGCATAATAATAATATGTTCTTGTTTGAAATGACATTTTTATTAAATATTTTTTTCAAATAGTAGGATTTTTTTTTAACGAGGACTTCAAAAGTCATTAAAAAAGCATCGTTTGATTAGCGTATATTATCTTAATTATCTTGATGTCAATCATTCTAATGTCATATACCTTATTACATTGGACTGAAAGTCTATAGACAACAGATTAGTCTATAGATAAAAGATTATTTCGAACGCAATGTGAATTGTTACTGACTAAATCAAATGATGACGGCCAGTTTGTGCTCCGTGTTTTTAAATGCTTAAAAATAGTAAAACCACTACAATTGTCATAAAAATGATACGACAGTAGACTAAAATGTGATGTGTTTATGCGGAAGTGTTATAAAAACTTAAATACTACAGTGAACACGAATATTAAGCATATATTTATTACCCATAAACTATTAAACTATAAACTAATCAAGTGTAAAAAAACTACATAACAGTGTTAATGTGCAACATAATACAACCAGAACTCACCATATACCCGTTTAAAGTCTTATAGAAGCGATAAAAAGAAACAAAACTAAAAACACAGTGTAAAAATCAAACAAAGAAAATGACCTTTGGACTTCATTAACACATTTGAATTCAAAACTTGGATAACGAACGTTTTAACGACACTACGGCACCTATACCGTAATTTGAACAATATACTCATCGTTCAAGTGGCTCGATACGCCGCGTGTTGGCTTGAGCGACCGCTCCGCATGAACGTATCAGGTTCGAGCCCCGCTATTTGAGATCTCTTTTTGTAAATTGGGTTTTTGTCAAGGATGGCAGAAATAAACAACGTAACGATTAGAAGGCCGATAATGAAATCTAAATCCTTGGAGACTATTGACACGAGTATTTCTCCATTTTCCCTGAATTCCTCAGGCTCACAAGAATTATTAGGCAAAAGTCTGGACGTGTCATCCAACGTTCTTGCATTATGCCGAGAGGAAATGAATAAAGAAGTAAATATTCTTAAGTCGAACTTACAAAGCACACAACAAGAATTAGAAAATGTTATATTAGAAAATACAGACTTAAAGTCAAAATTAGCTCAACTCTCTCAAGAAATACAAATGTTAAAACAAATATGCAACAGTCCCTTATCTTCACTTCGTAAAGTACAGCGCTCGACACGAAAATCCAGTGCTACACGTCGACTAACGGAATCCTTCAAAAACACACCACTATACCAAGATTCCATCCAATGCGCTCAGACCAGTCCTATAACAGTAACGTTGACTGAGGACAAAAATTGTCACCAAAATAACAGTTCTCCTGAAACCGATAGCATAGCTCCTGTTATTCAATGCTCTCAACACCAGGACCATCCAGTATCCACTGAACCCATCCAGAGCAACCAGCCGAAGACAAAACACAGACTATGTATAGTAAGCGCAAATAGTAAAAACAATATCCTGTCAATAACAGAAAACACTTTTAGTAAATACGAATATTGCCATTACATAAAAACAGGCGCTAATGCAGAACTACTACTAAAAGGTTTAAACACTAAAATAGCTGACTACACCATGAGGGATTATTGCGTCATACTATTGGGAGAAGAAGATTTTAAAACGACAAACAATTATATGACCACTATCTTCAATATGCGAAAAACCTTACAGAGCTTAAAGCACACGAATATTATTGTTTGTTTTCCGACATACAAATGTAATGGTAACTTCAACTTATTTAACTGGCGTGTGGAAACTTTCATTAACCTATTGAATTTGGATGTTTTGCACCATGAACATGTGTATCTAATAGATAGCAACCGGCAGTTGAAGTACGATAACAGTATGTTTGATAGCTACTCGGGTAAACTAAACAACTTTGGTATGCAATCCATATTTCTTGACTTATTAAATCTAATGCAACAAATACAAAATTATAATAATAGTAATAATTTTACAAAAACAAATATGTACAGGAAAGGAACTATCCCATATTATTTTAAAAACCAACATAATACCAATAATAACATTTCTATACCTTTAAGCAATAGTGAAAACACTAGCCAACCGATGTTTTTTCGAGGTTAGACGCAAATGTTCTCTTCTACATCAAAATATAGCTGGTATACTGAGTAAAAAAGACCTTCTAGAATTAACAATAACGGAACTAGAAAAAACTTATATGAGTATTGATATTGTTTGTCTCAGTGAAACATTTATAAGGCAAGGGGCGGAATCCAATTTGACTATGAAAAACTATAGAGTAGTGTCAGCCTTTTCAAGGCCGCATCAACGTAGAGGTGGGACTTGTATATTGACCAAAAAAGACCTTGACTACAAACCTCTATGTAATTTAATTGAGCCCAAGTTATACTATTTCGAATATTGTGCAATAGAAATTACTACGTTTAAACTCTATGTTGTCTGCATTTATCGCACACCAAATTCAAACATTAAATTATTTCTAGAAAATTTAAACCTCCTATTAAGAAAACTTATGAAAAGAAGTAATAAAAGCATCATATTGTGTGGTGACTGGAATATGGACGCTATAAAAGCAGATAAACATTTCAGAGAGCTAGAATCTATTTTAAAAAACTATAACATAAATAACCATATTACCAATCCAACAAGAAAACTCGCTTGTATCGACTTAATTACGAGTAATATACCAAATATAAAGCCCCAAATACACTACCTAGCTTTGTCTGATCACGAAACAGGACAATCCATTTGTTTTGAGGTAGTGGTAGACACCACGAAAATAAAAAGACCATTCTACTTTGAACAAAGACGCGATTTTAATCAAGATAATGTAAATAAGTTTGTAAACTGTCTATCTGCACTGTCTTTCTCAGATATTTACCAGACCGAAGATACGGACATAGCATTTAATTATTTTCATGACCTTCTCTTATTATTTTATAATTTATGTTTCCCCAAAATCAACTTTAAAATAACTATTAAGCCCTTAAAACATAATTGGATGACTAATGGTATAAAAAAATGTTGTATAAACAAACGGCGTCTTTATCTAAAGTATCGTCTCTCAACGGCAAACAAAAAACGTCATAAATACACTTACTCTAAATATACTGCTATTCTAAAAAGATGCATGTTGCAGGCACAAAAAGGCGAAAACACGCGTTATTTGTCTCAATCCGGCAACAAATGTAAGGCTGCCTGGAAAGTAATCAAAAGTAATACCAGTGAAAACCAAAATTCTCATGACATAAATAAAATAAAATTAGATAATCAAACCCACATTCAACCTGAAAAGATAGCTGCCATTTTTAACAAGTTTTTTATTGATATGACAAATAACACCATTGACCCATCTATTGACTACTCACCACCGATGACTTATCAACCAAATACTATATATCTGACCCCAACTAATGACACCAATGTTTATAAAATAATAAATTCTTTAAAATCAACTAACTCTACAGGTTACGATGAAATTAACACAAAAATCCTTAAATTATGTTCTACATTTTTATCAATCCATATTAGCCATATTATTAATTTGTCATTTATGCAAGGTTTATTCCCTACACGGTTAAAATTCTCAATTGTTAAACCAATCCACAAGAAGGGTGACAGAAGTGACATGAATAATTACCGCCCCATAACACTCATACCAATATTATCAAAGATCTTTGAAAAGGTCATGCATGAAAAACTTTCCGATTTTATGACAAAGTACAAAATCTTAAATGACGAACAATTCGGTTTCAGAAAAAATAAATCGACGACAACAGCTTGCTTCGCTCTATTAAAATTGATAACCAAAAGCCTTAATGATAAACTACCAATTGCCTCCATTTTCCTAGATATGTCCAAGGCATTCGATTTTGTGAACCATAAACTGTTAATTTATAAATTAGACCGATATGGCATAAGAGGAAACGCGTTAAAATGGCTCGAAAGTTACATCACAAATCGACAGCAATGTGTTGAGATTTCGAGCCAAACAGGAAATCAAAAGCTTGCATATAGGTCTCAGTATCGTGAGAATAACTGTGGTGTTCCCCAAGGGACCATACTAGGGCCGCCTTTATTTTTGATATATATTAATGACTTGCCTGGTGTAACTTCCCACAACTGCATACTATACGCTGACGATACGACCCTCAGTATTATAAACGAAAATGACGACATTGTAGAGTACCAGAATGAAATAAACATGACATTAAATAAAATTATTACATGGCTTGAACACAATAATCTTCATATCAACATTAATAAAACAAAAATGATACAATTCCAGACCCATAATAGTACGCGCCCACGGCTTAAAATACAATATGGAACCGAGACAATAGAAGAGGTCGATCACGCAAAATTCTTGGGGATAATAATTGACAAAAAATGTAACTGGAAATCTCATATTGATGATTTATGTAAGAAGATAGATAGGTTTGTGTTCGTTTTATATAGACTAACACGTGTGGCTAGTGTTAATGCGGCACTATATGCATACCATGGCTATGTTTCATCAATTTTGCGCTACGGCATTATAATATGGGGTAATTCAGTTGACTTTGAAAGAGCGTTTCGAGCTCAGAAAAAATGCGTCCGCTCAATTTGTGGAGCGCACCCACTGGACAGTTGTGTTCCACTATTTAAAAAATATAAGATACTGCCACTTCCAGCACTATACATTTTTGAAATTTGTATCTTTGTACACCAAAACAGACATGAATTTGACTTGTTTAATGATGTTGTATCCAGACCCAGCCGTAAAGTGCATTTGCTTAATGTTCCTAGGCGTAGAATTAAATTGTTTTCTAATAATGTATACTGCATGACTATTACTATTTATAACAAATTACCTGATGGCTTCAAAACCCTCAACCTCAAAACATTTAAATACAAACTATTTAACTTTCTGTTAAGCAAATGTTATTACTCGATTGAAGATTTTATGACCGAAAAATTTAATTAAATATCTGACATTATTACTTTATCTCCTTTGACTTCATTCAATTTTGACTTATATAATTAATTTAACAACTATTGCTCAATTAATTAAATTTATTGTAATTCTAATGATTACTAATATAATTTTAATGTAATGATGACCCATAATTTTACTAACCATATTTGTACGCCGGAAACGGCAGAATATTATGATCATAATTATATAATGCACTTAACAACTTTGTACAATATTCTTACAAATAAATGAATTCTATTCTATTCTATTCTATTCTTGATTTCTGTTATAAATCTATAATCTGTGTTAGTGAGACGTCATCGCTCGGTTTTCGTGTTTTTTTTTGTATTTTCTCCGCGGTAGGTACCTAAAAAACAATGTGTATTTGAACTCAGGATAGAAAAATAAAAAGATGCTAGGTATTTTTGTTTTACTTTTTAATCAATTATGAGACTTCGAAAAGTTCATAGTTGCCAATTTTTTTTTGAGAAAACCAATGCGTTTTAATAGTAACCGCTCCAGACAAAGTATCGCCAATAAAAACCTACTTTTGTTTTTCTATCGAACCACTGCCTCTATCGATATTCATTTCGTTATCGTATCATTTGTCGATATTCGCTACGCAGCTCGCTCCGGACAGCCCCAGGTAACGGTACTCTCGCGAAGGGTGAGATAACTCGCGCCATCGTACCAGCGTCTTCCATCACATTTAGCATTCTCATGATCCAGGGCTGCCGTAACTAAGAAAATATGGACAAAATTCTATAACAACAAAATAATCAAACGTGACTTCTTTTCCGACTACTAAGTACAGCATAGTTTCAAATAATATACAAATAATAACATATAACAAATTCATACAATTATTTTTAAATATCTAATTCTAGGAAGTAAGTGTAGTGAAAAACACTTTTTTTTTCATTTTCTGGTTAAATATGAAGCACTCGTAGGACCTACTTTACTTTGTAAGCAAATTTTAATGCGATTAACTTTATCCTTCCTTGTATTTCACTTCTAGGTAATAGGATTATTTAAACGTTACATTGTGTATTAGTTTATATATTTCTGCCTAAACCTGAATCAGGATTGGTAAGGAAATATGGTCAACCACATAACCATAATAGCTAGTAACAGAAAAGACAATTTTCCTCACATATTTGAAGCAAACAAACAATACACAACTTCAAGTTTGAAAACAGGATCTCATATAAGTTAGAAATATTGTGGCCTACGCAAGCCTACGAGTGGTCTACGATAGGTCTTCGAAAGTTTACGAGTTGTCTCGAAATGGTGTACGAGTGGTCTACGCAAGTATACGAGTGGTCAATAAAAGGTCTACGCAAGTCTACGAGGGGTCTACGAATTGCCTACGAAAGCCTACGAGTGGCCTACGAAAGCCTACGAGTGGTCTACGAAAGCATACGAATTGCCTACGAGAAATGAGCTCGATTCCAGAAATTGCCTTTTCACTTTTTTGAGTTCCTATTCGATAAAATCATTAATTTTATTTCAATTATGTACTCTGTTTAAGCCATGTAATTATTGAGGTACCTGAAAAGAAACTCAAACTCAAACTCAAAGCATTTATTTCAATTAAACCATTTACAAGTACTTTTGAATTGTCAAAGAGTCGGTCAGTGCGAAAAAAAAATGTTTCTTTTTCTTTGTTACAAATTTCTTTACCAGTTGACAGCGATGCGAAGGGATTTCACGCCAGTTAGCTTGTTGTTAGGTTTAGTATTTGGATATTCTATTGTTTTTGTTTTTCATTTCGTGTGTGTTATTTGTATGTGAATAGTTCAAGCATTTTGTCTATCAATGTATATTTGTATAACCAGAAAATAAATGTCACGTGTCAGCCCTACAGGCGCCGCTGATGGTGGCTGCAATATAAAAGTTTATCCTCGAAGGGAGGCGTCAATCGCAGTGCTCGCCTTGGACCGCCACCAGTGCAAGCTACCACCATGGAAGGATTTAGGAGGTTCTCGATACTGGTGAGTCTAGGCTGACTCAAGGAAAACAATATTTAGAATTCATTTAAAAGATTAAATAATTAATGCAATAAAAATAAATGAGCCATAAAATTGCAATGGCCTAGTTTTTTGTCTTAATTAAATTATTGGTTACTCTAGATTATTTAAAAAGTAAATATTTCAGAACAATATTTTTTATATTAAATAATAATAATTAATAAATAACCCGCTATGTTGAATTCATTAAAAACTCGGTTGTTTATTTCTATCTCTAGTCATAATTCAATTTAGTAATGCTAACTTTGTCATAATTAGAACTAAGTAATCACTATATCATAAATATAGAAGCCATTCAAATTAGCACAAATTTATGCGTTTCGCACTGGATTTTAACCACGGATCAGTAAGCGTTTTACCGATCGTAAACTGTGACTAAGCACTAAGTACATTAGCTTAATGATGTGGTTAAGTAATCACGTTTGATTGCCGTTGTTGCTATTTTTGTTGTGATCTTAAATATTGTCATCGCGTTTTTCAGGCTATTTTTAAACATTTTGTCCGCTACGTTATGTTAATAAAACTAGTTTTTTTAATGTTCGGTATTTACCAGTTTGGCAGAAATGTAATTTTTGTGCGGTAAAAGCTAACATCTTCATTAACCACATACATTTTCATTTCAGTTACTCATCATCGCGCTCACCAGCGTAGCAAGCGCGCTAGAAGCGATGAAAGTGCTTCACATTCCAGAGAAAATCATAGGAGGCGTCATTGACATAGTCCAGAACCACAAGAACAAACCCACGCAGCAGACAACAACTGTACAGACACAAACCCAGCAGCAGGGGTATCAGCAAGGATACCCGCAGCAGTACGCACCCTGGAACACAGGCTACCAGCAAAACCAGGGCCAGGCACAGTATCAAGGACAGTACGGAAACTACAACTATCCTCAATCAGGGAACAGCTTCCCCCAAGGAAGTTATGTGAACACCCAAGGATACTACGGGGGATCCCAAACCCAGGGCCAAGGACAATCACACACCTACCCGCAAAATCAATCAGGAAACCAGTTCCAAGCCCAGAATCAACAGACTTCTGGTTCATTTGAAAATCAGCAAGCTGGACAGTTCCAGAACCAGGTGCAGACTGGAGTACAAGGCCAGGGACAGCAAGGGCAGGTTCAAGTGCAGAATCAACACTTCCAAAATCAGCCATCTGGACAATTCGTGAATCAGAACCAGTTCACTAACGTAAACTTTCAAGGATCTCAACAAGGTAACCAGCCTAGCTATCAGAATCAAGCTTCAGGTGGTTTTCAACAGCAGCCAACAGGTTCCTACGGCGGACATCAGCAGTCAACCAATTTTGTGAGCAACCAACAATCAGGTACCTTTGTGGGGCAAACTCAGCCGACTAATAATTACGTAGGACAGACCCAGCCTCAAGGTCAGGTCACACAGCCTTCGTATGTGGGACAACACCATCAATCATCGCAATTCCAAGGACAGGCAGGTAATCTGAGTAGTGGCCCTGGAGTGACTGGCTCCAACAGTGGTGGGTTCCAAATATCCACTGGTCATAATTCAGGTGGACCAGGACCTACATGCGTCTGCCAAGCGTGGACAAAACCTCAAAATGGAGTACTTAACGATAGTGGATCACATAGGAGTGAAGAGAAGGTAGAAAAATCTGAAGAGTAATGGTGCCCCTTGTCAAATTTACTTAGCAAATATCTGTTAGTAAAATTGTTGCATTAATTTTTTTTAGGCGCTCTAACACTTTTATTTTTGTGTTCTAATTGCACTCACTCTAGCTGTGTGATCTAGTGATGTTTTTAAACCTAAAATATTTTCATTTGAATGGATCGGTACATAATTTTACTAGAGTAATGCATGATTATGCTGCCTAATAAATATTGTAAGTAGATTGAAATTCAAGTACTTAATATAATAAAGAAAATTATTTATTATGTCACTATTTTATTATAATTATACCTATCGTACAGAAAAATATAACCTTGGCAGTAGCACTTTACTTGACCTGGGTATCAAACCCAACCAACGTTTCAGGTGGGCTTGTGACCACTACACCAATAATAGCAAAGTATGGAAATCCACAGATAAATTGTTTCTAATTGATTCGTAGCCTCGTTGTCTCAACGATCAAATTACAAGTCGGTTAACGAATCTACGAGTTGATTGATCTTGATTTTAATTGTACACAAACTAGGTACACGATAATTTTGCCCGTAACTGGGACGCTTACGCAGACTAAATTATTACACATATAATATCTTAAACATAACTACCTACACTTATGTACATACAAACAGGAAGCTAAAATCTTAAAAAACACGCTTTCTTGCTGGGGGTAGGCAGAAACTGCAGCACCCCACCTGCTACGATCCTAACACTCTTTTTGCTCGATTTCCGTTAGGTAATACATCTGGTCATACACCCACGCCGGTTGCGAGTACCTACTACGCACCTGACCTCTCTGAAGAACATCACCATTACGATCAGAGGTATATGCCCTTCTAGGGCGTCCCTTCCCGGCGTTTCCATTCACAACTGCTTCTAAAATACCTTTTGTTAGTCATCTTTCATTAATTCTCTCAACATGACCAAAACATATAAGCATACTTACTCCTAAAAAAACTGGTCACTATAATTACATCAATGCTTAAGTAGCAACAAATTGTTATCTGAAGGCCAAATAAATACGAGTATGTTTTGGTTTTTTATTTATACAGATGATTGTTAGTAAAAAAAACACTAATGATTAATATTGACGGTGATGTCAGTAGGTTTAAAAAAAAGTTCAGTGTCAGTATTGAACGTGTGACGGATAGATCGGAAAGCCAAGCGTTTTGCCACTCCCGGGTAATTTCGGGGTAACTTACAATGGCAATACCTTTTATTTTGACAGTTCAACAACATTCAATGCGTTATTTACGCTGTCGAGCAGACGAGTTTTCCACACTTATAATGCAATGTACTAGCAAATTCCTTCAAAATCTTTCGAAATGTGATTGAAACTGTATGCAATTATGGTGGGTCGTTCGTAGTAAACCCCGACTACAATTAGATAATAGTACTACATTATGATGCAAGTGTGCAATAACAAATGCTGACGCGTATCAAATGGCCATTTTCGACACAATTGCAAAGAAAAGTAAATTCATAAACACTATACAGGGTCAAATAAAATTAGCTAGCGAAACTGCAGACGTGATAGGTATCGATATATCAGTCCAGGGATTATATTAATTAAATTTAAATCAGACTGATTTGTCCATAAATTGTTAGTTACAAAGTCATTATTTATAAAATACATAAAACACAAAATATAAATAATAAAATCACTCATGTCAAACAAAATAGGCCTCTCGGAGATCATCCTTAGCGCTCCCTCGAATCCGGCGCATCAGAAAAGCTGTTTTCTTATGGATAATGGCGTAAAAGTCGTCGACTCTTGCGTCAGCAAACATGCCCGACGCGCTGCAGAATCAAGAGAGCCTCACAACTTTAACCTTATAATCCTATCAACATTGAATAAATGTTTCTCATATACTGATCAAATATTTTAATCCATGTTGCTACACAGTCCAACATTAAAAATACTTGACAAATTGTAGAAACATAAAAGAAACTGGTTACCGTGTAATTCATGATATTTAACAGACAAACATTATAAATCCTAAATACAATCTAGATTTTGCAGACATAAATCAATTTTTCTATAGACCAATAACCTGGCACAATGACCAGACTGAGTTACCAGCTTAGCAGCAAACTTAACAATTTAAAACAGCCTCTAAATCCACTACCGGGCAGTCTACCCGACGGCAAAGCTTTATTTTGCAACCCTATTTCCTGTCTGAGGAACAAAGAGCCGCTGCTCCCCTCTGAAATCAAACAAAGGAAGACAAAAAAGGGATTAATCTCGCGTTTGAAGGGGTCTACGCAAGCTGGCGTGCTATGTAGGTCTGAAGCGTGCGCGCGCCGCCTTACGTAATCGTTACGTAACCGGCACGGGGTTGCAGGGGTTGCTATGCGCAGGGGGTGAGCGCGGGGCGGGGGACGAGACAGGGCGAAGGCGCCGGCAATCGATTCCCGTCGGCAGTCCGACTCGGCACCTCGGCATCCGAACATGGCTGACAAGACAAAGGTTACAGAACAATATTACTCCCCGCCGCCGGTTCTAGGCAAATGGGAGGGGTTCAGGCAATTCCTGTGGAATGGCGAGACTGGACAGTTCCTTGGCCGCACGGGATCGAGTTGGGGTGAGTTTTTGAATTTTTCTCTTACGTTTTTACGGTAGGATTTGTCTCCTTTTTGGAGGGAAAATCGATACTCGATGGCCGGAAAAACGGTCTAGGAAAATGCTTCTGTAATCCAGTAAAAATATTCTTTTTCTTTTACTGAAGAGTTATATAAGTCACGGTCTATTTTTATCACAGTGAACTTACACCTTAGCTCTACCTTGCTATTGTTAGCACATAGGGCACCTTACTGAGTAAATAGGAGTAACGCATGTAACCGACGTAAATCAATAACAGACTCGTTCCAAATACTTATTTTATTACTTTTAATTAAACACTTTTTAAATATGGAATCACTGTTTCCGTTTAGCTCAGATAATGTAAAAATACCTAACGTGTTGAATATTTTTTTATGATTTTTTAAATACTGAGAATTCATAGAAAGTAATGATTCTTATGATGATGATGATGATTTTATGTAAGAAGGGACTTGCAAATAAATCAGCAGATAGCACCCTTAAAAAATGGCCGTTACGTAAGATGGATCTCAGCTGGAGCCAGACCTTGATATAAAAACTCAATTGAACTCCACTTATCAGTAAAAACTTTATCAAGCTCAAAATAAAATAATAATTTCAGTTTAAGGAGTGTCTCATTGAATAAATATAGGGTTGCATACATTGCATTTCAGTGCGTTTTTCGCGCCATGGAGAGCGGCGCGCGCATGGTCGCGACTAGGGAGGCGCGCGCATCGTCCTTGTGGCGATCGATCCAAGGACGCACGGGACCATATCTTAGGGGAATCTGACTTTAGAAATTGGTCCTTATTTTGCAAAGCAAGGCCATGCTAGCAAGATCTAGAACTCTAGATCTTTTGATGCCCTGATTTGGTCGAAATAACTCGATTTACCTTCCCAATGATTTTTTCTTTCACAAAAAAGCGATAAATTCGATCTCAGTAAATTACCTTTAACATGGATCACGACGCATGCTCAAGGCGGATTAGCGATTTCAGACTTATATTCTACAAATCCAGGATCCAGGCTAGGACCTTTAAGAAACAACACACATAATATCACGCTTGTTTTCCCCGAAGGGTTAGGCAGCGGTGTGTCTACCAAATTATCTTTAGGTTGACGAGTATTAAATCATCTTAGCTAAGTTTCCAGCTTTGGTTTTTTAGTAAGTCTCGTCCTGAAAATATATACTTACTCTATGGGCTACCCGCGTTTACAGGGCCGTCACAGGGGGACTACTCAAGGGTGTACAGGTGTCGTACTCTATATATAGGATTACAGTACATATAGGCTTATATACCTACGTGATACTAAGTATATAAACACGAGAATTACACGCCTATGTTACGGTCAGTCGTAACACTTGAACTACGAAGTGCTTACTGTTTCGAAATGAAGGCGCTGTCAAAGAAAATTTGCTAACTTGGACGTCTGGTTGACTGTACCTACTCAAGCCTTTTGTCTTACGTATTAGGCCTTCTCTCTTCGAGAGGGAGTGGGCTGTAATCCACCACGCGGGCCCAGTGCTGGTTGGTAGATGTCACATGTCTTCGAATTTTTGATACTATCTAAGACATGCCGGTTTCCTCGCGATGTTTTCCTTCACTGTTTTGAGAGCCACGTGATGAAACTATTTACACAAAGTAAAGCCTGGGTTCGAACCTATAACTCGTAAGTCGGGGGCGTTACCATTGGGCCACCGCTGCTCTCAGTAATCGTTTATACCGTGGCAAAAATATTTAAAAGAAAGAATGAAAAAAGTTAGGTTATGTGAAACAGAAACACGTGCATACAAAAATATAAAGGGTCCCCAAAACGATTAATTGCAATTGTCAATTTTCACGTGACTGATACACATTGATACGCAAACTGATCTTCTACCAAACGCAATTCAAACGATTGATTTTAGTCAGCAAGGTGGTAGGGACTGGCTGCCCAGGGTGTCCTACATTAAAATTATAACAAACACTGCTGGCATACGGCGAGAGTAATATATCCATGGTTACAGCGAAGGATTTCTTGTTCTTAAATAAAACTACCATCAACACACCATACAATATATACTTATATAAATGAAAAATCTTATAATTTCATGAAAACAAGTCAAAGTATTATCTAAAAAGTATTCTATAAATAGGTGTAATGAACAGAAAAAGGGGGTAAAATTCCATTGTCACACATCCAAGCTTGGCAGACAGATTGGCGCTACTGTCGGCTTGCCTTAGTCTCAGTTAATGACACCCTCAAGCGGGCGAAAGGGGCGCGTTTCCTTCACTGGGAAAATTACGTTTCGAACTCACAGCATTTATTTTAATTAAGCCGTTTACAGGCACTTTTGAAGTGTCAAGGAGTCGGCCAGACAGAAATACGAAGCATTCCAAAGCATAGTAGGTACCTATGGAAAAGAAAGGCAAGGAACTCCATAGACATTCTTTTAAATTATATTGTTACAAAATCATAGTTACATAATTACCTTCGTTCAGAGAGAGTCGGATAAACATAAGTTACAGTAATCGCGACAATTACTGCAGATAACGTCAACGACTTTTATGTAGTAAACAATAAAATTTCAGACTTGTAATTAAAATGAATAACTCACGTTAGATAAATTAAACATGGTACACCGGGAATTTTCAAATTGGTCATTAGGTCGGCACATGTTAATTGTGCATTCGCATTTAAAAAGTAGGTACTCATAATTTATATGAACCTAGGTCACTTGTACCCTAATTGCGTAATCCACGATCAATCAGAATCTGAATCGTTTTGCTAATCCATTGCTTCACTAGTTCGAAAAAACTACGTAAATAACGCAATTAATGTTGTTGAACTGTCAATATGGCACAGATTAGTCGTAATCGTTTACGAAAATGTGTTGCGTAGGTAATTAGATAGCTGGTCTGTTTGCGAATAATTTTAAAATACCTGTTACCAAAAACCTCGTAAGTGGACTTATTTTCAAACAAGGTAATATTAACATAATAATATATAAGCTAAGTGTGTTAAAACAATAGTTATTAATATTAAAAGGGACGGCAAGGCATCGAAAATTGTAATCTAGATTTACTTACATATAATGAAATAATCAGTGATGAAATAATTACAGTACTATAATTTTATTTAAGGCTTTGTCTTATTACATCTCATATTGGCGCAAATCCCAGTCAGCTGGGAGGTAGCAAGTCTGACTGCCTTAGAGTGCTAGAATAGAGTGCCTAGTGCTGAATATATAAAACATTGCATTATTTTATCCATGAAAAGTACTATGGTACCTACTACCAATAATCACCTACGTAAACAAACACGTAGCAGAGTTCTAACCTTCCAATACATTTTTGACTTGTCCATTAAAGGCCTTCAGAACTTTTAGTTCTTCGTAGCGATGATACAGTATGAGTGCTATTGATCAAAATTTGGTCAGGCCAATGGCCTCGCACTGGACTTTTAAAATGTTTTAAAAGTGGACGAAGCAAGCAGGACCGGTAAGGCACCGTCTATGGTGCGGCAAAACGGTCACTTGTAGTACAGTGACAGTCGTCACTGATTATTGATCCTAGTCAACGTAGTAACGATAACGACGATGTAATATATACGTAGTTTTAGGGGTAAAGGATATAACAGCCCATTTTGTCCAATCTTGGTTAAGTACTTAAGAAAAGGCGTGGATAAATCATAAAAGATTCTATCCTACTTTCTTCAGCACCAATTTCCTGCCTAAAAGGTCGAAAGGTGATAATCCCCTGCGCATGCTCCATGACCCGTGGTCCGTACATCGTCCTAATGTCGTATATCTGCATTGGTGCCGACTGCATACAATATTGACGAATTTATTGGTCACGGGAAAAACCGCGGCTTCTAGGTATATCGATCGGTTCGCTATTGATGGTTTTATAGCTTATAATGGCGGGGAAACCATTGTGTATTTATTTTTACGATATGTAGGTACTGCTTCCCACTGAAAAACACGTAAATTGGTTTAATTGAAATTCGCGTAACGTTAGAAATCGTAGGTTTGAGGGCAATTGTCACCGTCACACATATTTCAGTGAAAAACAATATTTACCCGATATAATTACAGCACACGGGGGGACGTCAATGTGTCATTCCTTAGGTAATTGCTGAAAACCAGCGCTGTTGACGTTAGGTTCATCCGAAGTCACAGCATTTCGCTGAGCAATGACCTGTTCTTCCACAGATGCGACGCACAGTTTATTTTTTCTTATTATATACAAAAGTAGTTTACTCTGCAATCGGCATCTTGTTTTTGTTATGTTTTTGTTGTCATTTGCCAATGTCGCAACCACAGAGTATGTAATGTTGTTACAGAATTACGTAATATTGTCTTTGTCTGTGGCCTTGACATCAACCGATGAATGAATTAATTGTATAAAGCGTTTGTTTCTTGGCTGAATACGAGGCTTTTGGCTACTTTTGTATTTGTGTATTTTGTGTTTTTATTTTATTTAAATGTGCGTTTTGTTTGTGCAGAATAAACGTATTTTCTTTTCTTTCTTTTTCTTTCTTCTTTTCACCTTCACAGTCACCGTCCTGTTGACAACCTGTCAGAAAATGGGTTGGTACCATCTGACGGCCAACTTTAGCACCGCGCGCACTTATTGCGGTCGCTTCCCCGGCTTCCTGTTACACACTTCCGTCCCTTTTCACGAAATCACTCCCACAGATTGCAGGAAAGCGAGAGGCAAGATGTTACACGTCTAAACCTAATTTTAAAGAAATAAAGAGAGAGAGAGAAAGAGATTATTGTAGTGGATGAATGATCGTTACTAGGCTTCCCCATAAAGAACACGTGAATTGGTTTAATTGTAAGTCGCGTAATGTCAGATATCGTAGTTTTTAGGACAATGTTGATGGCTGATAGCAGAAGTCAGTAAATAGTCGTTAGGTTAGGTTAGTGGGCCCCATTCCTGTGCGGTATAAATATTTGTTTGGACTACAGACAGTTGTTCCGGTTCTAAAGTACTTCCGCATGTGAACTTAACTGTAATGAAGCTAGTTTAGAGCTGTATAATATCACTTTTCCACAATTTTCCCGGAGTTCGGGGTGCTACGGAGTACTCATATAAAAAGCTACTCAAACTGACAAAAACTTCAGTGAAACTGAAATTGCAAAATCAAAACCCTGAAAATGTATATTGTGCGCAGGAAACGGCAGAATATTATGAACTTTTATAGCAACGAAATAATATTCTTCTGACAAATAAATTAATTATTAATATTACAAAACTCTGGCACGTCGGTAATAAGTTTTGCTCTGAGGATATCCGTTTAATTAAGTAAACATGTAGGTAGTTCATCCGGTATAGATACTTCCTTTTTCTTTAAGAATGTGTGTTAGCTGAAGCTGCTATTGTTTTTATAAACATTTTGCTGTGCTCAAATTATCAAAGGTTATCAGAAAGGTCATTCATACGGAGAAGTGCACGATTAATAGAAGGACATATTTATTTTTAATAGTACAAAATAATAAACCAGGATGTAAATATGGAGCACCGAGTTTACACAAATATAAGGAGAGTCAGCTAGCTGTCAATATATGCGTTAGTCTCCTGTGGGGTAGTCTTCCGGGTAGTGGATCCGCACGAGTGCAATCTATTAATGTGGCGACATGTCAAAACTTCGACATTTCTGCACTATATCTAAGTTTAATATAAATGTGTTTTATACATAAACCTGCCGGAATAGATTCTATCCAACTATGTTGGGGTCGGCTTCCAGTCTAACCGGATGCAGCTGATGCCAGTATTTTACATGGAGCGACTGCCTATTTGATCTCCACAACCCAGTTACTGGGTAACACGATACCCCTTGGTAAGACTGGTTGTCAGAGTTTTGGGCTTCTGACTACCCGTAACGACTGTGAAAGATCTACGCATGTCAGTCGGGACCATCGTCTTAACGTGCTTTCCGAGGCACGGAGGGGTCTCGATATATAATGGATGGTCACCCATCTACGAACCGACCGCGGCAAGCGTAGTTTAACCGTCGATCAACCCGTGCGGCTGTTATTATTTAATCACGAGCCCTAAAAATGTATTAGTCTTTTCAAAATAAATAACGCGTATTAACTGCGCCAGTAACCATTACCTTGAGCCCAACTAACTGGGCGGCCTAATTCTAAATCCTTTGCAGGCACTCGTTAACTGCCACCATTGGCAATGTAACGTGAAGAGCTATCATCACGGTGACATTATTGCTGATTAGCACTCATTGGCGAAGTTGTAGGCTTTAATTTAAACAGGCTGTAGTTGTATTTTTCAAGGTTTATAGTAGGAAAGTTTCATCTGGTTTAAAAAAAGGTAGTCATGGAGACTGCCGACAGATGAAAATATATAGCTATGAAATAACAGAGGTCACCCTTATAGGTACAGAGTTTACGAGTACTGTTAACATAAGAATGTCGGTGACGCGAAACCATAAAATTTTCCCTTATACCAAAAGTCACACTTGAATAAACCTAACATTCAATATATATATAAATAGGAATATAATAAAGAAGGAAAGAAAAAATGTTGTAGGTATCGTCACTGAAACACGTGCATATAAAAAGATAAGTTAGCGCGAATCGAATTAAAAACCTTAAAACAAAACAATAACGATTCGTTTCTCAGATAAAGGAACCGAAAAAAAGTCTCAGAGAAAAATATGAAACGGGTCAAAAATTAATTTTCTGCGTTACTTTTAATTTAAAACATGTACACCAATACTGATAATAAAAGATTTAAAGCCTTAAGTTTCCTGTGATAGTAATTTTTCAGTAAAAAACTTGCAAGGAACTGCGAATATTCAGTAGTGTAGGAAGTCAAAAATGCGTTCAGTGATCGGTCGGTAGTTTGATAGGAAACTCCTATTGTCGCCACTTGTGACCAATTATCGGCATCATCGACCACACACATGTGCAGTGCCTATGTACGGACGCACGCGACATGGCAATTATAGCCGTACAGACTATTTTCAGCTGAAATCACAATTTATTTATAGACGGCGGAAACTGTTCCAAATATTGAAGTTTACTTCTCAGATATTTATGAATTTAAAAAGCTGGTTTTCATACAAATACCTAAACAAATAAGTACTTATTTCACTAGCAGTTGGATTTATTATGAGTCTAAAATCGCAATCAGCAATGCTTAAAATTTTAGAAGCGCGAAAAGATTTCATCAACTTTATTCAATGCCATTATCATTTGTGCCCGAGTGAAAGTCAATTAAGTATATAAAAAATATCGGATGACACTCGGTATTAGTGTAGCTTTCTTTCAATGAAAAAAAATTTTGTAATCGTATCAGTACTTCCAGAGATTACCGCTTACAAACAAACAATCAATTTGACCTTTTTCTAGGTAGATTTTGATTACGTACATGCTTCACCGAAATCGAGGTTACCTAGTAGACGTTAGCAGCCCTCTATAAAGAAGTTTCATGAATTCGTGACCTACTCGCCAAATAGGGCTGTCAACTTTTAACAACGCAATATATTTAGCCGCTTTCAGTCATAAAATGCAGATGGCAATCGCGTGAGAATTGGGGCAACTTTTACTTGTTTATTTCTTACAGCTGATTTTTATAAGCGTGTTTTTATGCATGGTATAATTTTATTTTAGTAGTTTTGTTTTTTCGCTTTTCTCTTTAAGTGGCAAAGTTTCAACTTTAATGATGACTTAATATGAGCAAATAATCGAAAATTTTAAAATTATATTTCATCATAGTAGCAGAAAGCTTAGAAAGCATTGTAATGATAGGCGAACCAGCAGAATTCTGCTCTATTTAATTAGTCCATTATACTGTCCAGAAATTGCTGGACTATTTATTTATTTTAGTAATGCACCAGTAACACACCTTTCTCCAGTCTACTTATGTGTTATGCAGAGACAAAATATGGTAGACTATTGTACCATGTGGGTATACATAAACATAGGTAATTTTAACCTCTCAGATACCTACTCTTGGTAGTCTTTAACATAATTATCATATAATTTGTCCACAGCTAAAATCTTGCTGTTCTACCTTATCTTCTATGCGATCCTCGTGGGCTTCTTCGCCGCAATGCTGGCGATCTTCTACCAGACCCTGGACTCCAAGATGCCCAAGTGGCAGCTGGATGGGTCACTTATTGGAGCTAATCCAGGTAAGAAACCGGTTGACTGCAGATGGAATAATAAAGCCGAATTATTATTAGTTATGATTTTTTGTCATGGCTTTTGTCCTATTCCTATAATTTACTGGCCTTAAAATGGAAGCTAGTAACGGAAGATATGTTACTATACGATAAAGGAATCGGATTGCTATAACCGATTGGTAACTTCAAGTAACCGTTTTTCAACGATTATAATGGAAAAAAATGCTATTATAAAACTTAAGATTATTTCCTTTTGTCTAGGGCTCGGCTTCCGACCAATGCCTGAGAGCGCTAACGTGGAGAGCACCCTGATCTACTACAAGGCAAACGACAAGGGATCCGTCCTCAAATGGGCACAGATCATCGATGACTACCTGGAACGTAAGTATGTCCTCATACTGTACAGGGTAAGCAGGGATTCAGGCGGTTATAACTTCGAAGGGATCTTATACTTCATCGGTAAATGTAAGGTAGAACCCCCTCAGGCTAGGTGGAGCGACAAGCTTCGCAAATTAAATCAGGTGGACTGATTGATATCGTTTTTGGGAGATGAGATTATAATCGTCTAGTGACATGAACCGCTCGGTAATTTGTTAGATCAAGCTGCGCTTGTCAAGGTCTACTATGACTGATCTTCAAAAGGCTAGGGTAATAATTTCTGCTTAGACAAGCCATGTGCCCGATAGGATGTCGTATCAGCCAAAATGACGTACTTCCATCCCCATTTTACCCCTTTAGAGGAAGATTTTTAGAAATTTTGCTTTTGTGTTCACTTTCGTTTACCAAAGGAACTCTTGTGCGTGTGAGCCAGCGGCTTAGGTTGTGCGTTGTCTGTCAGTGAATTCATTATTTTAAGATTGTTATTGTGTGTGCAAACCGTTCCCTGGACTGTACTAGTGTTTATCTTAATAGGTCATCGTGTCGTTGCTCTTAATCACTACTGGGTTCCGTCGCTAATCGCTCTCAAGGCAACCTTCACAATTAGCACATTTTTATAGATTACTTTTGAAAAGTAATTTGCAACGAATGACGGCACTTACAAGTCAGCGACCAAAGTCGATTAACATTTTAGTTTTTTTTAAACTTAATTATTTAATTTAAAGGCGAACAGAAGTAAAATTAAAAGAAAATCACAATCATAACACTTGGCTATTATGAAATGCTGAAATACAACGCATCGAATATTTTTTTGTCAATTTAGATGATGTGTTTTCACTTAGCGTTCTGAATAGTTCTGAACGGGGGGAACGCGTTTGTTCGCGTGGTAAATGAAAACACTTGAGCGAGTGAACATGTTTATCGGTGGGACTCGGCGAACGAATGCTCGCTCGCTTATTCTTTCAGTAAAAACGACGTCACGGCGAGCGAGCATTCGTTTTCTCGTTGTAGTGAAAACAGATGTCTTCTGTTTGGCAAACATTTGCTCTGAACAAATGTTCGCTCGGTAGTGAAAACACTGCTTAAAGTAACAGTGTTAATCGATTGTTGTGTGAGCAATGTTTGTCCACTTTTGTTATAAGAAGAGGTATTTACCAACTTAAGGGATATTTTCGCCTTATTAAGGATTCCAACTGCTACTTACAAATCTAAAGGAGGATGGGCAAAAATATAAGAGACCCCAGTTCGCCATCATCAATAAAATTCTTTTATTCCTGAAATAAATATGATTCTTGTTCTGTAATGAAAGACTTTCAGGTCTGCTTGCTTGGGTCAGGTTGGATTTTTGTGCACCTTTTTCAGCACACTTACTTCTCTAAAACACAAACACTACTTCCAGAGTACCGCAAGAAGGGCAGCGGTGTCGGCGAGGCGAGCGGTGCTGAGAACCGAGTCCCCTGTTCACCTACTACTAGCGCTTCTGGCGAGAAGCAGGTCTGCGATGTGCCCGTCGATGACTTCCACCCTTGCACCTCCGCTAACCAGTATAACTATGAGGAAGCTGGGCCCTGCGTGTTCCTCAAGCTGAATAAGGTGAGATCAATCAGCATTATCATCCTTCATGCTCCAGTTTAATTGAGGTCAGCGCAGCATCTTAATACATCTCATAATTATCTTCTTTGTCTTTTAATACTTTTTTTATTATTAGTCACCATTACAGTAGTCAGCCCGTTGCTCGCCATACCACGTCGGACGGTTACACAACAGATACCCAACAGAAATATTAAAAAAAAATGCCTCTGCTTATAATAGGCTGAAATGGATCATATAAAATCAAAGCGACATTAGACAGTTTGTAACGTTGTAATAGTACGAGGATTGAAAATGTCTAATTCCAGCTGAAACATCGAGATTTATTTTACAAACTTAGCCGGATCCGTTATTCCAAATTACTCGCAATTTAGAATTAATTAACCAATTTAACGCACCCGAAAAAGTAAAAGTTTCACAATTTCGACGATAATATTTCTTTTATTGTATGTTTGTAAACGCATAACTTTTTACAGAGTAATCCGATTTTGTCGATTCAATTTTACCAACATCGTTTTATAGTGCAGTAGCTAAATGCCCTATCTGATACATTCCAGATCTTCAACTGGATTCCGAAGCCGTACAACAATACTGAGGACCTGCCTTCCAACATGCCGGACGATCTCAAGCAGCACATCAAGATGGTCGTAAGTATACTGTAATATCTTCATCTCAAACTCAAACTCCACTCAAACTCAAAGCATTTATTTCAATTAAACCATTTACAGGCACTTTTGAATTGTCAAGAAGTCGGTCAGTCAGAAATATGAAGCTAGTTGCCCATTCCATAGCGTAGGTTCCTATGGAGAAGAACGGGCACGAAACTCCACGGACACTCTTTTAAATAAAAAAATTGATACAAAATATTCTCACCTTTGCATTAACTATGTCAGGGTTAGGCTCCTGTCCGAGCAGGTGCTGTTGAAGACCAGTTATTTACACAGGAACCTTGAACCTTGTTATCGAATTAGGTAATCAATTGACCAACTAAATAATTATACCGGAGACACGGATACAACATATGTATTATAGTATTGATTAAAGGAAGTTTATAGAGTGCCGACAATGACAATGCAATTCTTACGGCACTTTAGCCAAGCCGAGGCAGCGCCACTAATATGCCGCTAACGGCACTTTATCCGAGAGGTGTATAGAGCGGCACTCTTTACACTGCCTTGATTAAAAGGAAAAAGAATCTTTGTCAGCAGCATAAACATTACAGTCAATTAATTTAAATATTTACGTTTTAATATCTTTATAATTAACTATGATACTACAAAAACAAAACGATGAAGCATTTTCAACAAATTCTGATCAAAACATTTCTCTCTGCCAGTCCGGGAAACCCGAAGCGAACACGGTGTGGGTGTCCTGCGGGGGCGAGAACCCCGCCGACGTGGAGAACATCGGACCCGTGCAGTACATCCCTCGTCGGGGCTTCCCCGCCTACTACTACCCCTTCACCAACAAGGAAGGCTACCTCAGCCCCCTCGTCGCTGTGCTCTTTGAGAAGCCCAGGAGTGAGTTTCCAGATCTTTCTATAGTATAGTTCTGATGGTTCAAAATATTATATATCGGGTGTAAAAAGACGCTTAACGAGAGTCGAGAGTCACTTGTTGTGTCACAGTTGGTCATTGTGATGATTTTTTTGTACTGGACCATACCCTGGGAACCTTCTGGTTACGAAGATATGGAAGGTCAAAATATTGCTTGAATCAAAGTTGCGCATCTTTTTATATGTATAACATGAATACGAAACTATATGATCATGTGGCCAGTAGTACTGAAATTTCCGATGTTTCGATCAACATGTTTCCTGCAACACAAAAACAAGTTTTTGAAACAATGTTGTACAAATTTTATTTTATTACTCATTATTTTGAAATGGTGAAATGGTTGTTCATGTTCCTACTCCGACGAACAGATGACCATCTCGTGAAAAAGTGCCTTTCCATGGCTAGAAGGAAGACGGGAAGAGTAAGACCTCAAACAACATGGTTGACGAAGGTCCAAAAGGACATTAGGGAGATGGGTCTTAGAAAGATGACGCACAAGACCGAAATAAATGGTGTCGCATGATTGGGAAAGCCGACCCCGTGTAGCGGGAAAAGGCGAGGAAAAAAAAGAAGACTCATTATTTAGAAATCATCATAATTAATAGTTTTCAGCGTTTTGAAATCCATGAAAACTGTAATTCCAGAAATATTATTTCTGTGGAGTTTTGTATGATCCCGTTGCTAATATACCTCTTCAATTTGCAGCGGGCGTCCTGATCAACATAGAGTGCAAGGCCTGGGCCAAGAACATCTTCTACGACCGTTATGAGCGACGCGGCTCCGTGCACTTCGAGCTGATGGTAGACCGCGCCTAAGCTCGCCGCTCGCGCCAGTTGGCCACCAAGCGAAGCCTCGCCGTACAGAATGCATGACTAGGGTCCATTGAGCGTTTGTCTATACTTAATCATGCTCAACTGGGGCTATCCCACAACATGTAGCCTGGACGTTCGGGCACTTCATCATTTTAAATCAGCATTCCGAACTAACTGGTTTTACAGTTGAGAGATAGCCCTCTATTTACAACTACCACGCAAGCGTACTGTGCGGCGAAGGCCTAACCGCCAATTGGCCGCCAAGGTCACCAACTGATCGCCGGCCAAGGTCATCGAGCCCCAATTGGCCAAGTTCATCAACTTACTGCCAAAAGATCGTTAGTTGATCACTAGTCATGCTAATTGGTGGTTGCCGGTCTCTACCGGCTATGTTAGTTGTTTTAAGTGTTGTGTAAGGTCATGGTAACCAGTTAGTCGCCAAGGTCGCCAATTGTTCGGTACGGCTGCCAAGGTCGTCACGAGATCATTCCAGGCCGGCTGCCAAGCGCCATTAGCAATAGCCACATAGTCGGCGATTAATTTATATTCGTTTTAGAATAAGCCAGAGGGCGCCACTAATTTTAACTTTTGTTTGTCACGCTTCAAATAAAGTTAATGAAATTTTAAATTTTACTGAATATTTATGAATTATGTAATGTTTTCTGGACGGAGAGTCAATAAACACGCAATAGTTGGTTCCAATTTAGGTTTTTTATTGGTGTTTTATTTCATGATGCTGTGAAAACCCTTTCTACCCTATCCTTAAATATTCACAGGCGGTGAACTACGTTTTAAATTAAAAATAATTCAGCTTCTGCCTTCGTAAGCAGTTAACGACCTGAAACCCTGAAACAGACCTACTGATCACACTGTACATGTAGGTTCATAAAATAATGGAGGCACAAAACTTTGTAGAACATTAGTAGGCATCACTGCTTTGTGCATTCAGCAGCAGTTTCGTCCTCCATAACAAATTGGTAATGCAATCGCTGAAAAACAGTTTACAGGAAAGCTCTAATAAGGTTTGTTTAAGTTTAGTGTACAATAAAGCATATTCTAACTGTCTATGTGAAGGTAAACGCACTAATACTCATAATTCCGCTTCTGCTTTACTTGGAACTTAAAAAATCGATACATTCAAAATCTTCTGTGGGATATTTATATGAAAGACGTTAAAATAATCATATTTTGGATCAACATCCATTTTAGTTTGTATTATCATCAAAACCAGGCATATAACGTATCACGCTTTGTTACCCCGAAGGGTTGTCCAGCGGTGTACCTATTTCGCCAGTCATGTTTAGCTAAGTCCCATGTAATAGGGGGCAATCCTATTGCCATCAACCGGGCACAAATCCAGACTCCGGGCTGCTACTGAGAAATTTCAAATAGTAAACCCAATAACACTTTGCCAGACCAGGAAATCGAACCCAGGACCTCATGTTCAGCATAAGCGGTTGTGACCACTAACCAAACGAGGCAGTCGGACTAGACGAACGAGGCTGTAAAACCAGGTACCTCTCTAAAAACCACTGAAAATATTTAACTCCGTGCACACCCGTAGGTGTCCCATGTAAAAGTACCTACGTAGGACTGAAACAGTGGCATCTACCTGCACTGCTGAACAAAACTGCATTTTCTATCTTGCTAAGTACCCTGTACTTGTTGATAGGTCTACACTGTTCTCTCATACCTATTAACACTAATTCATTTGAAAACTATTTACAATGTTTTCAAATTAATTAGTGTTAAAAGAGTAACCGTGGAGTTTCTTGCCGGCTCTTCTCCATAGGAAACGACCAATTGGAACCATGCACCTAGCTTCTGACGTTTCATAAGTGCCCTTGTAGGTTTATGTGAAATAAAATATTTTGAATTGAATTTGAATTGAATTGAAACTTTATATTCTATGCCCAAGGTGTAACACAGGAACGGTCAATGGAGTACTTGGGGAAAAGGCTAAGCAAGCATTTAGGGCTCATTGCTTCCTCGGCTTGAGAGGGATGCTGTTGCCCATAATATAGACATAGTGTAATCCCAGTATCTTTCCTAATCAGGAACAACACATGGAACACAAAAAGTTCTGAATGTTCAAAACATTTTTACCGACGTACACAATACCTAGTGTTGCCAATAATATAGGTACCTAACCACGTTGAAATACTGACTGAGTAGGTATTTGATATTGAACTGTTTATTTGTATTCGTCTGAGATTGTTCTTACTCATTGTTTTTATAAAGAGAGATTCGTTTGAATATTGAAAGACATTTAGGTGATAACTTCATTGGATTGGAGATCATCTACCTACTTCTTCTCACGTGTCAAAGTCAAATCATTTATTTCAAATAGGCCCCTATAAGGCACTTTTGAACGTCAAAATTTACAAAAATAAAAAATTATTGAGTCTAGTCGCCTCTTCCAAAAGGTAGTTTTCGCATGAAGAAGAATGGGCAAGAAACTCCACCGTTACTCTTTTAAAATGTTTTACAATATTTTGTATAAGGACATTAGTTATATGTATAATTATATGTGAAGACGATGCACCTAGAATAAAATTACTATACCACAATACGTGTCGTATGTCGTGCTCATCCCGCAGTAAAAATAGACGTTTTCCCGTGACGGTCTATTTTTATTTACAAGTAAAAATAACTGCCTCATTATGGCTTCTAAGGCTAATTAAGATTATGGTGAGTGACACTTTATATTCTTAGATTATTCCTCCCAGGAAGGCGGCTTTTGTCACACGATTATGACGTATTTCAGCCATGAGATCACTATGACGTACTCCAGGAGTATCTGGATTCTGGACAGGCCTGGAGTAGGTACCTGCGTACGGCCAGCAACAAAAGTCAACCAACTCTGCTACTTTTACACATCTTATAATTGACACAAAATTATTCGATAGATCGATTGTATTTCAGCACTTTCATTTCGCTAAAGTTAATTCATACATACAGTACAACTATTTTCTTAATGTCCCTCGGCAAGCTTCGTGTTTCGTCAGACGTCGGATTTCTATCAGTTGCCCTTTGCACAGGAAGTATATAGAGTTGTTAATACTCTTTGTTAAAGAGGGGCATTAAGACAATAGTTGTACTGTACATAAACTCACGCCTTCTTTACATGGGGGTAGGGAAAAACTACAAAATGACCCCTACTACGATCCTTACATACAAGGAGTATGTAAGGATCGTAGTAGGGGTCATTTCATCCTTCGTTTAATAACAATTTATGGATCTTTTAATGTTATCCGAAATAAAATGATTTAATTAATTTATTATTTATTAATAAGAGGGAAAGAGCGAGAGTAAGAGTTAATATTCTTTTAATTTTACTTCTGTTCCAATTTTCATACTAAATATTAAAAAATTGGTTGCCTGTAAAGTCGGTATACGGGCGAAAGTTTTACGTGACAACGACTTTGCGTGCCTTTCACTTTTTATGTCTGTCTCTCTCGCTCTTAGGCGGGCTAACCATGCCCGAGTGGAAGGGACGCGTGCCTCTCACTCGCTCTCATTGTGAGCGCATAACGTGAGCGGAGCGTAACGCAGTTTCTTGAAGTGTCACCCGGCAAACCAATTTATAAGACGTTGTCACGTCAAAACTAAAGTGTTAATCGAATTTAGACGCTGACTGCCTCCACCAGGAACATAAACCGCTGCTGAGCATTGTTGAACCAATGACCGCTGCAAATAAAATCGTAAAAATAATTAGGGTGGATAATCGATGAACGTGGCGGCGCATGGTCGGATCTTTTAACAAAAAGGCCCTATTGTAAAAAGATAAATAGTTGTTATATTTGAAAAATCTAAGCGAAATCTACCACGATAAACCTTGAGAGGAATATTAAAGATGTTAGGTAAAATGCTCCTACTTCAGATGTACATTTATATATTTTATTTAAACATACAGGAACCAAAACTTCTTTTCGAACATTATCTTACAAATGCTTAAATGCCCCTGCTAATAATACGCACTTATAAAATAATTAAAATGTATTTTTCACTTATAAAGAAAGATTTGCAATTTTGCATCAATCAACCTCTGGCATTGTTCCCTTATCGAATTTCTGAAATTCGTTGCCAAATCTCATTGCCATGATTTGCTAAAGTTATTCAACAGCAAACAGACAATTTGAAAGTAGATCCAAGTTAGGTAATATAATACCTGGCTTTAAGAAATTGATCATTCATCTACTATTTGATAAAGATTTTCAGTTAGTTGAGTGCCCGATGGGAATTCCGATTGTCAAAACTTACGATCTTCCATATAATTTTTCAAACCCTATTTTTAAAAAGCCTTCCATACTGAGTGAGTGAATCTTCCTCAAGTGAGTGCACTTGAGGAAGATTGAGGAGCTCTTGTGCGAAATTTCATGCTGTCAGTGAATTTAAGATTTTTATTAAGTAGATACAGCTAATCTTGATTACTTACAAGTACGAAGAATACTCCACTTCCGTAAGACAAGGCCAGTAGTAAGACGTCAGATTTACGAGAGTACCTTTGTGTGAGTATGACGCTCTGTGGCCAAACAAGCCGTAAGTAGGGCACAGGGGGTGACGACGTCGCCGACGGCCCGGCGCCAGAGGGTGAGCGCGAAAATGTCGCCGATACGCTATATAGTGTAGATATTGCGAATTTGCGTAGGTAATTACGATGTTTATGATTATTGGAACTGAAGAACTAGTTACTTAATTTTATCTGTTTTTTTACTTATTTCAATGTTGAAAAGAAAATACAATGTGATTACTGCAATATTAATAACAGCAACTACATTCCAGCTTGCTTGACTTGATAACTTAGATTTCACACCTCTATAGTGTTTTAGCCGGTATAACCCCTCGCCTTCCGTATTATACATATGTGGAACCCATGAAAATTACTTAGACAAACAAAAAGCTTGTCTGATGTTTGTTAAATCTCATTTAATGTAAGTAACAAAAACCCCTTTTATAAACAAAATGCATTGTCTTCAATAAATCTACATACAAATGTGTTTGAGTAACATCACCCCCCTCCCCCTGTAATCCGCTCAGCGTGTCATCCACCCCTACGTAGATACGTATTTGTTTGTTTTATAGTAAGCACGAAGTAAATATACCAGATAGTAATTTAAGTGTATCTTTAAGTTTCATGAATGGTGGGCAGAACTGGGTGTAAGTGTCAAAATGCTGTGACATTTAGACTGATTTCTTCTTCAATGCTTATTTCAGTCGTTATCTGCTGAAACTTGAAATCAAATGAAATAAAAATACTTATTCGCATAATATTGGTACATATGTGGAAAATGTAACATTAATAGGATCTTCATATTTACCATTTCTGGTATGCGAAACTTATCATACCTATTAATAATTTTTGTCTTGTTTTAGGGATAAGTACTGTCCAACTCATAATTTTCTTGACAATCTGCTTCTTCACGGTTCTATGACTGAATATTGATATGTGCAATATTCAATGTTATTAAATAAAATAAAAATTAAGGCACATGTTTTTTTAAATTACTTTCTAAGCAAATATACAAAAACAAAAGGACACTAAAGTACTCCCACATCGCTGACATCCGGAAGCGTGCCCGGAAGACTGGCAGCTTGGCCACGCTCGATGACAATGCTAATATTAGAACAGACAACATTTATAAAAGCTCAAAAACCTCGAATTAACAGAGAAAACCAATTCAAGATTAAACAACTATTTCTAGGCGCCAGTGTGTCTGATAATAATATGACATAAGTAGGTAAGTATACGCATACAATCTCGCCACGTGTCAACAACCCCTAGATATAACGTAACACTTTTCATCTCTGTCACACTTATGCTACGATAGTATCTGCCATCTCTTTCGCTATGGCTACGATATGTTTGTGTACTAAATTACTTTCTGTTTTCTTACTAAGAAATTGCTTCTCGACTATTTACACAACATACACGAATAAAACTCCCGCCTTGTTCCTATGGGGGTAGGCAGACAATACAGAACGCCACCTGCTGCGATCCTTAAGATCGATCGATTTAAACCTATCCACATATTTCTATCCAGTTGATATAATTTTGTGGGCACGTTGGTGCAGTGGCGGCGGTATGGGTCGCGGGTTCGATTCCCGCACACGAAACAAGTTTTTGTATGGCCTATTGATAATTGATTCAGGTCTGGGTCAAAAAAAAAACAAAAGTCATTTATTCAAACTAGGCTGAGAATCAGCACTTTTCGAACGTCTAAGCTACATAAGACAGTCCCCCAAAACGCCCATCCTTCACCACTTCCTAGTGCTTTAGCTGGGAAGAAGAAGTGGCGCAACAAACTGTCCAGCAGCACAGCTGTCTGATCAGTTAGAAAAAAAATTGATTCGTTTCAAATTCGTTAAAAGTGTTCGTTTTCTCTTTCTTAATAACAGAGCTGGTCTTCTGCTAAGAAAAAACCAACAGTTGCCTTACATTATATCCTAACCTAACTAAAATATATATTAACAACTACAATATGGCGTCGAAAAATTCGCCTGCGGTCGACTGGTAATGTACCCAAGAGATTGACACGTTTTATGGCAATGCTTAGCCTCTGGCCAAAGTAAAGTCCAACCCTTGGGTCACGAGAAGCGTCAACTAACCTTTGGATACCTTACTGGTAAAGTTACAGTTAAGTATTACACTATACTTTGCCGCTTAGATCGACGTTTTTCGAGGGCGAGGTTTTTTTTTAACGGAGTGCACTTTATTTTGAACCGATTTTGCAAAATATGTTGTTTAGTCTGTGATAAATAAATTTAATAAAAACAACAAAATATATTTCTTTCAAAGCACCTTTAGTCATTTTGTATTAATTCATATTTTTATTTCAAATCATGCATTATGGGTGAATTCAATTTCACCTATGAGGGTTAATCCTGATTTTCTCGTGATCTATTTTACCTACCTACATTGTAAAATTATTCGCGTTTGCCCCATCGCTGGCCCGGTCGTCTCCCGTCGTCTTGCCTTGTACCAGGGGCACATAAATCGGTGGTTGGTACTATGTTGGCGCCAGGATGACGCTCGATGGCGGCGCTACGTCGCCGGGGCAAGCCACCCCACTGCATTGCATACATTGCTGGCTACGAAATTTATAAGTTTTTTAAGAAAACTTCGACTTAAAAGAATCACTACAAAGTGAAAAATAACTTTAGTTTCGAAAGTCGGTGTTTTTGTATTTAGTTTCGTTTAATGTTTAGCCACCGAATTCCGAAACTAAAGTTATTTATATTTTTCAGTTTTTGCTGTATTATAAAAACGTCATCAAATATATTATATGAAGAGGGTTCAACACATATTATTGAATCGAACTCATAATATACTCAAGCAAAGAAAATACGTTCTCCTTTTTTCCCTCTTTCTTTAAAAAAAAAACTCGACGAACCCCTCTTTATTGTCGGTAACAAAATGTAATGAGAATACTTTAAAAAAATATGGGTAGTAAATACTGCAAGTACACTATTCATAAGAATGTTGTACGAGCGAATGCGACGTAGCGTGCATCTACGGCGTAGCAATGACGTAGGCGTGACGTAGCACTTCGTAGCCTACATTTTTATTTAGAGTTATCGCCATTGCATTCTATTTAACGCAATGCCACTAAGATTAATTCCACTTAGTCGTGCCTTGTTTTGTAGCCTGTGTGAATGACATTACGAATTTGTACATTTGGGCTTAAAGTATAAAATAAATAAATAAATTCTAAGCTGGTATTGTATAGTTTGTGCCAAAACGAATGCTATGTGGAATGCTTTTCTTGGATTTTGGATTTGGAGTCAGTGAAATTAATTGTTAAGGAAAGTGACATCGTCAGTTAATTGGCCGTGTTATATCCATATCATACAACTGTAAAAAAAATTACAGTAGTGATTTGAATTTGCGGTAAATTTACGTTCGTTGTCAATTTGCTAAGCAATTAATTTCCCCGTTTTTACAATTCTGTCGTGTTTAAAAAATAGAAATTAGAATGGGAAACATTGTTCTATTTTTAATCTACTCTCTAGTACAAAAAAAAACATTAAACGCTAAAACTACGAATATGAGAACAATGCAAAAAATTGTGCACACTAAACCGGCAATGAACACTATCCACTGGCATCCTCCGTTCCTCTGAGAGAGGTGGCGAGTTATTCTGTGTAGTAAGTTCTGTGAGGAGGGACGTGTGACCACGACTGACGAGGAACCACGGTAACCATGGGGCTGGAGAAACGCACCATCAAGATCATCGTCATAGTTTCTGTAGTCGTGCTAGTTATAGGTAAGTAAGCCATTTTTAAATAGTTTTTATTAACTCTAAGTTTTTAATCACAAAGTATTTATAATCGTAACTAGCGACCCTCCCCTGCTTCGCACGGTTTTTACGACCTGAAAAAACATCGTGATTTCTTTTTTATTTGTAATTTTAATATTAATTGATTATACACATAAACCTTACGGAATACATTCTCTATATCATGGTGAAAACCACATCAAAATCCGTTTTAAATATTAAATTAAATATTATTCTTTCTTTCTTTTTATATTTTAGAAAAACAATGTGGTCACACAGACACCACGAAAAACGACTTTAATTTGTAATATGTATGGTTTTTTTTTTAATAATGGAAATATGCAATAGTAAATATGTACACAATTAACTATTCACTACTGAATTTTAATAACTAAGAAACTGATGATTACTTGATGTCAGATGTGTTTTTCTCTTAGTTTTTGTTTTTTTTAAATAACATTACTGACAACATAACTGTTTTTTTTTCCATATAGCTTAATAAGATGTATGGAAATTATAACATTGCAAATCAGTCAATCCGAAATCAGGGTTAGTGATTTTATAACAGTCACGTTAAGTGAATTCTTTTGCAATAATTATTTAAAAGCCAGTTTCGAAAAAGTTAGTTATACTTACATCTATGACTACATCTATTTACTTATTCTATTTATTCATCTTTCATCTATTGTTCTTGGTCTTAATTATCTTAATTTATTTTATTTATTAACATTGTTATCGTTTGTGGGGTCGGTTAGTGACATTAATTTAATATGTATTGATAAGATGTTTTGTGGTCGTTGGTTTTATTTTCCTACTTAATTCAAATTGAAGATAATAATTTCTTTGAAGTTAGCTATATTCGTTTATCGAAGTTTTTGTGAAGGTACGTTGTGTTATTTCTTTACCTCTGTCATTATTAATCAAACATTGTACTTCAAGATCAAGATAAAGAAATAATATTGATCCATCGGCACATAATAATTAGTTTACTTGGTGGGCCATGGGTTCGACTCCAAGTAGGCTGCCACTGAGAAATTTCTGATTTAAAACCAAATACATAGAGTATTTGGTTTTTCCATCAGGATTTTCTCAGTGGCAGCCTGGACCCTAGATGGTTATAGGCTCGCCCCCTTTTACTTGAGACAAACATAATGGGTCAATGTGAGTAAACGACACTTCTGCCTAGCCCTTTGGGGCATACAGGCGTGATGTTATGTTACGTATGAAACTAGATAGTTATACAGGATACAACAAAAGCTCATAGTTGGCAAAACCTGCAATTTGTAAGGTTTCATAGACTGGGCGAGGCTTCAGGATAATGTACTAACTAATGGTCACGCAAGCTTACAACTACCACGTTATTTACTACAGTTAGTTCAGTTAGTCCAGAGAATAAGCTTTGTGCTTTTTAAAACCTCTATAAGGCTGTGTGTTCTGAAAGTTGGCAACCTCGTAAATACTTAGCTGTCAAATATTTCGATGTTTTTTACTAAATGAAATTATGAATGAAAAATCGCTCTCTATTGTTCTAAAATATTGATTATGAATTGCATATATATTTGACAGCTATTTGAGACGTATCTTAAGGGACATTAGAGTTAATAACATATTATATATACGATTTGGAATCATTTACATCGGGAATACAGGACACACTCCTTTTTAGTTCCAACATAAGCAAGATTCATAAAGCACACTTTGACTTCAATTTACGAATATGAACATAAATTTTACGAATAGATACAGTTCAAGTTCGTTTGAAGCGCTTACTTTACTTACCAAAGTAAAGTGAATCCTGCTTTTAGAATGCACCTCGTTGTTGCATTGACTTCCAGTCCGGTCATACCACTCCCTTCTTAATCCAGCCCATTAGTTAGACATACATATTCTAGGCGTTTGCTTCCATTTGTAAAATAGTTCTTGATTCTCTAACAACATAACATTACGCTTGTATTCCGCGAAGGGTTAGACAGAGGTGTACCTGTTCTACCCACATTTCACCAGTTACGTTTAAGTCCCATGTAATAGGGGGCGAGCCTATTGCCATCAACCGAGTCCCTAGTGTGAGTTTCTTTTAACCATCTCGAATTTACGCATCGACCGCGTTCGGCGTTCCGATTGGCCCTTCACTGGTGAAGGCCGGCCGGTTGCCAACTGGAGCGCCGAACGCGGTCGATGCGTAAAGTCGAGATGGTTAAAAGAAACTCACACTAGGGCCTCCGGACACAAATCTAGAGACCGAGCTGCTGCTGAGCTACGTTTTGTCCGTGGCTTCGCATATGTGGAGGTCGGGAAAAACCCACGGGATCGTACCATCGGGATAAAAAGTATAGTATGTCCAAACCCTAACCCAGGTCAGATATCTGTTTGGAAATTGCATCGAAATCCCAATAGACACACAGATAGACAGACAAACTGACAAACAGGCAGAGCTACTTTCGCATTTACAATAGTAGCATAGAAGTATGGATATAGTAAATATAGTATACTAGTTAATTAGTATATGATTTAAAATTGGATAATGAGTTCTAGTGAAATTCTCTCGACCCCATCTCTCCATGCAAAATTACTGAACAGTACTGTGAACAAAACATAGTACCGTAAAAGTCACTCTGGTTGAACAGTTTACTCTTGAATCGATTCATCTGTTCCCAGACATTGCGGCGCCACAAGCTGTACGGCGCCTTCTTTCTGGAGCTTTTGTGAATAGCTATATTTATTAGAGGATGATGCCAAATTACGTCACATCTCTCTCATAAAAATATTAAATTTATTCACTCATTCACTGACAGAAAAAAACCCTTTAACCTGATGTAGCACAAATAAGCCTAATCAATGCAACATGAAATGCAACACAACATGACAACAACAAGCCGACTTTGTTTCGACGTGTGTTAAGCTCATAACACAAATTTCAAATAAAGAGGTAGCGAGCTAAATCCTTTAAAGTAAAATGTATATTATCTTCTCTGTGTGTGGTGTCCATTAAACTGTACGGTGAGCGATATGTCGAAGATAATATATTTATATTATCTTCAAAGTCTGGACGAGCTTTATATTTCATGTAACGTATTAGGGGGCGTCCATAAATTACGTGAGGTGTTTTTTTTAATTTTCTGTCCCTCCCTCCCCCCCTGGTGAGATGTTGTGAGATTTTATTCAACCCCCTCCCCCATCCCCCAATCTCACATGAGATTTTTCAAAATGTGGGTTTCTTACGTAAACGCGTTGCATTGTTACTGTAAAAAGAAAAAAAAAATTGCTGACAGTGGCGCGAAAACAAAGGACGGGCTACACTGTACCGTAAATTCAGATAAAATTGAGCTATTTGGTATAAAACAAATATGGTGGTTTGACAGTCAGTAGATGTATAACGTCGAAGTATGAATGAAATTATTTTCTTTCGAACGAATTAGTGAATGATCTTAATCGTATTACGATAAAAATCTGGATTAAATGGACCAAAATAGTATTTTTTTTTTGTTTCAATCAGAAAAAAAATTGCGTGATATTTGCCGAGACCCCCCTTCTTTCCAACGTAAGATTAGATGAGATTTGACTCGACCCCCTCTCCCCCTTAAACATCTCACGTATTTTATGAACGCCCCCTTACCAATCTGTACCAAACCGCCGCTGTGTCTAGCTAGAAGCACGTTTTGCACAAGAGTTGCGAAGTAACAAGGTGAACAATAAGGATTTTTGAATATTCATCCCCTAAAGGGGTTAAATAGGGGATAAATGAAAGCTAGTATGGTGGTTTGTTGGCGCAGACGCGAGGCACACATTCCTGCTAATATCTTACAACGCACTTTACACTTTTTATTAGTTTTCTTTCTTTTTTTTAATTTATTTTTTAATTGTAGTACAATTTGTTATGTTGTTTGCCTTTTAGTCTGTACTAATTAATGTATTTTCATTCTTTCTTTTTTTTTTGAACTTCCATAAAGTTTGACATTTTGCCGATGGTTAATCCCGTCGGATACACGCTTGTACATTATAAAAGCGGTTACCTACATTATAAAAACTGTAACGAGAATTCTCTGTTCGTATGACCTAAGTAGAGTTTTATTGCATCGGATATAGGTTTATAGGTGTACACTGACGTCACCGTTACACAGGCTAGCCTGCACTTAATCACTTAGCCGTTATGTACCTACGCGGATATGTAGATAATGTCGTGAGTGAATTGGACCTGGTAAAGTATAAAATACTATAGGTACGATACTTTATTACAGTCAAAGTTAGTACATACATACATAAACTCTCGCCCTCTTCCCATGGGGGTAGGCAGAAACTATAGAACGCCACCTGCTATGATCCTTACATACTCCTTTTGCCTCGTTTACGTTCATACATCTGGTCATACACGCACGCCGGTTTCGAGTACTACGCACCTGTCCTTTCTAAAGAGCACCAATAAGGTCAGTATATGTCCTCCTAGGGCGTCCTCTCCCGCCGTCTCCAGTCACAACCGCCTTGTAAATATATTTTGTTAGTCGCCTTTCATTCATCCTCTCAACATGACAAACCATGTCAGCTTACCCTTTTCAATTTTTGTCACTACATCCCAAGGTATAAACCTACACTAAGTTAAAAGAATTTAACTTAGTGTAGGTTCATACCTTGGGATAGAATTTTAATTCTCATTTTGATATTCATAACGTAAGTTCCCACAACAACATCACACCCTGTATTCCCCGAAGGATTCAGCAGAGAGAACCCCCTCATTTCGGCAGTTACATTCCTAAATGTGCGTGACTAGAAATATAACGGTCCAGGATCAAAGACTTATTTAATGTCAGCTACATATTTAATTACTTAAAAACTTAGGTGTAACTTACGAAAATTTAGAAGACCAATTTCTGACTTCAATTCAACAATTTCTTCTTCGAAATAAAATAATGTTAACCCTTTATTTTCCAGGTGGTATTATCGGACTTTTACTTGGCCTGCTGTTACCCCAGCGTTATGTCGGTAAGTCTTCTTTGTTACACCTCATAAAGTGTGACATTGGCTTCATATTGTCACATTTTACAGGTAGGTAATAGCGACCCCATTTTCATGGAAATGTCAGACTGTGTGGCCTTTGCTCTATGCTATCTCCGGTAAATGGGCCGCTCTGTTTTTTCTTATTTACTTGCATAAATTGTAAGGTAAATCACATCGAAAACAAGTGTGTGCTGTCCCAGTAACCTGCTGCACGCGTCGCCTCTCTGATTTGTAAGGCGCCCCCACGCCCCATAGGTTCCTCCAATGACACCTTATTATCGTTTTTCGCGGATGTTCCTAATGTAAAAATAAGAATAGCCAACATCCATGATGCATCGAAAGAAACTATTACCAACCTAACCATCGAGCCTTGTGAAGGCTCTTTTATTTCACCCATTTTTTTCCTTTATTTTGTGATTAGCCTGGTGTTAAAGTTGTTATGCCGCCCATGGGCCTGTGACTTGGCTTTACGTGCCGTTGAGAAATATCTCTCAGGCATGCCGGTTTCCTCACGATGTTTTTCTTCACCGAAAAGTCATAGGTGCATGTCTTGGGTTCGAACTCGAGACATGACTTGGCTCTCCTACGGTCACACCGCTAGGCTATCACTGCTGTTATTTATGTAGAATCATCATCTTCCTAGCCTTTTTCCAACTATGTTGGGGTCGGCTTCCAGTTCCTGATTCCAGACCAGTATTTTACATGGAGCGACTGCCTATTTGACCTCCACAGCCCAGTTACTGGGTAATACGATACCCCTTGGTAAGACAGTTGCCAGAATGGTGTGGTTGACTGGTTGTATTGGTGGTTGTTTATTCAAGACATGTGTTCTCTATAACAGAGCTGGAGGTGTGGCCTCGTTCCGAGGAGTACAACTGGGATCAGCCGCTGATCCAGGTGAGGGGCAACGACCCCGGCAGCTGGCACAACTGGTACCGGCGGCTCAATGACTTCCTCAGGAGTAAGTGTACAACGCTACAATGTTATTGTGGCGCGTGACCAAAATCGGAACTAACGTCGCCATCTTGTTTTGTATAAACAATTTCTGGACAAATTTGACAAATGTTTACCAACAACGCCCCCCTGTCAATGTCATTTAAACGCCAAAATATCCTTGTAGCACTCTACCTTCCTACATCCACTATGTTCACGTATTTTTTTCGAAATAGAGTGATAGACGAACGGATATGCAAAATTATAAATGGGTTTCTAGTTCAATTACGAAACCTGAAACTTTGAAAGTTATCAATCCCGTAGTAGGTCAATTAAATGTGTGTGAAATGACCTGATCTGAATTTCAGCATGACTAGTATACTTTTTCTCCACCAGTTTACGAGACGGCGATACCCGAGGAGCCCCCCAGAGCGCCATGTTCTGTCCACAATCGTCGCGACCAGCACCAGCGCTCCGACCCCTGTGACATGGCCATGCGGTTGTGGGCGCCCTGCACTGCTGACGACTTCTACGGCTACGCCAGGGGCAAGCCCTGCATCTTCCTGAGGCTGTCGCATGTAAGTATAGTTTTAATGGGATTCTCTTATTCCCTATCTTTAAACCATTTAATGAAGATAATGGCCTAAATTCTTCTACCACGGTTAGGCAAATCTACTAAAAACTATTGTTGTTAATTACTCAGATCCACTACTGGGTGCCGGAGCCCTACAACATGTCAACACAGCTGGCCATCCCACCTGACATGCCCCTGCATATCCGAGAGGCTATGGTAAGTGATTAAATATCATAAAACTTTCACTCTTTAAAAACTTTAATCATTACTAAATGAAGTGTACAATGAGCAAAATATGGCTACTGATTGGATTGCTTAAAAGATGGTTTAAAGTATGACAGTATTCAAGTACCTACCAATTGATTAGTCAAAAAAAATTCATCATAATCGGATCGGTAGTTTACCTACAAACGTAGCAAAAACACCGAATATATTTATTTCACTTTATTAAGGCTGGATTTAGGGCTCGACGGACGGTCAGTGCTGACATCAGTCGCGTACCGATTTTATGGAATCGCGCTCGCTGACCGTCGTCGGTGCTACACTAAACACGTCCATTTATCATCAGCGACTTGGTAAGCGTGGCTGACGACGGTACGCGACCGACCGTCAGCGTAACAGCCTAAAGAACACAAAACAGTAGCCATGGCCGATGATGAAAGGTTTCTATGTAAAATGATTCCTATATAGATGCTTACGCCTCCTCATTCAAAACGATTTTTATAATTTCCATTCACGACCAGCTTCCCTACCATTAATCACAGCACGTAATGAAACCTCATTCCATTCTCCAGCGTCACCGGCCAGCCCACCAATACGGCGACTTCGTGTGGGTATCCTGCGGGGGGGAGTTCAGCGCGGACAAGGAAAACATCGGGCCGATCCAGTACATCCCGGCAGAGTACCCCCCAGGGTTCCCCCTGAGCCGGCTGCACACGGCTGACCGCATCTCGTACTCAGCCAGGAGCATGCCAGACCAGGTCCCAGGGCCGCTGATTGCTGTGCACTTCGAGAACCCACGACGTAACTATTATCTAATTTATCTCGAACTATTCTTGGTTGATACGACTGGTTGGAATCCGGCCCACTCTTCCTCATAGATCTTCGCGTTCACAATCTGACAATTGTCTAATGAATTTAACCGGTAGTAAAACATTACATAGTGGGTCAATAAACCATCATCTGCCTAGCCTTTTCCCAACTATGTTGGGGTCAGCTTCCAGTCTAACCGGATGCAGCTGAATACCAGTATTTTACAAGAAGCGACTACCTATCTGATCTCTACAACCCAGCTACTGGGTAATACGATACCCCTTGGTAAGACTGGTTGTCAGACATTCGGGCTTCTGACTATCCGCAACGATTGTCAAGGATCTACGAATGACAGCCGGGACCAATGGCTTTTAATAGAGCTACCTGATAAGCCTAAACGAGATCATTTATACATAGATCAGGGGTTCCCAAACTTTTACAGTTCGCGGCGCACTTGCCAGTTTAGTATTTTGTCTCGGAAATAGGGTAGATATCTAGCCACAAATATTGAAACATTCACGATATGAAGCTGGGTTTTTATATTTATATTGACACAATAATACATTTATTATTTAAGAAAAATAGGAAATAAAATACAATGGCAACCTTTACCTGAGTTGCCATTGTATTTTATTTCTTAGGAGGCGTGAGCTTGGTGATGTCCACGACACATTTTTTTCAGGGCGTGGATAAGGCTTGACACCGCTACTCTCATTTCTTGCTCCACATGAGCGATATTTGCTCTTTATTACGGCTACAGCTGAAAATCCGGCTTCACATTTAATAAGATCTAGCAAAGGGAATGAGAATTCTTAGAGCTTTTATTTTGTACCCAAGTTTCTTTTATTTTTCGGAGAACGCTAAACAGGATCGCCTACCGGCGCACCTCTTTACTCTCTACGGCGCACCAGGGCGCCGCTGTGCACACTTTGGGTACCCCTGACATACCTAGATTGAATGATCTATGTCAGGGTTTCTCAAAGAAAAAAAAGATGAAAATAAGAATTTATTTTCATCTTTGTCACAATAAAGTCATGGCCCATCTATCCAAGTGATTAAAGAACTGTTCCCAGCATTTAAATAAATATTAGGTACTGCTTACAGGTGGAGTGGTGATTAACGTAGAATGCCGCATCTGGACCCGCGACATCTTTTACGACCCCAAGAGCCGCTACGGCCGCGCCCGATTTGAGTTGTTTGTCGAGTAAGATGCCAATGTTGGCAAAACTGAGAAGTAATAAAAAAAAAAAAAAAAAGTCATTTAGATGACGATTGTTTTTATCTTACGTACCTATTACTGGACAATTTAACTGCAATATTGCTGTGTTTTCTTAATCTTATGTTGTTGTTCTAATTATTTCAAATATTTTGCCAGTAATTTCTAATTTATCTGCAAGTAGACTCATTAATAGTGTCAAATTTCAATCAAATCGTCAAATTCCAGTACCTAATTATAGATTTACCTACTTTTATTTCTTTACCACGGCGGTAATGGCGTAATTAAGTAAGTAATATGTATGTGTAATGTTCTTCTTTATACGGTTCTAGGTACCTAGCACTGTTACCTATCTAAATCAATGTATTTTCAGAGATTCAGTTACCTATGTGTATAAAGATAACTAGCAATAACGACAACATTTTGCTTACCTACGTATATTATTAAGTAAGTAATTTTAAGAATTCATACTGCTTTTGTAAGAAAAATAATGAATGTTAGTTGTTAGAGTAAAAAGGTGTTTAAATTTGGAACTAAATAAATATCTCTCAAATACTGCTACTCCTGATAAATGATAAAAAATAGTACATAAGTATTGAAAAGATCAATTATTTAGAAATAATTATTTATTATAATCTTAGGTAATTCATTATTTATATTATTATTATATGAGATGTTGTCTTTTTCAGCTTTGTTTAGATATTCTATGTACTGCATAATATACCTACTTGAATGTTGTAACTGTAATCGTTTCTTAAAAGTATACCTATAGATACCTAATGATGAAATATCTAGACATTGAACTTACTTGACTTAGCTATTAAATCTAGGCCTGAAAAAGAAAATTATATGTATTTAAATCTACCTCCTTCTATGAATCATTGCTAAATATTTACTATACCTTTATGGATCTGTATCTATAAAATTAAATAATCTTCTCTACTATGCCTTCCTATATATATTATAAAGATAAAATAAATGATCTCTGTTGTCTCCTATATAAACTTATAATGATTGACTGTTATATTATTATAAGATTTGTAAATAAATAATTTATTTATGTGTTAAGTTACGAAGGCTTCAATTTTCTAGTTAAAATGCAGACAGTCTAATTTTGTGTACCTATGTGTCATCTTGTGAATAAAAATATGAAAAAATAATGTTTTTTTTTTGGTACCTAACTCATGTACATCCAATACGCAAACTGCTTTGTTGTTATCTCACCTACCTACTAATGTGGGATTGCTTTAATATGCATAATAATGAATGAGAATGCATAATTTGTCACGGATTATTGGATTGCGGAAATATTACCTATGTAAGTTCTACTAAGAAACAGTTATTCATTTATGAAATTATTAAAAACCACAAAATCGTAAAAAATATATTTTCAAATCATACGCGCTATCGCCACAACAAATTTTATTTATCAGCTATCGTACAGCTATATTATACAGGGTGACTTGTAATTTGACGTATTCCTTCTAGGACGTGATAGTGTAATCCATTTGCAACAACTAAGCACCCCATAAAGCCTAGTCGAAAATTCATGGGATTCGAGAAATCACAATTTTTATGAATTTTGAAAATTTCCCAGAATTCGTCACTAAATATCACTTTTCTCTAAAGTCTCAAAGTGAATGGCCTTCATTGCGATTCCATTGGGTACCTAATACTTTAATAAACCTTTCGATGTAACCAAATTTTCTAAAATATTAAACAATTAAAAAATAAAGGAAGAAGTTTATTAACCATTTTCAAAAATCATCTTTTTTTAAACTTTTGTACAGACGCCAGCAGGTTAACCTACCCGAAACTGTCAAATTTTCCCAATCAACTTTGAACCTTATGCTTTAAAAAAAGTAAAAGTAAAGATAAAGTTGAAATCTATTAAAGAAATTTGGCAGATTGTAGTAGGTTGATGTGCTGGCGTCTTTACCTCGTAGATAGCTGATTAAAAGATGTCTGTCCCGTAAATACATTGTACGCTTAATGCCATAGTAACATTTTGAGATTGTCAAAGTTCGAGAACGTAGATGATTTTTTTAAAATGGTTAATAAACGTCTTCTTGAATTTTTTTACTATGTGTTGTTTTAGAAAATTTGGTTACATCGTAAGGTTTATTAAAGTATTAGGTACCCAATGGAATGGTAATGAAAGCCATTCAATTTGATAGTTTAAAGAAAAGTGATATTAAGTGACGAATTCTGAGAAATTTTCCAAAAAAACATAAAATTTTGTTTTCTCGAATCCTATGAATTTTCGCCTTGGCTTTATGGGGTGCTGTCAATTGAGACGGAGCGAGGTAGTGTGGAGCGGAGTTGCGGACTCTGCGGAGCTAGGCCGAGTTCACGCGAAAAGTCATTTGAGCGGGCTGCAATACCCCGCGGCCGGTTTTTTATCCGCTTCCCCGATCCGCTTCCCCGCTCCGCTACCCCGCTCTGCTTCCTCGGCCCGCTTCCCGGTTTTGTATTAATTTTTAAACTAGTTCGCAAATCCCTATCCACTGAAGCGGAGCGGAGATTTTATGCAATTCCATTGGTTAATATTGGCACATCTCCGCTCCGCTCCAATAGACAGTCAGCCTAATTGTTGCAAATGGGTCACTCTATCACGTCCTAATAGGAATACGTCAAATTACAAGTCACCCACCCAGTATGTTATGTTTATTTTGCTACAGTTGCCTACCTTGTACTGTCCATGTTATCCAACTTAATAAAACTAACCTAACAATGTTACCAAATGGTTTAATAATTTATAAATGGTATAATTTTATATCACGAAAGATATCGAAAACCGTTTCTTTGTTTCAAATTGTGTCATGCATGATGTTTAGTTTTTTTATTGTTCAGACAATAAAAAACGACCGACTTCCTAATACATGCATACCAATAAAATGTTAATGGAACGAAGGAGCCTGGATCTCACGACACAGGGAATCCTAGTGTGAATCAACGCACTTGAATGTAATTTTTTAAACAATAAATTATTATTATTCTTATTCTAAAAAAAACACTTCACAGTGAAAAATTACTTTATTTCGGAAGTCGGTGTCTTTGGTTTTAAATTTTAGTTTTTTGCCACCGACTTCCGAAATAAAGTTATTTATCACTTTGAAGTGTTTTTTTTCGGAAATCGGTTGTTTTGTTTTGTAAAAATGTTTTTATTTCTCTCTTTTTAGTGGGTTAGTTTGAAATGTATCAAAGTTACAATAACTTAATGTCAACTGCTCATCAACTTATACAAAATATTGAGGGACGTTAATCGCTGAGGAGTTTTCCTGGTACTTCACCATCAGCTCCACTTCTCCATATGCATTGTGACGAGCATAAATTGCGTAGTTCTAACTACTCAATAATAAGTATTTCACGAGCTGCGATTCGATTAGTTTAATATGGTTGCCACGCTTGATGACCACAGGGTCTTCACAATCAGTTCCACTTCACCAAATGGTGCTTTCCGAGAGTAACTGCACGAGTTATTATAAAAAATACCCAAATCACTATATAGGTGTGACTATAATATTTGAAGAGTTCCCTCGATTCTTCAGGATCCCACCATATCAGAGCCTGGCCTGATGACAGTGGGATCGTCTCGGAAGTATACCATTTCGAACAAAAAAATATTTTGCACGTATTTTTATGGCGGAGTTATGCCTGAAAATATATAATAAAAATATATATTTAAACATCTGAATTGATAACCTCCTCTTTTTAGAAGTCGGTTAATAAAATTAAAAAAACCGGCCAAGTGCGTGTCGAACCACGCACAATGAAGGGTTCCGTAGTTGAGATGAATTTATCACAAGAACAAACTTAACATTGTACTTGAAGAACTTGTAATCCCATACGGAACGTATAGAACATGTTTTTGCAACTGCAAATGTAAGTTGGTCGATTATTACTCGTTAACTTGTAGAGCCTATGTAGCTGTGATCGTTTTCCTTTTAATTTCGTTATATATACTACTGCTGTGAATTTGTTCACATATCCAGAACCAACTATTTAGCTGGCAGGGGGGGGGGGGGACACTTGACTCCAACAAAAATTACCAGTTAAAGCTTAATATTTCGCAAACAGATGCCATAATTCAAAAATGGTTTACACAAACTCTCAATACTTTTGAACGACCTTTCCAATGACGTTTTACGGGAAGATTTTTTTTTTCGTGATTTTATTTTACCACTTTGTCGGCGTGATTAATATGTATACCAATGCCAAATTACAGCTTTCTCGTACTAACAGTATCTGAGCTAAGCCGCAGACGGACAAACGGGCATGGCGCAACTATAAGGGTTCCATGTTGACTATGGAGTCCTAAAAACCCGGCCAAGTGCGTATCGAACCATACACAATTACACAGTGAAGAGTTCAGTAGTTGGGATGAATATTTACGCATGCATAATTTTGTTTTTATCGACCTCATAAGTTCATTACGTAGTATTTCTCTAAAACTATGACAAACAAAGTTATTTCTGCGGTTGTAACTGAATTTTAAAAACTATTGATTTTATTACTAAAAACAAAATACACCTAAAAACATCATAATCTTTCAATATTATCTAAATTATTTTTTTAAGGATCCAACGACCTACACGCATAAATTCGCTGAAATAATATTTCATCTCTCGAGTTACATGTACAGGGAGTGCCACCCATAATATCCTTTAGTCTTAATTTCATTAAGTACAGACGCCAGCAGGTCAACCTACCCGAAACTGTCAAATTTTCCCAATCAACTTTGAACCTTATACTTTGAAGTTAAAGTTGAAAATCTATTAAAAAGAAATTTGACAGATTGTAGTAGGTTGATGTGCTGGCGTCTGTACACTACTGAAAATTTTATTATTTTCATCGATATATTGCCAACGTCCAACGGCCTCCGAGTAAAATGGCTGTGTGTGTCATCCGGACAGACGGACAAGGCAAAATTATAAGAGTAATTATTTAAAAAAAAAAAAAAACTACAAATTGTTTTTAACCTTATTTCAAACGAATAATATTCATATAGAATGCTTACTTTTAGTAATGTATGCTGTGTTGTGAATTTTGCCCATAAATGTATCAACAAGTCAATTCGTAATGTTTTGTGTTCACTGTGTGGCCAAAAGTTATAATTAAAAATAGTAGTTTTTGGGAACCTATAATTGGTAACCCAGCTCAGCTGTCTTCTACAACTGACAATCCGTATCCGTGGACATTTCTCCAACCGGATTAACGTAGTGTTGGAATTGCACCGCATTTTTAATTGTGAGATAGTTCGTGAATAGTTATCTAAAACATTGCGTCGCAATACATCCAAAATGTCTCGTGTTAGGTTTTGTTTGTTGTTAGCGGTAATATGCAGTTGCTCGCAGTACGGTGAGTGATATTTTGTGAAACTATGTTGCAATAGGTTCTTTGTTGCTTTTTATCGTTATGTCGGCCCGAGTGCACAGCTCGAGCGCTTTGTTGTCGTGATTGAGCGTTATTTGCGCAATTAGCGACAAAAAAGAGCTCGAAATTGCGCCACCATGGTTCCGTGAGATTCTAGAAAAAAGTACCCACAAATTTATTTGTTGAGTCGTTTTTGTAGATTTTCTGTTTATAATACATGTAGGTATTGCTATAATTATGTTATCATGATACGGTCAATAGACATTTTGAATCATTATCCATCAGTTTGGTTATCTCTCATCAATATCTCAGAATGAATTTTCCGATACACTAAACGAAGGACAATTTTTTTTTTTATATGAATTATGAATATGTATTAAGTACCTACAATTGTGAATGAAATGACCTTAACAGGAAAATACACAATGAAAAACTTTTAAAAATGTCTCACAGTACAAACAATGGATGTTTCTGCAATAAATAGTCAAGTTTAAATGACCTACATCCATGAGCATTTTACTAGAAGGATTCTCATACGAACAAAAAAAACAAACAAGTGTTGTATTCTTTAGGTCATTTCAAAATCATAACTTTGCCTGCAGAGTGCAACTTGAAGGTTATGCAAAAAATAAATACTCTTTCAATAACAAGCTTCTTATAAATATGTAGGTAAGCAGGCATTTCAATCTTCTGTACTATTTCATACAGAGACGATTTTTTTGACTGGTTCGATCCCCAAAAGACAATTGCAATAACCCGACGTTCGCACGGACGTAAAAATATCGCGGCTGGTTTTATCGCGCACTGGATTTTCAACTCTCGGTGTTAAGCCGAGCGTTGAGAATCCAACGCGTTGGGTCGCACACGTCCCAGCGCGTTGAAAAACACACTATTGGATTTTCAACTCCCGGCGCTAAGCAGAGCGTTAAAATTCCAGTGCACGAAAAAAAAATCGCTGCGATTTTATTACGTACGTGCGAACGTGGGCTTATTGCAATTGCCTTTTGGGGATCCTTCGAAACAGGAAATTAGCCAGTAAATTAGCAAGCACTACATCTATACAAATAAAAGTGTCTGTTTGGAATGTCCAAAATAACAGATTTTTTGCTAAATGCATAATTAAGTATGTACCATCGAAGAAGTTCATATCTTTACACTGAAAGGACTTCTGCTTGCAGCGCTCGGCCACTATAGAACCGGGGTGGTTTCAGATGTGGTCACAGAAGTAGTCATTGGGTTCACTGGATTTTGTTTTCAAACTGATTAGATGTGAAGTTCTTCAATAGTGCTTATAACAAAAAAGCTAATTTAAACATTTTTGCTAATCTCTGAAAGGGCTGGACCAATTTTGTCGGGAATTTCACTAGCATATAGCTGATGTTATAAGGAGTAACTAGGCTAAGTGTGGGCGAAGCCACGGGGCAGCATATATAGGGTGGATTTTGAGACAGGGCAGTAAGGTTAGGTACCTTAACCGTTGTACATGACATTTTGGTCTGCTTTCACAGATTTTGAAATAAATGTGTGACCAAGAAACTCATAACGGACCAACTGAGATTTGAGTACTTAAAAAGTCAGAAATCATAAGTCTTTTTCCAAATAAGTTTAATTTAAAAATAGGTTGTGATTTTATGCTTCACTACTATTTCATAGATTAGGGATTTCTTCGACTGGCTAATAACCGTTTCTGAGATAACACTAACCCTAAGTCAACCCATTCACCCAGGTCCTCAGAAAATTAAATTTATCTGAAGATATTTTTAATATTTATTTGAGCTTTAATTGAGTGTTCAGAAAGGCTATGTTTCAAGATATCAACCAATAGCATTCTTCGATACATATTACAAATAAATAAAATTGAAGTGTCTGTTTGTAATTTTATTTTAGAAAAAGAATTAGGGTCCAGCTAGTTGATTATAAAAACTCCAGGTACCTATAGCTATACCTTAAAAACCTGAGGATTATCAACACAGATCTTATTGGAATCAATATATTAAAATTTGGTCAGTAGGTTCTAATGTTATATGAAATTGAGCCCCAAGTTATCTCATCATAATAATTATAATACATTACTTCAATAGGATTTTCAATATTTAAAAGATGTTGGTTATTAATAAAAGCAATGTGACAATATTTACATTATCAGTAGTTAGTCTTAATACCAGATGGTAATGTCAATGAACTACACAGTTTTGGTTTTATTTTATATTATATTATTTTTATTTATAGAATAAATCATTTATTCTGTACTACTGTTGCTTATGCCTTTTTCTGTCAGGTAGAGTTGGGATCCAGTCTAAACAGCAGGATATATTATATTTATTCATTAATTATTATTTATAACACCTTTAATCTATCTTTACAATTTGCAGTAATGCAATAGTTAATAAGTACACATGTCGTGGTCAGATCATAGAATTGATAATTTCAAGAAATAAAATGGTTGTATTTCACGAAATAGAACATCAACCGCTGGTCACATCATGATGTGGTTGGGCCAGATAATTGAATACTCAACATTTGATGATATGAACAGTTAAACTTTCGACTGCTGCATGATGTGGCCAAACATTAGTGATCATATCGTAAAATAGTTAGATTATCCACCGCTAGAGGCGTTGATGTAGGTTGGTTTTTGTTATGCATCATGGCGGCGGAAAAAAACCCATTGGATTGGGGTGCCACAAGCAGAGTGAAAGGCAACATAACATTCAAAATTATAAAAAATAAATATACCGCATGTGGCACCCCAACCAAATGGATGGTTATGCCAGCAGGTCAACCTACCCGAAACTGTCAAATTTTCCCAATCATATTTGAACCTTATTCTTAAGTGATAAAGTTGAAAATTTATTAAAGAAATTTGATAGATTGTAGTAGGTTCATGTGCTGGTGTCTGTACATAACTGTCACTAACGGGACACAATAGACGTTTTAATTGTCATACAACTGAATCAGTTTGCCACCGCTGAGGGGATAATAATATCATTATGTTGAGCCAACCATATGACAGAGTGTGCTCTGTGTCACAAAGCAGTCACAATGACCTGAACAGTAACTTGATACTAAAACAAATACCTAAATGTTATTATTTGTTATCTGCCACAAACTGTGGCAATTAAATTTGAAGTTAATAAAGTTATATAAAAATCTAAAGTATTGAGTCTGATGAATCAAAGATTTTACTGAGCATGCTGGCATGCATTGCATGCAGGCTGATATTAAAATAAATAAAAATATTTATTGAAATAAAACAAGATGTATAAGAAATCATGGAATTCTCTGACTCTTCCTCTAGTAATAACTGTGTTGCAGGACCAGTGTCATTCCACAATGTTATTATCTTATCTTATCACTTGCAATTTCTAAACATAATTTGTATTTACAGGTCTTGCTGGCCAGAAAAAACCGGAAACTGTTATTATTCCTGTGGAACATCAGCAGGAACTGGAGAAAGTGTCTGAAGCTGCGATACCCGAAACGACAGCAGCGCCACCTGCGCCAGAACCGCCATCAACGTCTACATCAACTGCTGAACCAGAACCAACTACTACAGAAAAGCCAACGACCACAACAACTACAAAAAAGCCAACCACCACAACAACTACAAAAAAGCCAACGACCACAACAACAACAACAACGACAACAACAACTACTACTACTCCCAAGCCAACACCGCCGCCAACGCCTGCGCCCGCGCCAGGACCTCTTCCTCCCCCAGACCAGGGAACATGGTTCTTCACGGATTCCAAGAGCAATGTGACCTGTATCGTGGCCCAGTTTGCAGCTCAGCTGAATGTGACATACACCAAGGCTGTGAACAATGGTGAGTGAATGTTTTTTCTATGGTAAATGGTAATACATTTTAATCTATAATCCATAAGTGTAGGTAGTTAAATAATGGTAAACAAGTCCTAAAAAGGGTTTTTATAGATGACACTTTCTTGCTTAAAAATACGATGAAACCAAATTAAATTTATTTTAGATGTTTTAATAGTTTCCTCTTTTATTAATGTATGTTAAACTTTATCATTTATTCTTAAACTACTATTCGTTGATTTATTTTCTCAAGCACAATTTTTTTGTTTCTGATTATATAAAATGTTGTAATCTGTCTATTGTAAAGAGCCCAAACTCTAAACGTCAACGAATTATAACTTTGCTAATTTGAAGAGTACAACTGTGATGTACCATGACATAGTTGTCATGCTACGTCACAGTTGTACAAATTGTGACAGTGACAGGTATTACATTTGTAGTCTGTTACTAGAAAGCTGTCTCATCACGTGTTTTTATTTTGTTTACCTTTATTTAACTACCTAAACCTAGGGAGTATAAAAGAAATGTTACCTGTTTTTTCTCTGTGATAGATTATTCTGTAGCTGTTATAGGTGTCTATTTTTTGCAACGGAGTCGTTTTTATGTGGTCATGAATTTTTAGAGCTGAATTAACTTTTTTTTTTCAACTTGTTTCCGAGAATTGCATGCAGCAAGATAAAACTTTCTTTTTAATTGTGACGACCCTTTTTTTTTTTTTTTTTTACAAAATAATTACTATATCTACAAACGTGTGGGTGAGCACTGCTCTCCTAGCTAGGTTATAAAAACCTGTGTTAAGGAGAAGCAGTCCGGTCCCCTAAGGTATAATGACGTAAAGGTTACATAGTGCTTCTGATGTTACTGCTAAGTTTAAGATACATTTTATTAAACGTGAAAATGACATATTTTTAATTTAAGGTAATTTAATGTGTGTGTGTGTGTGTGTGATTGTGCGCGTGGGTATGTGTGTGTATGTGTGTGTAGTGTGTGTTTGCTTGTCCATGTTGTTTATGATAAGAATTTTTCTGTTTCGTCATATGACTTATTTTGGAGGTAAGACTGCACAATCTTTTTGCATTTGTAATACGGTAGTCCATAGATATGACACTTCGTTTATTTGATTATATAGGAACGGTCCAAGAAAATGAAAAAATCTCTTTACAAAAGCTGAGCGTACTCGCGGCAAGGTGCATATCCCATTCTTTCGACGTTTACTACGTTTTTTATTTTCTATAATTCGGTATGGGGTTTTGCGGTGTTGCAGAGTGACTGTCTGTAGTATGAAGTGTTGCCGAACATTAAGAACTTTGCAGTGATTGTATAGTTGGTCGGTTGGAAAAAGAATAGGACGAAAAGTGGCCACTTTTAAAATGGCCCTATGTGCTACTTCTAGCGGCTTAAGAGTGGTTTTTGCTGCGCCGCCCCAACAGGAAATACAATAAGTTACGATGGATAGGCAAAGTGCGAAATAAACATTGCGTATTATCATGGGATTGGCAATATACCGAAGAGTTTTAAAGATGTACAATTATCAAATAACTTCTCCCGCTCTGGGTGGAGTTTAGTGTATTTTAGTTATAGAAATTCAGACACAATGTAAATTGTTAGTGAATAAATGAATTGAATGAATTGAATTGAGCGGGAGGGCGTGTCAGACTCTTACTGACTAAAACCCACCCGTGTTCCTTCCGTTGCCTGTACGTTGCCAGGGGCCACGGTATCCCTTTAGGACTTTCCCGTAACCCCGGCAGGCATCGGTCCTATCGGACCCCTTCACTTGCTGACATCTCTTTGAGGCGCGCGTGGAACACAACGCGCCGTCGACCCGGGCCTGGTCCTTATCGGACGGCGAGCTACCCATTGCTCACCGTCCGCAAGCTCGCGCCTACGGTGGCCGGGAATCGGCCTGCGATTCCCGACGCCCAGGGCGTCTCCTGCGGCGGCTAGGGGCGTGAGGGCGCGAAATTTGCCTCTCCCTCACGCGTTCTGCCTCCTCCTTCGCGAGCATTACTGCTTCGCAGAAGGAGGTGACGGCCTCCCATGCCCTCTCGCTCCGTACCATGGCTTGGACTAGGGCCGGACGCGAGAGATCCCCGCCGCCGATCGCCTCCACGAGGACACGGCGATGCTCTGCCCAAGCCGGACAGACCTCCACCGTATGCTCAACCGTGTCCTCCGGGCGATCCACGCAGTGATGACACCCGGACGTTTCCTCCCGCCTGATACGAAACAGGAACCTCCCGAAACAACCATGTCCGGTGAGGACCTGCGTTAGGCGGAAGGTGAGGACGCCCTGGCGCCTCTCTAGCCACTCCTCAAAGAGGGGACTTATCGCCGCAATAGTGGCGTGCCCAGCACTGGGTTGCGACAATCGCACTCTCCATGACGCCATGAGATCCCGCCGGAGCTCTGTCTGCTGTGCCGCGATTTCTCGGAAACGGAGTTACGCCCCGGCGTTTCGACTCCTCGCGCCACTCCCAGATGTGCGCAAGGAATTTTGCCTCCAGATCCCATGGCGGTAATCCGGCAAGGAGGTTCGCCGCCTCACCGGAGACCGTGCGGTATCCCCGGACCAGCCGGGTGGCCATGACCCTCTGAGACGCGTTCAACCGGCGGGCTGGCCGCCGCCTCAATGAACGCGCCCAAACCGGTGCCCCGTAAAGGGCCATGGACCGCACGACCCCCGCGTATAGCCTCCGGCAGGAGGCGTTTGGACCCCCTAGATTGGGCAGGAGCCGCTTCAAAGCAGCCCCGGCCCGTTCCAGTCTGGGAGCCAAACGTCGGAAATGCTCCACGAAGTTCCACCGGCTGTCGAGGACGAGTCCAAGGTACTTCATCGTAGACTCGATGCCGATGTGAACTCCTCCTACCGTTATTTGGGACCCCAACGGTGGCGCGTTCCGAGAACCATGAAAACACATGGCCTCGGACTTGTGCAGGGCCACCTCGAGTCCCAATTGCCGGATTCTGTCTACGATTGTCGCAACCCCGTGTGTCACTAGTTCGGCCGCCGCCTGGTGCGACCTCCCCTGCGCCAGGACCAACGTGTCGTCAGCGTAGCACACGACGCTGACGCCGCTAGGGAGGTCAGCGCGCAGCACCCAGTCGTATCCGATGTCCCACAGATGTGGCCCCAGGACCGATCCCTGTGGGACACCGCACGACATCTCTTGCCGGTTCCATTCTCCCTGGTATTGTGACGACCCTAACGTTTTGTAATATATGATAAGTATAGTCCTGTAGTTGTGCTACTACAAACCATAGAAGACATAAGACATGCTGGTTCACAATTTTTAATTACTTAATTATTTAAGGTTATTATAAAAATGACATGATACCTACTTTTGAAACTTGATTCCGAATGGTAATCAGATCGGATACACCCACTCCGAAGTTTGTTTCTTGGAACACGTTTTCCTGTTAATACGAGAGCTTATAAAAAAGTAGATAAAAACTCTTAAACCATTTACCAGTGCTATTTATATTTTAATAAGTTTAGATTTGTTGGAGTCGTATACATCATAGATATTAATATCTGTTTCCATTTTATAATAATCATTTAAGAATGTAGGTAACCTAAAGATGTTGTGGAATTTGTTAAGTAACGACTAATAAACTTATTTTGAAGTTCACCATCATTTCAGCCGAAAGACGTCCACTGCTGGACATAGGCCTCCCCCAAGCACCGCCACTTCGACCGATTCTGTGCCTCCCGCATCCAGTAGACTCCTGCGGTCTTTACAAGGTCATCTGTCCATTTTGTGGGAGACCTTCCAACGCTACCTCTTTCAGTACGCGGTCGACACTCCAGAACCTTTCGGCCCCATCGGCCATCTGTTCTGCGAGCAATGTGCCCTGCCCATTGCCACTTAAGTTTGGCAATTTTTGTACAGACACTTTAGCACCTCGGTGTAGCGATAGTCGATCTGGCACCGTTGAAGAGACTGCAGTACAGCCCATGTCTCGATCGAATTGAAGGCTTTCTCGTAATCCACAAACGCTAAGCAGAGAGGCAGGTTATATTGTTCGGTCTTCTGTATTACCTGCCGCAGCGTATGTATGTGGTCTACGGTGCTAAAGCTTTTACGGAATCCGGCTTGTTCGGGAGGCTGGAAGTCATCAAACTTGCGTGCGAGACGGTTCGTGATGACTTGAAAACAGCTTGTAGACATGGGTCAGAAGTGTGATGGACCTATAGTTCTTAAGCAGGGCATTGTCACCATTTTAAAAGAAGGGTACACCTCTTTCCATGCCTATGGGATTTTACCCTCGAGTATGATGGAATCGAAAAGATTCGAAACGGGTTTTCCACCGGCCTTTAAGAGTTCGGCCGTAATTCCGTCATCACCCGTTGTCTTGTTGTTTTTATGCTGCTTTAGAGCCATCCTAATCTCGTACAAGCTGACGTCCGGGATCTCTTCGGTATAATGTCGGTTAACCTCTTTGGTCGTTTGCCAGATTCGTAACGGGGTTACTGTATAACTGTCCATAGAACCTCTAGATCTCTCAATCGTTCAGGTTTGGCGGATACGATCCTACCATCATCGGTCTTCTGTTTTGCAAGGTGGCACTGCCCAATAGACAGATCTCTTGCAAAAACCTTGGACCCTTATTCCGCTCTATCGCGTCCTTGATGTGGTCTGCACTAAAGCGGCGAAAGTCACTTTTCAAGGACTTAGAGATCCGTCTATTGAGCTGCCGGTACTTGAGCGCATCGTCTGAAGACTGGAGGATCATCTCGAGCCTCTCCTTCATGAGCTGTATAGTAGGATCCTCTGATCCTACTATACAGCTTCTTGTTTCTACTTATACGACAATTTTTAAGTTATCCCCTTTTATCTACTTTTTCATGTCAGAAAATTGGCTTCACAGATATTAAATTGTTCCTAGTTACATAAACTGCGTTAACACCGTTTATTCTGACTGCGGAATGTCTCTTCAATTTGATAAAACTTGTTTAGAAAACAAAACGTATAAATATTTTTAATTTGTGGCAGGTAAAACATTATTTAAAAAAAAAAGGTTTAGTTTACACCTTTTTTGGTCGTAATGTTAATCTTATTTCTTGGTAGTTCCAGCCAAAATCGTGTAACAAAGATCGACCTTCAATATCTTGACATAGAACAAAACAAAGTCGTGTCTCTATGTGACCGCTTAGACCATAATTTAGACCATTTATTCCGGAAGGTCTATGTGTATAGTACACACGGCTACACATCAAGCTATACATTTCCAGTATAAACGCCCTCGCATTGTACGGAAATCCTATACAATGCGAGATCGTTGGAAGTTTGTATATTGGCGTGTGCTAGCTGTCACATGGCTATTAATTATTATTAAATTAATTAAATTATTATAATTTAAATAATGTTTGTGTTGCGTAATGTAAATTATTTTACATAATATTATATAGAATCAAATTTGAATAGACAGCTGTGCTGCTGGGGAGTTTGTTGCGCCACTTCTTCCTCCCAGCTAAAGCACTAAGAAGTGGTAAAGGGTGGGCGTTTTGGGGGACTTTTTTATGTAATTTTGACGTTCGAAAACTGCTGATTCTCAGCCTAGTTTGAATAAATGACTTGAATTTTGAACTTAAGATCAGCATAAACTGGAAATGTAGCCGTGTGTACCTTGGTACTTATTTAATGATTTAGAAATAGCACAGAAATCTCGATGTTTTCTCATGTCGCCATTGCACTTGTGCGAGGCAGGGGGGCTCGCTAGTTGAATTAGAATTCGGAAACACTGTCTCGGCTGAATCGATTAAATTTATATCTATTTTAAAACGTGTGAACACAAAGAAGATACTATACAATTATGTGTAAAGATAAAGATAGTAGACATGTAGTGTGTGGGTAATTAAATTAGTTTTAAAAGATAAACAAAATACGTCTTCGTGACGTCGACATCGGTTTTCGGCATCGTGTAATAATTTATTTCAATTAGGCAAATAAAAGGCACTTTTGAACGTCAACATTTTGAAAGTCCGTAGGTACTGTAGGACCGACGTTATTAGGTCACGAATAAAACTCGTCATAATTTATTAGCCGTAATACTTTAACTGCTGGAATTAGGACCCCTCCAAACCTCGCTACAACGAATTTTCCAGATATCAATCATAAATGCAGCTAGATGTGGATCACCGACACTACATAACCAGCTATCTAATTACGCAACACATTTTAGTAAACGATTACGACAAATTTGTTTCATTTTGACAGTTCAAAAACATTCATTGCGTTATTTACGTTGCTGAGCAGTTTTTTTTTTTCGAAGTTATGAAGCAATGGATTAGCAATTTGTTTCAAAACGATTCAGATTCTGAGATTGATCGTGTATTACGCAATTAGGGTACGGGTTTTGGTTCAGTCCGGGGTTTCTGGTTTCAGAGCACTGACCTACTGGAAGTGGTTCTCTCTCGTGCCTTTATGTATGGATGGAATCAGGGTTCCGTCACAGTGTTACTTTCCCGTTCCATGTTTCGGACTCGTAACAGGATGAACAGTAGTTCCTTGGTATATCGTCTAGATACCTACCTCCTTTTCAACTCAACTTCAACAACATATGCGAAGGTTGAATTTCATTCTACCCAGAGACTAAAAATCAGTATCGTTACACAGATCGAATGCCATCTGACGTCGGCAAGTCGGCTGTCCAATTAGTAAAAGATATCGGATGTCTTAAGGCTGCTGCCAAATATAAATTTATTAGTTTGCCGCGTTGCGGACTCTGCGTATGAGCTCAGCTTGTCTAATAATCTAGACGATCTTTTATTAAAAAGACGTGCTAAGTTGAAGAAGATTGTACAGACGCGAATCTCACATCACCGTAATTGGAGAAATGCTTGAGGGCCATACTCCTACCACATCATGTCTTCCACATTATCTCTTTCTTCAACACAACATCAGCAGGGTAAAGCCCACTTCTTATACAAGTCAGGCACGAGCATAAATTACCACTCTTCTCCTCAAGGCGTGTTGTTGATTTCACATCATCGTGAAATTTTTCCTCACGATGTTTCCAATAACCGCAAATTAATGGATTAACTTAGGTTCCTCGTGATTTAAAAAACTTTTGTTTAAAACATTCGTCCTTAACACCGCAGATGTCAGTTCCGGGTTTAACCAACCATCGTTTTTGCTCAGTAACTCTTGGAGGGTCATTATAATTGATGCCACGAATGGTGCATCGCAATCGCGACGTCCGCTTGCGTTCAGGGTCGTGACTTCGATACCCGCATTGGAAATAAGAGACTCACTGCGATTGAATTAAAATGGGACTGACTTTAACTGTGGACATCCATAATAACTACGCCAAGGAAATGCAAATTGACTTCTATCTTAAATAAAAACTTGTCACTTTCTATGACAGTAAGAAATGGCTATAACACGGCAAATGGACAGAGCGTGTTTGCTTAACAATTAATACCTTGACTGAATTCTGTACGAATCTTATCAAACGTAGCCTGATCTAAAACATCGCAATATGGCAACACATCTTTCCCATTACATTTTTGTCCGCATAATAATTTTCATGACCTGTCGGTGTACTGTCAATAGTAAACACGTAGTTAGGCCCCCGCGAGCTGAACCGACGACATGGTGAAGGTCGTAGGAATCCACTGGAAGCGGGAAGCTCAGGACTGCTCGCTGTGGCGATGTTTGGGAGAGGCCTATGTTCAACAGTGGCGTATTTCGATGATATTAGTGATCAGAAACTCTATCGAAGAGGTGTATCTTAAAAAGGGAGCAATTAGTGGAGCCGTTAATATACCAGCCTATTATAATGATTGTTCCACTGCTAGACAAAAGCCTCCCCCAAGCATGGTCTCATACAGAGAAGGCACGAGTATTGGTCACCACGCCTGGAGCCCTTAAAATTACACAACCATAACAATTTCCATCCCTAAGTAATTTTCCAGCGTCGCTTTTAGTATTTCTTGTATCTTTTAGTATTTGTTGTTGGCGTTACGTGTTCGAAATTGACCTTTGGCAGTTATAGTACCTACACTACCTACCCAGCAACTAGTGACGCAGTGCTATTCTCTTTAGTCAGACGTTGCCAAAAAATTATAAGTACCAACTCGGAAAGGAAGACTTTTCGTTAGTTTGTCGTTAGTTGCGTCCGTCGAGCATTAACACAGACTGAACGACCCTGAACGACGTGTAGAGCAGGCTTTAGCTATCTAATATAGCTAAAGCCTGCTCTACACGTCGACAGATGCATGAGCAGATGGTTCAGCACGAGCCGTCCACCCGTCTGTGGGTCGTTCAGTCTGTGTTAATGCTCGACGGACGCAACTCGCACGCACGCAACATTTAAAATGGATGTTGAGATCGTAGCTGCCGCAGCTATTTATTTAGTACTTGAGTGTGCATCGCAGTATAGAGTTATTAAAGCTATTAAAAACTGCAAGAAGCACGTGTGCACTCTCATTCGCAACTTCGATACACTGATGCGTCGTCAGACGCCGAGCGCTCGCGCTGAAACCCTTTGTTGCGTTCCACAAAAACCGACAACAATCGGATTGGTGGCAGACGCATCTGCCGACGTTAAACCGACCACCACCGACCACAAGAGCAAACTACCTCGTCTACACGTCGGCGGACGCATCCGCAGATGACTTCTGCTGATGAATCTGTCGACGTGTAGAGCTTTAGAACAACAAAACATTACGCCTGTAATCACCGGAAGATTAGGCAGAATGTGGCGCCCACATTTCGTTAAGTTTAAGTCCCATGTAATACGGGGCGAGCCTATTGCCATCAACCGAACGGATTCAGCTGAATCCCAGTATTTTAAATGGTGCGACTGCCTACCTCACCACAATCCAGTAACAGGGTAACACGATACCCCTTGGTAAGTCTGGTTGTAAGACTTTTGGGCTTCTGACTACCCGTGACGACTATCAAAGATCTACGAATGACGACCGGCGTTACTTTCACCCATACTAAGGTATTTTCTTAACGCATAGGTACCGAGAAATGAGAAACATCTGCGTACGTGATCAAAAATGTCAATACCTTGGAAAAGGCTTGCCTGGTGAATCATCATTTGTATGTGTTTTATTCGAAATATCCGTGATTAATCAGCACTGTGTAGTGTGTTGATAATTAATCATTTTATACACGAAACGATAGTGTTTCTCGTTTGTTAAAATGATTTTAGCGTAATGAATGTTTATGACCTTAATTAAATTAGTTTAGACTCGGCCAGCTAGGCTTAGCCAGATAACGGAGGATTTTTGTTTCAAATATTAATTTCTGTGTTAAATATTAATTAACTTCCACGTTAAGCTGGGATGAAACGCAAAACATTGAAAATGTATTCTCTAATTACGGCATGGGGAGGTTGTGAAGGACTAGGTTCTACATTTTATGGTTTTCCAAACTTTTATTTAAGTTGTTCAACTGTTATTGTGTGGTATGTAACCATTGTGATGACTGGCAATTTGTCTTTGATTCATCTGTAGATTTTCGAAATCGAAGTTATTCGATATTTCGCAAATACAGCGTGGCAGGGACAGCGATGCGAAAACTGTGACCATGGACATGGTCCATGATTTTGAACTCCCTGCGTTGAAATGTTTAGTAGGTTATTTAAAAAAAATATGCTGTTTCATAGAAAAGTGCAATACCTACACTGTCAAAATGTATGGAACAGCTGTTTTTTTTTTAAATAACGGACGAACTATTTCATCGCTGGGCTTAGAATCATGTACTGAATCCATAGTAACAGTTTTCGCGTCAATTTTTTCAGTTCAAAATTAGGGTCTCGAACCACAATCCTGACATGGTGGCCTATTCATTTCTGAGAACCAAGCTAAAAACTATTTTCAATAAAATATAATAATCCAATTTCAAGTTGGTACAAAAATAGGTAGGCATTGATAGTAACGTGAATATTGTGACGCACTGCGAACGCCCCTTGCATTCGCTCAATGATAACTGTCAATGTCGGTTTATCATGTATTTGTGTATAATGTACATATTTTATAATGTAAATAGAGTAGGTATAGCAGTCAGTTCCTACTAAATCCATGGTATCCATCCAATCACGTACTGAATCCATGGTAACAGTTTTCACGTCAATGTCTCTGCCACCCTGGATAATATCCTCTGTCTACCCCTTTTGAGAGTACCTACAGGCGTGAATTGTGATGTTATGTTATGTTGTAAAGTTTAGTTAACTCGATATGTTTAAACAAATGTTTCCACATAAATATAATCTGTGGGTGGGTGGAATGAAATTCCTTGAATTGTTAATAAAATATGTTATTTAATTTAACAACTTATGGTACAACTGTCGTTTATCATAATTTCTGCATGTTTAACCAAGCAATAGTATGTTTGTATTACTGGGAAATTATAACATTTCTATGCGGTTCATGTTTTTATATCGAAGAATACCTCCATTCACTTTACCTACCTACTTTCATCTATCTGACATTCTAGAAAACAGCCATCTGTAAGATATGTGCATCATCATTTCCACCTTACTCTTGCCGCTATCCCAATTTATTTGACGTTGAGGCAGAACTGTCTTCTTCTCCGAAATGACTGAACATTTCGGCTTTCATTCGGCTCGTGTCGATCAGCAAACTCCGTTCTGCATCTAACCTTGCTGAATCGTTTTCGGGTTAGCTCGGCACAATTCGAGATAAGCCGAACGGTTTTTTTCCGAACATATAATTATATCTACAGATATTGTATTTTGCCGCCTGGCTGTGCCGTATGATGCCGACCCGACCAAGCATATAGTACCCCTGACTCTTTATGGCATGTCGTCCACTGCAAGCAATCGCAGACGTGCCACCTACTGTGCTATCTATCGGTCACGTACGATACATACGTGATATATACATAATATAAGCTTTGATCAATAGTTACCAGGACTGAAGGAGACGTGAATGGTTTTGGAAGCAGGTTTATAAAACTCATCAATAATCATCAGTCCCGAGGCCAATAGCCTCACAAAATATAGATTTTAGTCAGATCATCTAGCCTATTTTTTTAGCTATAATAACATTTACATACAACCAGGTAGGGTAGCTGTTGATCTACCCACCCATTGCTCAAAACCATTCACTTGTTTACTTCAGCGTCTTTGTACCTATACCATATCTAAACGAACTGTAAAATTAAACCAGGAAAACTCCAACCTAAACAAAAGAAAAGATTAAACAAACATGTCACATTCTAAACCAACTCAGAGTAACGAAATAAAAGTGTCAAATAACAGGATTCCGTACACTCAGCGCGAGATGTTCGATTCTGTGAAAAATACTGAGAAGTAAACATGTCGGCGACATTAGTGCGCGGTGATTCAGGTAGATGACTCATTACGGGTCTAAGTAACGTACTGTACAATGTGCATGTGTGTCATACTGCAGTAGAGGTACAGAAAGTGCTGTCCGTGCAAATGTATGATGGACGAGACAAATGGCATGCAGAAAAACAAATGTACTGTAACGTCGTTTCTCAACTGCATCCGTCAGAGATCCAAATGTGAGAACGATATGACGATCATGGTAGCGATACGTCCATCTTCTCCAAGGTCTACACATCCCATATGATCCTAGGGCCCACTGTTTGGAGGATTTCCGCGAGACATGGATCCCCATTTAGGCATTGCTGCTTTTCCAGCTCGACAATATGTGTTTAAAAGCGCTGTGTCACTACCACGTTTGAAACTTCGGATAATCTACCAGTTTATCAATTATTGGCAAAGGTACCTTGAATGTGGACTTGGATCATAGTCAATAGCCTAACCTACCTTAAGTATCGGAAGGTATCTTCTAAGTCTAAAATGTTGCAGTCCAGTTGCCCATGCTATATCGTTGTTATTATATTGCTTTATAATTCGTATGGTGTAGGTACATAATAAAGAGTATTCTATTCTTTACTAGCAACTCGCCCGGCTTCGCATGGGTAGTGTCGTATCTGCCTGCCGTGTTGCGTCGAGCATGTGGGTTAGATTGAAATGTAACTGATGTTCATCCTACTTGCGAGTAATTTACATAGTCATATTTCAGCCAATTTACACAAAACCTAAACCTATTAAACACCTAAATGAATCACTCCGTCCATTGGTGAAAACCGTATGAAAAACCATTCGGTAGTTTTTAAGTTTATCACGTTCAGGCAGACAAACGCGGCGCGGGGACTTACTTTGTTTTGTAATAATATGTTTGTGGGAAATCGAGTGAAACTTCTGTAGTAAGTCTTAGTGGTGTGAAAACTGTGTCAAAGTAAACGCGGTCGCACATGTGTGGTGTTAAGTAGCAAAACCGTATTGTACGCCAGATAGCAAGTGTTACTAACGTGCTACCATGCCGTATTGTTTCATAGAAAACAGAGGTTGTAAAAACAGAATCCAGATAATCATTGTGACTGCCTTGTTGGGTCTAGTGGTAGCAATCGCAAGCGTTACAGCTGAGCATGAGGTCTTGGGGATACCCGGATCGGGAATTTCCCTGGTGCCCGGTTGATGGCAATAGGCTCGCATGGGACTTAAACATAACTGGCGAAATATGGGTGTACTATATAGGTAGACCTCTGCCTAGCCCTTCGGGGAATACAGGCGTGATGTTATGTTATTGTAACAATGTGACCCCGCACAATACACCCACATGTCGCCAGTCATGTTACCTATTACTTATTAAGTGGTACTATTATAATAGGCGACTGGATTTTTCCAGTGCTGTAAGTGCACAAAGAAATCTCTCGTCTGCAGCACAAATAATTTGTTTAGCGTTGCTAACCTGCAACCCACAGCGTATAAGGAAAGCCAAGTGTTCAGCCCATAGAAATATTATCTATGGTTCAGCCACTTCGCCGTATCGCCATAAGATTTAGTCACAAATTCTCTTGTTGAATGAGTCTTGCGTTGGCATTTCGGACTTCCTTTTTGTAGATAGATCTCGGATTTAAAATACTTTGAATTGTACAATTACTAGCTGCGCCCCGCGGTTTCACCCGAATATTGTCTCGACCCCTTGGGAATATCGGGATAAAAACAAGACCTATGTTCTTCTCCAGGTCATGATCTACCCATGTGCCAAATTTCATCCAAATCCGTTCAGCCGTTTTAGCGTGAAAGCGTAACAAACAAACTCACTTTCGCATTAATAATATTGTTTAGATCTCCACAGCTATTAGGTATGCCCCTTAATATCCTGAATTCTAATCGTTTGCGGTTTCCGTTTCCTAGAACGCGGTGATTCTCAGCTTGTAATCATACCAACGAATGAAAATATACAAATTAAAAAAACTGGTGTCCTTGCATTGCACAAAACATTTTTCCAAAATTATCAGGTAAAGATTTTGGAAACATGTTTTGTTGAGTGGCAATTAATGATGGGACCAAATAATCAATGGTTACAGCGTTTTTCTTAAACATGGACTTTAAATAAATATAGTATCTAAAGTAGAAATACTTAATAACAATTCGATCTGTAAAATAACATTGGTTATGATTTTATGAATCACAACAAAACGAGAAAAAATGAAATAAAATGGGCACAATCAATGGGCACAGCATCAGCCACGCCGCCGGTGACTGCGCACGCGCACTGTTCTAGATAAAAACAAAAAACTATCGCTTTGTTTTAAAACTAGGCTATCTCACTTACGAAAGGTCTTCAACAACAATTGCCTTGACAGCCTCTTGGTCTAGCGCTCGTTAGCACGACTGCTGAACGGCTGCTGGGTTCGATTGTCAGATCGGGAAATCGTTATTGGGTTTTAAGGGAATTCTCAGTAGCAGCTCGGAGTCTGTCTCTTGAAAATGGCAATAGATTCGCCTATAAACTGGCGAAATGTGGCTGTAATAGACGCATCTGCCTAACCCTTTGGTAAATACAGGCGTGGTGAAAGAGATCATTGGTTCATTGAATGGCAATTTAAATTTTCGGAGGCATATGTGATATCGGCCTTGACTTGCCTACGTGAATAGGCGATAGAAATAATTATAGAGACTAGGCTTAGAAGCCCCACAGGACAGGCTTCGGCTTGGTGTATTGTAGGGTTCGACGAATTTCCGATCGCACTTGTTACATAAGTAAATGTGGGAGGACGCTTCTGCTTATCCTCTTGACGTCATCTCCTAGTGGTATTTCACAATACTACGTACCTATAGAAAAGAGGTACAAAGATACGCGGCGTTTTCTCATATTTTGGACTGCTTGTTAGAATCGTTTGTATTGAATTCGTGTCTTTTTTTTATGTGCGTCTCCACACGACAAAAAAGAGAAGTAACCAGGCAGCTAACTTGCAACTTCTGTAAACCATGTGCCAAATCAGTTAAATTAAGCCGGCCAAATGCGTGTCGGACCACGCACAATGAAGGGCTCCGTAGTTGGGGTGAATAAGAACAAACTTGACTTTGTAGTTGAAAAACATGTTCTCCCATACGGAATGCGACCGCAAATGTAAGTTTTGCTCGATTATTACTGGTTTACTAGTAAAGCCTACTTAGCTGTGTTAGTTTTCCTTTTAATTTCGTTATATATACTACAGCCGTGATTTTTTTCACATATCCAAAACCCACCATTTAGCTGGCAGGGGGGGGGACACTAGACTAACAAAAAATGGCACTTTAAAGCTTAATATTTCGCTAACCGATCCCTGAATCCTAAAATGGTTGTCGGTGGGTGTCGTTGGACGACCTTTCCAACGACACCCCATACCATGGGATATACGAGAAAAAAAAACATCCCCTTTAAGAGTAGGGGAGCTACCCTAAAAAAAAAATGTTTTACCACTGTCGGCGTGATATTAATTTGTATACCCATGCTAAATTACAACTTTCTAGTACAAAGAGTCTGAGCTAAGCCGCGAAACTATGAGGGTTTATCTATGAGGGGTTTTACTACGGAACCCTAAAAATGCTATGTCGTAGTGGGAATAGCATTTATTCTTCCGTCTTTTCTGTCTGTTCGAGACAAACGTTTGAATGGCCGAACGATTTATCATTGCATGTGGAATCTAGCGTGTTCCATTATACGGAAGTTGTCAAAACAACAGAGTAATCGTGAAAGTGAGATTATAAAAAAAAAATAGATGAACGCTCGCGATGTCGTAACGACCACAAAGTGCATCACTTGGGTGAAATAACTTCGAAGTGCAATAAAATGGATTACATAAACCAATGTTTTGCGTTTAACTACACTCTGTGGTTAAATCTTGGTTAGTTTACTTACTATAAGATCTACGGAATTTTTCCGACTATTATGAGTTTGTAGAGTTCAAGGGATTGAAGATTCTATGGTTCTTTTTAGCTTTTATTGATCTAAACGGATCGTTGATTATTGATTTTCTGCTGGGTACTCTACTTATTCGTCGATATGGGAGACAAATAAAGTTACATAACGCCTGCACCTATGCTACCGACGCTCTGAGGACAGAGGTGTATTTCACCAGTTATATTATGTACAGGATGATGATATAGTAAAAAAAAAAAAAAAACGTGCATTGATATAGACTGTCTACCGTTGTATAGGATTTATTTTTTCACGAATAGGATATGAGTTTCATCGCGAAACTTGTTTAGTATGACTGGTAGAATCACCCCCTTGACGGAGGATGCAGGTGACTAAATCGCCACCCTGTATAAGCAACAGGGATGATCCTATCTAATTGAACCTTATAACATCTAGACCCAGGGTTTGAACCCAGAATGTCACGCTCAGCCGTGGGGCTTCTTGTCTCTAGACCAAAGAAGCGTAGTAAGTGCCTATTAACTAGATAAATATTAAAAAAATACCCTAAATAGTGAGTGAATGAACAACACTTATCAAGTAGGTCATTTATAATAGATATTGACAATAATAGAGCATTCAATAAAGGTTTGTCATGAGCGATCGGCACAGTTGCCAGAGGTCACAACCCGATCAAACAATACCTTTATGTATTTGCCGTGCACTCGATGAGGTCGGTAGCACGCGAAGGTTAGGTCTGATACCAGTTACCAGTTTGTGATGCACACAGCACGATGCATATCGAAAGAAAATTGTGTTTTTTTTTACATAATTGTTTTTCTTTCAATATACCTAAGTCAATTTTAAAGGCAAGGATCTGTACTTATATTTCTTCATTATTACGATAAAGTCGCCACAATATCGTTAATTAGGGTTCCGTACTCGAAGGGTGCCAAACGGAACCCTATTACTAAGCGTCCGCTGTCCGTCTGTCTGTCTGTCAGCGGGCTGTATGTCATGAACCGTAATAGGTAGACAGTTGAAATTTTCACTGTGTATATTTCTATTGCCGCTATAACAACAAATAATACAAGACACGTGTTTTTTTTCGGAGTATTTTGCTCGATCTTAATACGAAACCATTGGTGTGCCAGTCCGACGCGCACTTGGCCCGTTTTTCTATTTTAGTTAAAACATAACCCTCTTTTTAGGCTTCCCCGCAGTCAGATAAACTTGACAGTCCCAATGTAACGTTGGATAATAAATAATAATTATTGTAAGCAAATATTTTGCAACAAAGTTACTTCATATTCTTTTTTGATTCAAATTATTCCGGAATAAGTACCTATGAGTCATGCTAAGAGTTGCCTGTTTATTGAATTACTTGCGTTACTCATTCAGTGTCGTTATTTTAATATTAACAAAAATAGAATATGCAGTGTTCATTGCAATTCCTGTATCTCATGATCGAGCTTATGAAAATAATAACCGAGCTCAAAAGAATCTCCGAAGAAAATATCACCTTATGGTGCAATATTAATCATTGAGTCGATTATTATCAACAGAGTTGCCATACAAAACCTGCCCGACAACGCACAGACTAAACCGCTGGGTCTAGAAGCATAAATTTGGTACCTACCAAGAGTTCCTAATGTAACGAAAGTCAGCACTAAGGTAGATTATAGAATTTTGTAAAATTCTTCCCCCACAAGATGAATCTTTGTATGGAATTTCGTTATTTTTGCCGATGGGGAACCCCATCGGGCGCATGGCTGGTTCGTCGATTAAAACCAAATCCAAGAACGCCTATTGTACAGTAGTTTTAATATGTATGTCATTTTATTTGATGTGTTGTACAATAAAGTGTTAATAAATAAAATTATTTTGTCCACAGCCACATCTCTCTGGTATGTCGTCCTCAATGTGCCCGCTAACGCGACAGTAGTCGACGGCAATTGCACTGCCGCCGAGCAATGGATCCAGGTCAGCTGGCTGAACAGCAACACCTCAATCCTGGCCAACAACATGACGCTGGTGTACCACAGGAACGAGACCACCAAGAACTACGGACTTAAGAGCTTGAATGTTTCGCTCTCGCCTGAGAACTTCGTCAATAGTTGTGAGTATTGTTTATGCTAACTTATTTTTAAATACCTATAGGTCTGCTTAATTATCAACATGGCCAACCACTTTAGCACAAGCGTACAACTAATTTAAAAAGCATTGACTCGAAAAGAGGAATGGTCAAATAGATTAGTAAGTACCTGAGTTAACCTCTAGAGCGTAACTCTCTGCCTACAGATGGCGTTGTATCAAAAAGATCCCCCATTTAGGTGCTCAGATCTCCCAAAGTTGATGTCAAATTAACATGGTCATACCCAAGCAAATGCAGCCTTTTGCTTATGTCTTTCGGCTATTTAAAAGTAATGTCTAAAATAAATAGTGTAGCAAGATTAACAGCCCATAAATGTTGATATCGGTTCATAAACTGTTACTTTAATCATTTTGTGTTTAAAATAGTTGACCCCTATTGACCTTTGATCTTGACTTTATCGGCGACTTCATTTACTAATAATTATGTACGCAGAAGTTCGTAAAAGATACGATCATTTAAATACGCACCAATTAACTTAGAGAAATTGCCATAAATTACATCAACTAAGGAATATAAATAAAATGTTCAGTAGGTACCTAGTTCAACAGACGGTCATTATGGCTATCATACGGGTTGCTTATTTACACGGGGCTGCTCGAAAAATCACGTCAAACGTTGAATCATTGCGGTGATGCTTCTCGGGATGTCTCGAAACAATAATATCCGGCACTGTTACTTTTTCTGAATCTCATCTTTAGAAACATTGGAATCATTAAAATTATTCCATAAACGATTTTTAGAGTAAGAGGAACAGGGTGGGAAGTTCCTCATCCTCCATTGTAAAGGGAGGATCCTCCGACCAGACGGATGTGCCTGGTGTTCTACTGCCCGACAGTTGTTATTGAGTTTCTGTATTATATGTTTATCGTACGAATAACACACATATCTCTGGTATCCGCCCGTTATTCCTACAGTGGCAGTTCGTGTGTGGCGGTATAGATGTCGTCACAGATCTCATCATTCTCTTGCCAATTTATTTGGGGTTGGGGCAGCTTTTCTTCCATACTTGTCCATTAGTCGTTATCTCGGAAGTCACCCCCCTTCTAGCCATATCATCTTTCACAAACATAGAAAAAAAAACGATGGAGTCTATCCATTGTTTCATCTAATAAAATTAAATTGAAATTCTCGCCCAGGTCTTTAAAATAAGTACTTCTCCATTCCAGCATCCAAGGACCCGATGGACCTGTACCACGGCGCGGAATGGCAGACACCCCTGGCCACCTCGTACCGCTGCAGGACCGCCACAGTGCTGAACATGACGGCAGACTCTGCCAACGCGGGCGTGCTCACCCTGTCCAGACTGCAGGAGGAGGCTTACCGCACCGTAAATGGCAGCCAGTTCAGTGCTGGTGAGCAAAACTTGATACATATACATACAGGCAGAATAAACAGCAAACTTGATCTTATTTGTACACAAAACAATAGAGAAAATACATAAAGTTATAATAGATATATAGAACTTCTACCTAATGAGATGTTATTGTACAATTAGCTGTTTGCCAGCTCGTCCATGCAGGCTAAGTTTCAGTTTTGAATAGTGGCAAATATTTAAAAAAAAGTGTACAGGGTACTTAATAAATTCGAAATAGTTTATTTCACATTTCTTTGACAGTTGTAAGGAAATGACACGACAAATTGACGCAGTATGTCTATTTGATAGACAATAAATTTCCCTTACCATGGTATATATCAAACTGCAGAAGTTAGGTGGTTCTGATTGGTCGTTTCCTATGGAGAAGAACTGGTAAGATAATCCATGGTTATTCTTTTTTAAATAATACATTAGCCCAAGGCCTTAAAAGCAAACAATTGGTTGTGTATAAAAGCGCATCGTTTTGTGCGCACACGCTGCCAGACGCTTGATAAGGACCTGATAACGAGAACTAAACGTGGTTGTAATGAATGGTGTACTGTTTTTCATTATGATGTGAATTTTACAGTTACAGCCGTTATTACACGCGATTGTATTATTTTTTAACGAAAGGACGTAATACATTTTAAACTTATCGTGGAATTGAAATAAATATCCTGTTCCTTTTTGATTATGAGTCAGCGAGTGATAAACAGCTTGAATTTTATTGTTAAAATGTTGCCCTATAGAGGACATGCTGCAATTTACGCGATGTTCTCCCACGATAAGTTTTCCGACCACTGCTTTGATTTCAAACAAAAGACTTTTGTCATTATTTTAAGTTCTTTTTAATTTTCTTCTTAGTAAGGTTTTCATTTTTTTTTTATAAATTATTTTTAGGTAATATTATCGTCCTCTGGCTAGATTTTTGTCGGTTTAAAAACAAATTTTAGTTATCAGAAAATTGGATTGCCGTCGGATTCTTCCTGTATCGTTAGTAAACACAAGTTTCACATACAGCCCAACCCAGATTACAGCCATGTAACGCAGACGCTAAGCCCTGATAAGCTAACAGACATTATTTTAATCGTACTGTGTGACGTCAAAAAACGAAATTCAACTTTATTGTGTTCTGCATATGGCTGAAATTCCTATAACGAAGTAACATCACGAATACTCCAATGTTTTTTATTTTTGTCAGAAATGAACTTTAGCTACTCTTGTATGCCCTATGAACTTTACTTTTGATTGCTGTAAAGCTGTGCAAGTGTTTATTTTATACGATTATACAGGGTAGAGAAACGTTAATTATACCGACATAATCCTCATGTTTTGACATATTTCGGCAAGTTACAAATCTCTATTTTTAGAACTAAAGTGTCATATTTTTATCGGCATCCGTTCAGTCATACTCAATTCGGGATTACGGCAAATTGGAACATAATTTAGAAGATACGTTTTAAATGTTGACTTGTCCTATTAAAATGGGCGATACACTAAACCATCGTTGTCATCATGCTTCATTGTAGATACACTGTGCTCAACTTTAGTCTATGTATTCATTTGTATAAATAAACATTATTATTACTATTTATTTATATTTATTCAACATACATAAACCTTGTCAAGTGTGCTAATGCCTCGTGTGTCGTGTCCCAGCTCGCGAGTGCGGCGGCGGCGACGTGCCCGACGCGGTGCCCATCGCGGTGGGCTGCGCGCTGGGCGGGCTGGTGGTCGTGGTGCTGGTGGCCTACCTCGTGGGCCGCAGGCGCTCCGCCGCCAGGGGGTACCTCTCCATGTAAACTACACGTGTAAGTGTACTCTAATGATCTAAAGCCGCTGAGCAGACGATGAACATGGTCGGCGACGATGAAAAGTATAGAAATCGACATAATAATGCTCACGACCGCGCCGGCGACGCTTACCGGGTGAGCTCTCGCAGTCATTCGCGGTCGTAATGTCCGCCGTCTGCTCAGCGCCAAAGAAAGCTACTGACCCCGCAAGTAGTGTGGCCACCTACTGGGCTCAAACAATATGAAAGAAGAAGTGTACATTAATATCATCTTTAAAATTTGTATGAACCTCGTAATGATTTTACCACTTTTGACACAAACTCCCAATAAATTGACACTTCACTAAGTTTGTAACTATATAACTGACAGATAAGTAAGATCATTTATTTACCAAAATACATAGCCTAGGTAACATCCGTCATGTTTCAATGAAAGATGGGTAAGACCCTAAAACATAAATTTCAATCTCAGTGAAGTGCCGCAAAGGCATTTTTATGGCAAATCTGACAAAAACTCACAATGGAGAGACAATTGCAACGTTTGTAAATTAGAATACTTGCCCCCCTGGAGGGCAGCAATTTTCTAAAATATAGAACCTTTTTGTCACTTTTAACAACTTCTAATAAAGCCAATTTCCATTTCAGGTGTCAGTCGCGCAGAGATTCGGCGATAGTAGTCAATACATGAAAAAATAGAAAACAGTTAACATTGTTTGCGACGCATTTACCCGCACCCCTCACTATGTGGCTAAATTCCACTTCTCTGCCTATCCCTCATTGTACTTGTATTGTCCTTATATCGTTCATTAATACTAAAGCATAAAACATAATATTTTATCGTCCTTAAAGAATTGGGCTTTAGTATTCCCCTTGATTTGTCAAATCAAAATACGTATTCTATTTTTGAATTTTAGTCCTAAATCTGTTTTTTTTATCTCTTTATCTTTTCCCACATTGACTGGTAATTACTGAATATGGTTGTAAAGAAGTCGCGAGCCGAAATAATAAAATTCCTCCCTGAATAAAAAATATAATCCAAAATTATTAGTTTTTAGCGGGTAGATGGTGTATAGTTGAATTTGCTCAAAATTAATACAAAATACTTTTTATTCCATGTTTCAGGTGATTATTTTAAAATATTTTATCAAAGAATTTCTGTCATTTGTTTTTCTAATTAAAGTGCCCTTTGCCATGTTTAATTCGCGAACCGACGAGTTGTGTACTAAAATCTATTTAACTTTCTTCTAAAAGTAATAAATTTGTTGTAAGCCATTTTTGTTTCGGCCATAATAGTGTAAAAAATTACAGTAAACTAAAAAATCCAATCAAAATAGATACAGCAACATCGTATAAATGTGATGTAGTAGTAATTTTAAAACGAAGAAGGAGGGTAGAATAGTATCTTGTTTGTAAAAAATTTGCAATAATTATATTGTTTGAATATTTCTCCTTTTTTTAGACTTTTATATTTTTATGTGCTTTGTTTTAGTCCAAAGATTTTATTATCATTTCAGTTATATGCACGTATAACTAAACATAATATGTATATTGGAGTCAATTTATTGTCAAAATGTCCAAAATATCCATAAATATTATTTAAAAAATCCGTTTAGGTGTAGTTAGTCTATAATAAAATGAATGCAGTGTCTTTCTTTTATTAGAACTTAGTATTCAGACTATTTTAAGTGTAACAGTTAAAAGCTGGACAATATCATTGCTGTATTTATGTAGCTCTATGGTCACCAGTGTTGGCATGCCAAAAAGTTTTCATCATCCAAGTACAATAACTATCCTAAATAGTTACTAAAATACATACATATTTGAAATGCAGGAAGTTGGCAATGGCAACACTGACAATCTTAGATTTTATCGATATTTCATTAATACTGTGTCGCCAGAGTATAAATTAATAATATTTTAATTGGCAATGAGTTGCCCAGTGTTGTGGCTACGTTATTTGCAGTCGAGTAAATAATTTCGACTTACGTTTAGTTCATGCGGACTTTCTCGCTAATAATCGACTGCAGATAATTCGCTAGGTGATGGAAAGCGAAGGGTAGTCGGGAGTTTCGATTCCGGGTTAAATCTACTATACGGCTCACTTAAACGACTTATATTTTTAACTTTTAACGTATATTTGATTCTTTCTTCTGTAAAAAAGTTTGCCGTATAGCAGATTGATGACAACTTACTAAAAACGTGTCTTTAATATTAAAACTAAGCATCGTCTCAGTTTAGTATCAAATATTCATTTTTTCGTAAGCTGTACTGATTGATGTACGATTAAAAAAAAAGAAATAAATGTTTTTTATTGCCACAGTCGACTTTTATTTATTATTTCTTCCTCTGAAAAGCAGTTACAATAAATACGTATTTTATATACATCGACCAAACTATTTATGTACAATTATAATTACTGAACACTTGTTTATTAAATAAATTATATTTGTGACAAAGTATCGCTCTTTTTAACAATTAAAGCTGATCTCTATTTATTTATTTACAATATTAATATACGCATTTATCTGCTTGAACATAGTGATCATGAAACACATTGCATTGTCAAAAAAAAAAATGCCAGTCTTAACACAAAAGGAACAATTTGAACTCAGCGAGAATGATCCTCAACATTTTATACGTCTACCGCACGCGTATTTTCATTTCCGTGTTCAATTCGACACACCGGTTGCGTGAGATCACCACGCTATTGTTACACGGTAGATGCCCATCAAAACCGATGTGTTTGCACCAGTTAAGCACAAGTAATCCTATAAAATCTTATTTTGTTTTTATAAAACGGTGTACATCTGAATCGAACACTGGTTTGAGTTGATTTGTTTCAATATTTATTGTGCTGATTCCAAAATACGCTATAATTTGTTTATAGGCGGAATAAAAACAGCTTTTACAAAATAGACAATATATAGGTATATTGTCTATTTTCTCAGTATCTATGCTAGAACAGCACTGCAGCGCGCCATGCCGTGCACATCAAAAAACTACAGAATGGCAAACTTAAGTGAAGAAAACCGTTAATCCAAAAATATTTTGATAAAAGTCACCTTCACGGTGTTTAATTGACTCAAAGTGAACGCGGTTTTGGTGGGCATCTACCGTGCTACAAAAGCGTAGTGTGATTTCACGTAACCGATGTGTCGAATTGAACCCGGAAAGAGAAATACGCCTACCGTAGGTACGTTAGTAACACTGGCTACATTGTTCTACTTTATTCTAATGACTATATTTAAATGCATCTTCATCTTTATATTGAAGAGAAAATAACCAAAAAAGTATCTAAAACAGCTGCTGATGTGATTTTGTTAAATGACAGAGAATGACAAGGCACTGTCGGTACCTAATACAATAAAATCTAAGTTATCTAAACTAAAAGCCAAGTCTAGTGACACTCCCGGTCATAAAACGTGCGAACATGGGCCTGCGCCATCTGGCTGCATGGCACGGCAAGGGATTTTTATGCGACGAATGGAATATAACTCAATAGCGTGACAATATAATTGAAATTTCTATGGCACGGCGGCATCGTTGCTGTCAGAGTGATGCCGAAGTATAACCTACCGTGCCGTGCCGCCAGTGGGCCCAGGCCCTAAGACTCTGAATATCGGTATTCTAATAAAAACTCAATTCTGACACTATTGTCATCTCGCTCCCACGATTTATGACCGCGCACCGAAGACGAACGTTGACGTACACCGTAAAAACAAACTAAAGAAAATAAGCTAAATTATATGTACAATTATTTTAAGAATACTGGTGGAAATATTAAGTACTCTATTTACAACGAGTATTGTTCGCGAGAGTGATGTACTAACTTATTATTATTTACATAGCCTCATAAAAGCCTCGCTGACAAGGGAACATAATTAAGTAGTAGGCTTTAAAACATGCATGCATAGAGTATATTTTTCAATATCATGTCACTGATATACCAATAATGGATAGCAATCAGTCTTTGACATCTTAATTATTGCATACAATATAATGGCACTATTTGGTAAAACTTACACAATATAAGGCACGTTGCAGATCTCAGTCTATTCGAGTTTTTACACTTATTGGAAAAGATGGAGTTAAAGGACGGTCAGCCAGATTGAAGCAATGACGCTATGCTTGTCCTATCTTTATATTACAAAGACAGATTACTTAGGCACTTTATTAGAAGAGACTGAAGGCCAAAATTAAGCTTCAGAATAAAAAAAAATCATTGGCCAATGGCCAAAAATAAACAAAGACGCATCGCTGCCAAATATTTAGAACAAAAGTTTAATCTTAATTCAAAGTTTAATCTTGTAGGTATAGCTTGTCCACTCTGAAATGACGCTCCTAACTAACGCGTAACCGCATTCAAGCACACGGTAATGCGGTACTGGGGCGCGTCATTCCAGATTGGACGAGCTTTACTTTAAGTTCATGTTACGTTTTCGTGTAATTTTATACCGTTTCAAGTATCCGATCGATACAGCCCTTTTTAGGCTAAACATGGCACTTCAACAATCAACGATTACCATCGTCAGTAACATTGTAATTTGAGCCTTATTGCTTGCTAGTTGAAGTCTACTGTGGTATGGGGCAGGAGTCTAGCAGTACATTGTGTAGGGACTCCATTTCCGTCCAGTCTCGCTTTTGTCCGCCCACCGTGACGTCACGAATGCACCCGTTGAAGTTTTTACCGCCTTCTGTAGACTCCATTACACCTTCTGCAAACAAATGTTTTTTTTATTGTGATTGTAAGAACGTTAACGTAGGCTCTGTAGACTCATGGATGCTTCGATTTGTTGACCATTTTCTATTTTGTTTGTTTAGTATCTGGTATTCGTTGAAAGGTTTTCACTGTCCTCCCATAGATAGGTATGAATAGTGTAGGTATGTTGAAAAAATTGTATAAGCCCTTATGAAACGTTAGAAGCTAGATGCACGGTTCCAATTGGTCGTTTGGAGAAGAGCCGGCGAGAAACTCTACGGTTACTCTTGTAAAGATAATTGGCTTTTACAATAATTCTTATATTACAGTAAATATAGGTATGGCACATACCGGGCAGCCCGCCGAGGTAGAGCTGCGCGGGCGCGGCCGGCGCGCTGTCCACGAGCAGCGCGGCGGGCGGCGCGGCGCGCAGCACGAGGCCGGCGTCCAGCTGCAGCGCGGGCGCGCGCGCGTGCAGGCGCGCCCGCACGGCGTGCCACGCGCCGTCGCACAGCGCGCGCGCCGACGCCAGGCGCGCGCGCTCCGGGCCCGCCGTCACCACGGACAGCACCACCTGCGGGATTCAATATTGTGTGCTCTAACGGCCGAACCCAATAAACCTATCGGTTTTTCTATCACCAGTTTTGGCATACTGGTGATAGAAAAACCTATCTATCTATGGTTTAATGTCCCAATAATCTATCAGAGAATAAGGAATCTTACGGAATTGTGGGATGACATTCAATGAGAGCATAGAATTATACTGTCTACCATCAATAGCGATCTGTCTACTGAAAATAGGTTATTGGGTTCGGCCGAAAGTGTACGGCCGATACGAAATGCGAAAACACCCTGCTACGAAATAAAAACGTTGTCAAAGCCAAATTCAGCCAAATTGTTAGCATGGACGTGCGGTAAACTATACGATGTCAAAGTGGGTGGGTGTAGTCATTTTTATATAAATATGTATCTATATATATGGTATAGAGTGTTAAAATGTTTTCTACCAACACTTGAGTTATTTTCAAAAAAGTTCTATTGATATTTGTTTAACAAATATTAACTTAATCGCAATTAATCTTAACAACCAATAAGCGTAACAAAAACGCAGAAAGTTAATTTACCAATGAATATTCAACATTAAAAACCAAATTTATAGCTTACGCTCAGCAAATAAGAAATCACATTTCAAATGCCCACTTACCGCGCCGTCTTTAATCTCGAGCAGCAGTCCCTGCGCCGCCAGCAACACCCCGTTGGGCTCGCTGGTGCGGAACTGCAGGCGCAGCTCTGTGGACGCCTCCGAGCCGTCTGACGTCATCAGCCACGAGCTCGACCACGTCGCGTGCGCGTCTCCTGGAAATGTCCACATTCGGTTTTTAAAGTAGATGAAGACAGGAAGTAAGATTAAAAATAGCAACTTTTGTGTTAGCAGCTCCTCAAAAAATCAAGAATTTCTGTATCCACTTTAAACGTTTCGAAAGTTGCATACTTTCTATGAAACTCTTGTATAACGTCATACTACTGTATGCACTAAAATAATGAAAAAAAAAAAAAAAAAAAAAAAAAAAAAAAAAAATAAAAAAAAAAAAATAAAATTAAAAAAAAAAAAAAATAAAAAAAAAAAAAAATCGTTTATTTCAGACCTATACAGTCCATATTTTGTTAGTATTTAATTACATTAACTTATAACTATGTTAGTAAACGAGGAGACACATTTATTAATTTAAATATTTGCCGCCAACTGGGGCCCCGGGCACCCGCACTTGTGCTTGAACCCAGTGCCCCAGCATGGGGCTGTCCAGCTTGTGGCTGAGCACGCTCAGGATGGTGTTAGCGCTCCCACGCGTGCGGAACATCAGCGAAGCGATGCGGCGCCGCAGCACAGTGTGAAAGCTGTCTGTGTGCGCGTGCACAAACATCGCAGACGCACTACAGTAGCGTGGGAGCCCCACCAGCACCCTGAACGCGTTATTATATTGTATCCTGAGAGCGTTGATGGCCCGCTGTGTGTAGTTGATCCACAGATCACAGATTCACAGATTGCAGGTGTAGAGTCTTTGCACTGTACTGGGTGCAAAGACTATTCAACTTTAAAAGCTAATCAGGAAAATTAAGTAAGGACGGAGTTAAATGGCGTACCAACCATTAATGAGGCCGAAAACTACGAAAACAACACCCATGAAGAAAAATTTTTAAATTTTCGCAGCCACCATCTTGGATTTACATTTTGACCTAAGTATCGGCTTTAGCACCCTCGAAAACTATGAAAACGACATCCATGACGAAAAATTTTAAAATGTTTCGAAGCTGCCGTTTTGGATTTTCATTTTGACCTCACTATCGGCTTTAGCGCCCTCGAAAACTATGAAAACGACACCAATGACGAAAAATTTAAAAATTTTCGCAGCTCCATCTTGGATTTTCATTTTGACCAAATTCACACTCTCTCTCTCTCTTGCCAGCCTGTTATTTGTTCATACAATGTTCGTGATTGATCTCTTTGGTGATCGGAACTTTTACTAACAATATCTACATTCCAAATTCAAATCACTTTTAGTCCCTAGAGATTAAAAAGCTATTTAAATCCCTGTTTACGAAGATTAAAATAGCTCTTTTTGAATAGATGAGATAAAAAGTAACTTTCGACGCAAACTGTACAAAGCTTCGTCCAACCGGGCAATTTTCCACTATTTTACACAGCTACAAGTTTAAATAGAAACTTACCTCCGAAGTACGCAGCGTTTTCAACGTTAGGGAAACACTGGCCAACGCCGTGGTGCGCATGCGCATCTCGCACCAAGTCCTCCGCGCGACCGTTCACTGTCACTCGACGGATGCAGCCGCGGAAACCGGGCAGACGCGTTATCTGAATGTTTTAACAATAAATATTAATTTAATTGTTTTATCCAATACGTTTGAAACGATTGAGTATTGTGTATATAACTGTTATAATGATTTTGGTAGGATGTATTATTATTTACAGTCAAAATGGAGTATTTTGCAATTAGATAGGTAACATCAAAGAAGTTCATAACGGTGGTTACCGTATGAACTATTCTTGCTCGCAGCGCTCGGTGGCTATAGAACCAGGCCGGTAACAGATGTGGTCATAGTGTTCGCGGAATTTTGTTTTCAAACTGGTTAGATATGAACTTCTTTGATGGTACCTATTATTATGGTTAGGATTAAAATTGTTGTAAACATTTTCAATCAATCAATCAATCAATCAATAGTCTTTATTTGTAAACATAGGTTCCAACAGTGTGCAAGATGTTACAATTGTTATAAAGTTTCTCTGTGTTTTGCCATTTGGCGTACAAATATACATTTATGGGAGGTTTTTGCCAATTGCCAATGCCAAAAATTTTGAATATCAGTTAGATCATCAGTTATATACGAATGAGTTACAAACGCAAATTCGACGAACGTTGCAACTAGCGTAAAAGTAGAATTTGTAGCAACTACATAGAACTTGCTATGTACACATTCATTGTGTGTGGATCTCGAAATCTGGATTTGTGTTCGGTTGATGGCAATAGGCTCGCTCCCTATTACATGGTATGCGAAGTGTGAGTATACTGTAGGTACACCTTTGCCTGACCCTTCGAGCAACACAGGCGTGATGTTATGTTGCGTTGTGAGACATTTGCAAAGGATCGAGGGACATTTTTAGCAAGTTCATTTGGGTCCATGCGTTCAATCGGCCTGTAGTGGTGTGTAGAGTACTGACCGCGTTGGGCAGGCCGGCGAGCGTGGGCGGTGCGGGCGGCGCGGGCAGGCCGCCCAGCAGCAGGCGCGCGGCGCGCGAGGCGGCCGCGCGCGCCGCCGCCGCCGCGCCGCCCGCCGCCAGCCACACGCGGCCGCGCGACACGCGCACTGACACCTGGGGGACGAAACACTTACTTATATTACGACGCGGACTTTAAGCAACTGGAGTCTCTCGAGTCCAAAAAGAAACCGAATTCGAAATATAATAAAAATCGAAGAAAGTTTGCATAAGGCCGATATAAGAATCTTTTCTCCACCTACAAAAATATAAATGAACGTTTATCCGCTCCTTTCAATAAATTTTTCGAACATTCGGTTAACGAATGAAAGATACCGAATGCCGAAATCAATATCGTTGAATCGATGCACTAATGAATGCTTAACCGACTTAAAAATCGGAGATTCTCAATCGACTGCATGGTTTTTTCTTTTTTTTGTTACGCGATTGCTCCGCCAATTATGAATTGATTTTGATGATTCTTTTTTTATTTGCTAGGTCATATTTCAGAGGTGGTCATATATAAATTTTATTAACTTTGCTTGGTAAAATATTAATATGCCAATATACGATCTACTGAATAATGTGATGCCAAGCGTGGATCATAAAATACCTGTATGCGCCATATATACTGATATGACGAAAGCATTCGATTACGTAAACCATGACGCTCTTATAAATAAACTTTGCACGTACGGCATTAGAGGAAATGTCTTAAATCTAATAAGTCATACCTCACTAATCGAAAGCAATATACAGAAATATCAAGCATATGTGTGAAAATTAAATAAGAACATAAATATCTATCCGGCTACAGAGAAGTCAAATATGGCGTACCGCAAGGCAGTGTTCTTGGACCTTTATTGTTTCTTTTATATATTAACGACTTACCTCACCAAATTCAACAACTTATGGTATTATTTGCACACGATAGTACGGCAATAGTCAAATGTGGAGATAAAAATAATTACGAAAATGATATTAATAATACATTAAAAAGCATAATTCATGAAAATAATCTAGTTACATAATAATAAACTAATAATAAATATTCAAAAAACAAAAGTTATTTTCATCAGCGTCTAGGAGCTGAAAATTATGAGGTTGAATTTAATGGATAAAAGTAGACAACATTCGAATACCACTACCTGCTATATGTAAATAACAGTGACAGGAACTATAACATCATCCATATAGACTAAGTGGGAAAAATACGTATTATTGAAGCTAACTCAAAAACGACCCAAGCAAAGTTAATAAAATGTATATGGGAGCACCTCTGATAACAACCTCATGTATAACAATATTTAATTAGACCCAGTATAGAGAACAGATCATGTCCCTGTAAAAGTATTGGCTAGCAAGGTCGTAATGAGGCGCAATGCACAAAATGCATCAGACGCACATTTTAAGTAAATTATATACTTAATCATAATAACCTGTCTCCAGGTGCCGTCATTGACGATGGGCGCGAGCGTGATTTCCTTCCGCTTGCGCCCGCGCATCACCAGACGCAGCTTGCCCTCGCGCAGCATCAGAGCCATGAAGTGCTTTGGCTTCGCTTTCGAACCCTGGTGGAAGAATACAGTTCAAATAGTAGCGAGGATAAGGGACAAAGTTTTCCAATAGGCAATCAAATGGACGAGATTGGAGTCCAATGGTTTACGTCTGCCAAAAGAAGTGGGTAGGAATGCCGATGAAACTAGAAGATATTCATTGTCACTGGTGACCGTCACAAAATCGTTGTAATGTTTGGTTTCTAAGAAAGCAGTGTCATTATACATATAACAGCCGGAAAATGTTGGCGTGTCTTAAACATTACAGTGTCAAAAACGCTCTTTACATGGACAGCCGTCATTAAGCCGCCGTTATATGAAGGTATCGCTTTAAAAAATAATACGTTGACCTGGTAACCACTATTGCTACATTCTCTATGATAGTTATTTAAACTGGAAAAAAATCCTCAAGTGCGCGTTACCGGAGCCAGTAGTATAAGTCCATCATGCGCGTATGTTCGTATCTGCAGCGACAGCGTTAGGTCCTTGGCGCGCCGGTTCAGCTTGAGGGTGGCGTGGCTGTGCGCGCTGTCACCGAACTTCACTGCACCTGCTTCTACTGTGTACGATGATGTCTGTGGAGATAATTTATTATGTAAAACAGGAACAAGCGAAATAATTGAAAATCAATGTAACCACGGTAATCGACGTAGCGTAGTACGAAAAATCACAAAACTTAAGTGGCTGTGCGCGGGGCAAATTGCTCGTAGAACGGGTGGCCGTTGGAGCCAGAAGGTTCTGGAGTGGCGATCGCATACCGGAAGGTGCATCGTGGATATACCCCGCATCTTTCGTGGGGGTGGCGTGAATAATGACGTACTCTGGACGTTTTTAACGTGCTCGTCTTTTTACATCGTTCTCACATATAATTATAAATTCAACATTAATGATGTAACTAATATTTTGTAACAATATAATTAAAAAGAGTGTCCATGGCGTTTCTTGCCCGTCCTTTTCCATAGGAACCTACTACGCTTTGGAATGGGCTACTTACTGACTTCATATTTCTGACTGATCGACTCCTTTGAAAATGTAAAAGTGCCTCTAAATGGTTTAGTTGAAATAAATGAATTGACTTTGAGATGATGGTACCTTGGTGCAGCCAGCGGCGTCGGGCTGCGCCTGCAGCGCGCGCGGCTCGGCGCGCGGCGCGTGCGGCGCCGGCCCGTCCGCGCGGCCCAGCTGGGCGCCGCGCCACGATACTGCGGTCTCTAGACCCACCAGTCTGGGAAATAAATAGATACATTTATAAATGGAACCATAAAATAGTAAAGAATAAATGAAATTAATGAATAATCAATCCCAGCGTGACTGAACCAGACTCGATAAATCGAATGAACCCCAAGATTTGCATGCCCTGCTAGGAGCTCAAACTTGCAACATGTGGTGTACACATTTCAGTAAAAACTTTGACGTAGGACAATCGGGAGCGTCCGTGCCCTTCAACGTCCAACGACCGAATCGGAACGATATAATAGTAAAGAATTCACTAAATGAAGATTTAGTGAATTCTACTAGCTGCGCCCTGCGGTTTCACCCGTCTTACACATTGCCCGACTAACGAATATTTCCCAAAACGTTCCGTTCCAAGAAAAATATTTTCATCATGCAGTCAAAAAACTTCAGTGAGTATCCGTTGGTCTAGTTTCTCCCACATTCAGCAGTTCCACTTACGACCACTAGACCAACGGGAAATTTCATTTGAGCATTTAGATATTCCAAAGATATAAGTACACCTACTTAATAGCTTTTGCTAGAGATCCTAAATAAATAAAACTCACTGTGCATCCACTATCAGGTCAGCCAGGGTTCCCTTGAAGGCCGTGAGAGGAACAGGCGCATGCATGAGCTCCCGGACTCCCCCGAGGAACAGCCCGGCAGTGCGCGCGGGGAACGCCGTGCCCGCTAGGGGGACGCTACCGAAATGCTCCTCATCCACCCATAGCTCTAGCTGGAAGGGGAGGAATTTATTTAGTTATGGATATAATCTTCAGTACTGCAACTGTTGCCATAACTAGTGAACTAAAATATTGACTATGAAATGCAATAATTAATATCGTTACACCGAATATTAAGTTTTAGATGTAAAAAAATATATTTGGAAACTTTTCAAATGTCTTTTTTACATCTAAAACTGTTACAACATCAAATTCAGTGTTATAATTGCAATTCATTATTAATATTCTAGTTCACTAGTTAGCGATATGTCATATTTCATGACATGCCCTGTACGTGAAATGATCTACACTAAATAATTATAGTAGGGCCCCAGTTCCTTTGCCCGGTCGAGCTGCCAGGTCCTTCCATTCTGGAATGCGTGATCAAAAGCAGTGTTTGGGGCTTTGCGCATTCTTATTTTTGCTATCCGGGTTTATTTTGGCGACCGCTATATTGATTTAATCTCAGAAACATCATGACAATCAAACAAAACCCGACATAATTACAAAATATATTACGATAGCTACCTGTTTATGCATCCGTATAATCCTCACGGTGTGTAGTTTCCCTTCATCGAACCTGGTGCCGTTGGTTCGCAGCCGCACCTCACCCTTGCCAGCCTCTGCGACCACTTCTAGCTCTCCTGCAGAAAATAGTAGACATTTAAAATACAACATATAAAAAGGGGTAGACAAAGGTACAGCCAGTTATACTATATTTTGTTATGTTTCAGTCCCATTTAATATAGGGCGAGCTTATTGCCAATAACCAGGCACAAATCCAGATTTGAATGACAGGGCAATGACAACACAATATAAACCTTAGTCTCTTACAGACAAGATACAAATTACAATACAAACCTCCGATCAAGACGAGCGCCAGATAATGCTTATCTCCATCATCATCGTTCACTTCGTTGTCAGCGCCGGCAGAGGGCGCGCGGTACAGTAGCAAGCCGTCAGCTGCGCGTGCGCGGAACGACAGGCCCAGTGAGGCCTTGCGACGTAGGTGCGGCGACGGGACCTCGATGTAGCCGGTGCCTTTCAGGATGGCTGAGCGAAGCGTCTGTAGGTTGTTTATATTTGAGAAAGTATAAAGTGTATAGGTATTCTGAGCACCGACCGATTAAACTTTTCTTCTTGTTATCTTATTTTAATTTTACAAATACGTAGAGCTCGTCTTAGCTGAAATGACGCGCCACACTACATAATTAGTTAACGTACTACGTAAATGCGGTAGAATACCAATGAGTTAAAACTGTGTTTTCCCCAACAACATTGAATCTGATGAGGGTGAAAACCATCACATTCCATATATGAAAGATATTTTTCATGATTTTAGTTAGTGCTCGCAAAATATAAATAAATGCAACTTAATGACAAAGTTCTACTTTCTTTAATTTTTGACTAAAAGCAGTTTTTCATTTTTCTTATTTAATATTACTTAATTCAATCAATTTATTTGGAAATTTTGCAGTCGTTAGGTAAAATGTATCATGACTATTTTTTAAATTAAAATTCCATCTTATATGTATGCCTACATTATAGAAAGAAACGGGGTGAGGCGAGATGACGACTAATAGAGAAAAAGTGGAAAAAGTTGCGCCGACCACGAATAAACTGGGATAAGGGCGGGAGAATGAAAGAAAAAGAAAGAAAGAAAGAAGGCTTCCACTCAGCATAATTCTGTGCTATGAGGGACCCACAGCACAGCGCTGATTTTCAGTGGTCACCCGAAAAATACGTACGGACATCAAGTCAGTAACTAGATATGAATGAAATAAGAAAAATTCCAGTGTGTAAATATTGATTCAATCAGTGTTCTGTCTCGCTCCCACCCTCACCGTCGCGTCGCCTGCGCGCGCGCTTGCTATAACGAATGCTATAGAAATGCTTGCTATAGAATGGTGATGTACAACTATATTATAAGCAAATAAATGATTTATTAACATCAACTTTCCTCTTTTCTATTCCAACAAGTTATTTTATCTTAGTATTAATGAACTAGAAGTTATATTCTCACCCTCTCCCCACATCGTGGCTCAACTCCATGCCTCGTCGGCGCGTCCAGCAGGTCGTACCCCGAGCGGTCCACGGTGACGGCGCCCACGCAGCCCAGCAGCGGCGGCCCCGGGGCCTCGTGGCCCGGCGGGGCCCCGGCCAGCCAGTAGGGCGCGCGCGCCAGGTCCGGCAGCGCGGCCGGGGCCTGCACGGGCGGCGCGGGCGAGCCCAGCGTCTCCTCGCCGTTCACGCGCAGGCTGCCTGCCACAGGACCTCCTCAATACACTCAATACATACACGCTACCGGTAGACGACTATCTTGAGAGTAGGCAGTAAGAATTTTGACCGTTACATTGTCAACGGTCAAGAACAATAAAAACTTTTTTACAAAAAAAACAACCGACTTACTAAAATAACTTTTTACAAAACAAAAACCACCGAAATCCACAAAAATACACTTAAAAGAGAAAAATAACTTGAATTTCGGAAGTCGGTGGCAAAAACGAAAATACAGATCCATATCGTATTATATTTGTTTGGAAAAGAAAGAAATGTATAGTTAAGTAAAATATATATTTTTTGGTAATTTAATATGTTATGATGGTCCAGAGATTAAGGCCTCGCCTCTCATGCATGAGGTTGTGGGTTCAAATCTGAGCAAGTACTAATGTGACTTTTTCAATTCATATGTACTTTCGAGTTTATCTTGGATATTATTGACATCAGTGAAGGAAAACATCGTGAGGAAACATGGACATAGTTAATATTAGTCTGAAATCACCAACCCGTTTTGAGCAAGCGTGATGGTCAGTGCTCGTGCCTTCTCTGTATGAGAATAGGCCTTTGCCCTGCAGTGGGACAGTAATAGGCTGGGATTATTATTTTATTATTAATTTTTATTTACTAGTTGTTTCTGGAAGGAATCGGGTTGTAAATCATACGTTAATTACACGATTTGTTACAAATAAAATAAAATCTAAGTAAATACAAGTCCTAGTTACATTTTACTTAGATATAAATTTCTTTCTTTTCAAATCAAATATAAAATACGAGCATACCTACTTACACAAATTCTAAGGTGCCTAGTGGGCAAGAATCCATGCCATGGGGCAGAATGCATTTGCCCCACTTGGTGGGGCAAAGTGGAATGATTTAAATTAACCCCTTTGTGGGTTAAAAGGGGGGATACGGTTTGTATGAAAGATCTTATTCGTTTGGTTTAGAAAACGTGGTATAAACTTATCTAGGTAATAATAAAGATATAATCATACATTTTTCAAAACTGGATTGAAAGTGTAGAAAGGGGGTTACAATTTTTTTGCATCTCAGTGTCATCTATTGGCTCAAAATGGTACGCATTTTGGAATACATTTTTCTACATTCAATTACAATCCTATTAAAATTGTAAATAGAATATAATCACGATGTAACATTTAGTTTTTGTTTCATTCCAATCGTCTCAACAATAAAAGATATGCTAATTTAAAGTTTTCAAAGTGATACCCATACCACCAACAAGCACTACGTTCCAGGCGGCAATTGGTAACGGAGATGTGGAGCGTATGCTGCCTCTAATATTAAGCTGGGCGGTCACAGTCCATAAATGACAGGCTACCACCCTCGTAAGAGCTGTGATCGACTTTGGTAAAAAAAAACTTTGCAAAAGAGCAAATATACTTAGCGCTTAGTCGTGTCAGAAGTTTGGAAGGCATAAGTTTACCAGAGTTGGACGCCAACAAATTTTTAAAGCGACCACACGGCCACAGATCATTGACGGAAATAACGAGGCTACAAAATCTGTCTTCTGACTATCAAGGCCACACATAACATACGACTCAAGTAGCGCAATTTGATGCCGGGATATTACCATTAAAATCATTTATAGCCAGAGTACATCTCATGGCAATTCGAATAAGCCCAAACACGGCTAGGATACATTGTTTTATGACGGAGTTCCGGTGCCGTCCTTCCGGCTTCAGCTTCAGATCAGTTCGATGGTCATCAGAATTATTTATTTAAACGTGCTTCATTGTCGTTTAACTATCTTAATCGAGATATCTTATCGCCACCCGTGAAATACTTAACATTGAGTAGTTCCGGTGGTCATCTGTCTTCTTCATCAGTTCCATTTCACCAAATGATACTTTTTGAATGCAAATGCTTAATTTGTTGCTGAAAATACCTAAATCGCTATGTGTGTGCCTATAATATTTGAAGAGTTCCCTCAATTCGTCATAGATTCCAGCATCAGAACATTTTTTTTTTAATGGGACCTTTCTGGGCGTATATCCTTTCAAATCAGAAAATAATTTTCCAAATCGGTTCATAAATGGCGCCACCCGTGAAATACCTATCATTGAGGAATTCCGGTGGCAATCTGTGGTCTTCTTCATCAGTTCCACTTCACTAAATGATACTTTCTGATTGCAAATGCTTAATTTGTTGCTGAAAATACCTAAATCGCTATGTGTTTGCCTATAATATTTGAGGAGTTCCCTCAATTTGTCATGGATTCCATCATCAGAACTGATTTTCTTTTTAATGGGACCAATCTGGGCGTATATCCTTTCAAATCAGAAAATAATTTTCCAAATCTGTTCATAAATGGCGCCAACCGTGAAATACCTATCATTGAGGAATTCCGGTGGCAATCTGTGGTCTTCCTCATCAGTTCCACTTCACTAAATGATACTTTTTGAATGCAAATGCTTAAATAGTTGCTGAAAATACCTAAATCGCTATGTGTGTGCCTATAATATTTGAGGAGTTCCCTCAATTCCTCATGGATTCCATCATCAGAACTAAATTTTGATAAAAATGGGACCAATCGGGAAGTGAATCCTTTCAAATAAAAAAATCGGTTCAAAATCGGTTCATAAATGACGGAGATATGAGGTAACATACATTAAAAAAAAAAAAAAAAAAAAATACAACCGAATTGATAACCTCCTCCTTTTTGGGAAGTCGGTTAAAAAGAGGTTGGCTGTTCGATTGGCGAATACAGAATCATTTGTTGTAGTTTTAATTGTAACACTAATCTATTACACTGCTGCCCCTCTTACTAACTAATTATTATTATTATGTAAAACACACTAGCAACTAGGTATATGCTCATTAACCGATGCATGTGCTTGAAATGTTTTGGCAGATATTTATTCTGTTCAGCCGGTTGATTGCAAGAATTTTGCCCGTCTATTTTGTAACTTGAAAAAGTTCTATTTGTATCAGTGTACAGTAAAGCACATACATCCATACTTATATGATGCATCAGGTCAAATTGACCAGGATCGTCACACAGCGGGTGCCTCAACAAGGGCGTCGTTACCGAGGCAGGCCTAAGAAACGCTGACGTGACGTATGAAGAACTGATGAAGTATTCATCTATCCCATACTTATTATTCTACAGTTTATTGGTTACCAGCAGTAGACTACCGAAACAATGACTTATAGAGGAGTATGGAAGAAAAATCCATGTTGTGTCGACTACAAATAAATTGGGATAAGGGCAGGAGAATGACGATGATTAGCAGCCGATAGTCCAGCGCACATTACCTTTCTCGAGCTTGCCGCCGACGAACACGCGGCTGGCCTGCACGTGCGCGGCGCGGCCGGCGATGAGTAGCAGCCGATAGTCCAGCGCACATTACCTTTCTCGAGCTTGCCGCCGACGAACACGCGGCTGGCCTGCACGTGCGCGGCGCGGCCGGCGATGAGTAGCAGCCGATAGTCCAGCGCACATTACCTTTCTCGAGCTTGCCGCCGACGAACACGCGGCTGGCCTGCACGTGCGCGGCGCGGCCGGCGATGAGTAGCAGCCGATAGTCCAGCGCACATTACCTTTCTCGAGCTTGCCGCCGACGAACACGCGGCTGGCCTGCACGTGCGCGGCGCGGCCGGCGATGAGTAGCAGCCGATAGTCCAGCGCACATTACCTTTCTCGAGCTTGCCGCCGACGAACACGCGGCTGGCCTGCACGTGCGCGGCGCGGCCGGCGATGAGTAGCAGCCGATAGTCCAGCGCACATTACCTTTCTCGAGCTTGCCGCCGACGAACACGCGGCTGGCCTGCACGTGCGCGGCGCGGCCGGCGATGAGTAGCAGCCGATAGTCCAGCGCACATTACCTTTCTCGAGCTTGCCGCCGACGAACACGCGGCTGGCCTGCACGTGCGCGGCGCGGCCGGCGATGAGTAGCAGCCGATAGTCCAGCGCACATTACCTTTCTCGAGCTTGCCGCCGACGAACACGCGGCTGGCCTGCACGTGCGCGGCGCGGCCGGCGATGAGTAGCAGCCGATAGTCCAGCGCACATTACCTTTCTCGAGCTTGCCGCCGACGAACACGCGGCTGGCCTGCACGTGCGCGGCGCGGCCGGCGATGAGTAGCAGCCGATAGTCCAGCGCACATTACCTTTCTCGAGCTTGCCGCCGACGAACACGCGGCTGGCCTGCACGTGCGCGGCGCGGCCGGCGATGAGTAGCAGCCGATAGTCCAGCGCACATTACCTTTCTCGAGCTTGCCGCCGACGAACACGCGGCTGGCCTGCACGTGCGCGGCGCGGCCGGCGATGAGTAGCAGCCGATAGTCCAGCGCACATTACCTTTCTCGAGCTTGCCGCCGACGAACACGCGGCTGGCCTGCACGTGCGCGGCGCGGCCGGCGATGAGTAGCAGCCGATAGTCCAGCGCACATTACCTTTCTCGAGCTTGCCGCCGACGAACACGCGGCTGGCCTGCACGTGCGCGGCGCGGCCGGCGATGAGTAGCAGCCGATAGTCCAGCGCACATTACCTTTCTCGAGCTTGCCGCCGACGAACACGCGGCTGGCCTGCACGTGCGCGGCGCGGCCGGCGATGAGTAGCAGCCGATAGTCCAGCGCACATTACCTTTCTCGAGCTTGCCGCCGACGAACACGCGGCTGGCCTGCACGTGCGCGGCGCGGCCGGCGATGAGTAGCAGCCGATAGTCCAGCGCACATTACCTTTCTCGAGCTTGCCGCCGACGAACACGCGGCTGGCCTGCACGTGCGCGGCGCGGCCGGCGATGAGTAGCAGCCGATAGTCCAGCGCACATTACCTTTCTCGAGCTTGCCGCCGACGAACACGCGGCTGGCCTGCACGTGCGCGGCGCGGCCGGCGCAGTGGCGGCCCGCCGCCGCGATGTGCAGGCGCGCGCCGCCGTACTCCACCGCGAACACCACGCGGCACGCGCGGAGGGACACTGACACTGAACGGTTCTGGGGAAAATGAGATGATGAATGACAAAAATGATTTTACGCGTCGCCGAACTTGCGCCCCTCGCTTACGCCAAAATCCCAAAGTAATATCAGCTTGAAATGTAACATTTATATCTATTAATAAAACGTATTGCTTCTTGGGGGAGCGGTTGCTCAAAACCAGGCGAGTACCGATGTGACTTTTTCAATTCATATATAATTTCTAAGTTTATCTTGGACAAAACATCGTGAGGAAACCTGGACTTACATTTAATATCGCCAATCCGACTTGAGCAAGCGTGATCATTGCTCGTGCTTTCTCTTTATGAAAAGAGGCCTTTTCCCTGCAGTGGGACAGTTAGGAAGAATATTATCTTCCGTTCATGTAACATTCAAGATACCAAACTTCTAATAGGTACTAACATTAGCAGTATCCAGCGCCATAAAGAGCAACGCATCCTCATCTCTGGTGCGGAAGGTGAAGGCCACGCTGAACTGCCTCCTGTCTGCAGGCCGGGCGCGCGATCTTTTCAGCTCCACGTAGCCGGCGCCGTTGAACCACACCATCGACGGCTCCGTGCCTCGGCCGCTGTACCATCTGCGGGAGAAATTAATGGTAAAAGTAAATACATGTTTTGTGAGGTCAAAATAATGTGTTCCAAATCTTGGAACTTGTGCAAGTAAAATTTATAGGGACACCTGGATCAATTAGTATTTAAGTCTAGGTACATATAATAATAGTCCTGTGAGTGAGTTTTAAAATGAACACGGACAAGACAAAGGTCATGTCAAATGCCCATGTAACACCCACTCTCATGAAGATCGGAGACGCTACGCTCGAAGTTGTGGACGCTTATGTTTACCTATGACAAACTGTCCAGGTAGGTAGGTAGGTGGGAACTTCGAGAAAAAGGTCAAACGTCGAAACCGACTCGGCTGGGCAGCGTTGGGAAGCTACGCAAAATCTTCTCGACCCACATACCACAATGTCTCAAGACAAAAGTCTTTGACCAGTGCGTATTGCCAGTGATGACTTATGGCACTGAAACGTGATCGCTCACAATGGGCCTCATTAGAAGACTAAAAGTCACCCAAAGGGCTATTCTTGGAGTTTCCCTACGTGATCGAATAAGAAATGAAGAGATCCGCAGGAGAACCAAGGTAACCGACATAGCCCGAAGAATTGCCAAAGTTAAGTGGCAGTGGGAAGGCCGCCCACAAGGTGGACCGATGACCTTGTGAAGACCACAGGAATCTGCTGGATACAAGAAGCATAGAACCGGTCGAAGTGGCGGTGCTTGCGGGAGGCCTATGTCCAGCAGTGGACGTCTTTCGGCTGAAATGATGATGATGATGACACATACAGTACCCGGGCTTTAAATGGGAAACATCGAGTTTCACATTGGTATCAAAGACAAAGCTATACAAATGCAAACTTTTTTAAAGTCGATGTGCATATTAATGGCCGAGTACTTAAACATGTTTTTAGCAAATAACTTATTATTTTTCTATCGTAGTACGTACCTCTGTGTGCATCCAGTACACTGCGCTTCATTAGGCAGACACACAAAGTTCCACAGACTTATAGTCCTGTCATCACTGTATAATGCGTGCACGCATGCGGGCGTACCGTGGCCGTGTAGTGCTCAGCATGCGGGGATGGCCGTATCTACCTACTACACAGTACGTACCTCTGTGTGCATCCAGTACACTGCGCTTCCTTAGGCTGATGTACGAAGTTCCACAGTCCTATAGACCTGTCGTCACTGTATAACGCGTGCACGCATGCGGGCAAGCCCTGGTCGTGCCTGGGCCAGCCCAGCCACAGCTGCGTAGCGTGCAGGCTCCCCGCACCGGGCGCGCTGGTGTTGCTGGCAGAGACAGCGGTGCCGCCGGCCCGCTCGACTACTAGGCGTGCTGTGTTCCATATCCTGGGTTAATAGAAGGGACGTTTATATTGTAACACATATTTTAAACCTCTATAATTATGTTGTATGATCTATATCATAATCCTTTACATTACATATTTTTTAAAGGTAAACAAGGTCAAAAGGTCACGAAGTCTGGTGATAAAAGTGAGCTTATAACTTGAGAGCCACTAGGGCTGAGCGAGAACTATCCGCGCAGAAACGTATTTGGTCGAAAAAAAAATCACTTTCTGTCGCCCAGAAACTAGAGCGAGAAAAATGGAGTGTCTGCAAGAAATGTTTCTTGTTGTATACTTGCATTGGAGGATGTTTTTAAAGAACAAAACAGAATAGAAAGAGAGACAGTTATTTTATATTATGTTCTCCGATAAGGTTTTTTTTACAATACTGTATAAAAAGTGGGCAGACGAACATTTTTATTACTTATTTAAGTTTTTTTTTGGGTATGCTTTTATGTTACTTCACTCTACTCACCGTTCGATTTCGATCCTGTACGATGTATGATCCGCATCGTCGTGCGTGGGCTGCAGCACCTCGGGGTGCACTATGACGCCCTCGCCGGCGCCCAGGTCCCACGCCAAACGCAGCTTGTTGCCAGTCACCGATAGTTTCATGTAACTTTCTGTTTCCTACAAAAGATTTTAAATGAGGTTGTCGTGAATGCAAAAAAAAAAGTGGAATTTGTAAGATATTTTAAGTAAATTGTCGTCATGTCGCATAGTATAACAGCATGATTTTTCTTTAAGGCCTAAATTGTTTCGACAGGGATTAAGAGCCTGTATGCACTATATCCGATTGGATCTCCCACACGACATTTCTGGGAATTCCAAGTTATTATAATACTATTTGTGTGAGCGCTTATGCACAGCGATTGAGTTTTCTAGATCCGTATTTTCTGCCAGACAGAGAACCAGGTATTTCCGCATCCAGCTTTCCATCGCGGCCAGTGGCAGTTGACAATTTTTCAACCCTATTTCCTAAATAAGGGTGAAAAACCGTGGTTGTACCCGCTTCGATTTAATGTTGTTACAACTGACCTGCGTGTCATCCATGAAGTACAGCAGTGGTCCGTCCCGCAGGCGCGTGTCGAAGGACAGCGCCAGCGCCGCGCGCGACACGGCGGGCGACGCGCCCGACACCGCGTACGCGCGCACGCAGCCCGCGCCCGCGCCCGCCGACGTCAGGGATACTGAGATCTGTGGACGATGTGAACAACTTCAACTAAAACTCAAAACATTTATTTCAATTAAACCAATTTCAGGCACTTTTGAATTGTCAAGGAATCGCGTCAGTTAAATAGATGAAGCTAGTTGCCCATTCCAAAGCGTAGTAGATTTCTATGGAAAAACCGGGCAACTGAAACTCCATAGACACTCTTTTAAATCAAACTACTTGTTACAACATTCATTCAATACTAAGAGGTTGAATTTATACAATGCAAAGATACCTAGTTTAACAATCTTCAACAGTTTCAAAAATATTTTAAATGCAAATAAATTAGTATATGCGACTTTGTGGCTAGCGTGGAGCCAAGCATTTTTATAAGCGTTGTAATCCCCCAACCAAAGACATTTAAATATATTAACGATAGATGGGACAAAGCGTACAGCATCAAAATCTTAGCTAATAAGTTATTTGATTTGATTTGATCCACGTACCCACGTATCTTTAAAAAAATGAAGTATCGTAAGCAAACAACACCATTTATAATTGTTTTTTTTAAGTAATGGGATTGATCATTAATATATACTAAAAAGAGGAAAGGGTCCAATACCGAGCCTTGTGGAACACCCAGTTTTACTTTTAAGCCCGAGAATTCACAACATTTATTTGAACTTGTTTCTGTCAATCATTTAAATAAAATGGCATTAAACTGAGCGCAAGTTTACCTAGTTAGTAATTCTCATGTTTCCAGAGCAAGGTTTCGTGGTTTACGCAATCAAATGCCTTCTAGAGGTCACAAAAAAAATCCTATGGCATCTTGTACCTGTTCCCGCGCTGTATGTTTTAATAAGATGTAAACACCGGTGTGAGTCGTACAAATGTCCTTTTTTGAAACCATACTGTTGATCATGTAAGATTTTATTGGTGTTAAAATTATTGAGCATTTGATAAAGCATCACCTTTTCCTTAGATTAAGCACTGCCTTGCTGAAACAAGCGTGAGTTATACCACACATACATTGCCCTTTTTATTTGCAGAATAATTTGTGTGCCTTTTAGTCTGTGCTAAATAAATATATATTCTTTCTTTCTTTCAAATGCCCCTCTACTGTATGTATACTGACCGAGTCAGCCGCATGCCGTGCGCGCGTGACCTTGTCCCGCAGCGCGGCCAGTGCGGGGCTGAGCGTGGTGGCGGCGGCCGCGTGCTGGCGAGCGCGCGCTGCAGCTGCTGCCGCTAGTGCGTCTGCTGTCTCCGCGCCTCGGACTGTGTTGCCGCGGATTTGGGATACTGTGGACCAAAACGGTTATATGAAGATTTTCCATTTTAACATATCAAATTTTTAGGGGCTTGGTGATGGCTTACCAATAAGGTACTCTAAAATAACGCAAAATAACTTTTATTCGCCCTGAATATTCTTTTAAAACAATTTCCCCAATCTGAGTTTTTAACGTCATCAGATTTACGGAAAGCCCACAGCTTCTTCATCAGATTTGGCTATTTATGCGTCAGGCCGCGCACGATCATACAAGGAAAAAAAATAATGTGATCTTCAGCGCCGTTTTAAACGGCGCTGAAGATCACATTATTTATATACTTATACCATTACTAAAAAGATTTTTTTACCGTGATGAGACTTTTACCAAAATGAAATTCATTGTTAATGTAATTGTAATCAATGGATAGCATTAATTTATTTTTAATGCAGGAGAAATAGATAGATAATCGTCTTAAAAATTCGACTTTTGCTTATCGGTATTTTTAATTCTAAATCGATATTTAATCGCAGGCTATGTTAACTGTATAAAGAGTACATACTCGTACCTATATAGTTTTAGTTAAGTTGGTATATATTTTTGCTATTTTATTAATTAATTTAATAATAACAAAACAATATAATATATATCAGTGGCGTGGCGTGGTGAAACGAAAGAAGGAAGCCGGAGCTTTAAAAAAAAAGAAGAAAAAAAAAAGGAAAAAAAAAAAATTTACTTATTAATTGTTATGATGTCACTTCAACTTTCATCATGACCGCGAAAAGTCACTTCTTGTTTACCTAACAAATGTGTATTTGTATTTCGATCTACTTTCCGAATAAGAACTTCATGCAAATTAGTGAAAATAATTCTATTCCTACCAGTCCCGAACTCATATGATATTAATTATCGTAAAGGGAAACATTAAAATGTTTGAAAAAACCAAATTTATAGTCATATCTGGGCAAGCTCGGCCTAACTTATTTTTTTTTCATTAACCTTGAAAAGCACATTTCTTCACAAAACAAATAATCATACAATTATCTACATGCCGCCATCCTAATCCTACTGATACTACTACCTTTGAAATCTACTCTTAATAAGTAATTTCAACTTAACTTACCCCAAATACCTAATTACAACGTACTTTTCTTTCACTAAACTCAAAACACAAACACTATCTTAATCACTGTTCTATCTACAATAATAAAATAATATAACATTCAGTTTACACTGAGCGAACAAAAAGCAAATTAACTACTTAATTGTACAAATTTTTCTAATGCGATTACGTCAAAAAACAACCACACACTGTCAATCGGATGATGAGATGTCCGAACTCCAAGCCGAACGCATTACGAAATTCAACGACAACAACCGAACAACTTAGCGAACTGACCGAACAATAGCTATTTCATTCTAGTTCCACGACGCGCATGCGTATTCTATCGTAACTCGGTATAGAGCGGCTTACCCGGCTGCTAAGAAACTGCGGTATCACGTGACCAAAGTGACGTCAAGACGGACTTTATTTTCTATAGAAATTGAATTCACGATAAGCCGGACGCGCCTATGAGTTATTTTAGAGCAAAATGTTTTGTTGTTGGGACATATAGACAAAAAAACATATGTAGGCGCTTTGTAATGTTTTAATTATACGGTGTATCAAATAGTGATTATTCAATGACGATAGAGTGGTTGTGTTCGAAGAAAAGCCGGTAGGAATCGGGTTGTTTGAAGCCATCGCTCCTGATATATATATATATATATATATACTACGTTATAGCTTACTGTATAAAATAATTAATTATTGTGGAATTATTTTTTAACGAAATTTTGGCCGACTGGTCGACACTTCACGTGACCGGCTCGTTCTTTGGCCAAAGAATTAGCATTGCCATTCAACGTAGCAATGCTGCCAGTCTTCTGGACACGTTTCCGGATGACAGCGATGTGGACGAATACTTCGACGCCTAAGCGTCCTTTTATTTCAACAGTTAGTTAGTCTTTTAATTTAGTACCCAGTGTAAATAGTTACTTGTGTTAAAAATTGTAAAAGTTATATTACGTGCAATAAATTAATTATTTAAAAAGATAAGATCTGGTAATTTAATACTTGTACATTCGCGGCACCCCATACCACATAACCCGAAAAATCATTTTGCGTAATTACTTTGTTCTTAAAATTATATGCCTACCTACTAAGTTATAAATGAAATAAAAAATGAAATGTATGACATAATTATGTATCATCAAATTACGTTTTATTCTAGTCCACGCATGTTAGGAGATTGGCCATTGTTCTATAGTTTTTGTTGAAATCGAGGAATGGAGCCAAACTAAACGGAATATTTCTACTACTTGAGAGATGTATGTACGAAATTACGCGACAAACTCTGACACATAATCGGGACAACCGGCAGCCAATTCAAACATTGGAATAGAATTGAAGCAAATTCGAAACCACTAACATTACAACGTTTTTTAAAGTACACTAATATGTTCTGCATCACACAATTTAAGGTTCCCTTCAAAGTAGCGCGCGAAATTAAAAATTTCTTACGTTTTTTTGTAAGTTGCGGCACAGTACGTTGTATTTAGACCAAAATTCATTTCGCCACAATCATGATAAAAGAATCTAAATGAAATCATTTATTTGCTTGAATAAGGGTACATGACGTGATACATACAACATAAGCTTAAAACCGTATCCTACCTTAACAAGTGTACAAATATCTACGTATTATATATATGTTATAGTCAAAGTCCGATACACAGTCTCTTCGCGGAAGGACTGGTTTATCCTAGGTTTGGCCAAAGCCATCAGGCAATCCCCGAAATACATTTCAATTTCGCCCTTTGCCTGAAGTATTTTTAGTCAAACCCAGGAGCTCCTAACTTTTCAGTCAAACGTCGAAAGTAAATTATTCTGTTTCGGTTTTGGCCTAGTCAATCCTAGAAGCGACTGCAAAACTCGGTCAAACGTTGATCTGAACATGTTTAAACAGGTTCATAATGTCTCTCGCGGTGTTCCGACCGATTGTTTTGTCATTTCATGTTCGTTCATTGAGCGTGCGGAAAAAAAAAAGATAAAAATAAAATATAATATATAAAAATGTTATTTTTTTATACCTAATCTTACAAACTAACCTCCGTATATTCCAAAGCATTTATTTATTTATTTTATACTTTATTGCACATCGTACAAAAGGCGGGCCTAATGCCACACGGCATTCTCTCAAAGCATCTCAAATATAAAAGTGAAAATCACGTAAGCTGACCAATCAGGTGTCAGAACTGGCAGAGTTAAGCGGTTCTTAAGACTTGAAAGCTGCTTAAATGATAAAATGCTTCCAAATATACGAAGATAAGACACTTCATACCTATATCGGAGTTTGACTCGTCAAACCCCGATTTAATAAAATTGTGTTTTGACGTTTGCCTGACCAAATTAGTCTCTCCCAGGTTTGACGAAAATTGTTTAGTCAAAGGCCGAAAATTTACATTTGTTTGGGCTTTGACTAAGTCATTCAGTCTGACCTGAGGATTGACCAGTCCAACCTAGGAGCGCCGGAGCTTCGGAGTTTGCCTATAACATATAGATTATATTATATTTGCTGCAAATCGTCATATTTTCTCACGAAATAAGACTATTTACATCAACGTAAAACAGCGTTGCAATTTACAAAAATAATAATTTGTCGGACTACATTGACTGATCCCTTTTAAATAATCCCTAATCCCAGAAACAACTTACCATGCTCCTGCGCAGCCCCCAGCGTCGTGTCTAATTTCTCTGCAGCTCGGTGAGCTGTCTGCTTAGACTGTATCGCACGCTTCTCTCACTGCCTCGTCACACATAACAGACCACTCACCATGTTCCTGTGCAGCTCCCAGCGCCGTGTCTCCATGTCTCTGCAACTCAGTTAGCTGCCTCCTCAGATGGTACCGCACCCGTCTCCGCAGCTCGCTGGCCTCGTCATACAGCACCCTGGTGCTAGCGAACACCCTGTCGGCCTGTTTATTTTTAATTTATTAATATTTATGTGTGTGTAGAATAATGGTACAATTGCTTTCCATTCATTTATCTTCTATACTATCGGTTAGTTGGTGAAACACACGTGACGGTTATCGATACCAAATAAAAAATTATAAGTTTTTAAAACTTCTTGTCTCTAGTAACTACAGCTGCACGGACCATAATTGCGAAACACAGTTTCAATCACAATCCGAGAGTTTTGGAGGATATTCTTCTGTTTTATTGTAATTTGATATCGATACCCGTCATGTCTGTGAAGATTTACCAGTTTATTTAACTTGACCCTGTATATGTAGGCCTTTGTGTCTCCAAGACACGCTACAAAGAGAACTGCTTTGAATTAATTTGATTTTTTAATTTGATTGTTTTCTAGTTTTTAGTAAATTTAGGCTTTATAAAAAAGAATGTACATGCCTGTTCATTGGCCCCTTGCAGCACGGCTTGCACGTGTGCCCTGGGCCGGCCGCTGAGCTCTCTCTCCTGCCAGCCGAGCCCGCGCAGCACTACACTGACTACGTCGGCGCCGCGCCTCAGGTGCTCCAGTTGGTTGCGTAGCTCTGGAGGAGAGGTTATGGTTTGGAAACTATAGTGCTACAAGGAACTTTTGGCGCTCAAACGACGTAGAAATCCCTAGCAAGAGGCGCCGTTGCTGCGTTGGTAAACATTTGTGAAATGTATTGAAAAAATAAAATGTGCGGTGTTAGTTCCAATTTTGGCCACGCGCCAAATGATGTTTGTACAACTATTTATGTATGGCTGAGCTATGTACTTATTTATGGTATAGCTGAGAAACCCTTAAAGTGTATATTCAGCGATATAGCGTCTAACGTAAAATAATGATTCTGGGCAGGATGGAAATAAATCCCAATTAACAAAAGTTGTTGGTTTCATGTACCTACTTAGACAATCAACGTTGGATCGATGCCTTGATCATCACGTTATAATTTAAGATGATCGACATTGAACTATCTAGAATGGATGTTGATCAATACGAGTATACTCGATCGATGTTAATCGAATGAGTGAAATAAAGCAATCGGCTGGTTTCACCTGGCGTATTCGCTTTTTTCACCTGGCGTATTCGCTTTTTTCGTTAATACAAAAATAACTTTAAAACATTACATGTAGCGTATATACTCGTATATATATAGGAGAATATTTGGGAAAATACGTCAAATGAAGTGTGAGCAGAGATTATTCTAAAGGTTTGTTTTTTATTTTTTAAAGAACATACCTTCAGCTTTCGCCAGCACAGCAGCGCCTCTTCTTTTCAGGTCTTCCGAAGTAGCCTTTCCTTTAGCCGCACTATGCGCCATGGGAACATTTCCCTGCGCCAGCGACGTGGCAGCTGCAGCAGCCTTCGTAGCTGCGTCGGCTTCGGCAGCCGCTTCCTTGACTTCAGTCGCTACGTGGGCCCAGGCTTGGGCTGCTGATACTCCTAATGACGCAGCTGCTCGACTACCTGCGAATAAACTGGGAGAGACGAATAGATTTAATCAAAGTTGTTGATTAGCAGGAAGACTTAAATGTTTAGAAGTGAAGGAATATTAACATGAAGTAGTCCTCCAGCTCAGACTTAGGGGGTCATCGTGTATAATGGTAAGTCAGTGGCGATCTACTTAAATATTATAGCAAGACAGACTAGTTCAGTTTGGAATCCTACCGTATCTATTATAACCTTTACAGCGGGATTTGATAATTATAGACAATAGTCAATTAGAAAATCCCTTCAATCTAAACTAATAATCTTGAAATAGCAAAATCACCCTAATATAAACGAGATAAAGTCTCAGTCAAAGTCTAATTGTTCCTATGGACGTGCAATTGCGTTTACGTTGCAGCAACAAGTGTTTTTTTTGTTCACACCACACCACACTAAGCCCAAACCAGAGTCAACTCAACATGAAAGATATACCACTGTCGATTGTACAAGTAACATCTGACACCCTACCTTTTATACTCTTTGGCTTTGACTCCCAACTCAGCGACATGTTTCTCCACAGCTTCCAAATACTTCTGCTTGTAGACCGGCGTGAGGTTGTAGAGGATCCCCTCCTTCTCCTCCGCAGCCAGGGCCAGGACCCCCAGCTCGGAGGCCAGGGTCGGGAACCGGATGCCGAGGCTTTGACCTTGCAGGAGTGAGGAGCGGATCTCGTCTGTGATGTTGTTCGCTGATAGGGTTGTTATGTCCTGGTGGGAGATATAGCTGGTGAGATGGTTTAAAGCACAGTTTATTTACTGCTCGCTGTAGATCAATGTGAGCGTTTACGCAGAGCAGTGGAACGGGAGAAGAGGTAAAAGTAGGAACGTAATGTAGTGTGTAGAAGTAGTAATCTTTCACTGAGGCCCGCTTGCGCCACACGCTGAGCGCGTGAGTGTTTAAAACATCTTGCTGTCTCTGTCAACTTCAAACGATTGACAAAAATGGAGCTATATTTTAAATGCATCTGACGTTACATGCATTGAATTATTTGTGGTGTGAGCGGGCCGTATTTAACTGGTTTTGACAAAATATTTAAGTGGTATATAAGCACAATTAGAAAACCTTTGTCGAAAAGCGGAAAATATTCAAGAACTTTAAAAGTGTACATTCAAAGGCTAACCAGTTTCGATCACAAGTTTATTTGTTGCAAATAGGCTCTAGTCGAAGGTCAAATTACCTATCACCCTGTAAATTTGTTTTTCACTAGCTTTAACCCATGAAATTTCGCGGATTTATATACCTATATATATTTTATGATTTATTAATTCATATTCTTTATGGCACCTCTTTGGGGCATGAGCTATTCGAATATCAAATGATTCGCTGTTACAATGGATAATAGACATACATTTTAATTGTGTTAAGCTCTGTTCCTATGGCAAGTAAACTTTTTTCTCTCCTCTTGCTCCTTTGCAACTTTTATTTCAAGTTACCTATTATGAATTTGCAAAATATTTTTTGGATATTTATTTTTAGTTTTAATTATGTTAAGCTGTGTTCCTATGCCAAGTAAAACTTATTTTCTCCTTTTTTCCCTTACCTCCAGCACAAGCCGGCACCTCAGCCCGATATCCTTGACAGCTGCCAACCTAGGTTTAACCCTCTCCTTCAGCGCCGTCACCGCGTCATCAGCCCTCCACACGGTCTCTGCCAACTTCTGCAGGTCTGCCGCCTTCTCCTCCCAGGTGTTGAGGGAGGAGCGCAGGTTGGTCAGACGTCTGTAGGTGTCTTCTAGACGGTAGTTGCTCTCTTGGACGGATGTTGATTGGAGATGTGCCTGACAGAATGAAGATAAGAGATTATCAAGGGGATGACGTGGGCGAGAAAGTGGGATAATGAAAGTAATATTTGTGGGAATCCTATTAGGTACATCAGTAAGAAGAAGTACACTAATTAATTTAATTACTAATTGAATATTAATAGCACCTATTGCTTTCCTTTAATTTAGATAAATGCCAGCCATCTAATTACGCAACACATTTTAGTAAACGATTACGACTAATCTGTTTCATTTTGACATTTCAACAACATTAATTGCGTTATTTACGTTGTTGTGCAGATTTTGTTTTCGAACTTATTAAGCTATGGATCAGCAATCTGTTTCAAAACGATTCAAATTCTGATTGTTCGTGTATTACGCAATTATTAGGGTACAGATCTATAATTACGACAAACATTTTGGGTTAATGAATAAAAAAGTTATAGATAATAAGTGTGAATATAAGAACAGAATTTATGAAAAAAAAATAACCAGGGAGCCCTGTCCGCTTTTATGCGCTCTCGGAGTTCTCAGACTAATGAAAGTTTATTTATTTTCAACTTTATTTCAATCAGCGCTAAGTTGATATTTCTATCTCCAGGAATGACGACATTTTTTTTTAAATCCGGCGCACCCTGTGCAGATTGGAGCAGTGGTTGCCCAGTGGTTGCAACTTACGAGTCGTAGTAGTGGTCGTAGATTCGAATCCAGACAGGCGCTTTACTTTGTGTAAATTATTTCATAACCACTGCTCACAAAACGGTGAACGAAACCGGCACGTCCAAAAATTCGAAGACATGTGACATCTACCAACCCGCACTGGACCGGCGTGGTGGATTACGGCCCACTCCCTCTCACAGAGAGGAGGCCTGTGTTCAAGCAGTGGGAACATTATAGGATGATGAGGGTGCGTTTCCACCAGAGATGAGCGAAGATGCGGAGCGAGGGATGTGCGTGAAACTAACCAATGACATCGCTTCACTGTCATAATTTGAGCTAAGCTAGCGTTGTTATTGGTTAGCGTGGTTATTGGTTGCGCACATCCCTCGCTACGCATCCTAGCTTATCTTTGGTGGAAACGCAGCCTTATGATGACCCTGCGCAGTGATTCCCGCTACCACCAGCTTTATGGTTTTACTATGTTATGAACTGTTATGCTCATAAAGGTTATACTAACACTAGAAAAGAAGCGCACCTACCTACAACATATAAAACACTCACCGAATCGAATACATCATTGGCTGCCGTCACATAATCAATGAGCTTCATATCCTTAATCTGCCTGAGCAAGTGCTTCGCTTCCTTCAATGCTCTGTGAGCGCTCAAATGCTTCTCGCCGCGAGCAAACTCGTCCAAGGCCTCCACTTGCTCGCTCACTTTTCTCCTTATTTTGAGCACTTCTTCTAAAGCACTCATGGTTTCTAAACTCAAGTAATCTGCTTCTTTTTCTCGTCTGCTCGCTTCTGTTTTCAGACTATTTGCTTCTGTAAACAATCTATGTTCCGTACTTTCTAAATTACTCAATAAATCTTCTACGTTCTTGGGCTGTACTAGATTATTTTTGAGTTGGTTGAGACTAGATTTTAGTGCGGTGGCGTTGCGGGAGAACTCTCGTACGGCGGCGAACGGTTTCGGTATTCGCTTCAGTTCTGTCGGGTCTGCTTTAGTTCGTAAGTCTGAGGTTAGCGTCTCGACGGAGTCTAGAAGTGTTTGTGTGCAGTTGTCGCATGCTGGAACATGAATATGATATTAAGTACTTACTAACTGTTGCCCGTGAGCTGTTGCTCGTTTTTTGTATTTCTTCATTTTTTAATTCAAATATTCAGGATGAAACGTTAAATATATCGAATGTCATAACGACGACTGCATCAGCAGTGTAGGCGTGAAGAGATTTTCGCATTTAGTGTATGGATTCTGAATATAAACACACCCAGCCTGCATGCTTTATTATCAAACAAATAAAAATAATCGGCCTCTTTTTCTCTCCACTGAACTTATGCTGTGACTCATTGTTATATCTCACCATGTTCTCTAATTTAACTTCAAAGCAAACTTATACTCACGTCTACACCCATCTTCATCCATATAAGTCCTGGCAGCTCGACACTGGTCGCAGCGCAGGCCGGTGGCGAAGTCCCGACAGCGACAGCGCCCGCTGTCGTCGCAGTGCGGCGACACGCTGCCCGTGACGTCACACGCGCACGCCGCGCACGCGCGCCCGGCCGCGCGCCGCCAGCCCGCCGCGCACGCCGCGCAGTCCGGGCCCGCGTAGCCTGCGACACACACGTCTATACAGTACTACCACTTCGCCTCGGCAATTATCGTCTATCTTCTGAATGGGCATGCGCGATGATGACATTTTTTACAGAGTAACAGTTTTGTGCTCATGTTGTAACAACAACATTAAATCTTTTTAATAATGGTCTGACAGCCAGTTTTACCAAAGGGCATCGTGTTACCCAATAACTAGGTTGAAGAGGTCAGGTAGGCAGTCGATCCATATAAAATACTGGTATTCAGCTTCATCTGGATAGACAGTAAGCTGATTCCAACATAGTTGAGAAAAGGCGAGGTAGACGATGATTATACGGAAATAATCACTAAACATTTCATATAAATGATTCAATACGTAGTTGCAACATCAACTCACCAGGTTTACAAAGACACTGCACCTTGCCCTCGTGCATGACGCAGGCGTCGGCGAAGTTCTGCGCGCGCTCGGGGCACGGGCAGGCCTGGCAGCCGCCGGGCGCGCCCGCCTGCCCGTAGTGGCCCGCCGCGCACGACGCGCAGCGCGGCCCGCCCGTGCCGTGCGTGCAGTTCTGAGGATAGCATGGTAAAGGTGAAGAAAAGTACACTTTGCTTATAGATCTACAAGTATGCCCGATGGGATTCTTCCTCGGCAAAAATGACGCACTTCATACAAACCCTATCTAACCTCTTTAGGGAATAAATTTTCAAAAATCTTTCCTTAGTGCTTACTTTCGTTAAACGTATAAGGACCTCCTGTGAAAAATTATATGCTTCTAGAACTAGCGGTTGTCTGTTAGTAATTGAATGAATTTATGACTTGTGTTAAGTTGGATGAAATTATGAACTAATGATAAAATAATGTCCAGAATTTATCATCAGCCGTCTTCGATCGTACGCCATTTATCTCATCTAGCTGCTACCAGCCAGTACAGCGGCCAGTGTGTAGGTAGAAATAATCAAGTTTTGTTCATCTTTGTACGTCTTTCAAAAGTGAAAAGAATACAAATGGCTTACAGTAAATCAAACGCCTAAATAATCTACTACTTAAATCAACACAATACGAATACGCTTCGGCAACGTCAATAAACTCACCAAGCACTCGCCAGTGTCCGGATGGCACTCGGTGGCTCTGCCGTTACACACGCAGGGCTGCGCCTCGCCCTCCAAGCTGATGACGATGGTGCCCGACACTGCCGTCATCAGCACCCTGGAAAATGATAATATTATTATAAGGGTAATCATTTCTACAACAGACTGTTACTTAAACATTAGGAAGGTTATTGTGATCAGTTAAAAAAAATAACGGGCAGTAATTTAATTTTTCTGTAGTTGGTCAATTACACGTTAGCTGCCTCTCCGTGCACATCCCACACAGCAGTGTTTTATAAAATCATAATGTCCAGTAAGCACGTGCGTGCGTGAAATTATCCCAGTGATCAGCTGTTAGTACAGAGTCACATTAAATAAGTTAACAAAAAACCCGCAGACGTGATGGGTTTCGATATTCAAACATGAAAAAATAACAAAAAAGTTTTTTTAAATGTTTTTCGTCTATGATGTGAAGTTTGGCCGATTTTTTTAAAAGGCCCTGTTGATTATAATTAACATAGAATACCTGGGCGGCGGCATCCAGAAGCCGGCCGCTGGCTTCTGACACGAGCTGGCGGAGTACCCGCGCGGGCACGCGCACAGCTCCACGCCCAGCGCCGGCTCCGAGCGGCTCAGGCCGGGGACGGCCGTGTCCAGGGACACGTTGAGGAGTCTGGAGTAGAAGGAGGTTTTATAATAGGTGCACTGTAATTAATCATTTCAAGACCCACCAACTTCCAGAAGAGCCATGAACAATCATGAATAAATTTGAGTTTCATTAGTTGGCTTGACACGTTTGAAGCCCAGTTTCGAATCAACATACCCGAAATTGTTTTAAAGCCTCGCATTGCACAAAAGTATGCAAGTAACTTCCGTGCCATTGCGCTATAAAAATTATAATAGTTAAAACTACGAACCAGTAATTGCTTAAATTTTTCATGGGAACACGAAATATGTATCTTTTTTATTAAAGGTTCTTGGAACTTGAAAACTTTATTCAAGCCGGCAACAGCCGCAACATGCCACAGCGACACGTAGAAGTTAAGCAATAAAATTACTCACAAAGCATGAACATGGTCCTGATAAGTGGGTGCGCGGGTGGTGAGGCGGATGAGGATCTTGTCCAGCCGGCGCAGAGCCAGCATGAGCGCGGAGCGAGACGCCACGCCGCGGCCGCGCACCATCCACAGGGACTCGTGGAAGCGGACTGCGTACGTGCCGTTCACTACCGGAGCGTGCTGAACAAAAAGTTTTGTACTTGTATAAAAAAATATTGGGTATAAAAAAATACGAGTCGTTATCTAAACCCTTGTTTACACGAGACGACATTTCGGGATTTGTACACGAAAATCTTTAACATGATCTAACGCAGACAGTTCAATAGTAGTCGTCTAAGCGAAGCTTGAGATCATGAATATGATAAATTGTGCCCTGTACGGCCTTCTCCAGCCATTTCCCCAAAAACACATCTAAGTCATGTCGCCAGCGTTACCCGGGCCTCTTTCGGCGCCCTAATACCGAAAAGAAAAGATTAAGTACTAACCTCAAAATACTCCAACACAATACTCTTCGTATATAACCTCACAAGCGGGAACCGCGCCATGGTCTCGCGACTGAGCTCCGTCCCGCCCTCCTCCTCCACGCGGAACCGCAGCGACCCCCCGTACGACGTCACACGGTCCCCCACGAACCGTTTGTCCAGTTCCACGTACACTGGCACTGGGGGCCAAGGGAGCGTGATGGTCGCGTCCGGGAAGTGGGTGTGTATGGCTAGTAAGGAGTCCTGGTCCATCTGGGAACATGGAAATAGAAACATTTAGTACAGCTGTACAAGGATCTTTTGGCGTGTGGTAAAAAATTGGAACTAACGCCGCCATCTGTTTTTACAATAGATTTCACAAATGTTTGCGACCACCCCTGTGAACGTCATTCAAGCGCCAAAAGACCCTATGCTCTATATACCACACATTATGACGCAAACACAATAAAAAAAAAAAGATTTATTTCTGTGGTGTGTGCTGTATAGGTCCGGTGTTACATTATGTGGCAGGAAGTGAACCTAGGTATATTTTGGTTATTACTAGTCGTATGCACAGGTAAAGTTTTTTTTTGGCTACTAGTATCTTTATCTCAAGAAGAGACACGCGCTTTACTTGTGCTACCTAAGTGCACTTAGCACATAACGCACACGAACACACACACACACACTTTCGACGTCGCCATTGTCTCGGACGGTACCGAGAGCTCCTGCGCTTTCACAACGTGTTTACACTTGGTAACCACAAGTAAAACGCGCGTCGCTTCGTGAGATAAAAATACTATACAAGAACGTGGTTTTCGAAAACAGGGGTTTCTTAAATTCAACGTTTATTCAACCAGAAGAAAACGTCGAAAAATAACCAGAGGGCGTAAACAAGTTGCAATCGCTTTCAAAGCGTTTTGTGTTCTTTTCTACCACGATTTCAAACAGGACTGTCATAAGCTTTTTGGTTGCTTTATTTCAATTCATTTCATGTTTTAATTTTTCATTATCGTAATCTGTGATAAATTGTAACTTTATCTAGGACTCGTGTTTTGACTGAAAGTACACAAAAAACCATTTATATCCATCTACCATTCAATCATGAGTGAGTGTATCAGTCATTTTATCAGCCTACTCACATTAGTAATAACATCTTGATGTCCCCTCTGCAGCGTGACGTGCAGCGGCGCGGCCGCGTGCACGGCGCCCCGCGCCAGCGCGGCCTGCGCGCACTGCGACACGCGCCCGAAGCAGAAGCACGCCGTGCAGCCCGACGGGTTGTCCACAGACAGGCCGAACGTGCCCGTCAGACAACTGTCGCATTTCTCACCTACTACATTTTCCTGGAAGATGGATGATTTCAATACAAATATTATCTATAAAGGGCCGGTTTTACCTACCTTTTATTCCTGGGATAAAAGATATCTGACGTTGGTGATATCGACCGTAAGTGGGTAAACAGGCTTTATTTATTATAAACGTTGCATAAAGTTATGTAGGTAATGATTAACATCTGCTGAACCGTAAATATTTTGACGTTTAAAAGTCTCTTAAATAATCCCTTATGTCAAGTATATAAAAGGTAATCTCTATAATAACTGATAGGTACAATTACAAAAAATTGTTGCACTGCTAGAAAGCTACAATATTCCCGAGTGACATAAGATTCTTTGTTTTCCCGAAAATCACAGTTTAACTCCATAGGGGTAACCGCTTCACGCAGTTAGTCTATTTACATTGGCTAGGTGCAAGTTCAGCTTACCTTACAAGGACACCGTCCCCAGTCGTCGCAGCTGCACAGGCCGTCGGCGCAGTCCCTCGTGCCCGCTACGTGACACTGGCACGGCCGGCACCTGGGCCCGTAGTGCCCGCGCGCACACTGCGCGCACGTCCCGCCTTCCCAACCGGAGCGGCACTTGCACTGCCCAGTGTGGGGGTCGCATGTGTCTGGAAATAATGTTATGACTCTAAAAGATGCTTACGCGTTCTAAAAAACGTCCTAGGTTCGATACTCGGAGGGGATAAATTTTAATCAGTTTTTTTATAAATTCAGATAGGATTCAGAGGCTGCTTTATCTATGGATCTATGGTGCAGTGTGTGCAGCGCACACGGGCGCAGGTCTTAGGGGGCGCTGAGCGCCGCTCGCGACTCCTACAAGGAGCATGCGCCCGTGTTATGGCCGACGCCGCGGGCACGGTAGCAAAGCTAGGCGTGCGCCGAGCGACTCCTTTACTCTTCAACTTTTTATTTTAACTCTTTACATAATGCTTTCCGAAATCATTTAAACTTGCACCATTTTGCACCCGAATTTCCGTTCACTGAAAATATAACTGTAAGTATTCCATTTTGAGCGAACGACTACTAGAGGCACTGGCGGACTAAGGGGAGCGCGCCAGGTGTGGTCATATGTTCACTAAGTAAAAGGCAGTTTGTGGGTGGGGGCCCCCTACGCATGCTAAATATAAACGTGCGGTGCTAAAATTTTCGAGCTCGCTATGCTCGCTCTTCCATTTTATATTCTCTTTTCTCAGACTTCTCTGCGTAAGTTACGGTTAAAGCTATTTATTTTCTCAAAATAATTACAATTCACTTACAGAGAAAACATAAATAGGTTTAGAACAAAGTTATTTTTTTATTTTTGTTTTTTTATTTGCCAGTAAGCGTAGATAAAAAAAAAACAGAATAATGTATCATAAAATTAACATTACAATAAAACTTCGACTTAACATACATACATCGTTTTAGCAAGTACAAAATAAACAAATCAGAAGAAGGTAGGTTACACACAAGAAACAACACAATTTTTTGCGATGAGGGTAGGGTGTACTTTTACGTCGTTGCGTATTTACTGACAAAACGTAAGTTAACAAAGTAACTGCTATTTATGTATGAATAGTCAAAAGAAAACTTTACCTATCCGGGGAGGGGTGCTAAAATTATTCGAGCTCGCTACGTTCGCTCTTGCATCCTAAATTTTTTTTAACTGTTCTTTATAGGTTGAAAATTCAAAAGACAGTTTCAACTATGCGGGGTGCAAAAATTTTCGTCATCTTTTATTAGTCTCATGCTCTAGCGCAGTCTTTCCCAACGTGGGCGATAACGCCCCCTTGTGGGCGCTGCAGGCCTAAAGGGGGGCGGTAAGAGACCCAGAAAAAAAAGGGGGCATTGTGTAGGGCAGTGATGTCAAACCCCCGTCCCATGGGGCCCTTAGGGCCCCACGTGAGATATTTCTTGGCCCCACTTATCAGTTAAGAATCCCCCCTTTTTTGTGTAAAAGGCCCCACCAGTCGTTTGAAATTCCCTCTTTTTTGTGTAAAGGGGGGCGTTAAAAAATAATTTATTCTTAAAGTGGGCAGTAGACAAAAAAAGGTTGGGAACCCCTGCTCTAGCGTTACTGTTGTGGACAAAGTCTCTCCTATTTCTGTATCAATAGTCAAAACAAAACCTAAGCTATTTATATTTCGACGTTATTCCCGACAATCCCATTTAGTTTTACCGCCCCGGGCCCCCGACAGGCTTAGTCCGCCACTGACTAGAGGGCGCCAAGGTATTGATTGCACGCGGGCGCTACATGGACTAGAGCCACCTCTGGCTAGATTTATTCCCAGTTTGATGAGGATCGCGGGAATCCGTTGGATGCGAGAAGTATAGGACCGGTGGCTATGGCGGTGCCTGAAAAATATCCAGCAGTCGCAATGATGATGATGTTATTTTATGAGTACTCACTAGAAACTGCACCAGCGCCGCAGCTGCAAGGTCTGCAAGAGTTGCCGATGCCCCAGTAGCCGCGCGCGCACTGCCGGCACCCGGCGCCCATGGACCCGCCCGGGCACACGCAGCGACCACTGTGCGGGGAACACACTTTGCCGTCCCTGCACACCGGACATGCTGGAACAATGCATTATGATGATATAGATAAGAATGCTCACGTTCAGTGCCGGGAGCCTCCTGGAGGGTTCACCTAGTCGCATATGAGATTCCGGGAGCCTTTGCGGGGTGCTCATTTTAAATGTAGATTTTTCTTAGCGAATACAGCATTATAAACCGTGAAAATAAAATCTGATGTATATTTTAACAAGATTTATTAGTATATGCGTTGGTTTTAAAATCCAAGCATTTTATTTTATTTGTAATTTTTTGTTCACGGTTACAAATATTCACAAAAAATTTAAAAGGTTGTAAACTACGAACAAGACCCCCTGAAAACACTATTTTACTTCGTTTTACAGTGTTTTATAACACGGTTTTAAACCTAATGCCGTTGACCATCTGCGATGGTTAACTTTAGCGCAAACGTAATGCCGGCAACCCTCCCTGAGGGTTCACTTCCAATATGTATGGCGGCATGGCGTATGAGTTCTATGAGAAGTGGTTAGAGTTGAAAGTGTTTTTTAATCATGCTATTTCATGTCATTTCAACAATGCTAGTAGCAGACCTGCTTGCTTGCGGACTCGTGGGGCATTTTTTAATGCAACATCTCTATAAAATTGAAGTGTCTGTTTGTAATGTCAAAACAGCTTTTTACAAAAATGTATAGGAAGGTATATACGGTACGGTACTATTTTTATTTTATTTTATCGTTCTGTTTGTCTGTTTCTTCCAGCTAATCTCCGAAACGTCTATACCAATTTTGACGGGACTTTCACTGGCAGATAGCTGCCGGTCTATTCTGTAATAATCTCACGGTGAAAACTGAGGTGAAGTGAGCTTGAAGTGAGCTGTCATTCCACCTGCTGCTAGGGACTGACAGCTCACTCCGAGCTCACTTCACCTAAATTTTTACGGTGAGATGGTTACAGAATAGCACTGCAGATGTTATAAGGAGTAACTTAGGTTAGGCTACTTATATTTTAGAAAAATAATTAGGGTCCACGCGGGTGAGCCGTGAGCGGCAGCTAGTTATGAAGTTATTTTAGTTTATTATGATATAAAATCCTGACTCGTTTTGTATTAGTAGGTAGAGCTTTTTGTGAAGAAGCTCGTCTGGGGAACTACCAACTTTCCTAGTGTTGCCGCCAAGCAGATTTGCTGTGTTCGGGTTTGAAGATTGTGTAATTTGTAGGTCGTGGGTTCGAAACCAAGCAGGCACTTTACTTTGTGTAAATTATTTCATCATCACTGATCTTAAAACGGTGAAGGAAAACATCGTGAGGAAACGACATACCAACAATTCGAAGACATGTGACATCAACCAACACGCACAGGGCCCGCGTGGTAGATTAGGGCCCACTCCCTCTCACCGAGACGAGGCGTGGGTTCCAGTAGTGGGAAAATTATAGGCTGATTATGCTATGCTGCTATGAGATGGCAAAGTATCTGCGATGCCTTTAGTATTACAGATGTCCACAGGCGACGGTGTCAACTTACCATCTGATGGGTCGTCGGCTTGTTTGCCATCAAATAAGCTAAAATAAACTTACGTAGACAGCCAGCAGCTCCGAAGCCGTAGTAACCTGGCAGACAGGTGTCGCAGTGCGCACCGCCGACACCATCCGCGCAGGCGCAGGCCCCGGTATCCGGGTCGCACGCCGATGCGCCTGGGCCGCATGCGCAGCGACGGCACCCGCCCAGCTGCAGGCCCCAGTAGCCCTCCTGGAGGAGAAAACGATTAATAATTAGTAGGTATCGGAGATTTAGAAGAGTACACAAAATACAAATTAAAATAACTAGGAAAACTTCACAAAAAATTAAATCATTATATTACAACAGTTTAAGGCCGTGTCCTAACCGAAAGCGTTTGTGGCACGAGTACGCAATTGTCACGCACGTTTATATGTATGAATATGACGTAAGTACTCGTACGATCAATCAAGTCGCGTTTGTACGTCATTATTCATTTAAACGATCGCGTAGTCGCGTGGCAGTTGCTTTTGTTAGGACACAGGGTATAAGGGTAATGATAAATAGTCCGCACTAAGTGCAAATGATTACAAATTATTTTTAGTCTTCATTAAATCTTGTAAAATGTTTTAATTTCCAGTTTGAGAGACATTAAGCGTAACCCCATTGCCTTAATTCATAATCTAAAATTGATCGCATCTTGAAATCTGTGCGTCTGTTTATCCTTATCAATCAATTTAATGTCCACTGGCGCATTGCCATGGCACAACCATTTTACGTTAGGAATGGCGTACAATTGAACGAGAATAAGTTTTCCAGTTACAGTGTATGTATTGATATTAAAAAATTGGTGTCAATGTTATGTGTTGGGAAAACAAGAAAAAATAGTTTTAGGGCTGTCGTTTGCAGCTTATGCCTTATCAATCGCGCACCATTTAAGTATCACTTCGGCTACTCTAATCCAGCTGCTTCCAGCCACCCCGACTGTTTGCCATATCGTCGTTCCTTCTAACCAGAGGGCGTCGTACCTTACGTTTGCTAATTCGCGGTCTCCGCTCAAGAAGAACACGTCTACCTCAACAGTCATTGGTTCTACGGCAAATATGTCCGACCACAGGTATACCACAGGTCTATGGCCTATGTTATAGGGTTTGGTTTCCGCACTACCACGTCCGTGAGGTGGACCATTGTGCGTGGGCCATGGCAGCCGTTTGGTGGTTATTCCAACCAGCTCACCTCCCTCCAGAATTTAATTAAATCTCCTGGTCTGTTCAGAACATCTGTGTATGATCTGGGTGACCCGAGGGTCTCTGTTCTAATATGGGTGACGCCTGTGCATTCAAAGAGCAAGTGCGCGACGGTTTCCTCAGCCTCCATGCACGCCCTGCACAGAGGCCTCGTAAAAAGTAGGTAGTATTACGTGATATTTAGACTTGTTAACTTACTGTACTTGAAAACGGTATGTTAATTTGAAGTTCCAATAATATTGACGTAGCAAAATTACAGTTAAGCAAATAATTTACAATATCCTCAACTAAAATAGTCGAGCGTTGAACCGAACACAATGGTTTACAATTGCTATCGGCACTCACTCCACAAATTCACGCACAAGAATGCGCCGGCGCACGCGATACAATCGCGAATGCGCATCGAACGCAAACCAAACGCGCACGAAGCAGAAAGTAAATCGAGACAGACAAATGCAGGTTGTAAAAAAATATTATTCCTGTACTTAATTGGTCCACTGGCCCGAAAGTCTGACTATTAGTCTTAACAAAAGGTATTGGGCTGTGGTGGTCAGATAAGTAGGTATTCACAGATACAACGCACACACACATGTACCTCACCATAATTTATTTGATTTTGTATGAGTTTGTTTTATTTTATTTTATATTACCTTTAATTTATTTATTATAACGGACAGACACTTCCCTATGTTTATTATTCTAGCGTATGGCACTCGTGGGTTGCAGCTGAAAATCAGCGTCAGGTGGTACACTTTGTGTTGTCATCTGACATTATGCTGAGCTGAGGCCCTTTTGGCATTGTAATAATTTGTTTTCTGTTTTTATAGTTTTAAGGTGTATTTTTTGTAATGCAAATAAACGCATTTTTCTTTCTTTCTATCTTTCTATTCAGCTGCTTCCAGTTAGGCTGGAAGCCGATCCAACACAGTTGGGAAAAGGCAGATGATGACTTAAATAACTAGAAGGGTCACTAGCTTTTTCAGCCAGAGAACGAATGGGCATTCATGACTGCGCGTAGGCAATGTCAGACAGTTACGTCCAGAATGTTTCCTCTGGATGTTTATCTTCACCGAAAGTCAGTACTTATCTGAAGAGCATTACCCACCTTAGTATAATCGGCCTTACGTTAATTACCACTGCTGGTACACACGCCTCTCTTCTGTGAGAGGGAGTGGGCCAGATTCCACCACGCGGGCACAGTGTGCGTTGGTGGTTGTCGGTTGTTGATTTTTGGTTCTTTGACTTTGCTGACTGGCACAAGATAAGCTATTTTTATTCATATTCGTGCCGCCGATGGGAGAGAAGAAGTAATATACCTGTTGGTTTACATAGGTATCTCCTTACTCATTTTGGTTTTAACGCGCGATATATGCTACGTTCAGTACGCGATCACCTTTCGAATCTGAAGTAAACTGGCGATTAGCCGACTTAAGCCCGGATTAGTTTTGATCGTCGGTTAATGTTCGACATAATGTAATGCTGCCTAACCCTTCGAGATACAATCGGCTAACTGATTGACATGAAAGACGATAATGCGTATTGCCATTTACCTACCTTGTTTAATGGAATAGTGGGTGCGTTTAAATTGATGAAATATTTCTAGGACAGATTTCGCTGGGCCTGTCATATCTTTATCGAAAAACGGTTTTAATACAACAATGTACGGTTGAGACCCGATAAAGTTACATAAGCAATGTTTAAACTAAATCTTTTCCCACATAGCCGGCGACTGTCACCTTTTCGAACTGTCATTTTCATTTAAACTGTTGACAATGATGTGGTCGGAAACTAAGGTGCAAGTTAAAATTAACTTTGAGGTGATTACATAATAATTATTTATTCCTTGTACCTAAGGTTTGTTGGAAATTCGTAGTTCTCGTTTCCGAGAAATTCAGATCGAGAAGAGTCGAGAATTCGAGAAATCATTTGTCTAAGGACGCCGCCTCCAACGGAGTCGATGATGATAGTACCGACAAACGAACGACTTGTTAGGACTGGACCGTGTACGCATTGTGCATTCAGCTCACGTGCACAAAATTGACGTAAAATTCGAGGATTCCACATGAATTGACACATCAGCCATAAGTGATTATGGCTGATGTGTCAATTATGGCTGCATAAGTTATTACTAGTCCAAGCACAATTAAGATTAACACACAATTGCCAAAAATAGTGCTGTGGTTATTCCCATAGTTATTAATAATCGAGTTGAATTTCTTTTAAGATCATAAAAAAGTTTTTTTTTTTAATTGATTATTTTTGTATTTAATCAGAGTTTATCAAAGAGAAGAAAGTAGTTTAAGTTTATAAAAAAGTTGATTTTGATAATATTCTAAGAAAATAAGAAAAATACTGTAATTTGTTGTTATTGAAAGAGACTTTGTTGATTGTTGTCCAATTTAAATAAAAATTATGTGTATTAACGACGTTTTTCTTTATTTAAACAATAAACAACAACAACATACAACATTTCAACCGAAAGACGGCCACTGCTCGACATAGGCCTCCCCAAACAATAAAACTAAACATAAATAAAAAAATCTCGGTTTCCCGGGTAGTCCCGAGAAATCGAGTTCGAGAATTCTCGAGACCCAAGAAATGAAAAACCTCGAGAAACTTGTACCTATCTATGTGGCCAAGAAAGAAAATCAGTGAAAGAAAAATGTAATTTTTTTTGGTCCTGCGGGGTAATTGCGTAACACACAGTAGCAATGGGTTTCATTTCGACAGTTCAACACCATCCATTGCGTTATTCACGTTGTCGAGGAGACAGATTTTTCGAACTTATGAAGCAATGGATTAGCAATATCCTTCAAAAAATCATTCAGATTGTGATTGATAGTGTGTTACGCTATTAGGGTGCTCGTATGATCATAACCAAGATCAATATGGAGGGATCTCACTGCAATACCTACTTGCCGGAAACACTTCAAAATGTACGAAGAGGGCTTATTTAACTGCGGTTTAAATATCTTATTTAAAGACCTCATTACATTTTATTTGACATTTAAAACATAATAAATTCAAATTTCTATCCAATAATACCGTTTGCATGCATTTTAATGGCTATTAAAGTTATTTAACTACGAGAAATATGTAAATTGTATTAAGATTGACCCAGTTGATCGCAATAAACGTGAGAATTAAAACTAATTAGGTAGTTTTGACTTTACTAAGTAAATAACATCGTCCATAACTAGCTTTAAAAGTCCCGTGTAATGGGGCGAGCCAATTGCCACTAACTGGACAAGAACAAAAGTATCAAAGTTTGCATAATTGGTGTTAAATACTGCTACTCTGCTTACACATTCGAGGAACACAGGCGTGATGCCGTATATACAAGCGGGAAAGTCCGAAAGGGATACCGTGGCCCCTGGCAACGTACAGGCAACTGAAGGAACACGGGTGGGTTTTAGTCAGTAAAAGTCTGAGTCCGCCCACAGCGGGAGAAGTTATTTAATCATTTCCAATAAAAAAAAATAAAAAAAAGCCGTATACACAGTCATTATTGAGTTCGGCTGCAGCGTCTCGTTACATAAGTGAAAATCTAGTAGCAATATTCGCCGACTTAGTTAAAGGCGATAGTTTTTCTAAAGATCGTACCTAATCAAGTATACTATATTAACAAGAGTCCGCCGCAGACTAATATTGTGTGGTTTCTGTACCGTGCTGGGCAGGCGAGCTGGTGAGCGTACTGTAACGACTTTTCGCAAACTCACCGTGAGTAACTCATACCCATCGGCTGTCAGAAAGTGATTGACATAGCTGATATCGGCTCAAGACGAAGCTGCTGCCAAGTGCCAATTACGTCCGTGCACTCCAGAGCTACCCCATTTTCAGCAGCCGTTCGTTTGAAGTTGTTTGATCCAGACACAAACATCTGTCTTCCACAATCCCTGGCTATTATGTGCATGAGATATTAGCCAGCTGTGGCCCACATTCGCGAATACTTGCCATGTCCCAATGACATTTAATTGAGACTCCGCGGTACAATTCCGATACGACCGACACCAATTATTGGTATTATGGCCGACAGGGCCGGATTAGGACTAAACTGACGTAATACGTAGGTTCCGCTTTACTGTGTGGGACAAACTTTCGGAAAGGATAATTTAGCAAAATGGTTCCTAAAGAAACTCTCTGAAGTTGGTAAATATTTTTTTACACGACGATTGGCAAGATAGAGCTATGTCAGCATTAGCAAGCTCATAGCTGATACATTAAAATATAAGTTCTGGTTCGCAACCGATAAGTATAATCCAAAATAAATAAGAAATAGGAAAGAATTTTGACTTAAGGCGAAAGCGTCAGGGTATCCTGGGAAATTCAAGTTTTCTTAAGTTTTTTGTAATTTCCATGTCAGTATCAACTAGGTATTATTTTTTTTTTTTATCATAAAAATTATCAATACAACTCTCTAAGTTCTATTACCCTATTTAAAAACCATTTCATGAAATCTTGACATTTGAGGCCAATTCTAATTTAAGGAGTTGTATTAATGATTTTGGTTTTGTTAAGCCATATTTGCTACGGTCGCGGAACATATTTTAGTCAACATACAACTTGACACAAACCAGCAAATTACAAAAATGTAAGAAAATTTGAATTTCGCGGGCTACCTTGGCTAGAGGGCTGCCTTGTAAGGCAGCCCTCTGTCATGTTTGAATTATGCCTTTACTTCAGAAAGTAATAAAACTAAAAGCATAGTGTGGGTCCGCCCCTGTACATCATAGCTTAAGTGACAAAATTTAAATTCAGCTTCATTTTCTGTCAGTTTCACCCACTTTGCAGTTAACCGATGCTAATACGATATTCAAGCAATTAAATCGAATAGTTTAATAGCAGTAGAGCTCCTTGTGAAATAGTTGGTTCGGGGAAGTATGATCACCATAACAAGTGAGATGCCACTGTAGATACAAGCATATGAGACATTTCAGTTTTGCCTCTAGGATTTCAACGCTCGGCATAACGCATCGGCGCGCCGATGATGTAAAAGTCAAAAATGTATGAGGCTGACTAAGCTACCGAAAAGCTTATAAAATCCCGTTGGAGTTCTGTAGAAATACGAAACGCTTTGAAAGCAATTGCCACTTTTCTAGGCCCTTTGCAATGCCTTTGAACTTCCAGGTGTAGAGCACTAGCGGGGTAACTGCATAACACATATTAAATGACAATTGATTGCAATCGGTTTCATTTTGACAGTTCACCCACATTTATTGCGTTATTGCTTTGTTGAACAGACAACATTTTCAGACCTATGAAGCAATGGATTAGCAATATCATTAAACGCTCTCGGATTGTATTGATAGAAAGTGTGTTACGCAATTAGGTTGATGGATGAATTTGGGGGAGGCCTTTGTCCAGCAGTGGGATAGTAAGAATATATAAAGAAAATAATCCTTAACTTTGCATCGCCTTGGTCTACCTAATACATCTCTGCCTATACACACAGTGGCACGGTATAAATTCCGCTCCGTTTCCTCGGTCCGTTCCGTTTATTGCTTAGAAATGTCACGGGGACATTTCCAACACAGCGCCATTTGAATATCAATGCGAAGTACGAATGGATGTAAATTGTTTGCTCGGAATCCTAACTGTCTCCGTTGGGATGGAGGGAGGAGGGATGTGGCAGGAGGCGATTGAGTTTGTCATAGTACATGCGGCTGGTGGCTTAGTAACCTATTTATTTTATTTACTGAATCAATACTATCAACACCAAAAACAAAATCAAAAGTCATTTATTCAAATTAGGCCGAGAATCAGCACTTTTCAAACGTAGAAATTACATAAGACAGTCTCCCAAAACGTCCACCCTTCACCACTTCCTAGTGCTTTAGCTGGGAAGAAGTGGCGCAATAAACTCCCCAGCTGTCTGTTAACTTAGTACCAAATCAAATCAAATCAAATCAAATCAAACTTTATTTGTGAACATAGGTATTACAATAAAGGTGTTATGTATACAATACAGTTTAGTCGATCTCTATGTCCTACCAATGAAATTGGTGTACAAATCTATTCATTTTTTAGTAATAAGTCTGAATTTATACAGTAAAAAGTCAAGTTCAAGTAAATAATGTCAAATAAATCAAAATACGAATAAATGGTACTCTTATTAGGCAATTAATCAATTATAATTTATTTTTACATGCATGTCAAAGGTTAATTGTATTGTTAGTAATGTCACATTTTATCATTTAAAAATTCTTCTATGGAGTAGTACGTCTTATCTAACAAAAATAAATACAATTTACTTTTGAATTTGCGGATAATATCTTCACTCCTTATACATTTTGGTAATTTTTTTACCATTTACACCATTCATACAACAATCATTGATCTCGTCCAATCCCAGACTTACCTAAAAGACTTGCTTAACGTTTTCATTCTATCTTTCTTAAAGCCTGGCAAAAATGGAGAGGCCAATCTGACCAGACGAAAAATCTTCAGATCGGCCCTACAGGAACGAATCAGTCTAATAATTTAGCACGATTTGGTTCAAGTCATGGTTGCTCCTCTGTAGGCACCCGCTTTGAGGGTTGAGCCATTAACACACGATACGGCTTTTAAAATTTTAAGTCAGATGTGAGGGGAATCTTATGGTAGATCTGATAAAGTATTGTAGCCAAATTACGGTAATTATCATATGTTCCGTGCGTTGCGGGGCTGCGGGTCGCAGTTAACGATCCCGTCCACATTTTGCGAAGCAAAGTACACGTGCGTAGCTTAGCCGAGGGCTGCTGTGGGGCGGAGCCTTTAAGTTCGTGATCGACGAGTGAGACACAAGACCGTGGTATAAGTAAATAATACTTGGTGATACATACCTCACATGTTTCGCACGCCCTGCCCGTAACGTGTTGCTTGCAACGACACTGCCCTGTTCGAATGTCGCACACGTTGCTCTCAGAACCGATCGACGAACAGTTGCAACCTGTAACAAACGAAAATGGATTAAGTACATAAATATTACCCAAATGTGAACATATTTAATTTCGCTAATTAATCAACTTCGTTCATTTCAGATAATTAATTTACAAGATAACCCCAGCAACTAGAATATATACAATTCAAACTCCCAGATATCTTAAGATCCGTTTCTATTACAAACAAACTGCACTAAGTTGTATTTAAAGTCTACTAAGCAGGTACATAATACTATAATAATGTACATTATATATTGAAAACTGACATTTAGCATGCCTCATTCATTTCATCCGGTAACAAACAAGAGGATTTATAAACATTAACATGTTCAACCAACTCCTACGCACGTGTCGCACGCTTTCTGAATTCAAACCCAGATCAATTTGCTAATGCACCTGACAGCTCGACGCTTATTGGTCGGGGAGTTATTAAAATACAAGATGCTGTTAATTTGGCTCGTTATCACCGCGCTAATGCTAATATGTACAAGCTATAAATATGCTTTTATTGAGGTAGGGATTGCTCGCGGTTTTGCTTGCCTGATTTTGAAATAAAGACCAAGATTTATGCCTTTTAAATTCTTATGTCACACAGTTTTTGAGAAAAAAGTCTTTGATAGACAAGCAGACGGACGGAAGGGTGACGACTAAGGTAGCTTTTACAAAACGCTGTTAGCGACTGGATTAACCATAGATAAATTATACGTTTAAAAATACATCTATGGGAGGAACCGTTAAGATTAAACAATAGTAGTTTTTTTTTACAAAAAGTTTACAAACTGCCGGACGAACCCACAATCTCCACCAGTTTGTTCGAGCAAACTTCTGAGATAACCACGACGATTACGCACAGAGTGGTCGGCAGGACCGCAGCACTAAAAGCTGCGATATCACAGGCTCGTTGTAAACAATAATATTAAGATACAGATCGCGCGGCGAGAGTTTGGCTTTGACCTTCGGGTGGAGGGGATTACTGCGCATGGGTACTGTCACGCACACAATACTTTTCCTTTTTTATGTACCAGGTTGGATATTTGAGTGGGTCAAAATTCATGTACAGTGGTAATAATGCTAGAAAATAATACGAAATAGATAAACTTCTTCATTTATTAAAACTATTGATAGTTATTTTACTTATATAAAATGTTTATTGTAACACATATCAACGATTAGCCCTTATGGGATCAACAGAGATGTAGGGTAATGGCGGTCGTTTCACAGCAATTTGTTTAAGTTTTGTATAAGATATTGCTAATTCAAAATCAAATTAAAGTAGCTAGTGAAACTGCAAAATTTACGGTTACGATTCATCTAAACACGATAAAACAAAAGAAGGGGAGTGTGCTGATTATGTCATGTACTTATACTTCTGCCTACTTTAGGTAATACAGGCGTGGTGTTATGTTATGATCAAATCAAAGGTAATTACAAGTTGCACATACAATTCCATGAATTACTTTATATGTATTTACCGCAAGTTTCACAGAAATTCGAGACGCAGACATTGAATAGATTGTTATTGTTCATAACGGTGAAACAGTGGTTATGACAAAATGCAGGTGTACGGAACCATATTTATTATACCACTTTTTTTTTCTTTTCGTTTAGGTTTAATGATGGTCTGGCAGTTTGAGTAGTTTATGCGACCTACCCAAATGTCCTTTCTTTGGTATTGTTCGTCGAGTTGAGCTCCTTAAGTTCTGAGTTGACCTCCACGATTACTGACAAATGCTTGCACTGACAGGACAGGTTCACTCAAATCTGTGTGGTTCTTTTCTCAAAAGACCATTTCAGACACTAATCTACATGGTCCTCATATGGCCTGACCAAGATTATGTCTGGACTTTAAAAGAGACTGTGACCTCTGAGTTTGTTTCGCCCTTTCTTCTCAGAGTAGTCAGATAGGAAACGCCGAACTCATCTAGCAATTTTTTTTTTTTTAAGAAGACCTGTGACTAGTGATTCCAATATCCTATTCACAGAATAAACAATTTCATTTCATTTCAGTAATTTTTAGTCGAAAACATACTAATTTCCTCTTTATGAGTAATGGTTTAGTTGTCAAAATTGATTGAGAATGTTTTAAGGTGAGATTCCCACGGTTTTCGAAGTTATTGGAATATTATCGATTCATGTTTCGATGATTGAAATGCTGATAGATATCATTGACAGGTAATTGTCGTTATGTACCGGAAGCGAAATAATGCCAACATAAAGAATTCAATCAATTTCAGCCAATCACTGCCTAATACAAATCTAATAATTAAATACGAGAACTAATTCATAATAAATAATAATTATGGTGCGTGTTTTTCCCACGAACAAGATTTTTTTCATTAATAAATTCCTATCTCGTTCGAAAGCAACGGATCACCGGGGTTAAATTCCGTAGCACACTTAAAATGACAATCTATCGGTTTTTCTTTCATTTTGACAGTTTAGCCACGTTCATTTGCGTTATTTACGCTGAACAGACGAATTTATTGAACCTTTGAAGCTGTGGCGGCATCTGCATCGCCACATATGAACTACGCATCAAAGACCTGACGTCACACAAATCCTGCATCCCGCAATTAGAGTTTACCGCGCGATCGATATACAAGCTCCCGACTTCAGCCATTGGGCAGTTGCCCGCCAGACACCCGTCTGGTCGGAGGATCCTCCCTTTTCCCTAGAGGATAAGTGAACTTTACATTCTGTTCATCATACCCCTAAAAAGCAATGGATTACAAATATCCTTTTAAGATTCTGATTGAAATTATGTAACTCAATTAGGTTGCAGGTCTACGACGGCAATGGAACGAACGTGCCCAGAAGATGTCTGTTCACTCTTGCTTAGAAGACCGCCGGGTTGAAGATAGGTTTTATCTGAATGATTACCAGCGATTTGAGCTGCCTTTTTTCGATGATCTATCCAAGATATAGATTCTATAGACGGTTAGGTAGACGTTTATATAAGTAGGGACACGGCAACAAGGATCTTTTGGCGCACGCGTGGCGTTGACACGGGTTCGCTGTTGGTAAACATTTGTGCAATTGTTTTGTGAAAAGTATTGAAAAAACAAGATGGCAGCGTTAGTTCCGATTTTGGTCACACGCCAAAAGATCCTATACAAGGACTAGTGTTTTTAATCAAGTTCAAAAAAAGCAGGTTCGACATTACGCATATCGATAGGTACTCCATATTTCCGTAAATCACTACATATTTAAAGTCATATAATCTAGCTCTTCGCTATAGTTTGACCGATAACACTGTACCGAGCCTTAGGTATGTGCGCAGCGAGACGTGGGTCAGCGCATTCCTAAGACACGGTACAGCGGTCTCGGTCAAAGTAGTGCGGATCCCATATAAGACCAAATGAAGACATTCGAAGGTATAGATAATGGAACTCTTTAATGGATGGCAGCAAACGTGGACATGGACTGTTGTATAACACTAACAATAAGTGAAATGAAATACATTAAAAACATTACATACCATAACATAACAGTATAGTACACCCATATTTCTCCAGTTATGTTTAAGTCCCATATATTAGGGGGCGAGCCTATTGCCATCAACCGGGCACAAATCCAGACTCCGGGCTGCTACTGATACATTCCAGATGGCAAAACCCAATAACAATAGCAGGCTATCGATTATATAAAATTAAGTTCCATTATTATCAGCGACAGTCTTCACGATTAGATCTACAATCTATTGGCACGTCCACTTTCCAACAATACTCGTAAGCTTTAACTGAAGATTTATCCAGTCATTCTCGACAAAATCCATAGTAAATTAAGTAAATCTTGTAGGCAATTAAACAATTTGTATAAATCTAGGAGGAAATCGCACTGAAATTCCTTGGAAACTTGTACATTTAACTGTAGTTGCCGAGAGTGCAGCTGTGTCGGACACTAATAGAGGTTTCTCTTATGGATAAGTTGCAATAAGTGTCTGACATTCGTTTTCGGTAGTCGTAAATGAGTTAATTTGTTGATGGATTTTATATAAACCCTTTGCCCTTTTGTATTTAAACCCTAGTGCCTTTTTGTTTTCCTATTAAGTAAAAGTAATTTGTTTAAATTTATTGAGCATCGTAGATGTTTACTTAATCTCTGGATTCCCTTCAAAATGTATAAATCTTTCGCCTTTTACTAAAGATTTCCGTGGAGGGGAACACTCAAATGAGTCTATCTCTATTTTTGACAACATCCATAATAAATTAAGTAAATCTTGTAAGCAATTAAACAATTTGTATAAATCTAGGAGGAAATCGCACTGAAATTCCTTGGAAACTTGTACATTTTACTGTTTTTACCCGACTACGGCGAAGCAAAATGGAGGCTTATGATTTGATCGGTATGTATGTATGTTCATCTGTTCCCTCATAACTTCTAAACTACTACATCATAATTTGACCATGAATGAGGTATCGTTAGAAGCGTCTAGATCAGTCACAAGTAAATTGTTCGATATATGCCCTAACAAGTGTGATTCCGGATTTTTTATTTGTCTGTCTGTGATGTCGTGTTTGTTTGTTTACCTTATTAGTAGACTTTTTTTGTCATAGGCATTCAGTTTTAAAATTTTTTGTTTTTGACATTAATATGTTATTTATTTTTAAAAACAAAACAAGAATAGTTGGTTCCAGTTTGTATATTTTAGGAATCAGTATTATTAAACATTTTTCCTAATATAGAAAACAAACACAAAGCTAAGTATTAATGAATGCATCGGTTGCCTAATTGCTAACTAGCGGCCCGCGGCTCCTCTTAACCTTATTAGATTGAAATGGATAATTAAAGGTTGTTAGTACCTTCGGCAATGAGCGCATCGATGTGGAAATATTTACCCCACACATTGGGAAATAATATATATTTTTAGTATGTGTACAGCTACGAGCATAAACTTATTGCTATGGAATAATCTGCCTATAATGTCCCCACTGCTGGGACGCAGGCCTCTCCTCTGTGAGAGGGAGTGGGCCAAAAACACCACGCGGGCTCAGTGCGCGTTGGTTTTGAGAGCAGTGGTGATGAAATTAAATACACAAAGTAAAGTGCCTGCCTAGGTTCGAACGCACGGCCTACAACTCGTAAGCCGGTAACAATACCACTGGGGCATCACTGCTAATTGCTATGGGCAGCTCGGTAGTAATATCTGACTTCATTAATATACCTTAAACACGTATACTTACTGCAAATAAACTACAATTTCCCAATGTGCGCTAGAAACATGTTGTGTGTAGTGTTTAACTTTCTAGCAACACATATCATGTTGATGCCACAATGTTGCCAATGTTGCAATGTTACCTATACTATTAAAACGATTCTAAGGTAGGGCAATATGGGCACGCCATAATTGCTGTGATAAGTCCCCTCTTTGAGGAGTGGCTAGAGAGGTGCCATGGCGTCCTCTTCTTCCGCCAGACTCAGGTCCTCACCGGACACGATTGTTTCGGGAGGTTCCTGTTCCGGATAAGGCGGGAGGAAACGCCCGCTAAAATTACTCGGCAAGCGCTATTGCGAAGCATGGGGCCCTAGGTTCGATTCCCGGGTCGGGCAAAGAGTCACCGAGTTTTTCCATCAGGAATTTCTCAGTGGCAGACCGAAGTTTGGTTTTGTACCAGTTAGGTGGCAATAGCCTCGCCCCCTATTACATGGGACTTAAACATAATTGGCGAAATGTGGGTGTAGGTACGACAAGTGTACCTCTGCCCGACCCTTCGGGGAAACAAGGCGTTATGTTATGTTAAAACTCGTAATTTGCTTAGTTTAGTGTAACCAAAAGCTTTAAATTAGAAATAATCATCATGTGGTTGCACCCAAGCACACATTTATTGCAGTCCTAGAGAATGGTCTTTCAATACCTATATTCTGTATGACTCACACCACGAGCCCTGAGTGGCATGATAATTTATGCCTATAATTGCCTGTAATTCGATACCTATTGCCAATCGATTTTCGCTGTAGGTACTGGAGTTCTGTTGCTGTTGCTTATCGAAAGATAAACAAGTCGTGGTAAAGATATTAGCCAGTCAGAGTGGTAGTGGGTGAGCGTTTTTGGGATCCGCTGTTCTCATTAGTCGTTGCAGTTGAGAATACGGAAAAAATATACAATTATAGTTCAGGATGTAATGGACTCGGATCGGATACAGTGCGCAAACGCTCTTATTTTATTCTATTTTAATTCTATTCTGTAATGATTTTATATAATTTTTTAAATCATATTTCATTAAAAAATAAGCATCTAGTTTACATGACGCTCGATCAAAGGATTCATCTTTTCAGATGTCGTGTATGATCCTTTCATTTTAAAGCCTACTCGGAGGAGTGTTGGTGTAATTTGACATTATACGTATTTATGTGCAACTTTTGCAATTTACCTACTTTAGGAATGTCAGGTGTTAGCCCATTTGACATTTTGTGCATTCATAAAATTTCGTCATGATTAATGTCCACAGTTAAATGACTAATGTAGGAATTATAGAAGATCGCTAAGGAGTGGTCATTGGTCAACTAGCACAATAATAAGATGCCGTCTTACAATTGAGGCATTTCAACATGCATTGACTAGCTAGCCAACAGCTTTGCTTTACTTTGCCGTTTCATAGGTCTATTTTACTCCTCGGAAATTCGAATAAAAAAAATTAAATTCTTCTGGACATTCCTACCGGGTGGTGCCAAATAATTACCCATAAAAAAATGTTTGCTACGTTCTAGTTTTAATAAATCATGCACACAAATGTACATAGGCGGTCTTAATGCCATAGGCATTTTCAACCAGTCCACCTTTGGGTGATGCAGAGACTAACAGTGGCTTTCCATCTTTTACCTAATTGTAATCAAAATCTACTGATTCTCGTCCCAAACGCGTCAAGCTGGTAGCAAACGTGTCGAGTGCAAATTACTACGCTTTGCGGAAATATTTCTCCATAACCTTCACATACGAAATAAATATTCTAAGTTCTTACGGCAATATAAAACGTAAAACGCAACAAAACGATTGCCATAAAAATAAAACCTTCAAAACCACTTTATATGCTTTTATCACAAGACTTTAGTCATTTTTACAAGTTGTAAAATAACCGTAAAACGTTTTTATTAATATTATATCTATTCGATTCCCACACTTGGCATCACTATTTTAAAAGTATATTTTTCCGAGGTTAGAGAGAGATATCTTTATACAGGAATAGCGCTGTCTTACTCTCGCATCGAATATTTTAGTGAGGATCAGAAGTCGAGTTTGGACGATTTGATGTTTATTTTATATTTATTTGATGCTCGAAAGTAATCGATTTCGTTTCAAAGGTTGGCGAATGTTGTATTTCCTGTATCGATTGAACTTTTTATGTATGCCCATTTGCAGTAATGTTGTAAGTACTGGTAGATATAGTCGTAAATTCGTGGTATTAGCTCACAAGTAGGTACTTATGTGAAATATTATTTTAATTGCTGATCATACCGGGAATCGTAAGGTCTCGTATCACCGCGACGACATTTTACGATAAAAAGTTGGAATCACGTCAACATGACACTGATCATACGGTTAAAAATAAATCCAGAATGAAACTGAGCTGTGATCCCAAGTTATACGATAAAATATCGTACTGATGTTCGCCGTGTGAACGGGGCCTAAGGGCAGCAGGAATATGATTGCAAATAAAAATCATGACGTTTAAGAGGAGACTCTATTTGCAGTAATATTCTGAAAAAGTTACACATACAATGAAAATGGAACTTTAGTATATGATTTATTTGATCTTTTTCTTTCCATATATAAGACAGTTACGGAACATTTTCGCTTGATTCATTTTTTATTCGAAAATCATGTCTTTTTTAAAGATTATTTGAAACAAAACAAGAATACTCGGCTTTTAATTCTAAAATAATTATTGACAGTAAGAAAATATAATTTATTATCCAGATATGAGATATTCAAAGTCAAAACGTTTATTGCGAACTAAATGTTGTGTGTGTGTTTATTTTTTGTTTTGTTTTAATTTTTATTTTTTATTACTAATTACCGAAATAAGAATTGAGACTTACGACATTTAGTTCTGTGTTCGAACACGACCAAAGAGCGCACGCGATAATCAACTTTATTACTGATGTGTTAGCGTTTAGCACTAAGTGGAGTTGCAGGGTGCATGGGGGCGGAGCTTGCGTAGAAATTGTCTTTGGAGTGCCTGGTCTTAAATATAGGTAGGTAAGCGGCTATCACAATATTATCAATTATGACGGTTATCATTACTCTTCATAGAATCAGCAGAGCATATCTTATCTGAGATTATGTGTCACCTATGCATGAGTCATATAAGTAATAATCAACAATATGGGTAATACTAATTCTCTGCACTGTTATAGATCTAGCTATGAATCACAGCATGTTCACATTTTGAAAATCCTTAATCTATATATAACTACATATTATTATAAATTAATGTCGCTTTTCGTGGCTGTCTGTGTGACCGCTTAGATCTTAACGATACAATGGACTTGGATGCGGTTTTTAACATTATTTAGGGAATTTATTCCGGAAGGTGTATGTGTATAATTAATTAATATTAAACTTATCTATATATATTTTAACCTATACTGACCCATTGCTGGACAAAGCCCCCCCCCCCAAGTACTTCCAGAAGCTCTTTTCCCGCGCCGCCTCGAACCAGACCTCGCGGTACCTACGCGTCTACGTCACACATTCTTTCTGGGCCGGCCATATTAAACTTATATAATCGATTTGACAAAAGCCGCAAAAATCATGCGAAGCAAGGGCGGGTCGCTAGTTAAAAATATATACTCTTACTAATACTGATATCCTAGACAACCCTGGTTGCTTGTGACGTAGTGCACGAGGCTTTACTTCCACTGAACAGTTCGTGTAATATTTATCACGCCATTACACTAAGCACCTCCACAGCGAAACGGGGTCTAAACACAATATTTTACTGAGTACATTTACTTAGACCTAGGGTCACTGGAACTAGGCCCCAACGGTGCGGTGTTTAGCCCACAGCTGTTAATTAGAACAGTCTGGGTTAACTAGGTAGCCAGTCACTTAAGATGTTTTACTGTAGTTTTAGATTGCATAGGGCTTTAGAAGAGTCAAACGAATCTGTCGTTGGATTGTTGCATTGTATTTCTATTATTATTAGTTTGACTCCACTGGTTGCCTCGTTGGTCTAGTAAGCGCTACTGTTGAGTATGAGTTCCAGGGTTTGAATTCCATGTCGGGCAAAGTGTTATTAGGTTTTTTCATTAGGAGTTTCTCAATAATAACCCGGAGTCTGGATTTTTGCCCGGCTAAGGCAATAGTTCCGCGGCTCGCCCCCTATTACATGGAACTTAAACATAACTGGCAAATGCACCTCTGCCTATCCCATCGGGGATTACAGGCGTGATATTGTGTAGATTAACTTTAAACGTCGCTTTCATTCTGCCAATAAATGCAATAAAAGGCGATTGAAAATAGAAACGACAAGCAGAATCATTCTGTATCCCTCTTAAAACGTAATCATAATCTTCAATTCGTTTGCAAAATCATTTTGAAATCACGGATGTCAAAGTTTTGCTAGCTAATTTAATCTGACCCTGTATGGGTGAATAAGACAAAATCTCAGTAAGAATTTCTCCTAATCAGCTCCGTAATCGTATGTTTACATGGCGGGCAGAGCTAATGTCCTGCCGATCCCCTTAACTTCGCGTGTCCGCAGTGATACCCCTAAGTGGTGCAACCAGTTCCACTGTACTTACTATCGAACTGATTACGGTGATGCCTGATAGTATTTGCGTACTTTTCGATTTTGTAGCTTACGATGTTGGTACGGACCAATAGATTGAGTTGGTACTTTCTATCTTAAAACTTTTAAATGGGAAATGGATGGTGTATGGCGTATCTTATCTTATTAGTACCTATTACTTGTAAAAATGTTAGGAATATCGTATAATTTTACAATGTTTGTAAATATGTGAGCCCCATGCATCTATCACATGATTAATTTATCTGTCATCTTTCATTATTTTTACCTAATGTGGTATAGTAATCTTATTCTAGGTGCATCGTCTTCACATATAATTATATAATTGATATATACAAGATATTGTGAATACGAGCTTAAATACATGTCAGCTGGTCGAGAAGTACTATACGGAGTACCACAGGGAAGTGTCTTAGGGCCTCTTTTGTTTCTCGTCTATATAAATGATTTACCACGCCAGATACAACAACCCATGGTACTATTCGCAGACGATAGTACAGCCATCGTTAAATGTAACAATAAAGAAAACTATGAAAGAGAAATTAATATGACATTGGAAACGATTGTACACTGGCTTGATACAAATAACTTAATAATCAATTTAAAAAAGACGAATATCATGCACTTCTATCAAAGGACACGCGCCGATGATATAAGCGTTAATTATAATAGACAGAAAGTAGAGACAACGTCTGTAGCAAAGTTTCTAGGTATTCAGATTGACAATAAATTAACCTGGAAACCCCAGACCGATGAATTATGTAAAAAGTTAAATAAATTAGCCTATCAACTGTATCATCTATCACATAAAGTTAGCAAAGAAACACTTGTACTTGCATATCATGGGTTGGTTGCGTCACAGTTAAGATTTGGGATCATTTTTTGGGGTAATTCTAGTGATAGGGAGGAGATCTTTAGGGCCCAGAAACGGTGCATACGATCTTTATCACACCTTAAAAGCACAGACAGTTGTGAGCCTGTGTTTCGGTCTCTGAATATACTCACTTTCCCATGTTTATATATATTAGAGGTGGCAATGTTTGTAAAATCTAATCTGCACTTGTTTCCGTCAATTGCCAAATTAAGAGCACGAAACGGACCATTGCGATCTAAATATAAGAAATTGTTACATTTCGGTAACTATAAAACCGCACTATTAAGGAAAAGTATTCTGGCAATGGGACCTATGATTTATAATAAAGTACCTCATAGCTTCAAGGATAATCCGACAAACATTTTTAAATCTAAGCTAACTAAACTACTATTGGCCAAATGTTATTACGCACTAAATGACTTTTTAAATGATACGACATTGAATGAATAATTATGATTGTTATGACTAACTTACTAATATTTGACATTCAAGATTAAGACGCAAAAATAATAATTTTATAATAATTTGTAATACCTATGTACTTAAAATTAAGCGCTATTTGGTTTTTTTTCTTTCTTTTGTATTAATTAATTTATAATTTGCACGCCGTAAGGTAGATTGTAGTGGATCTCACTAATCTATATGTAACATCTTATGCTTGTACCTACATTCTTAGCAAATAAAGATTCTTGATTCTTGATTCTTGATTCTTGAACATTTTAAAAGAGTAACGGTGACTTTGACTGACTATCTACTTTAATTTAGTGAAGGCGAAAGCGTCAGTAGTACGTTTTTGCAATTCACAGGACTGACTCTCTAAGTTCAAATTACCCTATTGAATGACTATTTCATGAAATCATGACATATGAGGCCAATTCTAGCTTTCGCCTTAAGTCGTTCATTTTCAGCTTCATTTCAGCTTCTCGATTTGTTATGTTGCATTGAATTTTCGATTAACTAATTTTGTAATGTTAGTCAAACCTTGTTTGATCCGAATATACTTTCATTGGTCTTAACTCATCTCTATCTAGTGGGAACTTTATTCATACAATATTTTTAGCCACAAGAATAGAATACAATATATTTATTTACTTTAAAACATGGAACATTTTAAGGTCTCATAATCTAGTCTCTTGTAGTCCTCTAATCACGGCGGTAAAAATGGGGCAGTTTTGTAGTTTTTGGAGGGTCATGTTTTCATTACCAATAAGTTGCTAAAAAAACGAAATAATAGGGACGTTGTCTTCAGCAGACTTTGATTTTATGAAAAAGAAAAATATTGCTTTAGAGGCATTATTCAGGAAGAAAAAAGGGGAATATATTTGTATGGAGAATCGCAGGCTTTGTTCCCTCTTAAGAACAAATACAAATTTGCTGAGTTTCTTGCAGACGTGCTTAATGTGTAATTTCCAATTACAATGCTGTTCTAGAATAAGTCCAAGAAATTTGTATTCACTAATTTCCTTAATTTGTAAAATAAATGGTTTTTATTTAGAATTATAGTTTTTAAATTTTATGGATTTGATTTTATTTAAATTTGCACAGAGATGATTCATTTCGAGCTATTTTTAAACTTGGTTTACTGTTTCATTAAGGTTTTTTTCATGACTTAGAACATCAATCACACTACATGAGTTAATTGGGCACGTATTCAGGGTTCCGTTATTTCACTATAAAATACGAAACTATAAAACCACCTAATAATCACGAACGCAAATTAAGCCATAAAATTACTTTCAACAAACAATATTCAGTTTAAGTTTCTCAGTAATAATAACCCTTTAAGCGCGGCATAGTTCATAATCGTAAATCACGAGTTATTTATTCTGTGTTTGCTCTACAAAGTCGCTAATAAGGTTCTTCACAAAAGGTCCACTTTGTGTTACAATGATTAAGGCTGATAAAAATTAATCCAACTGGAATCCAGCGCTGGAACCCAGTGGTGATCAATGGGTATTGGCCCAATATTAATAATTTTCAATTTAGTTTAACATCCAGTATCTTGAAGTCTAGCACTGGATATCAAGGGATTAGACGCTTATAGGTCAAATTAAATACAGTGTCGTTGGATTGAAATACTGAATCAATCAGTCGTTATTAGTGACGCACTCAGCCAGCTTGCGTGGCTACCCTGTTATGCAACCTTCACACCTAGTATAGGCGAGTCCACAGAGGAAACATCTAGACAGACAAACCTGCGTCAGCTCGGTTTGGTCTGATCGGATGCCTACACATAGGTACACGAAACAAACTCGCCTTTTAAAACCTTGGATGTACAATGGTTTAATTATACGGTTTGTTAGAGGGAGTGGTCGCTCCGCCCGTCACATTTTGATGAAGTCAGACGGATCTGGAGGAACAACCGACCATGTACAAGGTGTAATTGAAATAACTGAAAACCTCAAAAGGGGTCATTGAACCCTGAAATCCTGAAAATAAAATCAGCTGCTCCATAAATTATGTTCGCCTAACTAACTCAACAAACTGTAGGGAACAACAGATGTTTTTTCCGCGATTTCATGGTTGGTCCCTAAGTAAAGGTTGTTCATAATGATGTGTACCTACATGACGCCTTTTTGGTTGTCAGTTATTTAAATTTCACCCTGATATGCGTCTTTTGCGTTTGCGCATTATATCTACGTTTATATAACTTCTGCAACTTTCTTTTTTGTGACAAAACGGTTCGAACGAAAGCCGTTGGCCGAAGAAATATTATGCATATCGATCATTTTGCTGTTGCATATTTATTTAGTTTACAACAGTTATGGAGATTTTATGGTAGGCGCAATGTCCAATAGAATACCAATAATAGATCTGCGGGCTAAGGTGGGCAGACTTTAGTGGTCTTCTGAGAGGACATTCAATTATTAGTTATTTGAACTTCCAGGTTTATTTAATACGCAAAGCAAGCAAATAGAGTCTATTTGTTTTCTCACAGAGGAGGCCGGTGTCCCAGCAAAATGTTATAGGCTGATTATTTAAATCAAATAGCACCGAACCATACTATAATAATAACTAGGAAATATCGACATGCTGAAGTGAGAGCGGCTGTCAGACATCAGATTGTTACGCCTATCATTTTATTACCTACCGACAACATTCATTGGGTCATTATTTTTATTTTTTTTCGTACTTTGTTTTACTCATGGTTTGGCAGTTTGAGTAATTTATGTGGCCTACCCAAATTTTTGTTTGTTTCTTTGGTATTGTTCGCCGAATCTTTGAACTCCTTAAGTTCCGAGTTGAGGTGCACGATTACTGACAAATGTGTGCACTGACTACACAGGTCCACTTAATCTGTGTGTTTCTTTCCTTAAAAGCCCCATTTCAGACTCCAATCTTCACATGATCACCAAGATTATGTCTGGACTTTAAAAGAGACTGTGACCTCAGAGTTTGTTTCGGCCTTTTTTATCAAAGTAGTCAGATAGGAAACGCCGACCTCATCTAGTTTTTAAAATATTACTGACGTGTGAAAGTGTTTGTATAAACCTATTTACAGAAAATAAAATCATTTTGTCATTATCATTTGATTTCAAAATCATTTAATTTAATTTCATTGACCAAATTATGAATAAACAGCGTTGCCCTAATACGTGTACCGATCTTCAAGTTCAATGCTCTAAAGGTTGGAGATGACATCTCCAACCTTTTTAATCTTTAACCTAACCTAACCTCGACAAATACAGCTTCCCTGCAGTATTTCTCTACATCGGCACCAATTAACTAATTTATGTCTCTATTAGACAAAGGCCTCCTTTCCTAACCTCTCATTATCACGTTCTACGTTAACAAATTGATTGATGACATCAAAGCCTTGAGGCGAATGCATCAATCCATCATCGGAGGCGTCAACAATAACTTGAAGTAATCCGGTCAGTAAGCAGTGTGGCTTGTGGGCGTATCGTCGACGTATAGCCGTACCGCACCTTCCATGTTATACTTTATAATATTGATAAATGCGAAAATTACTCTGCCCATCTGTCTGTTACCTTTTCAAGCCTTAACGGCTGAACGGATTTGGATGAAATTTGGCACACAGATAGACATGACCTGGGTAAGGCCAAAGGATACTTTTCACTGACCTCCATGCGGGCGAACGCCGCAGGCTAGACCTACTGATTCTTATAAAGTAGTCACAGTGGAGAGTATACCACGTTTTGTTGACGTAGTGCATAGCGTTCCCCGTAGTACGTTCCCGTGGGATAATTTCTAGCCTCCACTTCATATAATGTAGTTTCTGTGGAGAGTATAGTGCGTTTTGTTGACGTGTTGCGTATCGTTAAGGTGAAGGCTGGAATATGTACTGTGTATCGCGTGTTAACACTATTTGCAGAGCTCACCCCGGGGGATAGGGTTGGGACATCACGAATTCACGATTATATCGATATGAACTTCGGGTCTTGGACAATAATGGCAATAGAACACGGAAGGAACCTCTCATGCCAGATTTATTAAGTTGCCTGCTGGACTTAATTGATGTTCAACACCTAAGTGACCTAAGATTAGACCTTGATAGTTGTAAGATGACGATCACGATGTCTTGTTCTTCTCGCTTATGCGCAGGAAAGTTAAAGATTTGCTCAAATTTTGGCTATTAAGCAGTAGGGCTGACTGCCCAGAGTAAGCCGGGTGGGCAGTTAGCATTGTCATTTGTCGAGATTATTTTGTATCGTCTTGAAATAACTCCTTAGTTCATTCATTAGTCGTACTCGTAAGTGAAGACTGGGCGGCGCTAGGCAGATACTATCAAGACTGGGCGGCACTAGGCAGGTTCTATCAAGACTGGGCGGCACAAGGCAGGTTCTATAAAGACTGGGCGGCACTAGGCAGGTTCTATCAAGACTAGGCGGCACTAGGCAGGTTCTATCAAGACTGGGCACGCACTAGGCAGGTTCTATCAAGACTGGGCGGCACTAGGCAGGTTCTATCAAGACTGGGCGGCACTAGGCAGGTTCTATCAAGACTAGGCGGCACTAGGCAGGTTCTATCAAGACTGGGCGGCACTAGGCAGGTTCTATCAAGACTGGGCGGCACTAGGCAGGTTCTATCAAGACTGGGCGGCACTAGGCAGGTTCTATCAAGACTAGGCGGCACTAGGCAGGTTCTATCAAGACTGGGCGGCACTAGGCAGGTTCTATCAAGACTGGGCGGCACTAGGCAGGTTCTATCAAGACTGGGCGGCACTAGGCAGGTTCTATCAAGACTGGGCAGCACAAGGCAGGTTCTATCAAGACTGGGCGGCACTAGGCAGGTTCTATCAAGACTAGGCGGCACTAGGCAGGTTCTATCAAGACTGGGCGGCACTAGGCAGGTTCTATCAAGACTGGGCGGCACTAGGCAGGTTCTATCAAGACTGGGCGGCACTAGGCAGGTTCTATCAAGTTTGTGACTGTTTTCTATATATTTCAGTATGAATTTGGTGTGAATATCCCCATCACTACTAGGTCCGGGAATGCAGTAACTTGAATCGTGACTGGCGGGTCGGAAGCAATTTGGACCACATTCAAGAAAACTAAAAAAGTCCCACTATTTAACAGATAAACAGAAAAGTGACACTCGCATTCTCATGGCGATCGGAATGACAAAATATTCCTTTCATTTTGTCAATTCAACAATATTTCTTTCGTGACAGTCGTGGTCGATTGTCGAGCAACAAACGGATTTTCCAAACAAAGCCACAAGTGATTGTCATCCCGAATGTGTTATGCAATTAGGGTCCACGATCGTTAGATTCAACCAACATGCTCTCACCATAAATATGGGGTTTTCGTCCATTTCTTTGTCAAAAGTCAAAATTGAAGTCCGAAATATTTCTAGCACGCTCAGCTGAGTAGGTATTCTGTACTTTTCGGTGTAGTGTGTTTCACACCGGCCGCGCAGGCGCAGCATTGTTTAGCTTCGCATTGTTTGAATTAAGAGCTAACTGTTATTAGTGCCTGTAATTTGAGATCTTAGTATTTTTAGTTCGGTCATTGAACTGAACGAACCAATTCAATTATAGATTGTTGAGTGAAGAGGTCGTAAGTTCAAATGTTGGTCACTGCATTATGTAGATTTAAAGTCACTGTCCATGCTACTGAGTATGGTCTATTTCTATAATGACATTAGTTAGAGTATAAGATTTTTATAAACTAAAAGAAAGTCTTTGCCACACTCTCATAATAAAATTTTTAGGGACTGAAAACCTGCAACAAATATTGTCGAAATTTTTTTTTTGTTTTCCTACGTTTTTTTCCAAACTTCAAATAATCGCTTAACAAACGGCGGTATTTCGGAAAGCCGATGGAGAGAGGCTTTTAAAAGTCGCTTCAAAACTTTCAGGCCGCTGTAAAAGGGCCAACCTGTGCAACGACGCATTAAATTACCAAGCGCGTGTTCTCAGGTGTGATGTGTGTACCACCTGTGAAGTTCACAACGAACTCAGACGATCAATAGGCCAAACTTACGACCCAGTGGCAAACGACATCGCGGCAGGCCTAGAGAGAGATGGTGTGATGAGCTGGACTCCTTTCATAAAGATTGGTCCTTGGCAGCTCTGGACAGAGAGAGGTGGGAAGAGAGTAGGGAGCCTTTTGCCCAGCAGTGGGACAATAATCTATATTTAAACAAATAAATAAAATTGAAGTTTCTGTTTGTAATGTCAAAATAACAGCTTTTTACTAAATGCATATGAAATTATATACGGTAATAATAATTAATAAATGTCTGTCTGTTTGTCCCGGCTAACCTCCGAAACGGCGCGGCTGGACCGATTTTGACGGGACTTTTACTGGCAGACAGCTGATGTTATATTAATTTAGAAAAAGAATACAGGCAAAACCACGGGCAGCAATTAGTAACTCATACAAAAGAGCTAAAGTCTGTTCATCACTTATACAGAAAATCTAATACCTTAATACCTCTAAAACACTGGGCATTAGAATACACCGCATATTATTTTTGTACATTCTCTTCTAAAGTTGCGGCTTAACATTATTTATTCGCCTCTACAACCATAAACTAAAACCACGACAAGTATTAAAGGAAGGTAAGTAGAGTTTACAGTTTACTGCGGCTTACAATGAGTCAATATCTATTATCCCTAGAACACTTTGTAACATGAATAACTTAGATCAACGTTACTACAGGCTGTAGCTTAGTACAGACTGTATCCGTTAGGGTTGGCTCACAGGACTAGTCTTTTCAAGCCCTTATTTTCAATTGATGTTATTTCCACTTAAACGCATATCAACACATGCATACTGATTTCTGAATTACTAGTAATATTGAGAAAGTTGTAAAAATATTGGAAGTTGTGCCGCAAACTAAGCTTTATGTGTAGGTTTTAAAATTGTTTTTCCAAAACCACATATTTGTGTTTTATGTTTGGAAACTAAATAGCGATTGTAATATTAATGGTATGGTTACCGACATAAGGTGGAGTAAGGGTTTGGTACTTCGTCTTTCTCCAGGTGAAAAGGATTCTTGAAATACATTTGCTCGGGACTTTCTGTAGCTGAAATCGTAAGAAGCAGTTAATTTTTAAATTTCATAACACCGTCTAAACTAATATTATAAAGAGAAAAGATTAAATTTTATGATTGTTACGCTTTCACGCTAAAACGGCGGAACGGATTTAGATGAAATTTGGTACATGGGTAACCCGTGACCTGGGTTAGGACATAGGATACATTCTACCTCAATATTCCCACGGGATCGAGAATTATGCGAGTGAAACCGCGGGGCGCTGCTAGTAAGCAATATAATGCATTCCAAAGGGGAATATTATTAATATTGCACCCCAATAGCAACATAATTTTCTTTAGAATGTTTATTTTAACTAGCTTTTGTGACTGCGACCGCGTGGAAGTCAAAAAATTGTACAAATACCACCTTATAAACTAATAGGTATAGCTTGAAAGTCAGAGCTGTGCCCGAGACTGATGTCCTACGCAGATCATTCATTAGGTATCCTGTAGCACACGGAGACATTGTACTTTAGGCTTCGAAATCCTCATGGTGGTCCTTCTCTCGAAGCCTATGTTACACAACCCTAACTGCACTCTAGTATTTGTTATAACTACAGTCCAATACAATAGTTTACGAGAGCTATCGTTTACTCACAAGCGTTCCATTCACTCACAAGAATGCATCGACATAGCCGCGAGCGCACGCGACGTTGCTATGGAAACGGCAGTGGTGTTTATATTTGAAATACAAAGTCTCAGAAGGCTCGTCAACTTCATTGGGCACTTCAAGATAAGTTTACCTTTTTGCTCTTTTAGGAATTTGACTTCTTATAAAGAAGCATTCTTTCTTCAGAGGCGTTGGTATCAGTCAATCATTCAGTCACTGAACTTTTTTATACGTCATGACAGATAGTCGAAGTAAAACCTAACTTAGTACATAAATAGGACCTAAGTAATGAACAGTAATAATAAGCAGTAGTAGCCCAGTGGCAACGGCCCCGACTTACGACTTGTAGGTCGTAAGTTCGAACCCAGACAGGCGCTTTAGTTTGTGTAATTTATTTCATCACCACTGCTCTCAAAAAGGTGAAGGAAAACATCGTGAGGAAATCATGTCCTAGAACAAAATGTTCGAAGACAATGTGATATCTTCCAACCCACACTGGGCCCGTGTCGTGGATCGCCCTCTCCCTCTCACAGAGGGGAGGTCTATGTCCCAGCACTAAGAACTTTATAGGCTGATTATAATATACCATACTCACTAACCAAACATAAAACCAGTTACTCACACAAATCTATCAACGGCGTTCCAGAATTCGCTAAAATTCCACGAGGCCCGTCATTCTGTCAGATCAAGGTTGTATCGTTTAAATCGCGACTCATACGCCGATCCTTTTAAGGAGTTATGTATCTCCATCTCCATATAAGAAGATAGCTAGACCAGGGAGCGTCAAAATAACATGTTTTTAAACCAAATTCGTGCAGTGTTGAATAGAAAAAAATATCCTCAACATTTTTTTAAGTAAGTAACGTGCCTATCTTAATAGAATTAATTCTAACTTTTTTTTGTAGAAAAAGACAAATATTGTGTATTCAAATTATACACAGCACTTTTTGAACGTCAAAATTACATAAAACAGTCCTCCAAAATCCTTCACCATTTCCTAGTGCTTTAGCTGGGAAGAAGATGTGGCGCAACAAACCTTACTTTCCTCAGCAGTTCATTGTTGCTGCAGGTGGTTAAACAATAGAATTGGTCAAAAATAAAAATAAAAAAGTGTCTGAACAACATACTTCTCCTTAGAAAATAAATAAAAATAATATTTTAAATATTTATGGAGAACTATGGTACCATGTTGAATTGTAGACCCACAGGCCACAGGGTTAAGATATCCTTCCATTATTCGAGTGTGACGTACAAGACGATAAAGGGGTCAAGGATATGCACCTGTTTGCTTATTTTGTGACTGCTGGAACTGTGATCGCCTATCCATGTTTCAAGCGAACTGGTGGCAACCCTTAACCGTAGGATTAGTGCTATTCTTTAAAAATCTTACCGTGAAAACTTAGGTAAAGCGAGTCAATAGTAAATAAATAAATACTACTTTTTTTTTTAAACATTGCCCCACCCTAGGAATTTCTCCTGTATTGCGGGTGTGTTACAAAGATTTAAACTCACATACACAAACAGCCAAACCCGGAACAACTACTTGTAGGTCATACAAATATTTGTTCCGTGCGGGAATCGAACACGCGACACGCAGCGCAGCAGTCAATCGCTTAACCACTGCGCGAACCGTGCCGTATGTTTACACACCACAATTTTCGTTATTGCATCTACCACTGTTTGGCTCTACATCAACCAAAGGTTGACTGGTAGAAAAAGCCTATGGCATTAAGTCCGCCTCTGTTACATTTGTGTGCTTAAAGTATTAAATAAATAAATAATAGTGTCGATCTCTAGCATCAAGTGGAATGACAGCTCAAGCGCAATTTTTCACGGTCAGATTTTTTACAAATAGATCGGTTGGGTCCATTTTCAGCAGTCTGTGTTTCCGAGCTGACGAGGACATAGGAACCTAAACCTCAACCAATTTATTCACGTACAACTGCAAAAAGTTGGGCACCCCTGCTAGACTTTGATTGGCCATAAAAAGTGCTAATCCAACGATTAGAGGCGTGCAATAAAAAGTACGATAAAAAAACTCAAGTTAATTATGGCCAGATGATGTCAATACAAATACCATGGTATTCGGTAGGTATTGGTATAACTCTTGGCCTTAGTAGTGCTCGAATAGATCTATCGATAAAGTGTTGGTATTTGTGTGATTTTTTTTTTATACGTGTTTCTGAGTGGTCATGTTTCAATAATGACTTGATATTGTTTTTGAGTGAAGGCGTTCCCCAGGTCCTCCCAGGAATTCTTTTCCCGCGCCACCCCGAACCAGTCCTCACGAAAACCTTTAATTGTTTGGGAAAATACTTTTTTTGATTATTATCATTCGGCGATAAGTGATAATAATGATAGCTGACAGGAGGAAAGGAAGAAAACACTTTTTGCGGCCCCCCCCAAATACCGACAAGCTATTACTAGGGGAGGACGCAAGAAGATTTTCTAGGCACACAAGACAAGGGCAATATAAATGATCATATCAGAGGGTCATTACCCCGTAAGCAAATTATAAAGTCAGCAGCATTATTAAAAGAATGCCTTGTCGTGTTTAGTTACCTAATACGAAACGTGACGAGAGGAATTTATAAGCTCCTAGATAAGGAGGCTTGTGTTACCAAGCGCTGTAACTTTTATGACATCATAATTAAATAATTTTTTATCAAATATGTAGGGTTGCGTAGGTTGGGGTAGGGGATCATTCACACTCACCCTTGCCTGTATTGCACAGGCCTCCACCAGTGTCGGACGGGAATGGCCAGGTGTTCCCGGCCATTCCCGTAGCCCCCTAGCCTGGGGGGCATGCGGGGCATGCGCCGGGAGGGTTGTGGATGTAAAGGTTGATCCGGTTTTCCATGGCCCTCCCATTACGGCGATGTGGGAACACCGCTGAGTTTTAGTGGGTATACTGTCATTCCGACAGGAGTCCCACATACCCCGTCTCGTCCCCCACGAGCGCCAGTGCATAAAGCATTTCTCAGCGAAAAAAAAAGAAAAAAAAAGAGGATCATTCACACTAGGTTTCTGAAAGGTGCCGAAAAAATACCTGGTCGATTGTCAAATTTTCTGCTGTGATTGGCAGACTAAAATAACGACAGCCAGATAACTTGACATGATTTTGACCATCTGTCGTCAGCATATTGTATTGTATTTACCTTTCAGAAAATTGGTTACAGATTTCTAAAACCCTGATAAAGTTTCCTTACCTCTCGTTATCCTCTTATCGCTGTTCTCTTATCCTATAGGAACGATCTCGCACGGATCGATACATACGAATTTCAGTATGAATGAGCGAGACTACTATTCAAATGTCATTGTCAACAAAACATAAGTGTTACCATGTTTTGACGCAGTCGGGCGAATCTAACGATTTAAATCTTTGTTAGGAACCTACTACACTTTGGAATAGGAAACGAGCTCATCTTTCCGACTCCTTGACAATTCGAAAGTGCCTGTAAATGGTTCAATTGAATCAATTTGAGTTTTGACCAATTCAGCATAGTTACCATTTATTTTGAAATGAGTACAAGCAACCACTTGACATGCGCGTGCGCCAGATATCTCGCTATAAATACGATCACTGGTTATGAATGAACGCTCTCAATGGAAATCATTTCCAATTCGTGTGGGCGTCGTAATGCGCTGCTAAAGGATTATATATTCAGGCGGATGGACGTTTGGACAGACACACAACAGTTTTATAATGCAATAGCTTTTAACTAAGGATGGTAACGTAACATAACGCCACGCCTGTTTTCCCTACAGGGATAGTCAGAAGTGAGTAGAACAATACCCACGCCTGTATTCTCTAAAGGCATAGGCAGTGTAAAACACCCACATTTTATTAGTTAAGTCCATACAGTAAAAAGGGTTGTTTTTAATACCATATTTACATTTATTATAGGACTCTTCCCTTCGTGAACGCTTACGACAGCTACTGGTACTGGTGGCTAGGGGTGGTCGACCGGTTTGTCTTAAAGCTCTATAACTAACCATTTGCCATTTATCTAAGAGCTTTCGTCCAGAATTGGAACGGACGGTGGTGGTTGTGGATGAATTAGTTACGATTACAAAAGGAAGTCTGTACCAAATGTATTTAGGAAAAGGATGAGTTTACAAAATATGAAATTCATAGGTCAGGAGAAAATTTACCAAAACGTTACCCTCCTTTAAGGCTTCGCCGCAGTCGGACAGAAACAAGCTAGCAGGAATCCATCTTGTGTGAAAGTAAATACAAAGGATTGTAATCGGAACCTACACTATAAACAAACGATATCAAATCCTACTATTTCATAAGCACATTCATATCCACAATATTATAATTATGTAGAAATGCTAGAAATTCATCGAACCCCACTAGCGGAATCAGTGACGATACGATAACAACTAGTGTTGGTGAATGAGCGTGGAGAACATAAATCATAGTTATTTTATTATTAAGACAGCAGTCACTGGCCTAGACCGCTAGACTGCGTAGGCGCAGGACACTAGGGTTGTCAAAACAGCGGTTCTTTAGGATACATAGTTTATTCTTTATGAAAGAAGCATTCCTGGCAAGGTTGGTATGCGAAGAACCGTCTGATTCGAAATTTGAATTTAATCTTTTTTGTAAGTGATTTGATTGACTACATGGATTTTGGGTTCCAAGTATACTGTAGTTTTAGAGAAACCCACTTTCATCGACAATATTATGAATTACTTAGTAGCTGTTGTTAGTAGATTACTTAGTTTGCATGTATTTTGTATTTCATCATAGCATAATTAGCCTATAATATTGCCACTGCTAATACACAGGCCTTTTCTCTTCGAGAAGGGGTGGGCTGTAATCGACCATACGGGCCGGGCGGATTGGCAGATATCACATGTCTTCGATTTTTGGTTCTAGGACATGCCGGTTTCGTCACGATGCTTTCCTTCAGCGTTTTGAGAGAAGCGCAATGGTGATAGAATTATTTACGCAAAGTAAATCGCCTGCCTGAGTTCGAACCCACGACTCTTACAACTTGTAAGTCGAGGCCGTTACCACTGGGCCACCACTGCTCTTATTTACTGCTTTTAGTTCATCATGTTTTAATACAAATATCCAAGACGAAAAGTAGCCTATCCCAGGCTATAACTGTCAAATTTCATTACGACCCGTTCAGTGGTAGAGATGTGAAAAGTTGACAGACCGAGTTACTTTCTCATATACAATACTAGCTTTACCCGGCCCGGCTTCGCACGGGTAGCACTAAGTACTTATACCTACCCTACCAAACTACTCTACCTACTCTACCTACCCTACCTACCGTACCTACCCTACCTACCCTACCTACCCTACTCTACCCTACCCTACCTACCGTACCTACCCTACCTACCCTACCTATCCTACCTACCCTACCTACCCTACCTACCCTACCTACCCTACCTACCCTACCTACCCTACCTACCCTACCTACCCTACCTACCCTACCTACCCTACCTACCCTACCTACCCTACCTACCCTACCTACCCTACCTACCCTACCTACCCTACCTACCCTACCTACCCTACCTACCCTACCTACCCTACCTACCCTACCTACCCTACCTACCCTACCTACCCTACCTACCCTACCTACCCTACCTACTATAAACCTCACGGAGCCCGAGACCTTTCCAACGAATGCAAAACCGTGGAAATCGGTTCGTGCGTTCTGGAGTTATAGTGTCAGGAAGGAAAACCCGACTCATTTTTATATAGTAGATTAGTAAATATGAATATGGATAAATGATGTTTAAACACTTTTACACGTCAATTATACTTTAGAAACTAGACGAGTGTTTCCTATCCGACTACTCTCAAAAGAAAAACCGAAACAAACTCAGAGGTCACAGTGTCGAGCCATTATAAATAAATTAAATTATCTACGTAGATAATGTGCGCACCATGTGCCCAAAATGGTATTTTGATGAAATACCCACACAGATTGAATTTGATAGACTGTACGGATAATGTCTATTAATAGTAATTATGACTTGCACAGTACCACGGAGTCAGGTGGGTGAGCAAAGAGAGAGGTGCATGCATTAAGTCATAGATATATTTTATGATGGAGGCCGCGCAGTCTGTGTAGCCTAGACCCTTCAGGGCTGCGTGGGCGCATGAGTATAGGGCTGCCACAAATAGTCGCACGATTTGTTTTCATATAAAAAAAAAATAGAAATTGTTTTATCAGCACTAAAACAGACGCTCAAGTGGCGAATGTTTGCAGACGCTCAAGTGGATGGCTTCCAAGCGATCCATCGCAAAAGAATAGCGTCTCTGATGCGCCGCATACGGGGCAGCCCCAACAGCTTCCTGCAGCTTATTGCAGGGAGAATGGATGTGGATTGCTCCTTCATGGAACATTGGACAAAAATACATGTACGAGTAGTGCGGTCCACATTGGATATGTTTCCATTATTGTGTCATTGTGTGTCTATTTTGTCTATTTCATCATTGTGTGTCTATTTCGTCTTTTTCTTCATTGTGTGTCATTTAAGTCATTGTGTCTATATTATTAAATTAAATTAACATATAATATGGATAATTATAATTATATTAGTGATTGTAATTTATCTGAAATAAATGATTTGAATTGAATTGAATTGAAAACACATTCAGATGATTTACTTCATAATTGTGTTCAATGATATAATGAACAATGAATTACCTATCCATCTGTTCGCCAACAATTATTTATTTTATTATAGGAGAATTATTCCGATTTTTTTATACACTGCTTAGATATTCCTTCTGGTCTATTCTGTAATAATCTCACGGTGAAAACTTAGGTGAAGTGAACGTGAAGTGAGCTGTCATTCTGCTGCTAGGGACTGACAGCTCACTCCGAGCTCACTTCACCTAACTTCTCACGGTGAGATGGTTACAAAATAGCACTGCTGGGCAAAGTTTTAGAATTTATTAGAAAACGCGAGACAAGCCGGGGTGCAGCTGAAATTACATTTATAGATTTACCAGATGTGTCAACTTTTCAATTTGACGTGTTTCGTAGCAGCCCTAGTATAAGGCCCACGCACATCGGTCGGCTGACCCAGCCCTGCTCATCAAATCCTGCAGGTGGGAGATAACCTTAACAGCGTTACATTAGACAGCGGGTATGGAGGATCCTTCAACGATGAGGCATTACGAATGGTGTCTATAATGTTGTTAGTACCTCTCTTAAGGCTTGTTAATTTACTTCGCGATTGCCGAGTTGTATTATTACCCGACTGCGGCGAACCCAAAAAGGAGGGTTATGTGTTTGACCTGTATATATGTATGTCCGTCCCTATGTTCCTTCGTAACTACTAAACGGCTGAACCGATGTTGATGAATGATATGTCGTTAGATTCGTCTTTATTGCGCAAGTGTCACTAGGTATATTAAACAAAGAAAATTAACTGGCGGACATTTGGCGCCTCATGCATGTTTAAAAAAAACCCCCAAACTCATCGAGTGAGGTATCAAAAGGAAGAGTTTTAAAAGGTGATTACAAAAATATATACAAAAAGATGGAAACAAGAGGAAACTCATGCTATGAATATTTTTTTTATTTTTCTGTGGCCGTCGTGAACTCTTGACACCTTGTTTAATATTATTCCAGCATCAGAACGGTTCCGTTTCAAGCTGTCATTGTTTTCCAGGACAGGAAATGTATGTCACTCCAACAGTCCAACAATGATTTACATCTGATTCAGACACAGTATTTATCCATAGCTGGTTGAACGCGACTTTCTGAGAAAGTAGAATGGTTAATGAATGCTGAATATTATTAACTTCTGTTATTTTATACTCAGGGATGTGGACAGACATTAATATTGCTTAAGTTAATGATCATTATCTGGTTGGTCTAGTCGTCGCAAGTACGACTGTCTACAGGTTAAAAAAAAAATACTCAAAATGAGCCTATTGAATTTGTCAAGAAAGGTAGGTCCTATTACTTACATAGCGCTTTTAACATAGCCTAATGTTGGTGTATAGTACACTGTACACATACGCCTTTGGTCGGATCCTTGTTTTTAAAGTACACATTTTTATAAAAAACCATGTATTTCGTGAAGATGATAAAGAATCATTTGATTTTTTTTGTCCAGTGTTTGTCTTAGTCAAACATTCTGTTTCCACATCTACCTACAAGGAGAACGACCAATTACATCGGCCCGATAACATTCCATTCTCTTAGAAAATGATCTTATCAAAAAATTATTTCGACGACTTTTTAACATTTTTAGGAAATAAAGCAATAAGTTTTGAAATAAAATCTCAGGATTGCAGCCAAAGCGCTAGTAAAATAGTTAATAAAAACAGACAATCAACATTTTTGTGTGCTTGCGTCGCTACGAAAGTTTATCAAAGCTTGATCGCAACTCTAGGGTTGACACTTCATATAACTTAAATGCATCACGACTATTCTTAAAAAAGCAGAGGAAATGTCATGTCTTAGAACCAAAATTTCGAAGATATACCACCGGTTCGCACTGGGCCCGCGTGGTAGACTACAGCCCACTCCCCCTCACAGAAAAGAGAACAGGTCCTAGCGAAGGGAACTCATAGGAGGTTGTATGTTTGCTCTGCAACCTGGCGAATGTATATATTTTGACCATAACATAACATCCTATGTAATAGGGGCATAAGTCCTATATAATAGGGGGGCGATTGCCACCAACCGGGCACAAATTCAAACCCCAGGGTGAGACATTCTTAATTGAAAAACACAATGACACTTTATTTTGACCAGTGAATGTTTAAACTTTAAACTTGTATGTTCAATGAAGGTACCCCGTGTGAAGGTGCTCCGCCCACCATTGTAACATCTTGGCCTTATTACTGGTGATTAAGCTCAGAAAACCGTCATGGCGTGGCCGAGGCGAGATGACTATCAAAATCATCCGTTAGCCAAATTGGTGTCAACTGACACAATTATAGAAAGGCTTTAACTATTGATTTGAGTACAATTTAAATAATTTAATGAATTTGAAGAAAGTGTAGAGCTTACTCATACTCATTATCTTTATTTGCGGTCCATAATGTTAACAAGATGTTACAAAAAGGGCTATAAATATGGCTATAATTTTATAAATAAAATCAATGAAAAACTGGAGGAGCAAGCTTTTACAGTTTTTAGGGGGATTTTTCGGTTGAAATACAAGCTGATTTTGTCTTCATTGGCTATCTTTTATGGAGTGAAAGTACTTATGATTACTACTACTTACTATAGGAACAATTCTGAAATACTACCAAGCATCTGTTCAGATTTGCATGGGTCATTTTTGTATATCATAAAAAACATCAGATAATTCTCACAAAGCAAAAAGCATATCAACCAAGTTAATTACGAATTAGTTTGTAACCCGAAAAAAACAGAACCCTGTGTTTTTTCTCATGTTGATTTAAGCCGTGTTGATTGATCACGCGCGTACATTACCTAGGTGTGCGTACGCGCAGCCTGCCGCCATCAGTTTTGATCGTTGATGGCTCCAATGATATATTGCCTAGATCTGTCATTTTGATGGTAATGCTTATTTGGATCGTTAAGAATTGGGTGCAAGTCATTAGAGGTGTGGCACAGACATGCCTTGTGTAGTAATGTGTTAGGTAAGTTAGTTAGGTACAGTCAGCAACTATTGGTTAAACTGTGCAGTGCATCCACAAATTTTCTTACACCGGCTTTCGTTGCTGACCGTACCTACTTAAAGGGGTTACAGCTGGTCTTAACGCCTGCTGACGCCGAGCACGGGAATCCTTATGTCTACCACAAAACTTAGTAATAGGCATATATAGGTATTTGGATCTGTAAGGCTGCTCGTTTTGCTTCAACTTCCGACTAACTGACCGACTCCTTGACAGCTAAAAAGTGACTGTGAATGGTTTAATTGAAATAAATACTTTCACTTTTATATAATTTTTAAGTAGGTAGGTATACAACATGTCCCGAAATTAACGCCCACTAACAAACACCCCAATTAGAATATTATGTTACAATTATACATACACTGAATTTTTACTATTATGTATAAAACATTGTTTATTTATTAAGTTTGTTATACTTACTCATTATGGGAGAAAATTGTGGTCACATTACAAATCTACGCTATATAGTACGGTCGCACAGTCCCAGACGTATTATGCGTCTAGTGTACATTGGAAGTGTGACTGTCATTTACTTCCATAATGTGCATTAATTCAGTTACACATTGTATAGGTAAATAATTAAATCAAATGATTAGCAGAAAAAGACAGAGTCCTAAGTGGCACTGACACAGGGTGTGTTGAAATCGTTTGAGTGTAGTAGCAAGGCGATAATACTGACTTTAACATCGCTATACTGGATAAATTAGTGACAGGTTAAAAGCTCTAGCTGGCCAACTCGTTCACTGCAGCCTCGTTAACCCGCGCGATGATAAGGGCTGTTATGTCATTATTTTATTGAGTTTTTTTTTTGTATTGGTTTAGTCTAGCCCGATTTTAGTCCGTGTGTTTGCAGTCGCAGCTGGCCGAATAGATTTGAGCTAAAGCTTTATAATGATTTTTTTTGGCTGGGCCTGTAGGTACTTGAATAAGCTTAGGTTATTTAAACATATTTTTGTAGAATATGCTCATAAAGAACCAGAAGTAAACACATAAATAACAGTTATATAACAGGCAGTTACTTTTAACTTGTTCCGAAGAAAAACATTTACTAAAAAAGCTTTATAGGACAGTTAATCAATTCGCCACAAACCCGACTTTTAACTCGATAGCTTTTTGTACCAAACCCATTTTATACTTCAAGACAAATTGTAAATGCCACAAAACAATCTAAATCGATTACTTCATCGTCCTACTTCGATGTTGAATCGATAAAGACTTAATCGATTCGGCACGCTCGGATCGATTATATTTACGAGTAAGATCGTGTCTGTACGTACCTCTATAAGGAGGTAGGTATGCACATTTACATTGCGCGAATGATATATTCTTCTTAGGATCAATGTTGAACTGTCAAAATGACAGCTAGCATTATCTGTAATGCGAAGTGAAAGTGATAGCGTCGCTGCTTGCGAAGACTTTTGACGTTTGGCCATTAGGAAAACGTCAAAAATCTGCTGTCAAACCCAGTTCAATTCAATCATCTCTATTTCGCTTTCTTTATGATCCATGTCGCACTATACCGTTACTTTAGGCCTGGTGATCACGCCCAATTAGTTTCGCGCTTAGCACTACATCTCAGCTCAAAGAGGTCTATTTACCCTTCAATCTATTAACATGTCTAACAAAGTGTAGTAAGAACTGGGGTAAGCTGCGCTTAGGGCAAAGACGACCGTAAGCCGATCAGTCCCGATCGCTGCCGAGTTTTGCCGAGCTTTACGTCACCGATGCCAGTTACTCTAACTAGTACCTACATGAATTACATTAAAGATAGTAGGTATGTAGTGATGTTTGCAGATTTGTATGAAGATTGGATTAAGAGGAGTGCTCTCAAATCAGCAAATAGTATAAATTACATTTTGTACAGTATCGCCAAACGCAGCGTCTATCTGAGGTAGTTCGAGGATCCTGATAAATTGTGTTGTGCAGCACCGATGAATTGACAATAGAGTCTTAATATTCGAGTGATTTTGCATGATTCTAAGGAATAAATGTTAAGGGTTCAGTACGTTCTCTCGCTATCCATTCGTTCGTTACTGTGGGGGTTGGAGTCAACTAAAGAAATTAGAATATCTGTCAGGTCAACCATGTTAACCAAAGAGTAATAAATAGATGGAGTGCCAAAATAGCAACTACAAAAGCGCCTCATGCAGCAAAAATTAAACGTTGCAAACCTACGTAATTCCCAGGTACCCATTTATACCAACATCGTCATCCATTAATAGTAGATTGTTTGCCTAGGGAGCAAACAACATTTTTTAAGGCGAGAGTATTTCTTTGAATCCTGAGCGCAGCGAGGGATACAAAGTGTACGTCGATCGAACTTAAAATAGTGTTGCTCCCGAGGTGAATACTCTACTTTTTATCACCCTCTATGAGAAAAAAACGCGTGCGGTCCGACCCCCGTCAGGAACGAAGTTCCTTCTCACGTATTATAAAAAAAAAACCGCTATCTTGGATTTACATTTTGACCTCACTGTCGACTTTAGCACCTTCAAAAACTATGAAAACGACACCCATGACGAAAAATGTTAAATTTTCGCAGCCGCCATCTTGAATTTACATTTTGACCTCACTATCGGCTTTTGCACCCTCAAAAGCTATGAAAACGACACCAATGACGAATTTTTTTTAAATTTTTGCAGCCGCCATTTTGGATTTTCATTTTGATCAAATTTACACTTTCTCACTTGCCAGCCTGTTACTACATAGTTCATACAATTTTTGTGATTGATCTCTTTGGTCATTGGAACTTTTACTAACAATATCCACATTACAAATTCTAATCACTTTTAGTCCTTAGGGATTAAAAAGCTAGTTTAGTCCCTGTTTACGAAGAATAAACTAGCTCTTTTTGAATAGATATGATGAAAAATATATTTCACAAATTACATGTATCCCACTGACCTTTACAGACCCTTTATTATTTTATTTAAAGACTTCAAAGCCCAGTCATTACCATAATAACTGAAATTACCAATTTTGAAAAATTGAAATGATGTACTTTGTACCTACAGCGGGGTAAGGTCTTAAGTACAGGGCAGTCTGGGCAGTTGACCCTGGGATCACAGAATTAGTGCCTGCGTTAAGCCGGCGTCCTCCCCGCGACCTAACGGGTATTTCATGTTAATAATATTATGATGTTGCGCAGGCAGTTTAGTGATGTGAAAGATCGCAGATTTTATTTACGGTTTTATATCCCTTTTCCCAAAGGGGTTTGTGATCACCAGCACGATGATAGGTGTATCTAGCAAGTGCTAAGTAAAGCATTGTTGTTTGTTAATCTAAGTGTCAGGATTTTTTTGTGGCTATTGCATTGTTTACAGCCCAAGTCACTTATAGTTTTATAATTATACTAATCAAACTGAAAAATACCCTGTTTAGGTGACTCGTGTTCGCCTCACTTACTTATTAGTGGTTGTGCGTAGTATCCGAATATCCGACAGGCTAATGACCGCGCGGATTTATTTTACTGAACTACCTTCACTATGAATTATGATCATAATATCTTTGATTCATGCTGTTTTGAATATTCTATATCTATGTTGATTGTAAGTTGTATTTTTGAAAAGTTAATATTTATAGGTGTACCTACATGTTTATGTGGCCAAACATAATCATTGTGTCATTGTGTGTTTAGTGTCGCTCCAATTGTTAGGCTACTATTTCTCAATATTTGACTATAGGTATTTTTTTTTTCTTCTGTTTATTTCAATCGGCCTTTGCCTCTTATCGCATGGGACTTGATAACTGGTGAAACGTGGAAGAACTACAGCTATCATAATTATTACTATGTAAGTATTCTCTTTTCTCATCCAGTCATCAGTAGCCATCACCCAAACAAATGATGACGTTATACTCTGCTAGGGCCCAACGCAGTACTTACACAATCAATTGAGAGCAGCCTGCGCTTGCGCACCCACCGCGCCATAAATCAAACAACCGGTAAATTAGACCAGCTTGTTTGGACGTAATTCCCTCGGAGCTGTAGGAAATCTAAGTGTAAATATGAAGAGCATAATGGAGGGGAATTATGTACATATTTTCAAGTGTACAGTTAACAAGTGCAGATTTTCTCTTTCTACAATTTAAGCGTAGTATTTGTGGGGTGCGCGGGGATAATGGAACCCTTTTTAAGACCAGTAGGTATAGTTAGAGAAGGAACGAGTTTCGTTAAGGTGTCAAAGCAGTGTCTCAATCGACACTGCCTTTCTTGTCTTCGTGTGGTCCGACAGACACTTGGTAGATTAAAAAGGTACGGTTTGTAATAATGTACAGCTCCACTGCAACTGAACTCTTTCAAGAACCGACTGGCAGCTAACTAGCTGATGCGTATCAGCTAATTTGCTGCTAGTGTCAAACTCAAACCATTTATTTCAAATATACCAATTACAGGAACTTTTGAATTATCAAGGGGTCGGTCAGTCAGAAAGATGAAGCTAGTTGCCCAAGCCTAGTAGGTTCTTATGGAGAAGAACGGGCCAAGAAACTCAATGGATACTCTTTTAAAATCACAATATTATCACAAAAATATTGTTTACATCATCATGGTGTGTCTTAGCAAAAAATAATAAGTAGGTACTGTAAGAGCATGCGCAGAGTCCCTGTGTCGCTGCAATGAAGATACACGCCCGTACGTGCAACTAACGTGATTGAATTCTGCGCTTCCTTTAAAGGAAATTTGGATCGATTTCAACCGCATAAGTGTGTTAAAAAAAATACAAGTTACAATTCTAGTAAAATTAAAATTCTTCATAGGGCGATACCGTTGTATTACTGTACACTCTGACCATCCCTTTTTCATGTAAGCGTGATGCTTATGGTATAAAGGACATGTACAACCGGGTCAGACTATGTCGCCCCGTGGTGCGGTCTGTGTGGTCAGTTCGCGGAACCAACGGTGCGCAGTTGCGAACAAACTTGATCTGATTTTAGCATATTATCAACAACATTACTTATCTCAAACACGTTACTTCCTTGCCTGTAGACAGGAGACTAAAAATGTAAATTATTTATCGATCTCTATATTTTACCGACTGTTGTAAGTTAAAACTACGACTCGTTTATTACTAAGTTTTGACAAGCAAACATTTTCGTGTAGACTTTATTTTACTGGCGGTCCCACAAATTAATTAAATAATAAACAGAAGATGCCGCCTGACCCAAGTTTTCACTTGAAGGATGTGAATGCGAATCGAGTAGTGATTGTCAAAACAAAGTGCTGCATCGTTCCGTTAGATCGATTCGGTGGATCCAGCTAACTGTGAAACTCGAATGAAATTCCCACCTGTTTTGAATCGTAGGGTTGCCAAACATTTTAAATTGCAAGTCTGAGTACAACCAAATTTCGTTTTTAAGTGACTAATACTTTTAATTAATTTAATCAGAGAACATCGATAGTTACAACTAACAGTGAAAATGCAGAAAACATGTTTTTTTTTCGCATTGTTGGATAATTAATTTTATATTATACTTTTTCCACGATACGCACTTTTCTGTTATAGTTCTTGCAGAATTGCGTATATAATGTGTCTGTTTAACCTAGCACGGAGTCAATACAATCCTACTGTCTTATATCTGTAACAAAAAATAAATAGTTAGGTCAAAAGGGTTTTCGACAACGCTAGTTAGTATCCTTGCTGATTGGTTGATACCACGTATTGAGCTATTCCCAAAGGCTGATATTTTAATTACGTCCGAGCTAGAAGAAAATAGCTCATAACTCAGTAAAACACATCCTATTCTACTGTGGCAGTATGCTGAAAGGAATTCTTAAAATGCTCTTATAAGAAAGAAATAAATAAAATGTATTATTTTATTATTTACTAGCTTTTTCCAGCGGCTTCGCCCGCGTGTATGGTGGAAAATATCCCACAGTAACGTACTACCGGGATAAAACGTATCTTGTGTTAATTCAGGCTATAAAATATCTGTGTGCCAAATTTCATCCAAATTCATTCAGCAGTTTTTGCGTGACAACATCCAAACTCAAAAACATAAAAACTTTCAAATTTATAATATTATTATATATTAGGATTTGTTTATTTATGAAGAGTTAACAGAATTATTGTGTCATAATCAAAATATTTTATTTCACATAAACCTACAAGGGCACTTATGAAACGTCAGAAGCTAGGTGCACGGTTCCAATTGGTTGTTTCCTATGGAGAAGAGCCGGCAAGAAACTCCACGGTTACCCTTTTAAAAATATATGGCTTTTACAATGTTTTCAAATTAGAGTGTGTCAACAAATACCAATACTTAACAAAATAGAAAATGGTCTACAAATTTACAGTCTATTAAGCCTACTTGTACTATACCTACTACCTGTACTTAAAACTGTGCCTCACAATACTGTTTGCACGGTTTGCGTGTGGGATCGAGTCTACAGGAATTCTCTCTTGTCTTCTTTCTTTTATATTTTTTAAAATTATTGTGTGTTGTGTAAATTGAGTTACCTACATAAATAAAATTAGTTTCCATCTTAAAGCATCAGCCCTATTAACAAAATGGTCGCCATATTTAACATTTCATGTTTATTACGCGCATGACGCGTCCGAGCTGCCGCGCCGGGCCGCGGTCGATCGACAAATTCTCTACAAATTGGCTGCACAAATTAATTTCACGTAATTTGTTCGTGCCAATTTCATTTTAATAACGTTTAAATGCTGATAATTGTACTGTGTTAAAAACTGTTGATTTTTATGAAGGAAGTTGGAATATTTGGTGGTTTTAACGGCTTCGACTGTCATGCATCGAATGACCCCTCGATCCTTTTTCATGACTCTTCGAAAAACTCGTGTGTAAAGGATTCCGGGGAGGTTGAGTTCGAATCCAGTTGGGAACTTTTGATGAAATCAAAATGTATATAAATTAAAGTGGCTTTTCTGTCTTTGTGACCGCATTGTTCTTCTAAACTACGGAATAGATTTGAATGCGGTTTTCATAATCATTTACAGAATTAATTGTGTTTATTGCAAGGGCGGGTCGCTAGTAGAATATTAATATGATGATCCTGTATTTTACAAATACTTATGTCGATCTATGGCATCTATCGATAGAAAAAGAATCGTTCAGTTAACACAAAGATAAAATGGAGATAAATAAATCAAATTAGTTGATGTTTATAAACTAATTTGATTTATTTATGTCCATCATCAAGTTGTGATGATATCTGCCAGGAAGTGGGTGACGTAATGTACTCTAAGCCAGCCAGTCTACTGTCCAAGTTAATAAATTCAATTTAATTTGAAATTATTTCATAATTCTGAGGAACAATTAGGGTTTTCAGAGGATAGGAAACTATAGTACCTACTTTTTAAGGTTTCCGTAACCTCATGGCAAAAACAGAACCCTTATAATTTCATCCGTCTGTCCGCCTGTCTGTCCGTACGGATGTCATCACACAGTCATTTTTTAAACCTTGCCAATCACCAGTACCAGAGCATCGAGACTTCAGTACACAATAATAGATTCTCGTAACATTCATTATATCGATATAACTCTGGATTTACTACAGATTAAAATAATTAAGCTCGAAACCACAGAAATCATATTGATTATAAATTATAATCTATGAAAGCATAAATTGAAGCAGTCACGCATATGCAAATACAGAGAGATAATTGAAGCCATTGGGGGGCAGTTTGTCATGGAGATAACATCAGCTGTTGATTGGGTGCGCAGGCGCATAACACCGGCGGATATGAAGGATTGATCTTCGAGGATAACCGATATTTATTTGTATTGCAGATGTTACTGGTACAGTTTAGGTGAATTGGATGACTAAACGCTGTTAAAGCTGGATCGTATTTTAACCGACTTCAAAAAAGAGGTAGCTAATTCGACTTTTGCAATAGGAGTCTCACATTCTTAGATATAGTTGCTTGCCTCTGGTTGAACTGTTAATGTTTATTCTGTGGTTAATTGAATTTATTTAGAAGCGTTAAGAAAGATACCAGTTCATAAATATCGGTGTTTCTATCTTGCTCTCTCCACAAATAGAAAAGTTTGGAGTAAGCAAGGGTAAAAGATATTTAAAATCAAAGCTTCGTTACATCAATGCAAATTTTATGTATGCAAATAGTTTATTGGTCAGATTGTAAATGGGAAATAGAAGATATTATATAAAATCTATTGGATTTTTTGTCCTTTTATTTACTGCCTAATAAATTGGTCAATCCGATGTTTAATATTGCATATACGTTAATAGACATTAAAATCCGACAAAAAAATGGATATCAACGATACGCTACATTTCTGCGTACCCTGTCTTAGAAAAGAGGCGTGATACTTGTCAGCCGGGTCGTCGCCCCGTCATAGACATCAATGGAGGCTGTGGTCCTGTCAGATCCCTCATTTTTTCTCGCTTATCTTATGATCACTTGCTTTGTACCGTAATTATTATACTCGTAGGCGAAGGCGCCACAGAGTAGGAACATCAGTTAGACAACGCTCTTGGTAATTATTTTGTGGTTACCCTTATTGGTTAATGGGAGAAATTATTATGAATGATAAATAGTGGTTCGTTATTAAAATAAGATTTCAATTTTGTGTTATGTACTTAAGAGTTTATTTTTGTAGATTAAGTTTTTGTTTTCTAGAGTTCCACAAGAAAAAGGAGTAATTTATTCGGCTTGTGTGAATTTACTGTACCTAACACGGTATAATAAATAGTATTCTAGACCAACGAACCAATAAAATCACTAGTTCATAAAGCAAGATAAATAACTCCCAATCTTTTAGGTATGTCGTTATAAAACAATGACACAAGCATTCATACATGTCACACCTGTCAAAACTTGGACAAAAAAAACAAGACAAATGTTCTTCATAGATGACGAGCAACATTCCGTGACGTCACTCTTAAAAATGCCACGCATTCATTTATTTAAACGCCTCGCACGCCTTTACACTTTTGTCCTTAGAGTCACAAAATAACAGAATAGCGCTATACAGGAGTGGTCGAATTAACATGAAATTAACATGAAATCAATGCGAGGTGCGCCAATTCAGCTTAGTGTCAGTAATTGATTGATTTTTGTACGCACTGCCGCATATTCAAGCCAAAAGCTGAATATTACACAACTAGAGAGTACTGAAGTGACACGTAACAAATTGGTACAAATTGTTAGTAAATCCATCAATCACGGTTGTCCCACTGTATTTTCTGGCGTATGGCGATTCGATTCCTTGAACTGACCTGTGGGTCACGGTTCAGCTCGCCGACTGAATGGCTGCGTGGTACAGCACTTGTTTTGATTTACAATCGCGGTACGATTGAGCCATCAGAAACAAGAAGCGTTGTTTGGATGAACTTTATAGTTGTTCCGGTTATAGGGTGGGTCGAGCACGAAGACTCAAGTTTATAGTAACTTAGGAATCAGAGATTCATGGCATTCATATTGGTAATGAACTTATTTTAGTGGACAGACAGTGATCCAGCCATCCAGTGATCTATGACAGTCGCATCTAAATATGTATATGAGAGCCTGATTTATGTAAAAAAGAATATAAATCTATATTCTAAACACAGCGACATTCATAGCATAAACCCTGGAAACAAAGATTTACTTATTATTAACCATTATTTAAAACAATATACTATATGATATGATAAATACTTATTTTGATTTATTTATTTACCAGGACCAAAAAAAAAAAATCTTTTAGGTGCCAAAGTATACATTTTTACAACAAACTCCCAAGCCATGTTAAAGAACTGAGCCTCAATGTCCACAGAAACTCTGTCAAGGTTTCTATAAAGTTAAAGATTACTTGAACGACAAAAAGGCTTGGGAGTTGGGACTAATGAAGCTACTCCAATGCAATTAACTATTTATTACTAAATGTCTTTGAATTAATTGATTTGAGTACTTTATGCGGCCTACCCAAATGTCCTTTTTTTGGTATTGTTCGTCGAATCGATGAGCTCCTTAAGTTCTGAGTTGAGCTGCACGATCACTGATAAATGCGTGCACTGACTGGACAGGTCCACTCAATCAGTCTGGTTCTTTCCTCAAAACACCATTTCAGACACCAATCTACATGGTCTTTATATGATCTGACCAAGATTATGTCTGGACTTCAAAAGAGAATGTGACCTCTGAGTTTGTTTCGGCCTTTCTTCTCAGAGTAATCAGATTGGAAACGCTGACCTCATCTAGTTTAAAAAAATATTATTGACGTGTAAAAGTGTTTTTACAAACCTATTTACGGAAAATAAAATCATTTCATCATCATTCCATTTAATTTCAAATCATTTCATTTCATTGATTAAGAGTAGGTTTAGAGATCGGTGAATTTTCAAACTCAAACTCAATGCATTATTGTCGTATTCACCTAAAACTTTACATAATCAGCCTACTTATAATGTTTCCACTTCTAGGATACAGGGTTCCTCTTTGTGATAGGGAGTGGGCCCTAACCCACCACGCGGGCCCAGTGCGGGTTGTTGGATATTGTCACATGTCTTCGAATTTTTTGGTTCTAGGACATGCCGGTTTTCTCACGATGTTTTCCTTTACCATTTTGAGAGCAATGGTGATGAAATTAAATACACAAAGTAAACTGCCTGCCTGGGTTCGAACTCACGACCTACAAGTCGTCAGTCGTGGCGGATACCACTGGGCCACCGGTGTTCTTAAAACACTTAAAACTATGCTACTGCTGATTCTGTTGAGGTATTCAGTCCGACACCTTTTAAATGACATACGCGTAACATAGAGTTGTACTTTATAGGTATAGCCTTCTGCTCTAAGGATGCTAAGTATTGTATTTCTGTGAAAACACGTTAGAGTCTGTGGGTCTGTATTTGGAACTGCTGTCTTGACTAACGGTACACAAATATCGTTTCTGAGCGCAAAGAATCCTGACCATTCATTCGATCGCATGCCAATCGGTCACAAGATAACTCTACAAGTAACTACAAGTTCTAAACAATAAACATAACTTCGTTACGACCGTTTGATCGATGAGTAGCACCGTGGCCGATCGATCGTATCGATGTATCACCGACTGTTGGGTTTATCGATATAACAAGCACAGTACAACACTACTTTGTTATAGAAAAGCTTCTTGCCGTATCACCTTTGTTATTGATGCTTTTGCTGTAAATGTGTTTTCATTAAATGACTACATAAGTACTACCTACTGTTTAGTAGAAAGAAAAGTGTTTTTTTTTCCAATACCTATTTAGTTTTTTTATTTAGTAAACGACTTATGATTTCGTAAACATACGTTAATTATTAACAAACCATTCGTCTGCAAAAATATCGATAGCTAAAATCGCATATTGCGCGGGCGCATCACTAGATCCCTCAATGATTTAATGACTTTATTGGTTCATATATAAATATTTAATTCATTGATTAGCGTGAGTAGGTACACATTACGCTATACGCAGTCATGTCAAGTGAATGGAATTCGAACCATGTGTGTTCAGAATATATTTAAATAAACATGGAGGCTTGTTTAAATAATTAATTAGTTCTTTATAACGGGTGCTAAAGTATCCCAAGATTTAGTGTAGTAAATTCTGGTCTTCTGGTCTTCTGATCAGAAGTTCGGTTCCTCGCGTGGAGGAACGCAGGACAGCAAAAATAGCTTTGTTTGTGTGGCAAGTCAGAATTTCGACTCTGTTTCGACTGTATCTGTTTCCAAGTCTATATTGTTTGTTGTGTTATTTTAAAGGGTCAACGAAAATTGTGGTGTGTTCCTTTGTTCATCCTTGCCTAACTGATTTTGCCTTCCTTCCTACTTGGTTCGCTTATTCACCCTGCATCCATATGTAGGATGAATAAGTAATAAGAGTTGAATGTAAGCTTAATATAATATTTATCAAAGATGTCACAGTGTAAAAAAAACACGTAGGATAAACCAATATACTTAATTATTAATGATGTCAGCGGTGTTCAAAAATCACGTATAGCGCCAGCACATCAACCTACTACAATCTGTCAAATTTCTTTAATAGATTTTCAACTTTATCACTAAAGTATACGGTTCAAAGTTGATTGGGAAAATTTGACAGTTTCGGGTAGGTTGACCTGCTGGCGTCTGTACCTAGCATGACGAAAGTGGCCATATAAGACGCATATCGTAAGTATCAAATTATGTTGCAGATACACTAGCAACTAACAAAGATCGCACATTCCAAAGCCTTCGTCAAGTTCCGATTGAGACAATAGAATAGTGATGGGACGCATCGATAAATTGGTCCCGTTGAGTGATTCGGCCGTCCCGCGGTCCGCCCCGGCCGGTCGCACCGGTTCCGCGGCATAGTACCGCCCCCGTTCCGTAATCGTACGATAACCAGCTTGGCAATGGTCGCGGGAATTGATACTACTTTGTATCGGTTATCTTTTATAGTGGGCCCGTCGAGAATAAAAGATGACGTAGTGTATTGTGAAATGCTGTTTATTATGTAAAGACAGACTATAATATTTGTCTCAAAGAATTGACTTAAGTTGTAGTTATTATTATTTGTGTTTTTTTTTAGCCTACTTCGTATTGCTACGTTTGCCAAACCAAACAGCCTCGCTGCGGTACGCTGTTTGTGCTATATACGCTATACCCTTACTAATTTCGCGATGAACTGGCTGAAGCAGCTTTGTAAAATGATTTAAGAAGTCCCATTAAACCCAGAACTCTTGGCAGCCCTATCCCGGGGTTGATAAATGCGTTCACCTGATTGAGACTTATTCGTTATTACAGTGTTATCGGATTGCGGTAACATGATGACAATATTATGCGGGACGCCATCAGCGCCAGTTTATCTGATGTAGAAATAATATAGACCTTAGTATGATTGCTGCTCGCCTAATGTCAGTAACTGACTGATTTATTAGTATTACTGAATAAAATCGACTGCGCCAAGCCGAGTATTATGTTTAATAGTAAAAATACCAGATTTAACATTCAACATGTTAGCCCTGTTGATCATAGAAATTTTTCCATTTTTATTTTTTTACTTTACTGTTTCGCTTGAATGGCCATTTTGATTTTGGATTACTTTTCGCAAATCAGATCCTTTTTTATTATTAACATAACATCACGCCTTGTTTCCCCGAAGGGTTGGTTGGAGGTGTACCTGTAGTAGGTTCATCAACATTTCGCCAGTTATTTTTCAGTCCCATGTAATAGGGGGCGGGACTATCGCTATCAACCGGCCACAAATCTCGAGAAATTCTAAATTGAAAAACCCAAATATCAGTTTGCCCGACCTTAGAATCGAACCCCGCACCTCATGCCCAGTAATAGTGCTTGTGACCACTAGACCAACGAGGCAGTCAAGTCAGCCATTATTAAGACTGGTATAAGTTTAAAATTTTATGTAAGTATGTAGATATGTGTTTCATTCTATTGTTAAGAGAAATAATCTGCTTTGTTAATCATCTTTATGCTGAATCCTCTTTCTCTTCAGGAATTAAAGTTATGTAATACTCTACTTAAAACATCCAAAGCATACCACTCTCTTTCCCGTCATATTCCACTTTTATCCAAGACTTCAAAGGCTCATTGTTAGTACATATTTGCATGTAGCGTCACGATTGATTGGCTCATTCAGATGATTGATTGTCCCGCGCCGGTACAACACTATACCTGTATTACAAGAAAGGTGGATGGACCGATTGTCGGTAAGGAAGTTGCTTTAAGAATGTATCATTTTTATACAAACTTTTTTTTTAGAGACTTAGGTTTCTGGAAACATAATGAGGCGTTTATTGAGAAACGATGTAATATTTTGCAATCATTTTAATTTTCCTAATAGTTGAAATGGATAAATTAAATATTAATAACCAATTAAATGTTACTAAAATAAGAGCACCTTGGGCAATCAGCCCAGGTAGCCTAATCTTCATACTGACTAATCACCGCGCTGACACTAAAGATTGTTTTTTTCCACATGTTTACGACGTACTGCCAAAAATTTAAGTGAGTGGATTAGTGGAAGAACACTGTCAAAAACGAAATTAAAAAAAAATCCATAATAGAATACCGGCTCCACTTTCATAACTCCAAGCAATTACGTCAAAATTAATAGAATTAAACATTTTTATTATTTCGTTACTGTTAAGGTCATTAACTGTTAATCTAGGGAGAAAATAAAATATTGTTTAGTTTCTCTCTACTTGTAACTGCAGTGTGGTTTAATTAAAGCGAGGCAGTAAATGCTACGCCGTATTAACTTAATTGCCTAGAGTATTGGTATTCCTTTTTATTATGTGAACATGGAAATTATTTTAATACTATGCCAGCTTTAGTGGCATGTTTGATTGAAGCTTCTCGTTAAATACACCTTTCAAAAGGATTGTGAACGTTTTTCAATACCACTATAGTAAATGGCTAGAAAACGGATATCTTTTAACAATAAACCACCTTTCGTTTTACATTAAATATGAAAAACACGTTTAAATATAAAAAATGGTACAAAAATAATTATAATTCTGCGTTTGATAACAGTGGTTTTCACCCTACACAACGTTAACAGTATTCTGTAACGGCTGTTATTATTCAATTGTTGGACAAAATAATATGCAGATGATAATCAGGCGGCAGCCAGCATCACTATTAGGGCATTTCATTAATTATCCCAAAGCTTGAGCTCCACACACACACATAACACCACGCCTGTAATCCCCGTAGGGATAGGCAGAGGTTTACCTACATAGTACCGAAGCTCCAATTACACCAAATAATATCCTTAAAATGCCAGATACTTATTTTGATGGTTTTGGTACCGCTAGCTTACCAAAACCTTCGTAGGAGTTTTTGAAACTACTGGGAAGTTCTTGCCACACTTCCTATATTTAATTTCCAGGACTGAAAATCTGGAACGAATTCTTTCGAAGAAAATTAGAAGCCGTTAGTTAGAGAGAGGCTCTTATAGAGGGGCCCTGTACATAAAAACTTATATAATTGGGCATATTTGACCAGATAAGATGTTCCAGTTACAATAAATAAATAGCATAACTATATTAAAGAGCACGCGGGAGATATTCTCAGCGTGAACAATAAGCAGAGTAGCTATTAAGCTGTTATCAGCTATTTCATGAATGGTTTTGGCAACGGTACAGCGGCAGGTCATTGACCCCCGCCGCGCGATAACCTGCGGGCTGCGCGTACGCTTGAATGAAATTTCCTTAGATTGTGTCTGGATTGTTACAGGTAGGTGCAATATATTCTAGAATCCTAATCGAACCATTGCACCTGTTATATGTTGAAGAATTTTGGATCTATTTATGCGAATTAGATAATTGTCTGATAATTGTTAGACAATGATCAGACAATTACCTATAGGTACTTTATTGCATGGAACTGGTACCAACCAAAGTGTGTGACTTATGTAACTTCTATCCTATTCCTGGACGACTGCTATTCCATTCTTTGTTTGGCAAGCCGGATCCCTGCATATTATTGGACTTACAAAGTAAAGCTACGCCAGCTGCGGTTAGTTTTTAGATGGTTGGCTATACTTAGCCATACTCAAAACCCTAAATCCTTATTAAAGGAATTAAGGTTTTGACAATGTTAAGAAATGATTAGGGAGCTTTGGTACTTTAAAATGATTATTGGATTAACATACAGCTACTTATATCTTATGAGGAGATAAAAAGAAGTTAACGATTCGGGACTACTTCCTGGAGGACCGACGTATTGGATCGTAAGTACCTTCGTATTAAGTACCTATAGACTAGCCTGCTGATTTTCCGGGGTGAAAGACCGCTGTAATGTCTTTCCAGGTATTGAGCTAGCTCTCTGCCAAAACTCATCGTTATCTATGGATGTGCATTTATCTATTATCTTCATTTACAAATTTCTTCATCGCAGTGATGTTTGCTGTTAGAGAACCCAATTCTGGGCTAAGCTCGCCTATATACTTAAGCTGTCCTTATAATAATCTAATACTTGTAATATCCTTTAATACAATTTGAAAAAACCGGCCAAGTGCGTGTCGGCCCACGCACAATGAAGCAATCCGTAGTGAATTTATCCGATGAATTTACCTCGAAAACAAACTTAACATTGTAGTTGAAAAGAAATTCCTCCATACATCGATATAAGTCACGGTAAATTCTCCGACTGCAAACGTAAGTTTGTAAGCGCAAAAAAATGATTACAAATGAACTATTTTCAGTTGTTTTCTTTTACACGGGAAGTATCCTGTAGGTTTTGATTTATTTGCGACTGTCAGAATATGTCACTTATGTGGCCATATTTTTTTATTGCGTTGACTTAGAAGCTTGATTTTTTTTAGAGCTCCAAGGGACCATAGACCTACGTATTTAATATTCATTTCAACTTGATGCCCTCACGCGTTCCTGAGAAAAAGGGGCTTGACAGACTGACGGACGGACAATGAAGTGATCCTATAAGGGTTCCGTGTTTTCCTTTTTAGGTACGGAACTCTAAAAAGTATCAAATACTCAGACAGACGGATTTTTCTCGCATGTATAATAATGAACTTATTATTAAGCATTAGTATTTCCTTAGCATCAAGCATCCAATATGTATATAGGTATGCGCGAGTTTTTGCCAATGCAATCGTTAGATTTGAAACAGGTTTTTTTTTTATTAACTAAAGCCTTTTTGTGGGTTCTATCGACCTTAAACGTGTACATCACAGATGTTAAGGCCAAAGACTTAAGACTGAACAAAAAAAAAACATGATTTTACACACTATGTATATATGGTTATGTTTTTACCGATTATATGTAGGCATACCGAAAGCCTGTTAAAGTCTCGTATAGTCCATAACATAAGCACAATCAGCCTATAATGTCCTCACTGCTGGGACATAGGCCCTCCTCTCGATGAGAGGTGCCTTTTAGTCTGAGCTTAATACTTAAATGTCTTTTCATTATTTTCTTTCTTAGCAGCTGTGATTGGATGACTAAAATAACAACAGCCAATCAAAGAAGGAGAAAAACCACATTTATATAACGAGGTTTTCGGTGTCTTGCTAAAATATTTCTTCAAAGATGGTAAACAATCTAGAAAAAAAAAAAAAAAAAAAATATTTACTTTGGGCTCTCTCACAAGGCCACAACTCCGTCTCAACCTTGAAGGCAATGAAGATGAAGTTTACTTCAATAATGCTGCCTTAGACTATATCATTTTGTAGACACTCTCAATATATTTGCTATCACACCCAATTATGCTTAAGAAGACCATACAACGTCAAAGAAAACAAAAAAATAATTATAACAAAATTATTATCTGCTACAAAAGATATAAAATAATAAGTACCTACCTAATTTCTTTGCAAAAAAAGCGGGTTCGTAGAACCGAATGTCTCGTGATAAGAGACGTTTGACCGGAAGTTTCGACCTCCTTGCTAAAGGTCGGGACAGTAACTGGTCCAACCGTCCAAGTGCCCAACTGTTGGGCCAACGATGTGGTCCAGCGACACGACGATCCAATTACACTCAGATTTACATGGAATTGGAGCGATCGATACTGACGGCGAAAGGCGGAGAAATTTTTTGGACGAACATAATTATTTACAGTCAAACAAAGAAGTAAGTACACACCTTGCAACTACTTTGAAAACGTTTTTCGAGAGTGCTAAGAAGTCAAGTGTTTGCAAGTTAGTTAATGTGTCTTACTTTTAAAAGATATTATTCAAACAATCGATTAATATGACGACTATAGATTGATGTAGCTATATCAATATAGTAAAAACGAAATGCTATCCGTATGTAAGCGCATTACTTCAGAACGGTTGTTCCGATTTGACAAATTTTTGTTTTAAAATGTTCGTAGTCCGAATCAGAAGAAAAGAAAAAATTAAAAAGTTGACAGGCATATTGGAAAATTCGCAAAAATTGAATTGTGCATTTTCTATGCGCGTTTTGTATAACTTATTGAAATGAAATGAAATGAAATTGTTTATTCTGTAAATAGGATATTGGAATCACTTTTACACGTCATCTTAAAAAAATAATTAAAAATTAGCTAGATGAGTTCGGCGTTTCCTATCTGACTACTCTGAGAAGAAAGACCGAAACAAACTCAGAGGTCACAGTCTCTTTTAAAGTCCAGACATAATCTTGGTCAGGCCATATGAGGACCATGTAGAGTGTCTGAAATGGTCTTTTGAGAAAAGAACCACACAGATTTGAGTGGACCTGTCCTGTCAGTGCAAGCATTTGTCAGTAATCGTGGAGCTCAACCCAGAACTTAAGGAGCTCAACTCGTCGAACAATACCAAAGAAAGGACATTTGGGTAGGCCTCATAAACTACTCAAACTGCCAGACCATCGTTAAAACTAAATAAGAAAGAAAAAATAATAATAATTAAAAAATCCACATAGTCCTCACATTCACAAAAAAAAATAAAAAAAAAAATACTTTACAAAGTAATAATGTCATTTTGTATCTAATGTTTATATAATACTGGTATTGATTTTATGATTTTAGCACAAGGCTTAGCAGAGCGAGCAGCTCAATCCCAAGCTTTTTTATCATCTAAATAATCTAAAATTTTATAGTAATTTTACAAAGTTTCGTTTTAATATAGCTTTTAAATCGTTTAATGGGTAAGTTTCGAATTTGAAAATATTGGAATTTGGACAGGACAATGTCTGTCTGGTCAGCTAGTGTATGATAAAAAAAATATATAAAGTTAGGAACCTACTAGAAAATACCACTTATTGGCTTAACAATGGTGTTCTAAGTAGAGTACCGCTAAAGTAGTTCAAGTTTTGTTTCAGTGACAATGTCGGACATTAGAAAGCCGTTAGCACTCCGACAGTAACGCACACATCCTGCAGAAAGGTCAGCTGCGCAGGCGCCCATTTATGAAACCAAGCCTTTAAAATTAACACATGAGATTTTTTTATAAAATCATTCGTGATAATTTTGACGCAATGAAACCTAAACCTGGAGTCTCCTGGCTTCAGCCGAAGCATCAAAAAATATTTTCTCAACAATGAGCGGTTCAAAGAAACTTCATCAGCTTAGTACATAACTGTTCTGTGGTGCATCTGCATTGCTATAACAAGCATCTTGATGGTGCGTGAGTACAACGCTGGAGGTATTATATGAAGCCGATGAAATTCATAGGATACTTCAACTTTGGGCACATCCTAAATATACCTACTCGGCCTAAGAGGTAACACTTTCGCATAAGCAGACGATGCATCATTCAGCTCTTAAAAAAGCTTTAGCATAGTTTACACTGCTTCATCACAAAAATAATACAACCCTCTATCTTGAAAGGGATATAGGTATCCCACCCAATAATAATTCTTCCGGTTTAAACCGAATCATTGAATGAATGAAATACTTGATCCACATCGGTTGACCTATATGAGTATAGCCAGAATTTGTTGATAAGAAATCGTAATTAATATTTAATAAATTATATTATCTGGAGAGTATTTTGTTAGGAAATAGGGTTATCAATAGAAAATGAAGTCAAGGATGAAACGCAGCTGTTGTTCAAATATTATTTCGTTTATGAAACTCCTTGACTTAGGATTGTTTGTCTATTCCTCTCGGAAGCTCAGTTTGTAAGTATTATTTTCAGACCACCTGTGAATATGCGACACTAAACCGCTATCTATCGCATTACGGGTCCCAGATGAAACGTGGGCGTGTGACAATAAGATTAGTTTGACAATGAGCGCACTGCAGGTTTACACGTATTGAGAAATGCCTATAATAAAAGACATACGGAGAAGACACGAGCACTGGTCACCACGCCGACGCACGAAGATATACGCCAGATTTGAGCCTGCGAACTGCGGGCGTAAAAGAACTTGGCTATCATGAATTCACAACATACACAATTAATTCATTATGAAATAAGGAGAAATATTCTAAGTTGATAACCAAACTTCAGTTATTGGAGAGGCACCAGAAGACCAGAGGCACGATGACCTAAAGAATGACACTGATGCCGCAATCAACGTGGCTACCTACTGGGCTCAAAAAACAACGAAAATGAGTACCATCGACACGAAAAGAAGAAGACCCGAAGAAAAAGAATAGGTACATGTCTAAACGACGTACCATATTTGAGTCCGAGCCACGTCCTATGGAAGGGCTGGTAGCGCCGCGCTGGCGGGGGCCTCGGCTTCCGATACAGGGGCCCACACGCCGGGGTGCAGCACAGGTGGAAGTATCTCTTGTCCCGTATCTTCTCCGCCGCCTTCAGCCGCTCCCGGGCCAGCCTGCCCGCACACCGGCGCGGGCTGGACACGGTCAAAGCAGACGCCGCCACGGCCATAGCCGCGACAAGAAACCACCAACGCATTACTACAGCATCCTTTCATTTACTATCCATAATTTATGTAAACCATTTGTTCTTACATTATAGCAACTCGTTTCAAAACCTTACTTAATTCTCACTTATCTTAAACGTGACTTATCACCAAGAAAGCACAGTTCAACACTGATTAAAGTTTCAAACAAGCTTAACTGAGCTCCAAACAAACTGCGATAACCATTCATTAGAAATAGAACATAAACGTTAAACAATTTATGCAAAGCTGATTAAGTATCTCACTTTGGCTATAGCTTTTTTTTGCGGACACTACATAACACGACGAGTATTCAAATTCCTCGTTGATCCGTCTTTCGATGTCACAATTTTTAAACACAGTTGTGTTTGTGTAACAATGAATGAACGTCTCCGCGTGTTATTGTTCGAAGATGAAACGACTCGGTTGGTAATAGGAACGCGTGCGTGCACGCCGGCGGTGACACGACGACTGGCAGACCGAGTAGTTGTTTCCGAGGACTACGCACCACGCTATCCTGGGCACCTAAGATTTCGCTTTGGGTCGAACTCTGAGAGCTTGATGAGTATAGTTGGTTTCCAGGTTTGTTTTATATCTCGGAAGGTAGAAAGCGAAATGCCCTTTAGAATAAGATAAACGAGATCTTATATCTCTGTAAAATAAAGATTGCTCACATCATGGCACAAGCCAGGGAAGAATAGCGCAAAAAGCAGGAACCTGAAGTAGAACGCAAAGGCTGATTTCGAGATCCGGTTAGTAAAACTTGAAGAGCACGTATTCAGCATTACCGGTAATCATCCTGACCTTAAGAATTAGATAAACAAGACAAGAGAGACGAGAGTAGAATATTAATCATATGTGCCAAAAAGAAACAGCACTTACAACGCTAGCAACAACTTCAAAATATCTTGCCACTGATGAAGAGGATGTAACTCTTCATCAGTTCATAAACCATGAAGGCAAAGTGAACCGCACCAGACAGCACACAACGAAAATAAATTAAATATGCTTGGCATAATAAAGTTATTCCATCAACACTCGACATCTTCGTAAAAGCGTCATCTTACCGGCCTGTCTGCCGGCACGCGAGTCCACTAATTAGGCCGCGTTCTGATCTAGAGATTGCCGCGGTGATAAGCGATGATAAAAACGTGCGGGTGGTCGGCCGGTCCATGCCCCACGTCCATCACGGCTGATAGCCGGGAGTGGGTAGACAGGTGCCCATGTAAACTAGCTGGAACATCCATTTAGTACTGAACCTCCTTCCTTGACTGCCTCGTTGGTCTAGTGGTCGCAAGCGCGATTGCTGAGCAGCATAATCAGCCTATAATGTTCCCACTTCTTTGACACAGGACTTTTCTTCAACTAAATGAGAAGAAATTTAAAACTTGCATTAAACGCACACTATGTAGACAAGCATATTATAAGTTGGATGATTATATCATAGATAAAAATGCTTGGCTTAATGCTGGTCCTGCTCCACAGCCACTTGGGCTCACTAGTTAACATGTTTATTTTTGGAAGAGTTGCTTCCCCTTTTTTATTTTTTCTGACTTTACGAACTTAATGTTTACTTTTTATTTTTATTTAACCAAGTTTTAATTGTTGAATACTCCAAAAGATAATAATGTTTTTTTTTCTTTTTGGTAGTAAAATTCTTTTAATCTCACAAATACATTGCAAACTATAGTTTTGTATAATTTAGAAGCATTTTTTTTTTTAATTTTTGTATTATGTGAGTACCATGGAGCCGTTTACTATGTTGTTATGTTGTATGTTGACTTGAAAGAGCATGGCAGTTGAGAGTATGTCATGCTCACTTAAATGTCTCGCTGATGGTGGCGAGTGTGTTGGATCATTCGGTTCCCTACAAAATGGTTGAGCTGGATGGTGCTGATCCACGCGTCATGTTCGTGAACGGGCGCCGTCGGTTGAGACTGGTCATCTCTTATCTCCCATTGCTTATTTTTAATCTTATATTTTTAATCGTTTTTGATTATTATTTTATTTTACATTGTTCTCACATATAGAAGCAACAAAAGTAATGTACCCAGGATTTTGTAATTCCTATATTTAAAAGAGTGTCCTTGGAAATTCTTGCCCGTTCTTCTCCATAGAGATCTACGTTTTGGAATGGGCAACTAGCTTCAACTTTCTGACTAACTGACCGACTCTTTGACAATTCAAAAGTGCCTTTAAATGGTTTAATTGAAATAAATGCTTTGAGTTTGAGTTTGACAGGCCTCCTCTTTCCGTGACAGGGAGTGGGCCGTAATCCACCACGCGGTCCCAGTGCGGGCTGATGGATATCACATGTCTTCGATTTTTTGGTTCTAGGACATGCCGGTTTCCTCACGATGGTTTTCTTCACCGTTTTGATAGCAGTGATGATGAAATAATTTACACGGAGTAAAGTGCTTGCTACAACGCGAAAGTCGCGGGCACTGGGCCACCATTGCTCGAGATTTAGATTGCTAAGCAAAAGGTTCAATTCCTAGATCGGACAAAGTATTTTTGGATGGCGCCCCGGTAGACCGGAGTCTTGTTTTGTGCCCAGTTTTTGGCAATAGCTCCCTATTTATGTATTTACACCTCTGCATAACCCTTAGATGAACACAGGCGTGCGTAATAATATGTTCATTAGTAAATACCGATGTTGCTAGTAAGTAAGTAACATAGTATGTAGAATGAATGGCACAGAGCAAGATGTAACGGAGCAGCAAACGAGACGAGCATATGAATGTGTAACAATGAACCGTGACTTATGTTGTAAACGTGCGCTAATATTGTGAAAGAAAGACGGTCATAGGTATCAGGTCAGCTCTACTTTCAAATACGTCTTATCTGACCGAAATCCATGTTATGGCCTAAAGATCGCGACTTCGACCTCCTACAGCTGAAACAACTGAACCAATTATTGAATTCTACATTTCAATTTATTTGATGAAATCGTTTCGTTTCGTGACTTAAACGTAACTGGCGAAATGTTGGTGTATCTGTTTCAGGTACACCTCTGCCCAAACCCTTCGGGTTGACAAGGCTTGATGTTATGAGCTGTGAAATCGTTTCGGGTTCACGGGTTCACGCATTCGGTCAGATGACACTGAACCAGTTTCTCCAGTATGGTAGCCTTTATGATCGACGTTCTTTATAAGTATACCTTAGAACGGTTGGGCAGGGCACAATCCCTGGTAGGGATTTGGCTGCGCAGCGTGAGTAGGCCCTTCACAAGATGGATCGATCATCTGGTGAAAGTCGCGGAAATTTGCTGAATGCGGGAAGCACAGGACCGGTCAATGTGACGAAGCTTAGGTGAGGCCTTCATCCAGCAGCGTATTAGTATTTAAGACGTTGTCGTAAGTCTTCAGAAAAAGCAACCAGCACAGTTATTAAGAGTTCCCAATGCACTTTCTCACAAGTCCTGGGCGATCGTGATAGGTTACTCTCATTTAGCATTCGTTCCTTTCACTTGCATATCGTTACGCTCATTTTGTTCGCGTGACCCTTCGCTCAGTGTATTCTTGATCGAAGATGTCAACAGAATATTGACAGAGGAATTATTTTTAATGCTGAGAATTCTATCTACTTAATAATCAGGTTATACATTTCCCAATTGCCTGCCTGGAGTTTAGCCCACGACCTACAACTCAAGTCGGGCACTATTCTGAGCCACCACTGCTCTGAATGAATTGAATTGCTCAAAATGAATGAGTATTTGGCCTCTTATGTTGAACGCCTTTCAGTCTGTGTAATTGTATTTTCTTTCTTCTTCTTTTCTTCTCTCGTATTGGCAGGAATTATGTGAAAATATTTTCAGTCTGTAAGGTTGACGTGTCGATTGCCCACCAGAGTAGGCCATCGGAAGTACTTGACCCGTGGATGATGCTTAGAATGATTGTCGGTTACTTCAGAGTCAGAAAACGTCTTCCTATACGTTAGCTTTTCGCTTCTAAGTAAACTTTTCAACAAACTCTATTGTGTTGAGTTACAATGACTTACATATTATTAACGATAAGATCCTGTGTTTGTTGTGTAGTAACTACTAGTATTCCGAGAGATAAGCAAATTAACAGAATTGACTGTGTGCCCATTATTCAGCTTTTAGGAATACAGTGATGAATCACATACGTTTGTGATAGATTATAGAGCGTTTTGTAAATTTTAAACGTGTTCGAGGAATAAGTTTAGGGAAATTGGCTTTGCTTTCTAATGATGTTGTTCAGGCTGAAAAGCCTGTCAGAAAGTCTGAGTATAGTACATGTGTCATCCACAACCCAACTTCAACAATTGCTGGTCAACAGCCACTCTTAGTGCCACCAGTCTCAATGATTCTATGACAGTCTGTGTCTTCTTGTTTGTGTCTTCTGTATCTTATCCAGAACACCCAATCCCTTAAAATGTTCAATCTCAAATTTCCTGACATGGGATCAAAAAAAGAAAAAGATCTTGTTTTATTTAAGACCATTTTCATGAAAAGACAGAAGTCCATACACAGTGGGCCACACTGCACAATGGGCAGTATATCAAATAGACAAAGTGCGCAGGATTCGAGGGGCCCCCGATTAGATTACAGCCGCACGCGCCGCCGCTCTCAATCCGCGCCATTGTGAGCTTGATAGCTCGAAATGAATGGCTTTTATTGAGAGAACAACTACGTTGCATATTGTGATAATAGTTTGAGCCTTTTACGACTGTATTAGCATTTAAGGGTGCAAGAAAAGAGCCTTCACGGGCTCACCTTCGACACTGTTCCCACGGCGATGTGTGTGTCGATGATGAGTACGCAGGAAAATGCAGGATGAAACTGCCATGTGATCTAGAAATTATCAGCTGTTTTTCGGCTGCCGCTTAAAACCAGCGCTGGGACTCTGTCCCGCAAAGGGTCGCAGCATTATGAAGAGCGATGGCCGTTTTGCGTGGATGTGACGCATATTTTCCCCCAATTTGTAATTCTCGTGTTTTGTTTTTTCTTTGCGTCATTTTACCGCAAATAAACGTATTTTCTTTCTTTACACAGTATTATATCGTACTGATCATTGCCGTGTGAACGGGGACCTAAGCTAACCCGCTGACTGTTTTTTTACCTCGGCGTGAGATAAATTTTCGTGTATCTACACATATACAGGGTCAAATTAAATTAGCTAGCGAAACTTTACAGACGTGATGGTTACCGATATGTAAACACGATAAAATAAAAATTAAAAATGATTTGACGTTTTATCTAAGGGTGCTGGTTGTGTTGTTACTTGAAGTACGAGTTGAGAAAATCTGTTTTCTTTTGTTTTATCGTGTTTAGATATCGATACCCGTCTACGGAGTTTTAGTAGCTAATTTAATTTGACCCAGTAGATTAAGCCGCGACACGAACACGATACAAGCAGGTGGAGGTTCAGAACATTTGCAAATTATGATCTAAATTCTGCATTTCGCATAAGCAGCCCCAAATACACTTGCAAGTTAAGTTTCTAATTTTGTTGTCTTTTCTGCGACGTTACTAAGCCCTCCCTTCAACTTCAAGACTATAGTTTGACAAAAAATCAGTTTACAAGACTATAGTTTGACAGACAATCAGTTTAAGATGCACGTCAACCCGTATTACAAAATAGTAGGTAGGTATACTCTACATCTCATGAAGCCATGCACGCGTGAAGTAGTGCTAAATCTATTTCGCACGTCGAGATGTATTCGGACAACGCGACGGACAGACGCATGTCTTGACGTCTGCTTGATCACAGATGTTTATATGTTACCTATCTAATCTACGTGTCGAGAAACTAACACCTACCTACGAGTACATGATATGAGCACGATGGTAGAATGCTTTGATTTGGTCTGAGTGCAGAGGACATCCGCACGCGTAGCATGACCACCGTAGAAACGGGAGAAAATAATGGCAAAATTACAGATTGCAAAGATTTGATAACACGTTGTGGGCCAGTGGACCTATCCACTGGTCACAAGTCCTGTCAAATATATGGGTGTTAAGCCACTGTAACTTAGGTCAGCGCAAATTAGGGCGGGCCGCACCGCAACTCCAAAATCCGCTTTCATCACATTCGTTCATTTTCTATGAAACAACGCACACTGACAGGCGGATCGCACTGCACTTTTTTGTATGAAAATGCGTTGCGCTGCGACCCGTTGCGTTTGTAATGTACGCTTGGCTCTAGTAGTAGATACACTGTGGTAGAAGTTTTTGTTCCGAAACAAGTGCAACTCATTAATCTTCCCGTTCATAGAATGCTCGGTCTTCTGAGAAGGGTGACTATTTGAGATGCGCACGCGGCGACTCGGCAGACGGATTGACGCCCGACGACTGTCTTTCTCGCTACTATCCACAGTAAGTATGTATGACTCATGAGCTATACGACTATTTTATCTTTTTAGCCCTTTTCATTGCTGCCTGGCATTGATTTATTTAGCTACATCAGTCTACTCCTGCATGAGATATTTCTTGTTGTGATTGTTATGATATTGAGCAGTTGCAGCTACTGACTGCAAAACTAATACGACGAAAAAGTGGAACTGAAATGGAGGTGGGCAGGGCACTTGGCTAGACATACTTACTTATAGCCAGCTTGGTGGACCAGAGCCTTAACTAAACTCTGTACCGTCTCTCGTCAACTATTATGATGTTAGCAGAGCAACCAACAGACAGGTGGATGACCTACAAAGGATCGCGGATAAAACGTGGATGTGAGTGAGTGTGACACGCACAGACCAGGGAAGCAAGGCACAAAAGGGAGGATGCCTAGATACTCAGCAGTGGATTTAACGCCTCTGATGCTCTGCCAAATGATGAAGAATTAATTAAGACCGTAGACGTAGTAAGCACTGAGCCTCACTGCTACTATAAATCAATATTCTCTCATTGTATGAGAAGTGGCTTTTATTTGCTGTAATGGCCTTACCATTACAGCAAATATGGCTATAATTGGCTAATAAATAACCCTGACTCTTACCATTACATATTTTTTATATATTTGATTTTCCATTCTCAAAACTTTTCGTTATTTTATTCTGGAAAGTTCACAATATGTTAGTTTTGTTTAATTTTATTTTTTTATAAATAGTAGGTAAGTGTTTTACATAAAAAATGCATCCAGGATTCACATCTAGTAGATGTCAATCAGAAATATTGTTTTGTAACTTTTTTATTGCATTTGTGATTGTACATCAGTTTTGTGAATTATATTTTAAAAAAAATACACAAACTTCAAAACCACACTAAAAAAATACTTGGTTTGTTAATTAGAGGTGTAAGAAGCTATATTATCACATGTCTCTTTTCCTATTCTTTCCTCTGAGAGTCGTCCGTCTGTCATAAAGTATTCTTAAACCACAACAATCGCTATCATTCGCAGCATCCGAGCTATCCCCGATGAGCGCGCGCAACAAAAAGGCGACGGGAGCTATTAATTGCGCGGGCGACAACTCCGATGGACCGACAGACAGGGCGACGCGACGTTCGCATACTTTGGCCACTAGATTTATAATTTAGTAAATATATGTTCACAAATAACATAGGGTACTATAGACATCATTATTTTATACATGTTTCAAACAAATACTTTTTCCTCTGCCCAAACCTTGGGGGAACAAGGCGTGATGTTTTTTTAAAGAACTAGCTTTTTCCGGAATAGAAAGCCTATGCCGTTCTCCGTTTCATAAATTATCTGTATGCATAAAATGACGTCAATCCGTTGTGGCTCTGTTGCTGCGTTCAAGAAGCACAAACCAACAAACACACTTTCGAATGTTTTGCCTCATCTGCTAGCAGCAGGTGAGGCAACTGGGCGAAGCAATCCCGGGATACAGCACCCTTATTGCGTAATACACGGTCAATCAGAATATAATTCGTTTTGAAACAGATTGCTAATTCATTGCTTCCATTGGTTCATAAGTTCGAAAAAAAAAATCTGCTCAGCAACGTTAATAACGCAATGAATGTTGTTGAACTGTCAAAATGAAACAGGATCGTTTACGAAAATGTGTTGCGTAATTAGATAGCTAGATCCCGAAATACCGGGTTCCCGCAGTAGCAAGGATACCAATCACTGTATTTTTGGGTTATCACGCAATTACATGAGTTACGTGATACACTGAAGTAACCTAAGTGACTACGTATAGCGTATAGGTAAGTTGCAACCAATGTTTATTTGACACGTCATTAAAGGCAAGCTGCGCACGCGCATGCGGTGTATGAAGATCAATGGACGCTCCTGTAATCTGTTATGAAATGGGGTCGTGTAAATATTATGTACTTCTTGATTTAGAGGTACATCGGTGAGGGGCTCGTGGCTACATAGAAGCGCCGCAATCCGATCGATCAACAACTAAATGGGTAAGTAATTGTTTACTTTTCGCACTTGCAGTAGTTGCAGTTAGTTCCTGTCAATAAGGACGATAGATTTCTGTAGTCCTATTACCTACGTATCGTTAACGTTAAATTATAAGTTGAAAATTATGTACTTAGGTCAAATAAGTTCATTTTAGTCTTCTTTTTACTCTTTATTTGGAGCTACAATTGCTATAAGCCTGGCGATTTAGTTACCTTCAAGCGTTAAGGGCGTGATTCTACTCGTCATACTGAACAACTTTCTATCTAAAATACTAAATAAAATAACAACTTCTATAAAACAGTAGACGATGCATGTGTACGAAATGTTTTTTTTGTACCTATGATGTAGCATGTATCTTTTGAAGAGTCCGCTCACCGGAGTTACTCGCTTCGCTTATTCGGCATCAAGCGATTGAAAATAAACGGCAACCCTTTTATACACTGGCTGACATGAGGACAGTAGAAAGTTTAAAAATAAGTATTAACTAACGTAAATGAATTAAAAAATATTATGAACCCTGTATGTAATTATTTATTAAGTTACTAAATACTTTACCTTTTTTACTTTAACGAAGGTCAAGTTGCATATATTGAAAGGTAACTTGGGTTAGGTTTCGTTACAGGAATTAAAAAAATATAACAACAAAAATGTTGGTAACTTAGATTAGAAGATTAAACATTTATTTAATTATGTGTCATGCAGTGACAGCCAAGTGGTGCTCATCGTCGGACTGCCAAGTCATAGGTCTCGAGTTTCAGCGCAAGCTTGACGAAATTACTAAGTAGTCACATTATGGACTTTGGATTCTACTATTCCTCAATATAATATGTACGTATCTTTAACAAAAATAAAATTATCTTTGTTAATCGGTTAATAATTCTGTTCATCAGTGTAAAGCTTATTTATATCGTGCGTTGTGCGCCGAGCGTTGCATACAGTTCGTGGTCTGTTTATTGGCGCACCGACACCGCTGGTTAGAGCTGCACACTTTAATGCACGCCAGTGTACCAATGATTCATGTGGTGTAAACTACGCCTAGTTTTGGTGCTTTTATGTCAACACTGATTTATAGGTAGTGAACATTTTAATGGATCCAAGGAAATAAGTAGGTTATTTTTTTATTGTTTTTAATTAGGTTATGTAAATAACGGAAGATTCGATGATAATATGTTATTTAGCTACATATAAATCTGAAGAAGATGTACCGATACCGATTTACGAACGTGTCGATGGCAAATTTAATAGAGTCAGCCCAGAATTTGACTACGAGTTTGGCACCTTCAGTAAGTACTTAGCGTCCATCAGTATATCTATACATATAATAAAACAGTAGAATCCGGTGTCTGTCTGTTTGTTTATTCGCGCGCATCTCCGGAACTACTGAACAGATTTTCATGTTGTTTTCACAGGTAGACAGGCATTTATTTGGAAGAGAATATAGGAATTTTTCATTAAAATCGGATGTTGCAAAAAAAGTTATCGTCATACAAGACGGTATTCTGTTCACGACAAGTTGTGCACAATTTCTGAGAGGAACCTAACAAAGAGTACTAGGCTTGCGTGAATTCAAGATGGTTTTACAATCATTAGTATTATTATACCACTAATAGGATTTGGTTGAAATATGTCTCACAAATAGTTTACAACTAACAAAAAGTTCTAAGCTTGAATTAATTCACGTTTAGTTTATTTTGAGTACTTACATAAAAAAATAAGTACCTTCTATTCACTTCACAAGTTGTAAAAAAACTGAACCGACTTCAAAAAGAAACACTAAAAAAGTGCAAACTTTAATTTCGGAAGTCTTTGGTTCCATATTTTCATTTTTTGCCACCGACTTCCAAAATTAAAGTTATTTTGAAGTGACTTTTTAGTGTTTTTTTTTTTTGAAGTCGTTTCAAAAGTTTTGGTACCTACCCCACACAAATTCAAAAACCACTACCTGCTATGTAAATAACAGTGACGGGAACTTATCATATCATCCATAATATAGACTAAGTAAGAAAAATACGTTTTATTGAAGCTAACTCAAAAACTACCCAAGCAAAGTTAGTAAAATTTATATGGGATGACCTCTGAAGTACAAAAAAAGAATCATCAAAATCATTTCGTCATTGGCGGAGTAATCGCGTAACAAAGATACAAAAAAAGTATACAGTCGAATTGAGAACCTCCTCCTTTTTGAAGTCGGTTGAAAAGCATTTAAATGATTCACCACAAAACATACAGAATCCGACAATTCAGAGTAATCAAAACAAATGGCTCCGTACGTCGCCGTCGTGACGACACTATTTACGGGCTACAACATTTCCCTGTAGGGTTGCCACGAGACTACGAATAAGAATAATTTATTTGCTGAATAATAATACCAGGCTATTATTGTCCCAGGGCAAAGGCCACTTCTCATACAGAGAAGGCGCGAACATTGGTCACCACGCTTGATCAAGACAGATTGGCGATTTCTGATTTACCTATATTAGCTTAAAATCCAGGTTTCCTCACGATGTTTTCCTTCACCGATGTCAGTAAATTTCCAAAATAAACTCAGAAGCCGTCGTCCAGATATCCAATCAGTTTCGCTATCGATTAGATTAACTCCGGTTGAAAATACTTTAGAAACCGGGTATTAAGTCCGTTAGGAACTTAGTAGCAGAACTCTTTATCAAAGTGGGTTCAGGTGAATACAACCTAGAATCAAATAAAAAAAAAAAATAAAAAATTTAGCAAGGTTCCCACGGGACACAGGCGCCCTCTCTGTGACACGGAGTGGGCCGTAATCCACCACGCGGGCCCAGTGCGGGTTGGTAGATTATGTCACATGTCTTTGAATTTTTGGTTCTAGGACATGCCGGTTTCCTCACGATGTTTTCCTTCACCGTTTTGAGACCAGTGGTGATGAATTAATTTATACAAAGTAAAGCGCCTGTCTGTTTTCGAACCTATAACGACCTACAACTCGTAAGTCGCGGCCGTTACCACTGGGCTACCACTACTCCTGAAGGAAGGATAATTAATGAATGATGAGTAGTAATGTGAGGTAATTACTGGCAATCAGTGATAATAGAGGCATTTCAGCTTTGTCTCTGGAATGGCAACGCACCAGTGATGTTTGTAGTTGCGCAGTGCCATGCAGTTGAGTAGGCTAGGCCGACTACTTGTTCGCCATGCATTAATTTTATAATAATACAACAAAGTTTTGGCGACTGATCTATGATTTTAGCAAAGTTTATCCAAAACTTACAAAACGGGTCGAAATCGGATCGAAATGAAATATACTATTTGAATTTGACTTTTAAACGCATGGCAGCCCTAGGCACAAAGATAATGGATACAATACTATATCATGTTGCGGTCCATACATCGCCGGTTGGTCCTGTATGAAATTAATATGAGCGCAGTAAACGCGCAGTGTATACGGTGCTTTTCCGAGCTATCCACAAATAGCTGGAGGTGCGCGATCAATGCGGTGGGTCGAATCAAGTTACTCAAACTTTTGTTTAACAATGAAGATAAATAAAATATAAAGTAAACAACATTGAAAAAAGCACAGTAGATTAAAATAAGAAAACGAGATAGAAATTATACTTTTAAGGTTGGGAAACAGCAAAACGAATAACCTCAGTTTGTTTGAAATTGACCAAACTTGTAAGAGTTGTAAGAAGACCAACCTTATAAAACGTACCTAGTTAGACAAAAAAGGTTTTGCAAAAAATAATTGAAGATCACAGGTAGGTAACAAGTTAAATTGCTCCAATCGAAATAGCTAATAATGACAACAACCAAAGGAAAAAATTGTTGGGAACCACAGGCCACTGTTCTAAGGGCATGTACGAAGCAGTTTTCAAATTACGCAAATTGTAGTGCGCGCGGTACCTAGACCCACAAGTTTATAAAGTCTGTGCCTAGCCTTAGGTTACAGGCTAAGTGCATGTCCTGATAGCTCTGTGGTATATGTAAATGTGGATTAATAAATTGTTTAGTTTCCTTGAAAATAAATAAATAGACGTCTAACGTCAAACAAGATCCCCGAACTCAAAAAACATACGAATTATTCAATTGTATTACATTATAAAATGAATAACATACTTATTTACTACAATTAGGTAAGTACTACGAATAGTTACTAAATACTTATACTTTTATGGTCCAACGAATCTGTTTTAAAACAATTAACAAATCAAGAGTCAATCTGTTTCGAATTACTCATGAAGAAAAATCTCCTAAAAACTCATAAAACACAAAAACAATTAATTATAAATGATCAACACAATTTTGAACAACGCCATCTATGAACAGAAACGTGAACTGCAAAGAGACTCACCCAAGCAGCCCGTAGTGTTGAGTCCATAGTGTTCGTCCAGACAGGAGTCGCAAGATGGCGGCGCTGCGCCTGATGCGCACGCGCACTCCCCCGACACTGCGTCACACATCGCGTTCACGGCTGCCGTGCCGCAGCGACATGCGGGACACCCGGCGGACACACCTGGGGGTTACCATAAACATAATTATTATGCGTGGACAACAAAAAAATGGCTACCTAAGCCATTACGCCATTAGCCAGCTAACCTAAGCTACGAAAAAAACGCCAATTGCGATTTTGCTCTGCGTTTCACAAGATGGCTAAATCAACTTTATTTACAATAGACATACACGCGTCAAAAATGCGAGGCGTTGATTGTTAACATTATTGATATTGTATTGTCCAGTAAAGAAAGAAAGTTTTTTTTTATATGTTCCTACCTAGTGATTTAAAAAACAAGATTGCAGCGTTGGTTCCGATTTAAGCCACGCGCCATACGATCCAAAAACAACAATGAACAAAAATCAACTGACAAAGCGCAAAAAGCGAAGGGTAGTAGATAGGTAGTGTATTTACCGCCGTATCCTATGCGACACATGTCACATGCGCGCCCGGTCCAGCCCGCGCGGCACGCACACTGCCCCGAGCGCGCGTCGCACGCCGTGGACAGCGCGCCCGCGCCGCACGCGCACGGCTCGCAGCCGCCCGCGCCGCCCGCAGCACCCGCACCGAACCAGTAACCTTCCTGCACACAAAATGATAAGTATGGGTGGTAATGGTAGAGAAAAGTGAGATCGTAAGGATTAATCAGTATTCGGTATACACTACAGGTTGAGATGTATCAATCAGGTTTTGACTGCCTCAGTAGTCCCTAGCGTACGTCTAATCTCTCTTCTAATCTGGGTACGTCTAATCTCTCTCGGCTGGTCTGCCAACTGATCGTTTTGTTCAGTTAGGGTCGATGTGTTCGATGCATCGAAGTGCTGACGTGGGTACAGTCGGTCAGTAAAAATCTCACTCAATCTTACTTAGAACCTTATCAACAGAAAAATTAAGCATCAACGACGTCAACAACGACAAAACACAAGTAATAATGACAGTTAACAGGTAGCTAGTGTAATGTGGCCGGTGCCGGCGTGGCAGGGCGAGCCGAGCACTGCCCCCCGGGAGTCACAGCTGCACGTAGCACCTTACCTTGCACAGGTCGCAGCGCGCGCCCTCGGTGTGCGGCGGGCAGGTGAGGCAGCGGCCGGTGCCGGCGTGGCAGGGCGAGCCGAGCACTGCCCCCCGGGAGTCACAGCTGCACGTAGCACCTTACCTTGCACAGGTCGCAGCGCGCGCCCTCGGTGTGCGGCGGGCAGGTGAGGCAGCGGCCGGTGCCGGCGTGGCAGGGCGAGCCGAGCACTGCCCCCCGGGAGTCACAGCTGCACGTAGCACCTTACCTTGCACAGGTCGCAGCGCGCGCCCTCGGTGTGCGGCGGGCAGGTGAGGCAGCGGCCGGTGCCGGCGTGGCAGGGCGAGCCGAGCACTGCCCCCCGGGAGTCACAGCTGCACGTAGCACCTTACCTTGCACAGGTCGCAGCGCGCGCCCTCGGTGTGCGGCGGGCAGGTGAGGCAGCGGCCGGTGCCGGCGTGGCAGGGCGAGCCGAGCACTGCCCCCCGGGAGTCACAGCTGCACGTAGCACCTTACCTTGCACAGGTCGCAGCGCGCGCCCTCGGTGTGCGGCGGGCAGGTGAGGCAGCGGCCGGTGCCGGCGTGGCAGGGCGAGCCGCTGCACTGGCACGCCTGGCACTGCCCGCCGGGAGTGGTGGGCGAGCCCCAGTAACCGAAGTCACAGCTGCACATAGATTTTCGTTTTTAGTATAAGTGGGCAGAGAGATGTAAACCAAATAAGAAAAAAATTGGTTGCCTGTAAAGTCGGTATACGGGCGAAAGTTTTACGTGACAACGACTTTGCGTGCCTTTCACTTTTTATGTCTGTCTCTCTCGCTCTTAGGCCTCATTTACGGAGACGCGGGGCGTCGCGCGTTGCGTTGAGCGGCGCGGCCCGCACTGAATTCAAATATATGGCGTTGTATGAGTGCGTTTACGGAGAAGCGATTTTAGACGCGTTTGTTTGAATTAGGGCGTTTTTTGCGGCCGAGCCCGCGGATGGCACCGACGCGTCCCACGCGGCGTTTATCGCGGCGGCGCACGCAGCGGCAATTCTCGATGAAGCTATGTCCGAGGCGGAATCTTCTGTCAGTCTTATTTAGAAATCGCGCAACACAGACGTAGTCACCGTCACAATGGAGTATGATATGATCGACTTTTGAGCGCTCCCATCTCTTGCCAACATAAAACTAGTCGATTTGATCGAGGCGAGCGTGCGCCGCCGCGATGCCCGCCGCGTGCTTCGCTACACGCTTGAGGATTCGCCGCGGGCGCCGCGGCGGGCACCGCCACGCTTCCCGTCTCGCTTCTCTATGAACATGGTCGTATATTGCTATAAGTTTGTGTTTACGCGTGCGATGATGCGTGCCGCTTCACGCGCCGCCCCACCGTAAACAGAAAAAACGTCCGACGCGCCGCGAGACGCCACGCCACACGCGACGCGAGACGCCCCGCGTCTCCGTAAATGAGGCCTTAGGCGGGCTAACCATGCCCGAGTGGAAGGGACGCGTGCCTCTCACTCGCTCTCATTGTGAGCGCATAACGTGAGCGGAGCGTAACGCAGTTTCTTGAAGTGTCACCCGGCAAACCAATTTATAAGACGTTGTCACGTCAAAAAATATTTAAATAAAATGAAAAAAGATTTTTACCACTGGAAAATTAAATCATTTATGGCTAATTTACATTCGTATTAGTAACGAGTTTAGTTTATGTTTACATATCTGTTAATGCATTAATGAATTGATCGCCTAGTGCACCAATGCACACACAAGACACGCAGAGTCGTCAGCGACTCGCTGACGATTTCAAAATCTCACGTCCACACTCAGATTTTGAAATCGCCAGCGAGTAGCCGGCAGCTATAGTCGCTGCGTGTCTAACTAGCGTAACATAGTCTTAAAATAATTTATTACTAACATGGACAAAAATTCCTAGTCAGAAATAACAGAATTTTATTTATTTTAAAAAGTTAGGGAGCCGATTTAATTGGCTATAAGAGTAGGGGAAGATTAAAGAGCCACTGGATGGACTGTGTGAAAGATGATAAATGGTTAGAAAGGGAGTGACTACCGAGATGACGACTAATAGAGAAGTGTGGAAGAAAAAGACATGTGCCGACCACGAATAGATTGGGATGAGGGCAGGAGAATGCGATGATGATGATGATGCGGTGATGATGAGGGCTCAACTTACTTCTCGCAGTGGTCGCCGGTGTACCCGTCGGGACACTGCGTGCACACGTAGTCGTCGCCGGCGGCGCCCGCGAGCGCGCAGTTCGGACTGAAGTTGTTGCTCGCCTCGAACAACGGACACGCGCACGGTTTGCACGCACCCTAAAAGCACAACCTTGCTGTACTCATTTGAACACAACTGAGTAAGCCACATTTAGGCTGTACCCTACAGGGTCCATGATTGTTTCTTTTGGCAAATATTAACCACCTAAGCCTACATTGTGGAATGCAATAAAGAATTGAGTATTTAGTATAGGTTAAAATTAAATAAACCTAGTATCCTCAGGTCGCTTAGGGCTAGATTGTAACAAAAATAAAGGATCTTCATGAAACTTAGGAAATAAAAATTAAAAAAAACCCAGATCTTCTCAGTCAGCAGTGCCCAACGTAACGATGCAGGCAAGATTAATCATTCATCTGTGTAACTGACCAAAGGTTGACTGGCAGAGAAGGTTTTGGTGCATCAAGTCCGCCTAATGTTAAGTCAGGCAAATTAATTGTTTATCAAATGGACCACCAACTTAAATTGATCGTTTAAACAAATCACAACTTCCATTCTTTGATAGTTGTATGAACTATAACACGGCAAATTGATGTAGTCTCAATTTGATCAAATAATAATTTCCCTTACTGTACATGAAGTATAAATAAATAATTCATAAAATATCAACTGAACGTGAATTACCTGGACAGGGTTTCCGTAGTGTCCCGGGAGGCATCGCTCGCAGTGCGGGCCCGTAGTGTTGTGCTGACACGGCCCACACGGTCCGTCCACTGAAGAAAATACACGATTTTAGTAAATTTATATGTATTTAAATTTTATTATGATACTTGTATTCCTCCAGGAATATAGGCAATGGTGCATCCTAGTACAGTCAAGTCTTTTATACCTTCGTCAGTTTCCAATTATTTAGTTTAGCAAGTCAGGACACATAATATCTTTTGAAGCTACGGCGCTGAGCAGGTTAATGCATGGAAAACTATATTCAATTACTTGATATGAAAGATAAAAATAGATTTTATTATAATTATTATGTATGTAAGTACCTAGAGTTCTTTTTTTTATATTGTCCGAATGTATTCGTGTAAATTTTTAAATATGGTCTAACATGTACTTAACAGATTTAAATACAGACGAATTGAGAAGCTCATCCTTTTTTGAAGTCGGTTAAAAAGAAGGCTGAATGTCATTCTGCGGTATTTACATAACGACTCTATCCTGCAATGAGCAGACAAAAATAGCCCTTAAAGTGACAAACGTATTTTGACACAGTTATTGTAATAGAGGGGAGCCTGTTGCCATATTAATCGGGTTGCACAAATCCAGATTCTAGGGATTCTAGGCTACTAAGAAATTCTCCGACCGAAGAAACGAAAACCCAGAGTCACGCTTGCGACTAAGTACTAACTAGCTTAAAGAAGACAAAAACGTATTAATCTATTTATTTATCAATTATCGATATCGAATCGAACTATCGAAGTTGACATAACGTAAGAATCATTGCCATGGTAAACTATTTGTTTGGTGACACAATGTGCCATGAACTGAAATGTAATCGATCCGATTCGTTATCGACTAAGTTATCAGTTAAGGCTGAAAATAACGAGCTGACGTCACGCGTTGTAATATCATATTAGATAACTTGGAAATTGTAATTATTAGGTGCGCAATATTTTAAGATCGGTCAATTTTCCGTTCAAGTACACGACGCAAGACGATAATGCGTACGCTTGCAGGACAGGGACAAAACAAACATGGCGTAAAAGGGAGGCTGCCTTTTAACCGCAGGGGGTAGATTTATTGCGGATAACGACGTGGTGCATCAAGCATAGACCGCGCCGTCTCACCAGTCTCACTGGCAAGGCCCGCGATGTCTTATTCGTCCATGTCCACCCCGACCCTTGCTAGAGCCAGCCCGCGTGGCTAAGCCTGTCGGTTGGTTCTTCCCCAAATAATTGTACCTATCTCTTGCTGACCTCCCACCGTGTGCCCGTGTGCCCGCGCGGACACGCGCAGCGCTCTGTGTGGATGTACTGACCGGTATCGCAGGCGGCATGGTCGTTGCAGGCGCAGGGCAGGCACTGCAGGCGCGGCGCGGGGCGCGCGTGGTGCCAGGCGCAGCGCTGGCAGTGCGCGCCCGTGTGCCCGCGCGGACACACGCAGCGCTCGCGCGGGACTGTGCCGCCCCGCACGCCCGCGCCCTCCAAGCGGACCTGGCGAAAACACGACATATCAATACTAAGGGGCTAGGTTGGGTTAGGTAGGCCAACGACCTTGATGAGCCAATCCCATACTGGGACACAAGGTACAAAATTGCACATGCGTCAAACATCCTGAATCGGAACAACAACAACAACTGTTACGCAAGCCGTACGTTCGGCCGGATGACGGATTAGGTGTACCTAATCCGTCATCGGCCGAACTCGGCCGATCGAACTAACATCACCTATGTATGCGACCCGTTAGTCCTGTAGGACAGCACTTCCGCTACAGCGGAGAACCTCGTCTCAATTAACCTATCGTATATTAACCAGAAGCAAAATACAGACATACTTTTACACATACCTCATCCTGATCGAAATGGTAGTGCGCCTTCAACATGATGCCCTTCAGGTCTCGCAGCACATCCATGAGCTGCGTCCGGGTGGCGAGCTGGTCATCGCCCAAGACTCGCCAGGCCCCCTCCAGCAGTGGTACAGAGATTTGCAGCTGTCCAGGAGTCTCGTGGCTTGTGTTCGAGTATGCCAGCATCGTTCCGTCTGGCAAGGTGCAATAAATAAGGCATTATCATCATCTTCCTGCCCTTCAGTTAGCACAATCTTCGATTTGGTTTTTCTTCCATAAATCTCTATTAGCTGTCATGTGGCAGTCTACATGTCACTTACTAACAAATAAGTACTGTGACCTATTGAAATAAGTGTAAAGTACGGTACCTATCCTGCGTTCACAATTTAATTTCCGATCATATAAACAAATTTGTGTATTTGGAAAAATAACTTTAATACATGCACAGAAAGTTACCTTTGCACTACAACTTCAAACATTTTTTATGATTTTTAAATAGTCAATTTATTTTACACTTATTTTACCTAGTGTAAAGTTGATATTGTATTTAAGTGGAAATAACTTGAATTGGAAACAAGGATTTGAATAGAATATACATGATAACATTAAGATTTATGGGAAAAGTGTAAGGTTCCTTATGAATGGCGTACTGACCTGTTCCCAGAAGTACAACATCGGGACCAAAGGTAGGGTTTCCGCCGGTGTCTCCCCTCACGATCCCCCAGTACAGAGAGGCCCGGACTTCGCCCCCGTACGCGGAAAGCTGGTCTCCGTTGAACGAGCTCGTCATCCAGTAGAAGTACTTCCACCCTTCTACCTGGAACACACACACTTTGCACACTCCATATTCGACGTCGGTATTTACTTGGCGTATTTGTCTAAATATTGGCGTTACTTGGGTAATACAAAATATACTCTTTTCTTGTTGAAATTAAGTTCATTTTGAATATACGAGATAACTAAAAACTTTATTTTAATATTTCTATTGACCACTGACACGCCATTATTAATATAGGAGATTACGACCTATTAGCATAATTTATACAGGGTTAAATTGAATAAACTAGAGAAACTCCCCAGACGTGATCATGATCAAACAAAAAAGAAATTAATTTGATGACTGTAAACTTCACATGGGTTTTCTCAACTCACACTTCAAACAACAACACCACCGTTGACCCCAAAAATAAACGTTTTTTTTTGTCTTATTTAGATCTCGATACCCATCACGTATGCGGAGTTTGGCTAACAAATTTAATTTGATCCTGTGTAATAGCCTTGTCATGGTTGTCATAATGACTTGTCCAGCAGAGGGCAACTTTCGGCAAAATGATGACAATGGTTAACAAATAAATGTTAATATGCTAATTAATTAATAAAATTCACTTTAGTTATCTATCACGTAGAATAATAAGTTAGAGTTAAGTTACATATGGACTCATAAGCAACTTAACTCTTAACTTATTATTCTACCAGGCTAGATTGTAATCTATTAAGAACTTTTGTTCTCATAAATACAGGACAAATTAACAAAGAGAACAACAGCAAGACAAGATAACACATTCTTTCAGGATCAACTCACCTCATAACTGATGACGAAAGGTTTCCCTTGTTCGTCGATAGAGGGCTCTAGCGTTTGGTTTCCTTGAGAGTCCACAATAAGCCATGCTTCTCCTAACGGCAATATCACCTGCAAAGAGAAAAATATTCAGGTCAACTTACAAACAAACAAACAATTTCATTCAGGTACCAACTGATCCGGTTGTGCTTTATATATGTTTGTAAACGATTATCTAAAGAAATACTGATCTGATTACAAAATTATTTTCACAGGCACTATTCCAGAATGACACAGGAAACATTTTATGGCAGAAATATCCACGGTTCTTATTTGTTTTTCAGATATTTTTTTATGTGACATAATGGTCTTGAATGTTATGTACTTTCACACGTAAAATAATAAAGTTCCTAACATTCCTGCAAGTTACTTTTAAAGTATCAAAAACAGGGATTTAGAAACAAAAAGGAGTTCCCATAGGTTCTAGTTAAAAGCTGTACAGGTTCTTAAGCTATCCAAAACATGAAAAACTTTGTACTTAACTGGCTATAATTTCGCTGTAATCGGCTTTCGAAGGTGGATAGGCTAAAAATCCTTTGAAGCTAAATCTTTTTATTTTTTTATGACGTCACTATTTGGACCACTCTGTATAAACTGACAAGTATCGAGTTTAATGTTATAAAGTCCAAAAGTGATCAATGTTTTCGTCAGGCCCACTTACATCTCTGGGCGGCTCCAGCTCCTCAGGGGTGGCAAGGCTGCAGGAATCAGTGATGTGAGAGCAGTAGCAGGGTCTGCAGCCGCTCGGCAGGTCCGCGCTGAGTCCGAAGTGACCCGGGGCGCAAGCGTCGCATCTCTCGCCCACCACGTTACTCTGGAAATATTGTATAAGTTACCTACCGGGGTCGAGTCAAAATTAAACTCCGTAGATGTGATAGGTATCGATATTTCCTTCTAGGACGTCCACTCCCGGCGTTTCCACTCACATCTGCCTTGTGATTACCTTAAAGTCTTTTTAGGGTTCCGTACGTTCAAATGAAAAAGCAGAACCCTTATAGGATCACTCGTGTGTCTGTTTGTCTGTCGATCTGTCCGTCTGTCACAGCCAATTTGCTCCGAATCTACTAGGCCGATTAAGTTGAAATTTTGTACACAAATTAATTACTGTGACCCAAACACAGATGTGTAACGTAAATAAATGAATTTTGAATATGGGGTCACTTTTGGGGGGCAAATTAGTAAATTATAAGTAAGTACTATTAAAAAAAGAAAAGCTTTGCAAACTGTACCATGTGACATATCAAATGAAAGGGCTTTCTGTGATGGTCTCAAAAATACACTGACAAGCAATATAAAAAATCCACTTGAAAAGTGCCAAAAAATCTAAATATCTCCTAAACCACGCAAGTTAGCTACATGAAGTAAAAAAAATCTTGAAAAGTGTTTTTATGCGGTATTAATTAATACCCTTGAATGTTGCTTGTTACTTCAAGATTGCTTGGTATCTTGCGTGGTTTCGGAAATATTTCATGATAAGTTAGTGGAATTTTATATTGCTTGTACGGTGCACGTACAACGATTTGGTTGCTGACAATGCGACCTTAATTTATATATAATAATATTCACGGAATATTACCGTTAGTTGACATATTGCAATTATCGCGATCGGCACGGATTGGCATCCAACTTATAACTATTTTGTAACTTTAAGAAATAAACTATTTCTTGTGGTCAACCGTGGTTTATCGTCAACTCACCAAACTCTAACTAACTCTGAGCCATACATTGCTCGTCAGTGTATTTTTTAATGTAATTTTAAAATAAATAGTTTTATAGTTATTTAAGAAAATAGATGAAAATTGACCATTCCCTCTCTTATCTCCGAAACTACTGAGACTAAAACAAAAAAATGAAATACTTGTATACTTATAGATTACAGGAAAACCTATAAGATATAAATGGTCTTAAATAACATGGTGGGTCTTAGATCGCACTGATAAGAACTGGACACTATTCAAAGCTGCAAGAAATAGATGTAATCAGATGATACGCTCTGCTAAACGCCGCCACATTCTAGATACTATCAATTCTTCCTCTTCTGCCGATATTTGGAAATTTCTTGGAACTCTTGGTATCGGCAAACCGCGACATTTAGACCTTCCTAATTCAATTGACTTGGACGATCTCAACCGTCATTTCTCCACTGTTTCTACCATGGATCGTCTAACCAAACAACTTACTCTGTCCCTAATTTCTGGTCTAACGCGTCCCCATGTTAATCCTTTCAGTTTCATTCCAGTTGAACCGGGAGAGATAAAAAAAATCATCTTATCAATTAAATCAAAAGCAGTGGGATGTGACAATATCACCCGTGGTATGATCATTACAATTCTGGATCATCTCCTACCCGCGATTACACACATTGTAAATTTTTCCCTATACACTAGCGTATTCCCTTCCCTATGGCGTAAAGCCTACGTTCGTCCGCTACCTAAGGTTTCTAATCCCTCTCTTCCTACCCATTTCCGCCCCATTTCTATCCTTCCCTTCCTATCCAAAGTGCTCGAGGCCTGCGTCCACAAACAATTCTCAAATTTTGTTCACCGTAACTCTCTCATTAGCCCTCTTCAATCTGGGTTCAGGCCCGGGCACAGCACTGTTTCCGCCCTCCTTAAAGTGACTGGCGATATAAGGGCAGGACTGGAAGACACCAAAGTTACTGCACTAGTACTGGTCGATTTTTCGAATGCCTTTAATACCGTCAGTCACGATATCCTGTTAGCCATTCTGTCCTATGTTATGGTCTCTCCCGAGGCACTGGAATGGTTCTCCTCTTACCTTCAGGAACGCCAGCAGTCCGTTCATGTTGGAGATTCTACATCATGCTGGTGTGATTTGGAAACTGGCGTTCCACAAGGCGGTATTATTTCTCCTCTTCTGTTTTCTATATTTATTAATCTTATAACTTCCGAGCTTCAGTGTGCGTATCATCTGTATGCAGATGACTTGCAGTTGTACTGCCAAGGGAGGGTTGAAAAATTTCTGACGTTATCGAAAAATTAAACAGGGATTTGATAGCCATAAAAACCTGGTCTGATAGATTTGGCGTAGCAGTAAACCCAAACAAGTGTCAGGCGATCATCATCGGATGTTCTCGGACCATGAGTAAGGTGGATGGTACAACCTTGCCGCCAGTTCTCTTCAATGGTACGGTCGTCCCATACAGTACTGATGTGAAGGACCTTGGCTTGCACATGGATAGTACTCTGAACTGGCGTACTCAAGTCGCGAGGGTCAGCCAGAAGGTAACTGGAACGCTGCGGGCTCTGTACCGACTGAAAAATTTACTACCAACAAGTACGAAGACAATGCTTGTGCAGTCCTTAATTTTCCCTATCATCGATTATGGTGACGTGTGCTACTATGACCTGAATGCAGATCTCCTCGACAAACTTGATCGTCTTCTCAATAATTGCATTCGATTCGTTTTCAATCTGCGTAAATATGATCATGTTTCTGCGCAGCGGTCGCTTCTAAAGTGGTTTCCCATACGCCAACGCAGAGAGCAAAGGGCGCTAACCACCTTGTTTTCATTTCTTCACTCACCCACTTCCCCTAGTTATCTAGCCCCCCACTTTCAGTACATTTGTGACAACCACAGTAAAAATCTACGGTCATCAAACAATCGCGTTCTTCAATGTCCCACTCACCGCACAGACTTCATTCATTCTTCCTTCTTCGTTCAGTCTATCTCTCTATGGAATGCGCTCCCCCAGGAAATCAGGATGGCAACCAACCGATTATCCTTTAAAATTAAAGTTCGCGAGCACATTCGTAAGAAGCTGGCAGTGTCATTACAACGTTAATGTTTTCCCATTGTTTGTCTTATTTATTCTAGTATATTCGAGTATTTATGTATATTTATTTGTGCTTATATTTATATATAATTAGGCATATATATTATATTAATAGTTTGTAATAGGTATATGTGTATCTTTAGTATATGAGTTACTTTAAAAATATTCCTCAATTTCTCGTAATTGCACCTACCACTGTTTGTCTCTGCATCACCCAAAGGTTGACTGGTAGAAAATGCCTATGGTATTAAGTCCGCCTCTGTACATTTCTGTGCTTGAAGTATTGAATAAATAAATAAATAAATAATAAACATGGCAAATCTCTAAATATTGTGCGTACAATCTTACATTTGCAGTTGGAATCTATGAGAGAACATGTTTTTCAACTATAATGTTAAGTTTGTTTTTGGGATAAATTCATCCCATTGAGCCTGAACCCTTCATTGAGCGTGGTCCGACACTCACTTGGCCGGTTTTTTATTCATTCTCTCAACATGACCAAACCATCTCGTGTGAGTGTAAAGTATTTATGCTCGTGACTGTACCTAAGCCAAGACACCAAAATTCAAAATATAAACTCACTTTACACTCGCAGACGTCATCGCAGACCCGCTCGGGGTCGACCACGCCCCGCGGGTCACACTTGCACGCCGGCGTGACGGGCGTCTGGCAGCTGGGGAACACGGCCGACGGGTCCTCGCAGGAGTCACACAAGTGGCCAGCGAACCCAAGGAAGCAGTTGCAGGCAATCTTTCGGTGCTTCTTTTCCCATTTACAAGAGCCTGCAAGTTTTAAAGTTTAAAGGTTAGCTTTTGGATTAGCTATTTGATATACCAGAGGCACCTGTTTCACCACCAACTAGGAAGCGACTAGCTCAACGATTTTCTCGCTCAAGAAACGTAAACAAGATTGTAGGTTCCGTGAAAAGAGATACATATATTATCACTGACGCCAACTGTTCACACCGCCGGCGAGTACTCGTTGGGCAGATCACATCTCGTTCACACGTTTATACCCACGTTTTGCCAGTTTTGTTTGAGTCCCATGCTAGCTTATTGCCAGTAACGGGTTCAAATCCAGACTCTGGGCTGCTACTGAGTAATTCTTAATGGAAAACACCGATAACGCTATCCTCGACCTGGGGAACCAGTCTCGGGTGTAACCTACCATCAGACCCCTGAGGATCGCAGTCGCAAGGCACACAGGGACCATCAGGCAGTGCATTGTAATGCCCGAACAGGCATCGGTCGCAGAGGGGTCCCGCTCGATTCTCCTGTAACAAAGTTGAGTATAAGTTAGTGGACATTATTGATACTTTTAAGTGTAACATAACCGCAGCAGCTTTCAATTTGACCTTTCAATAATATTTTGTGGTTTGTTTGTGCTTGGTTGGGAACATAGTTGGGAAAAGCCTAGACCGGTGACAATGAAAAAAAAAAAAAAAAAAAAAATGTGTTTGTGCTCGATCATCTCTTTTACCGGTTTTTAGCCATTAGGATATATATTATGTTTAATCATGTGTAACAACTTGCTTAAATACGAGTATATAAATTATCTATCAAAATGATAATTTAGATGATTACAAAAAAATATCTGCAAGCACATACCTAAATATTAGGTATAATTTATGATTATTTTGTACCTAAATATTTTAAAGTTGCAATCAGTAGCCACTGCACAAGATAATCGCTTTAGAACGTGATACGTAATACGTACGTATGTCAAACCTACACCAAAACTAAAAGTTGTTTTCAAGCAAGTAATTTCGCTGGATGTTACCTAGGCAGATATTGTTGTAAGTATATGTGTTGTATAGAATCAACCTAACCTAACAGACAGATGTGTTGCTGTGGAGTTTGTTGCGCCACTTCTTCTTCCCAGCTAAAATACTAGGAAGTGGCGAAGGGTGGGGCATTATGGGGGCTGTACTTTGTAATTTCAAAAAGTGCTGATTCTCTGACTTATTTTAATACATGACTTTTGATTTTTTTCCTACAGAATTTTGGGCTTACCGTGCAATTGACGCAAAGTATGGTTCCGGTGTCGTCGTAGGAGCAGGCGCCTCGCTCGCCGCAGGAGCACTCGGTCCTGTCGAGCTCGTCACAGGGTTGGTGAGGAGCCCAGGACCCGCCACCACAGCACCGCTGGCAGCGGGTCCCGCAGGTGCCATGGACACACTCGCATTTTGCACCCTGGAACATGCACCACGAGGATTTTTTATTGAATGGCAAACACGTCGACGTCCCACCAGGTGGTCAATGATCACCACCGCCTTTGTACATCTGCAATACTATAGGAGACGCAGATGCGTGGATACCCCAGAGACAAAGCCGTAATGTCTCATGCCAGCTGTCGCTGAAAACCAGAGTTGGGGCTCTGTCTGGCATCAACCCTTATATGCCAGACAGACGCAGCATTATGCTGAGCAATGGCCGTTTTGCGTGGATGTATTTCCTCCAACTTGTTGTTCTCGAGTATGTGTTCTTTCTTTGCGTTATATTTTCCACAAATAAACGTACCTATTTATATTCTTTTTTTCCTTTCATGTCCCTGTTATTATACCGACACACATACGTATTAAACCGGAACACAGAAAGAGATAAATGATAGTAAGACTTCCCGGAGAGGTCATTCACAAAGAGCCGTACTACTACAACAAAGATCTCTGAAAATACTGATCCGATTAAGTACAATTTTAAAAATCAGATAAAAATCAGAAATCAGAGCAGTGGTGGCCCAGTGGAAATGGCCGCGACTTACGAGTATAGGTAGGATGCACCTTTCAAAAGTATAGAAGTCACGCAGCCATGCATTTGGCACAGATCTTTCGAAGTTGCAAACTTGGTTTTACACTATTGGTGTCTATATTAACAACATCCCAAAAAATCAGTACAGTATAATTGTTTGTGACCTAGCGCGATTTTTGTGTCTACGGTGACTGGCGTACTGCTGTCAAAACGAAAACATCGTGGCGAAACCAGCATGTCCTAGACCCAAAAAATCGAAGACATGTGACATCTACCAACCAGCACTGGGCGCGCGTGGTTGATTACGGCCCAATCCTACTCATATAGAGGTGGCCTCCATCCCAGCAGTTGAACATTATAGGCATATTAACATATGATGGAAATCTGCATGACATAACTTTAAGAAATACGCACGGTTCATGTGGAAATGTCTAACTGGGAAGCTCGATATTTCATGATGTACAAACCTGAGCATTGACATGGCACTTGGAGGCGTGCCCGTGGCACAGACAGCGCGCGGCGACAGTGAGTGCGCGCACCGTGTAGTACTGGTGGCGCGCGGGCAGCGCGTGCGGCGCGCGGAACGACACGCGCAAGCGCCGCGCCAGCACGCCCTCGCCGATACCGACGTGCATCTATCATATACAATAAACTTGAGTTAAACCAAAAATCTACTCGTAAAAGCATAAAATAGAATAAGTAAAGAATACTCTTTTTTGTGAAGTAGGTACACCAAACAGTTAAATGTAGATATTTTAACTTTCTCAGGAGCGAAGTTGCGGGTACAAGCTAGTAGGTAAATGATAAAAGCTGGCCATACCTCTCCATTCTCCAGTGGTCTCGGGCTAGCAAACTGGGTAGAACAGGCAGGCTTATCAGCCCTGTTCATCCTCTTCGCTGCCCTGGCCTTCCGCCGCCGTCTCTCAGGCCTGAGGTCCCACAGCTTGCGGCAGTGGTCCCTGTCTCCGAATGCCCTCACCATCCTCCAATCCTCACCGTCTTCGGAGGACGAGACCTCGAGCGACCAGGCAAGGGGACGGGGAGATGGACCCGACTTGATTATCACATGGAGCAGTTCCATTTTCTGTAAATGTCAATTGGTTTCTATTAATAGGATATTGAGTAGAGTAGACCTACCTTATAGAGATGATGCCTGGGTCAAAAAAAAGAAATTCTATTTAGTCCGTCAGTTAGATAATAAACAAATATTAGACCCGTATTTTTTGCTTTATCATATTATTAAAAAATGACTTAGATAAAAATGCATTAAAGTTGAGGAGTGGGCGTTGATACGTCACAAGTAAGTATAAAATCTACATACTAGTGTCATCATGGCACATTTTAACTCAATGTATCGCCGTAATCTTTTGATAACGTAAAAAAAATAAAAAAATACGTGTACATAATTTTTTTATAATCTACAAGACGGACAAAAGAATTTTTTTTTGTTCTCATTCCTATCGACGCAGGCTAACTATAGGCACGGTTCCATTATCAGATAAGCTAGTTTTAGCTACTGGATTGTACCACGTTTATGGGAATAGCTTGCTCGATAATGCTACTGATTACGGTAGTAACTGAGTACTGCGCGACATCAGTAGCCCACTACGAATGTAGCGCATGAAAATTAAAAATATACGAATGCACTTCACCGGATAATACCGTCCGCAAGTGAAATCTCCACTCATTTGGCTGATGATTTACTTGGAAATCGGCCTAATGCTTTCTCGCAATGTCCGGATAGTTACGTTCTACTAGATAAATCCCGAAAATAAAGCAATATTTGTATAAACGTATCTGTCAGATAGGTTAACCGGAACTTACCATTTGGAAAACAGGTTTCCTGCAACGTGCCGCTCATGTATATGAGCACTAACCTAACCTATGAGATGACTCATTTGAGGTTTAGGCAATTATTTACTAACATTATTTAAATGCTATTATTTATTTATTTAACAGCTGTTAGGACAAACTGTAAATAAATTGTACCTATTTGTACAAACGTAACTATCATTTAATCATTTGTGTGTACAATCCTTCGTGTTATTGTCAAAGATATGATATGCGGTATTCTCATAGTCATAATCTAATCTGTTAGATAACTCGGATGTTTGACGTGTGTACACCATAGGTACCCTCTTACTTTCCATCACTATCGTCTCTAAAGTCTCAGTAGCTGGCACAGTATTATGTTTATCTGAGTACTACCTCATGCCCGCGGCTTCACCCGCCGTGGATCTCGAAAAATATCCCACGGGAACGTACTACCGGGATTAAAAGTACCAGTTAATCTAGGTTACAAACCATCCAAATCAGTTCAGCAGTTTTCCAGACAAACAGATAAAAATTAAAAAAATAAAAATTTCTTCAATTATGTTTTTTAAGGTTCCGTAGTAAACAAGAAACCCTTATAGTTTCGCCATGTCCGTCTGTCCGTCTGTCTGTCCGCGGCTTAGCTCAGAGACTTTTAGTACTAGAAAACTGTAATTTCGCACGGGTATACAATATGATTGTATACCTATGACAAATTATATCTTTCACGCCGACAAAGTGGTAAAAAAAAACTAAGAAAAAAATTGTTTTTAGGGTACCTATCCTACCTGTAAAGTGAGGATGTTTTTTTTTCTCGTCTATCCCGTGGCGAGGGGTGTCGTTAGAAAAGTTGTTCTAAAATATTGTGGGTGTGCGAAAACTATTTTTCAATTCAGGGATCCGTTTGTGAAATATTAAGCTATAAAGTGCAAATTTTTGTTAGAATCATTTATTTGTCCCCCTGCCAGCATACTTGGATTTGTGAAAAAAATCACAGCGGTAGTAGAAATAACGAAGTTAAAAAGAAAACTATCACAGCTAAGTAGGCTTTACCTACAGGTTAACCAGTAATAATCGACCACCTTAATTTTGAAATTTTAAAAAACATGTTCTCCCATACATTCCGTTTCAGAACCGGTTTTTCAACTACAATGTTAAGTTTGTTCTTGGGATAAATTCATCTCAACTACGAAACCCATGGTGTGTGGTCCGACACGCACTTGGCCGGTTTTTTTAAATAAATACAATATTCAATATACAGTTTTGACTTTGTTACTATTTTATTAGATGTATAGAATAGTTAAGTACCTAGGTACTTATTGTTCTCTAAATATTATTTGCCAGTTGATTATCAACGCCCGAAATTAATTATGTATTTCGATCCTATCGCCAAAACACATGATCCGCGGTCTTTGACGGCTGCTTGTGATTCGCCCTCTCAAAGACACGGATGGCAAGCTCAACCGTTGATTGGTTACAGACAAAGATCGAAAGCCCTAGCACGAAAGCGCGACGTAACGGTAACGTAAATGCGAACGTTCTCTGAATCGAAAATACAGCTATTCTATAACATTTTGATTTAAATCTTTGCGACAAGCACAATGTACAAGGTCCCATTAAAAAAGATGGACAAATTTTAACACAGCGTTCAGTAAGTCTAACCAAAGTTATCCAAGCAAAAAAAAACACTGATTACAGTGTTTTTATTTAGACCTAAAATAATAAACGGCATTGGGTAACCAACATTTTTACTGTATTTTCGTTAGCCGATTTATTTTTCTTGTAAGTATCTAATGCGTTTTTCTTAGTATTTTTTTACCATTGTCCTTATTTTGGTGGTCGGAATGATTTCTAAAATTTGGTCCATCTGTTTTAATGGGACCTTATACGAGTATATTAAACTCCGCGCGATCGATGAAGATTGGGATTGACATACAATATTAATTTCGGGCGTAAGGTTTTAGTGATTTAAATGTCACATAGTTCCATCTCCCCTGGAACCTGGAAGGTTTTGCTATGATAATGTGGGCTAGTGAGGGTCATCGGTGAATGGCCGGTAGACTTTTAAATAAGGCCTTTCCGTAAACAGAGGCTGAGAGTCGTATCACGGCTTTCAATCCCTTCAAGGAAAAATACGGTAAGCCATTAGCAGCATTTTTGACGACTTCCATGGTAACAAACATTAAAGTGAATAAAAAGTCTGCGGCGGGATGGTTGCGCCCGCGCCTCATTAGTACCGCCGTACAAGGCGACTACCACAGCTACCGGTTGCGTCACTGCACAATTAACGAGACATTTTTCTAATTAGCCCTTATGGCATCCAGGTATAATACACAGATCTTTTATGGACTGGACCTGTTTCACCTTTATTGAACTACAACAAGTTTAGAAATAGTTGTATAAGTTAGAGAGTAGTTTTTCTTACTTTCACAAAAAAGGTAGTACTAAATGAGCTGTCATCATTTTCGCTTAAACTTTGGTTTCCTAAGAAAACGGTCACACAATAATGGTTGTCCAAATATAGAGCGTTTTTAACACGAAACCCCATGGTAAGATTGGTTGTCAGACTTTTTGGGCTTCTGACTGACTACCCATAACGACTGTTAAAGATCTACATCTACTCAGAACTTAAGGAGTTCAACGATTCGACGAACTGCACGATTACTGACAAATGCGTGCACTGACTGGACAGGTCCACTCAATATGTGTGGTTCTTTCCTCGAAAGACCATTTCAGGCAACAACTACTTGGTCTGCACATTATCCGACCAAGATTATGTCTAAACTTTAAACAAGATCACCTCTGAGTTTGTTTCGGCCTTTCTTATCAGAGCAGTCAGATAGGAAACGCCGAGCCCATCTAATTTTTAAAATAGCATTGACGTGTAAAAGTGTTTGTACAAACCTACTTACAGAAATAAAATCATTATCATTTACAAATGACAGCCGGTACCAATGGCTTAACGTGCGTTCCAAGGCATGGAGGGTTGTCGATATGTCCGATGGGTGACCTTCGAGTTAATTAAGTCGGGTCGAATTAAATAGGCTTACAATTCTTTACTTAAAACTTGTTTTTATTAGTGCATACCACCCAGGCTGCTGAAAGTGGTCATCGCCGACTCTTGACTATTACGGTCCAAGTGGCGTCTCAAGTCCGTGGTCAGCTGCGGAACCCACTGACTGAAACACAATAACGCTACTGGGTGACAGAAACAGGCGTGGAGCTCATTCGAGGAGTAGTTCCCATGGTTATACTTTTTAACGAGCTCCTTTACAAAGATCTCTACAGTAGGTGCTTCTAATCATTAGAGCACCTACAGCAGTGACCTAATTCTGGATGTTTGCTCTAACGATTTGCGGCGAGATAACAAACTGATAAAATGCTTCTCTTTAGTTTATTTTTAAAAGATTTGTTTGTCTTTACCAAACAGATGGGCTTGTTGGACAGAACGTCAGGCCCTTTTATTCACAAATTATAAACATCAGATTTGCTGTAACCATGTAGCTGTTCCTGCCACTTCGTTCGCATGTGGTTCGCATACGACCTCCCCACACCCTCGTTTCAGTTCCTTAAACCTTGAACCCTGTGTATCTCAGTTGATAATTGTGATAAACAACAAAATGTCACATTGACGTAATTCGTGCTGACTCCGCAGCATACCTTTATGTTGATTAGTCACCCAAAGGATGACCTGATAAGGAAGTTTGTTGGCTTTATATTTCCTGAGGTTTCGTGATCTATTCTGTGAGTTTTACGTAAAGTAAAACACACATAACATTACTCTTGAATGCCATGGTTTATTACATTTTGCTTATATTTATAACCCATGAAATAGAGGGCCAACTTATCGCCAGCAGCTGGGCACGTAATAATACAGGAGTCGGTTCCGGACAGTGCGCTCTCGCTTATTAAACCATTTATAATGTGTCCTAAAAGTACAGGCGGATCTAACGTAAACTGCCACTTCATATAACGACACTCATAGCAGGTTGAAGACAAAACCTTTTTAATAAATCGCGAAACAGTCTCAAAATTATCCAATAAAAATATCGGAACGCACCTGTCCACCTATATGATAACACTATCACGAACGATAACAAGGTACGCTCAGTGACTCGTTGCAAGCGCGCGTTAGCACTCGTACTCGATAATGTCGAAGAAAAAAATCCCAAGCGACGAAGAGCTTAGTAACGTGTTAGTGGAAGTGCCGAGACAAAAGAAGCACAGGCGGCAAGCTGAACCAAGTGACGTGGTTAGACATAAGCATCGCAGGGATGCCGAGCTTAGTGACGTAAAAGTGGAAGGTGTCAGACACAAGCAACGCAGGGAAGCTGACCATAGTGACGTGAAAACAAACGTTACTAGACATAAGCAACGCAGGGACGCTGGGTTCGATGACGTAGGTACTCATAAGACTAGGCGTGAAGCCGAGCCGAGTAACGTGAGAGTGGCCGGGCCAAGATATAAGCAGCGGCGGAACACACATACTGCGTCGGACGCCATTCCATACGATGAAGGCAATAGAAACATAGCAAAAATTTCAAGCAGATCCAATGACTATGTGTACGATAATAAAGCTTATGTTGGAAGCCTAAACAATGTTAACGAAGCCAGGAATGACAGGATTCACGAGCCACCTACAAGGTTTGTACATTCATGGTTGATGCTCTTATAAATAATCGACTGCTATTGGCTATCTGCAATCAAATCTCATGGAACTGTTATGATTGATTCACTAAATTATCAACAACCAATCATATGAGTTTACAAGTGATTTGAAATAAGATAATAATGAAAAGGCTTTCATAACACGGTGCTATTTTGCAACAATACCCTATACTTACTGTCATATGCTATTAGAAAAGGCTCTTATCATAGGTACAATATTTAAATTTTCGGACAAACAATCAACTCGGCTATAATTTTGCCTCTGTTCAATTTCGCCGTTTAACATTGGCATTTCGCCATCTGACTCAATGGCGTTCCATAATTTTTCTGATTCTAATTTGCGTTGCTGATGTAAAAAATTCTGTAGAATGGAATGGTTTACATATGCATCGCGTGGGTTCAACATGTCGCTCTTTGTCGGGCGACGTAGTTTAGTACTCTTATCATCTCCATATATTTTTTGTTCGGCTTAGCGGTGTTCACGTCAGCTAGTGTGGGGATTCCCACGTTTATTTAGAGAAATTCTGTAAATAACAACACGCCAGTATTTCCCTTAGGGGTATGCAGAGGTGGATCGAACGCCCACGTTTCGCCATTTGTGCTTTGGATCCATGTTATCACTGTTCCGTTATACTATAAAGTATGTTGTCCTGTTGTTAGTTCTTTTAATGGAAGTGGCAAAGATCTGGGCCAAACATTTTTATAAACTGTTGTGCCATCGACACAAGAAAAAAAGAAGAATTCCTTTTAGTATACATACAACAAAGAATATTATCTATCTACTAAAAAGTGACATTGGCGAAGCCGCGAGTCAGTATTCCAGTAGGTAAGACGTAAAGCACGTACGCATGCCTCGATTTTGTTACGTACCTGGTACTTGTTGAAAGGCCTACACTGTCTTCCCATACCTATTAACGTTGTTATTTGAAAATATTGTAAAAGCCAATTATTTTTAAAAGAGTAACCGTGGAGTTTCTTGCCGGTTCTTCTCCATAGGAAACGACCAATTGGTACCGAGCACCTAGCTTCTGACGTTTCATAACTGCTGATGTAGGTTTATGTGAAATAAAATATTTTGATTGATTGATTGCCTGTAACGTGTAAAAAGTATGCAAGTAGCTTGCATGCCAATGTGACATTCACCAATCAGAAGATGTTATGGCTCAATGGCATGCAAGCTACTCGCAAACCTTTGTGCAAGGTCCTATACCATGTCAGTTTTGTATTGTCACCGTCGACTGTCCGTCCCAGGCGATGGTGACCAATAGTACTCGTATTAATATGTATTGTGATAGTTGTCTATTTTAGTTTGTTTTTTTGTTTGAACGTGCTAATCTCTGGAGCTACCTACCAGTCGGATTACATATTTTTTGCATTTTATAGCTCAATTCTTGTAGAGGGTTATAGGCTATTTACATCACGCTATGACTCTTAGGAATCGAGCAAAAATAAGTCAGAAAAAACGCTAGGCGAAAACGAAGTAACAGCGCGGGCGGGTCATGTGGCTGTTATTTTAGTATAATCTTACGACTTCCACGCGAACGAAGTGGCGGGCAAAAGCTAGTTAAGTAGATACAATTATTTAATGAGTTTAGCAACAAATCAACAATATTAATTATTTTGTTAATCAATGACGATTAAGCGGATTACGTAAATGATTTTTAAATGATTATTACTATTAGGTAAATTATTGCTAAAATGTTATGACACTATACTAGATATAGGTATAATATTAAATCTATATATATAATAGGTCTTTACCTATGAAATTGCCGTTTTGTATGAAAAAATATAAACGATATTTTTTCATGTATTTTTTATTTGTATTAATCGAAGTAATCACTCATGCAATCAATGCATCTTTGCCAACGCAGTGGCAGTTTATTGATTCCCTTCTTAAAGAAATCAGCTGGACGGGAGGCAACAAATTCTTCAAAGGCATTTTGTACTGCCTCTCGGGTATTGAATTTTTTTCCCGCCAAGAAGTTATCCAAAATCTGGAAAAAGTAGTAGTCTGTAGGCGCAAGGTCTGGTGAGTAGGGCGGATGACGGAGAGCTTCCAACCCCAGTTCTTGCAACTTGGAGACCGTCTGCTGTGCAGTATGAGGTCGCGCGTTGTCGTGTAGTAGCAGCGGAGACGAGCGATTGACCAATGCTGGTTGGAGATGTGCCAGCTTCTCCATCATTGTGTTCAGTTCTTCACAGTACACATCTGCAGTAATGCTCACCCCGTTTGGTAAGAAGCTGTGATGAATCACACCGGCGCTAGACCACCAAACAGTGACCATCACTTTTATACGGGTAAGTTTTCGTTTAGGGCATTGTTTAGGTGCTGAACCAGGATCCAACCAACTTGCTGAGCGCTTGCGGTTATCAAACAGAATCCATTTTTCATCGCAGGTAACAATGCGGTTCAAAATTCCTTCATTTGTGTGTCTGTTGAGCAGTGCAAGGCACGTCTCGACGCGTACTTCGCGCTGGCGATCATTAAGTTCGTGGGGCACCCATTTGTCAAGCTTTTTTACCTTGCCAATTTGACGCAAATGGACCAATATTGTTCAGCCGTAGATTGTGTATCATCAGCTTCCACAATCGCCTTTAATCCGTCATTGTCGACCAAAGTCTTCGGACGACCGCGAGGTTCATTTTTCAGGTCGAAATTTCCAGAACGGAAGCGAGCAAACCAATAACAGGTGGTGCGTTGGTTTGTAGTGTTAGCTCCGTAAACGTCGTTGATGTTGCGTGCCGCTTGTGCCGCGTTGCTGCCACGACGGTACTCATATTCCATAATTACTCGAATTTTTAACGTATCCATGATGATGAAAAAGATTGAAATGCGATGAAAATGTAACACTAATCAATAAACAAATGAGTACTTTTGGAAAAAAAATCCATGTTTTTAAAATAAAATTAATTTGAAATTAGAATTCTTAGCCAAACAAAAATTATTTTGATTTGAAATGGCCAGTACTGCAGAACGGCAATTTCATAGGTAAAGACCTAATATTAAAAATCAATTTGTCTCGCAAAAATTTTAAAATGACTCGACCGACTTGATTGACTTTTTTTTTCTTTTGTTCTGCTCAATACTGCGATGGTTTAGAAATAAAAAAAAATACGAAAAACCCAAAAGAACAGCCGAAAACTCGAAATTGAAATTTTGACAGGACAACGTCTGACGGGTCAGCTAGTCTATCATAAAATATCTAAACTTAGATAACATTCTACTTCTAGTGTTTTACTATGTGTTTAAATTTATTTAAAAACGTGTTTAGTTAGGTATAGGTAAATTGATGTGTGAACGATTTTTACTATCTGACCATGATCTGAACTTACCCAACAGTTGTACCTCCTCTGACTTTAGCTCCCCGGATTGTTTTGATCAGAAAATAAGATGTGTGTGTGTGTGTTTTGTTTTTCTGGTCTCGAAGCTCTAGCTCTTAGTAAAACTTTTTCCAAACTTTCTGGATATATTTATTTCTGCCTACTCCAATCGAAATGAGGTGTGAGTGTCTGTAATTGAGAAATTGTTTATGAGAACTCCCCATAAACAAGTTTCAAAAAGTTTCCGATCAATATTTTGTGATATTAAGGATGACTCACATGTAGGTAACATAATTTATCTTATCGATTAGTGGCGAGATAAACGTGCACTGCAAAACAGCAAATTTGCAGCTTTAGTCACCGCGCCCAGTTTCCTCATCAACATCATCATCATCATTTCAGCCGGAACATAGGCGGGTTTCGGCTGGACATAGGCCTCCCCCAAGCACCGCCACTTCCACAGGTTCTTTGCTTCCTGCATCCAGCGAATTCCTGCCGCGTTCATAAGGTCATCGATTCACCTTGTGGGGAAACACCCCATCGCCAACGCTACATCTTCCAGGACGCGGTTGTCACTCCAGAACCTTTCGGCCTCATCGGCCATCTGTTCTGTCCATCCTCATCATAATTATAAAGTAATTTCTCCTAAAATCTCTATTGTTCACAGTAAGTTGGGATTGGCACAAGAACAGAGATGTCCAGCAATGGGCGAAGTCTGGCTGTGAATGATGAGGACGATGTTGATGAAAATTCTGAGAACCTACATCGTTAGGAAAACTGTCCTATTAGGGTCACTCAATAAAAGAATTGAAGTAACAACCTTACGAAGAAATCTTCCGAAAACCCGAACCCAAAATATGGAATTCGGTTTTTCGGATTTATCTGTTCAGATTGATCGGTCAGACGAATGTGATACGAAGCGTGAATATATACGAAACGATTTTTCAACGATTTGCTTCTAATAGTAGTAGTAATAGTAGTAGTTCGAGAGAGCCTTGACTTTCATAGTACAAGTTTTACTTAGTTTGGAAGTCAAGAGTTTCAAAGTGTGTAGGTACCAATGTTTCTTGTGCAATAAACGATTTTTTTTTTTTTTTTTTATAGTAATCGTTCCGACCGTTTGTAGGCAATCGATCTTGACGGCCACACGCGATACGGGTTTTGGTCAGATTTGAAGTCAGAGCTGACATGTGTGGTAGCCTTAAAGGAAGACTTTTCGTTGTTCTCCAAAACCTCTGTATGCTTCCAGCTCTGAAAGCACTGGCTCCATGTAAAATTTTAATTCTTGTATTCAGCTGCATCCGGTTAGACTGGAAGCCGACCCCGACATAGTTGGGAAAAGGTTAGGCCTGAAAGATGATGTTGACTAATTATAATAAGCGGATAATATTGACATTTCACAATCGCAGTCCGTTGCTAGAGGAACAAGTTGATAGTCAGCGCAGTGCTACAGCTATCCAAGGGGATAGCTGTAGCACTGCGCTGACTCTATCGCTGAACATACCGCGCAAGTGATAAGATATCGGTCAGGTCTGATTTGCAAACTGACTGCAATGTGTGCAATCTATCGACTCAAAGACAATGTAATGCCGGTGGCCGCCCACTCGCTATCTGGCTCAGCAGTACCTAAGCCATGTTTGATAAGATAGCCACTTAATTCTGCATTATGCATAAAATTATTGTACTTCCCCTGTACAGTACTTATTTGAATGATGTTGGAAACTGAATGAAACTCGCACAGACCAGGGAAGTATGGCACATAAGGGAGGAGGCCTATACTGCAGGGCAGTGAGCGGAACAGGGCTGCCAATAATTATAATGAATGATGATGAGTACTTATTTAGGAACAACTAAATAATTACGACGAGAGAGAGAGAGAGACCACTTATATTCCAGTCTAGAACATAGGTATTACAGGTTTGGTGAAGTTTTGGCTAGCCGGTGAAGCTTTGCCCTAAATATTTCTATAAGCCGCCGAAACACTTCTTTTGAAAATGGGCTGTAATGCTCCAATATTTGGAGATCAAAGACTTAAAACATTACACTTAAGATAAGAGCTTTTAAAACAGCTTACTTCCTAAACTTCAGCCTGTTAGGACTTGATTTCTAAAACTGTTTGAATGTTTAGCTTCAAGTTTAGGCTGTCCCATTTCTTCATATCACGAATCATACATAGCAACATTACGAGTTAATGATATACATAAACATCATGAACCAAAATAAATCAAAGACATGTGACATAATTATACCAACTGCCGCACTGGATCCGCGTGGTGGACCTGGTGGATTACAGCTCACTCCCTCTCACAGTGAAGAGGCCTGTAGGCTGATTATGCATAGCTTGCTGTTGTTCTCTGTTACTAACAAGACTTATTTGTATTTTTCAGTGTATATCGCGAGCAGTACTGGGCCTGTTCAAAGTGGTCATTCGCGAAGAAAGTGCTGGCCATCGCTGTAGGAGTGGCGCTGGGCGCTGGCATAGGTTTGGCTATTATCTTGGTGGTCACCGGGAAAGACGCGCAAGACGTCATTGATGGAATCTTCTTGGCTTCAGCTCCAGACTAATGAAAGGAAATGTATTCTTCTTCCGAGCTTTATGGCCGTGTGGTAAAAGATAGTGATCTAGTAATGGAATATGGACTTTTGAAGAAACAAAATAATGGCGGGAGCCTTTGTATGCGAACTTTTTCATTTGTGGTGGAGATTCTGTGCAGTAATTATTGTGTTCTTAAAAATAACTTAATTAAGATGATATGTATCAAGTCGAGAAATCTGGATTGATAAGCAAATTGACTATCAACCTGTCGTAATATCACAAATTATTTGTCAATCTTCTTTGCCAGTCATAAGAAATGCGAATACGAAACCACAGCGAATTGACTTATTATGTCAATCTGCTCAATAGTCCTTCCCTGACTATAGATTTTATATTAAGAGCTAATTAAGACTTTTTCCAAAACGAATGCTTTGACTTTTTCTAAAAAAGTCAAAGAATATTGTAATAATTTTGGACTGGCATTAACTTGAAAGTCTACGATGTATGATGTATGTCAGATAAATCTTGAGATCAAACTTATGAAAAAGAGCAACCAAAATAGCCGACTCTTATCGGACAACTTTGGCATATTCACGATTCCTGACGTGGAACATTGGAAGGAGTATGGCGGGCTTCAGAGTAAACATAACATAGCCTCACGCTTGTTTTTCCCGAAGGGTTAGGCAGAGGTGGCATAGTACACCACCCATATTTGCCCAGTTATGTGTCTCAATTAATGGGGGGGGAAAATAAAATTCTTTGACCAAGACGCAGTGCCGGATTAAATTCTAACAAAGGGGACCCTTGCTTTGATGTTGGTTACTTGGTTCAAAATTTTAGGATATAAAATACAGCGCTTTTACAAAATAACTTTCCTTGAACGTACACGTAGTACGTAAACTGCCTACATTTAGGTAGGCAGTATACCTATTCTAACATCAGTTATTCTTTACCTAACTAAACCAAAAGAAGGAAGAAGTTACTCTACTTATTTGGTGGAGCGGTCTCTTCGGTTTTCTTGATTCACTCGCTGACACATTTGAACAAAATTGAGGATTTTTAAGCTCCCCGTGGAAGCGAACCTTTAGGAACCTTATTAATTGAATTTAAATTATTAATTTAAATTTAATTTTGGGACCTATTCGCCGAGTGCAGGTTCATATTTTTTTTTAACTACATTTTGACTCGTATTTCTTCCCGAGATTTTCTTGATCCTTACTGACATCAGTAGAAGCTAACATCGGGAGGAAGTCAAAGTTAAAAGTCAAATCAAAACGTTTATTGCGAACTAAGTGTTACAATGTTGGTGTTATGTTATTATAGAACTTATGACTTACAAGCGTTGCAGTTATCATTCGCCTGCCTTCTTATCATCCTAAATCAGCATGCATTAAATATTATTATTACTTCATTATTTTATTTTATATTAGTACAATTAAATTGAGAAATTATAATTGTGTCAAAATTCAATGTCAATAATAATTAATTAATAATTGTACTAAACAATTATTCAGCAACATTAATGTCATCCTTTTCAGGCAGTACAAATTATAATTATAATTTTATATGAACTAAAAGGATAGACTAAATCTTATTGTTTGTATAGGACAGAACGCCACTCTTGTACAGACGCCAGCACATCAACCTACTACAATCTGTCAAATTTATTTAATAGATTTTCAACTTTATCGCTAAAGCTTAGCTCGCTAAGCTTCAAAGTTGATTGGGAAAATTTGACAGTTTCGGATAGGTTGATCTGCTGACGTCTGTACATGAGAGAATCTAAATATTCTTTTACTGAGTAGAAACATTTTTGGATTAGGTATAGTTTTAGCCTTTTTTGGAATATTATTACTGATTTTTCAGTTTAAAACATGTTGGTCAACAATTTTTTTTTTGCCATATAATAAGGGCTATCACTTAACATTTTAATTCTTGAGGATGGAGCGCATAACCTCTTTTTACGGCGAGTGTTTACGTTGTGCGTATCTTCTACTTTAGTGAACTTGTCGATATTTTTAAAAACAAATAGGTACGCCAATGTCAAATTTGTATATTGACGGCAGAGTTAGAATCTGATATTTATAAAGTATGATTAGCAGCTCTCCGTATTATCTATTTGGACTAGAATTCTTATATAGGTACTTATTTTGCATTATGAATAGTTCATCTACGTTAACACTGTTTCCCCATAGGTTAGGTTTTTGCCGTTTTATACCACAATCTTTATATAGTTGTTAGTGCATCATCATCTGCTTAGCGTTTTCCTAACTATGTTGGGGTCAGCTTCCAGTCTAACCGGATGCACCTGAATACCGGTATTTTACATGAAGCGCCTGCCTATCCCCCCTTGGTAAGACTGTTTGTCAGAACTCCCTTAACGACTGTTGAAGATCTACAAATGACATACGGGACCAATGGCAAGCACGGAGGGGTCTCGACATCTAATGGATGGTCACCTATCCACGGACTGACCGCAGCAAGCGTAGCATAACCTTCGTCCGACCCGTCCGGCTGCTATTATTTAACCACGAACCCTCATATAATGTTTAGTGCAACAATACACTACCTGTTTAGTTATAAGCATACCTATACATATATTGAAAATTACCTTTATGAACATTTTATAAGGCCGTGTGTACTTTTTGTAAATAAATGGTTTTCAAGCATTTTTGTGTATATGCATTTCAATTAATTGTTACGTCAAAGACAATGTTTTATACTTTGATTTTGTTTTAAACAAGTAATTGTTACTTTTTTAAGTAATAGGTAATATTTGTTTAAAAATGGATATACATTTATTTTAACATTACTTTAAGTTTTAACCAACTCCAAGTCGTGTATACGAACGCGGAATATTTCCTTATGCGTTATATCTAACCTCATTATTATGAAAATAATCTACGAAAATATAAAAACTAATCTAGAATGATAGTAGTAGTGAGTCCCCATCTGACGGAGCTTATAAACAACAGAGATAGGTACCTCACTGATTACGATCGATAGCATGACTAAGCGGACACTGTTGTAAAAACGGAAGAAGGTATTAGTTATTGTAGGTAGTACCTACATGTAGCTGTAGATGTAGGTACCTGCCTTTGTTTAGCACAAACATCGCGCCTAAAGGTGGGTACTGACCGGTGTTACGGGCCGTAATGTACCATTCGTAGCGAGGATGTTACGTTACGCCGTGTCCTAAAATCCGTGTAACATGCTCGTTTGGAACTCTTTGCTCGCCCGTGTTCCAGATTCTAAACACAATAGCCAAGAATCGATGCGTGTGGCACGTGCGCTCGTAACGACTTGTTGCGGGCGTACTGACTGAACCGCGTAACACTCAAAGGGATTCGCCAAAAAACCGACAGCGGGCGGAGCACTCGAAACGAGGAACGAGCGGCTCGCGGCTCGTGCTTGTTTCCACGTACTGATTGCACAAATGCTCGCTTTGTAACATTACACCCCGTAACACCGGTCAGTACCCACCAGAGTTAAGACAGAGGTGTACCTCATACATCTATATTTCGCCATCTATTTTGTTTTATTTTATGGTGTTTGACTGGCTTCGCTATGTTTAACATACAGAATATCACGCCGTATTCCCCGAAGGGTTAGGCAGAGGTGTACCTAGTACACCCACATTTCGCCAGTTGTGTTTGAGCCCCACGTAATAGGGGACCCGGACACAAGTTCAGACTCCGAGCTGCTACTGAGATATTCCTGATGGAAAAACCTAATAGCACTTGCCCGACCTGGGAATCGAAACCTAGACCCTCATGTTCAGCAGTGGCGCGTGCGTCCATTAGATCAACGAGGCAGTCAGAGCTGCCTTTGTTTATATTCGTTTTAGGGTTCTGAAGATAAAGTGTGCCGAACTGCCAACGGGACCCTGTCACTTATACTAGCTAAGCTAATGTCAAAGCCATAATAGCGTGGCCAGCAACGCAGTCACTGCGGACCAAGGCTTGTATAGTGCTCTACTCAAACAACGCGAGTAATTTAAATAAAACCAGCTTAGTAATAGTAAGAATGTATTTAAAGTAACAATTGTTTTGTTTTTAATTTTTAATTAGGCAATGATGATTGTACTGCTTGTACTTACCTATTATACTCTGCTGTACCTACACAGGCATATTCTGAATAAAATATTTTTGGACCTGACTATTTTTTAAACAAAACTCGACTATAATGGATTTTCAAAGAAAATTGCTGGTGGCTAAAACTCACCAGCAATAAAATTCCATACAATTTTGTTCATTCAAGTAGCGCGAAAAGGTCGACTTTGACCAAAGAAGGTTGTCACAATAATGGCCACATCACAAGGATTTTTGAGTAAAAAATTATAAACGCATATTTTATAACATAACATCACGCCTTGTTTCCCTTCAGGGTTGGGCAGACGTGAACCTATTATGCATATTTAATTTACTGATAAAAACAGCTCTGGATTTACGTGTAAACAGGAAAATCTATGTATTAATCATAAATGTATGTAATCTGATAAATTCTGATAACAATAATAACGATTAGGTACTATTAAGTATAGTACCAAATCTAACATTATGTTGCGCCTGAAAAGTTGCGAATAAATACAACTGTGTGACTTTGTGCTATCAACATTTCTGCAGGCGCATCAAGTTTGTTCGCTGACCCGAACTTGTTAGTTAAACTTAAGAAGATCGCCTTGCGATTTGGCATCGTTTCTTCCAACAAAGATAAATAGGTATAGGTACCCAGTGTAGATAATTTGAAAGTACCACGTGCAACCCAGTGCAAGCAGTCTGCAGTGGACTGCGCTAGGTAGATGAATAGTGGAAGATATTTGGTATGGCGACCTATTGGATCAACAACACCAAGGACATTTTCCATGCCGTAGTGACAGGTAGGTATTGGCATACCAATAACATGTACAGTAGGTAGTCGTCTTCTCCGATACCTGTCAAGGACTTTTGCTACCGCAGTTTTTTTTCAAAATAGTCTGGTCCACTCTAAATTGATTTGAACTAACAATTGATTATCTACGAAAATGGATATCCCTAACTATGGTAGAGTTTCCAACACAATGTAGAGTTAAGTGGTTTAACAAAAGAGGCGAATAGCCCATATAATGGTAGCGATCGGTATCTACAAGTTTATCGTATAGTCGACAACGTAATGGAGGCACGCAGCGCCACGGTATAAGTAATTGCCTACGACGACGATACATTCAGGCGCAGACGTAGCCCCAACAAAGGAAACTGGCGGTGGCGGGTTCTTTCATTTCTCCACTAGGTAGGTATATAATATTTATGTTGAGGGTTATGATAACACTCTTAATAGCATAACTTCACGACTGCAATCCCGAAGGATACGGCAGAGGTGTGTACCTAAGTCCACCCACGTTTTGCCAGTTATGTTTAAGTCCCATGTAGGTAATAGGGGACGAACCTATTACCTTCGGGCTGCTATTGAGATATTCCTGTTGGAAAACCCAATAACACTTTGCCCGACCTGGGACTCGAACTCAGGACCTTATACTCAGCAATAGCGCTTGCGACCATTGGAACAACGAGGCCGCGTTTTTAATATGGCTTCCATATTATATTGGCAAATAATAAAAAGAAGATAAACTATAACCACCTTTTCAGTTTAACCAAACATTTTTCGAAGTTTAACTTTAGGATAACTTTACTTCGTGTTTTCGAGTTCATTACGGGATAAGAGTTTTTGTGGTTACATGTTTTTACTGCTTGAATGGTACAACTTATATTTTATGAGTGATTCTAGTATTTTTAATGTACTGATCCATCCCGTGGGGTGCCAAAGTGGCAACCTTGGACAATAACGAAGGTCAAAGGTCACGGGGGTGAAAAATCTGAACCACCCATTTTATTGCTAATTAAGGGAAATCGGTTCACCCAAATCAAATATTTGTATTTAGATATAACATACAGGGTGTCCCTGGAAGTTTGGATCAAATTGCATAGGGGCGTGGGCAAAATCATTTCCAAACTTTTTAACCCTGAGAATGTCGTTGCAATTTTTTACGGTTCAAAAGTTAACAATTATTGTTTTTTTCAATCACTTCGCATAGTGCTTAAAGAAAATAACAATTTAAAAAAAAACTATTAATGTGATGCCGTATCACATAAGTATAAAAATTGATTTTTGGAACTCATGTAACTTGATGGAGGTGACGGGACCCTACAGGTTTGTTCCCATAATAAAAAATTATCTATATCGGGAAAAAAAAAAATGTTTTTTTGGCACTCACGTTTAGCCCAAAAATGTATGGACGGTGAATGAACCTTAATACTCCCACTATCTCACAAATCTCGAAAGAAACTGGCGGCTTTTTCTCGGCACCTATAGTTTTGCAGACTTTGGGGTTTTCAAATATACTTACACTAAAAAGGGACTATTCCATGTCCATATCCAAAAAAAAATGCTACTATAAAAAAGCGACGGGTTTTAAAATGCAGTGGTTCCGGACAAACAATAAACGTTATCTCCGGTAGTAAGTTCATGGCACTGCCGGACTATGCTACCGCTAAGTTCATGGCACTGCCGGACTATGCTACCGATAAGTTCATGGCACTGCCGGATTATGCTAGCGCTAAGTTCATAGTACTGTCGTACCGTACTATGTTGCGGCTTTTTAAAATGATGTAAGTACTAGAATGCCGCGTGGAGCACTATAACTGTGCTATAACCGATAGTGATAGAATGTCGCTTGCGGCACTCTATGCACTGCCGTAATAAAATAATCAGTAGGTATGCACTTATAGCGTACTGCGATGCCTCCCACGTAAGTTGTTGTAAGCCAAAAAATTGCGATTTTGTGTTTTTCACTTATGTATTCCTATCCCAAACATCAAATTTTAAAAATCTATAATTTGAGGTAGTTTTGAGACGTATAATATCGTAAGTTCCGAACTATTCCGGCGCAGATTACAGTATTATTATTTGCAAAGGTTTAACGGCGGGCGGGGTGCGGGGGTGAAGAGCGCGCATGCACTGCGTAATAGCCACATAAAACCAGTGTCTCCAACCACGGCGTAATTACGGTAAACCTACCGTAATCGTTAAATGTTTTACCGTAAATGTTTTCTAGATCTACCACCTACCGTAGACATGTTATTACGGTGCCAAATTCTACCGTAATTTTGTCCGTATCCTTATTTCTATAATGGCAACACTTAATTTAGTTTAAAAATGTTACTATTTTATTTCAAACGGCAATACTGCAATTGGGGAGTCCTAAGATTTGACTTGTGTACATAGATAAGATGACAAAGCTTATGCGACCAAATTACGAAGCTCATAAATATCCAGGATATACACTGTAACTGCATGGTAATTAAATTAAGCCATAATAATCAGTTGTCCACGTAATCTATTGCTGGGAACCTGTTCACGCAACAGGTTATTAAGAAACATGACAAAAAGTGTTTTGATTTCCATCCCACCTATGAGATGATTATAAAAATGAATGTGTCGATGCATAAAAAACGGATCAGTAGGTATTAAACTTGATTTAAGTGAGATAATTAATTGCTATGATAAATAAATAATAGTATACGTATTTAGAACACAAACAATTCAGTTTTCTTGAACAATTTTATTAATAAAAAGTTATCGTATTTTTTTTTTTTGCCTACCGTTATAATCTACCATTTACCGTATTTTTAGACCAGCAACACCGTAATTTTGATAGAAAGAGTTGGAGACACTGCACAAAACAGACTACGCTGGAACTTGCTGTCAGCTGCACGTCGCGCGCGTTGTTTTGGTATTGATGTAATATTAGCATAATAAAACTATCACTTAAATATTTTCTTATTTTATCATAATGAAACGTTATCAGATACAAACCAGAGGACGCAAACTATGTGATATGGTTAACAATGCCAACACACAACAAAATAACATTGAACAATCCATCAAAAATGAAGATATCACAATAAATGAAATTGAACATAATTATCGATTATCATGATTCATCTTTCCGAAGTATTCGAAGTATGTTAAAATTTAGTACCTGACTTAGTGATTGCCATATTTTTCTTAATTAATGTGATGGTAATTTAAAATGTGGTATAGATTACATACAACAATATACGTTGTTAAATTTAGAAGTATTTTATGCTAAGTGAAACATACGACATTTTACGTCGAGATTAGTTATACTGAATTAAATTGTAAGATGACATACAATGATTTACGTTGCCATATTAACTGTTTTATGGTTAATAAGTAATACATACAACAATCAACATCGAATGTTATATTTGCGGTTTCCAGATGTATATTTATAATAAAACTTATGCAAAATAATTATTGTGCTTCGTGGGATGTTTTGAGGATGTTTATGAGATTTTCCACTCTATTGAAATTATATTCACATCTTATTTAAACGCAATAGTTCATCGTTTTATAGTAACCCTTGCCAATGAATCTGAGATTAATGAAGTGGCTAATATGGTGATGACTTTTTGGGAACTACTTTAGACACTGATACTAAAGATCACTCTTATCTTGGCTCTGCTCACCAATCTCCTGACTGAATGTGTTAAAACCAGTGTTTGCTACCACAACAATAACTTGCAACCAGTTGAGTCACGTTATGCTCGATAAAATTCACAAAAGCTGTATTTGGATGCAGATTTGAATTTTCGGCGATTATTTGAAATGTACAATTAATGGCTTCAGTCTTATACGTACGAAGATAAAGATGACGCTGAAAGACAATATCGCGATGTTGTGAACCAAAATTTTAAATTAAGATGTTATGTACCAAAAAAAGATCAATGCGACCAATGTCATTGGTCATTGTGTTCATAAAAATATTGAAAATCCTACAAAACAACAAATAATGGAGTTTGAAAACCACGTCGCAAATAAAAAAATATGTCGCAACCTTAAATTGATAGACAAGACTCAAAGTAAATCTTCGCAGGGAAAAATCGTCACAGCAACTTCTGAATTCCAGAAGGTTTTAAATGCACCATGGTCGACTAAGTGTGCTGTATTATAAACGCAAGTTGTCAGTTTTCAATTTCACCTTGTTCGATTTAGCTAGTAAAGAGGCTTTTTGTTACATGTGGTACAAGGGAGAGGCTAAGCGTGGTGCCAATGAGATCTGAAGTTGTCTGTACGATTTTATTATGAAAATGCTTGACAACGCAGCAGAAGAATTTCGATTCTGGTCTGATAACTGTGCAGGTCAGAATCGTATTTGCATTTTATGTGTATATGGCTCATAAATTCAATATTACAATTAAACATACTTTTCTTGAAAAGGAACACACCCAAACAGACGCTTAGAGAGCGTTTTTAAAAAAATAAATTTATTACACCGTTGGAGTGGTTTAGCTTGGTCAGATGGACAAAACAAGACGGTAAGCCGTAGGTAATAGAAATGAAGCATACAGATTTTTTCAACTTCAAGGAACTATTAACCGGTCGTAACTGGGCAAAAAACATTAATGGTGACAACTATGTCAGCACCTTATTTTGGCCCAATGAACTACCATTTGGACCAAAATAAGGTGGTGCGAATAAAGAGGTGAAAGTTTGTTCTGGAGATCCTTTCAAAATTGAATATCGGTATGATTTGTCAAACTGTAACATGATGACTATTGCTATTAACACCATAACGTGAAGGCGCCAACGAGCTGACAGTATGAATGAATCAGGAGCCCCTCACTATCACAACCTTCTTTCCATACCAAGAGCGAAATTCAACAACTTTAAGTGTAACAGCGGGTTAATCCCAGCTACATATCACGATTACTTTAGAAGCTTGTGTGTCGAAGAGATAACTCGAAACGGTTCTGGATCGTCTGATACAGAATAAACTATTATTTTAAGATTTTTAATCTGTTTTTTAATCTCAATTATTCCTAAATCTGATTTCAGACATTAAAGACATCTTCTTAAAATTATTTTAAACAAGATTATTTAGTTTCTGTTTATAGACATGTTTAGTCTCCAATAATGTTGAGGATTAAAAAAAGACTAAAAAAAAAGTTATTTGTAGCAGTGCAAGAGAAAGAAGAAGAAAAATAATCATAAGTTCTAAACAAAAGTGTTTAGAAGTTATGATTATTCTACTTTAAGAGGTTCAATAAATTTGCATTAGTATTTATGTTTAGTTTCAGATTATTATTTAACAATTATGTTTATTAAAGAACGTTTTTTTTTTAATAGAATTTATATGAAAGATTTTCATTGTTTGATATTTTTGTTTTAATTTAGTTTTTATTTTTATTTTATAAAAGAATTTATTCTTCTAAAGCTTAGTTTTGTCAAAAAGGTGTTAGTTATTGTAACGATTTTTGTGGATTTAATAACTTATGCACGAAAAAGTATCGTAGGTAGGTACAACAAGTTGATTTATGGACAATAAACGAAATTCCGCAGATTTATTTTATAATATCTTATAATGCTATACATACCAGACCATTTTTTATTTGGCGTATATTGTTGTAACTAGCATATACGACTTAATGCGACTCTTGTGTTCCAGTGTAATAATTCGCAAAGGTCTTATGCCGCGATAAAGTGTTGTAATAGCAAAATCTATGAAACCTTTAGTCTCTCTCAAATCTCTGAAATTAACATCCTGAATTATAAAGATTAATTGAAAAATGTAGTTTTTATTGCTAATAGTATTTTTGAAACGCTCTACTGTAAAATTGCAATTTATCGGTTACAACAACTTACGTTTGAGGCATCGGAAATATACTGTGCTTATAGTGAAATAAAACAGCAACTCACTTCATGTTAGCAATATATTTAATAAATCACTTGATACATATATCACTTATAACTTAACAGCAAATAATATGAGTACTTCTTCTTCAGCTCAACTGTTCGTTTCCACCGTTTAAAATCAACTAACTTCTCCTAGCGCCGAGAAGTACTAGCTCGCCCCACCCCGCCACGTGACGCAAGTGGCGGGAGTGTGGCAGCAGGATGTCGATAACCGAGTCAATAAACATACTAATAAAAGTTATTTTATTTTAAAAACGTATTTAAAATCAAAGCAGTACTAAATATTATTATCTCAATTAATTATAGAAATATATTTTAAAAATCATGACATTCGGCCATCAGACATCGTGCCGACTCCTGGCGCACGACTTACTAAAGATTATAGTTTATATACAAGTGCATCCTTTGCCATTATGTGAGGATAATTGATTGTTATGTTATATATCTACATTACAAATAGTTTTACCCCTAACGAAAACTTAACTCTACTTGCTGCAGCACAATATAATAATACGCATGAATTTAAAAGTACAACTCAAAGGTTAACGCGCTGTTAATCCTACCTTCATGCAACAAATCATGACATTCGCCAAATAAAATATGGTGTAAACAGTAACAAAATATTTTTAAACACAGTGAAAATTAATAGATATTTAAATTCATAGGGTAAATAGAGTGATTGCATTCCAATAAATCAATAATGTTAATTCACTTTTTAGATCCAATAGATCGATAATCTACAGTAAGTAACTTATATCTGTTACATTTTATTACAGAACTAGGTAAAACAAAACACACGCTGTACGTAATAATAGTGTACAGTTAATATTTACATGGATTTGGTATAAGACCCTGTATACATTCAGTCGCTATTATGATCATCACTATGCTCACTAGAGCTGCTATTGTCTGAATTATGTACCTCCAAAGCCTTTATATGTATCCAGGGTCTCATTCTGTCTGCCGCTATCACAGTCCTATAGGGCTTGCCCGTTCTATTGAAGCCTGGGACATCGGCTATCCTATATCTATCGTTCCCTAGAACCTCTACAATTTTATAGGGACCTATGAACTTGGACAAAAGCTTTGTGCTCTTCCCATCATTGGCAAAATTGTTTCGCGAAATCTTTACTAGGTTACCGACTTCATATTTAGCAGCAGGAATTCTATTTTTATCATGTCTTAGTTTCATCTTTTCTTGCTCTCTCTGTATGTTAGAGCTAATGTCTTGTCTAAGTTCTTGTAAATTAGAAGTCATGGATTGATCTACAATATCGAGTTTATTCGCCAAATCATCCTGCATTTTGAGCCCAAACAAAGCTTCGGTCGCCGTTTTTTGTGTAGAGGCATTCACAGTGTTGTTAATGCCCCATTGGATTTTCCCCAGACACTTGTCCCAGTCGCGCTCGTGGCCAAAAGAATTTTGTGCCGCTAATGAATTAAGAATAGTCTGGTTAAATCTTTCGGCTTGACCATTGGCTCTGGGACAAGCGACTGCATTCAATACATGTTTAATTCCATGTCCCTCACAAAAGGTCTTAAAGACTGTTGACGTGAAAGAAGTACCGCGGTCAGATATTATCCTAGCCGGAATACCGAAATCATAAAATATTTTCTCAAGGACTTTGGTAGTGGTTTTTGTTTTAAGGTCTTTAACTGGTCTCACGAACACATATTTTGTGAAAGCGTCGACTATGGTTAAAATGTGCGTATTACCATCTTTGCTGCGAACAAATGGCCCGAGATGATCCATGTGGACAGTGTGAAAAGGTATATTTACCTTTTCAATTGGGTACAAATGTCCAGACTTTTGTTTTGCCGCAGTATCTTTATTGTATGCACACTCTAAGCAAGCCGTTACATATTTTTTTACAAATTTTCTCAATTTTGGGAACCAGAATTTACTTTGTACCCTTTCTAGCGTTTTAGAATAGCCGTGATGCCCTATCTCATCATGATTAGCGCGACATACTTGCCACCTCGCACTACGTGGCACAACAAGGCGTAAATGGTCGTCTATTTTTCTATAAACAACGTGGTTTTTAACAACGTAATTTTTGCGAATATCCCGGCACTCTAGGTCGTCTTCCGGTTTTAGAATTTGCAAAATACGCGAGATATCAGGGTCTGCTTTTTGTAAACTTAGAAGCCAATTGTCCTGCTCTATAAAATAAATGTTAACGGATAAATGGTCATCCGAGTTCGCGGGTAGAGTGGTGTTTCGACTTAGAGCATCTACATGCTGCATTTGTACCCCTGGTCGATACTCTATACTAAAATCAAATTCGCTTATTTGCAGCCACCACCTTGCTATCCGCGGAATTAAATCTCTTTTTGTTAAGGTAGTTCTAAGTGCAGCACAATCAGTGAAAATCTTAAAAGGCATGCCCAATAGGTAAACCCTGAACTTTTTTAGAGAACATACGACGGCCAGTGTCTCTAGTTCGTAAGAGTGCAGATGTTTCTCCTCTGGTGTTGTTTGGCGACTAAAATACGCTACTGGTTTTAAAACACGCGACTGTTTTTGCCATTGCATCAATATGCCTCCCACGCCCAAAGAACTGGCGTCGGTATGCAATTCGGTCTCTAATTTTGGGTCATAAAGGGCCAAAACGGGGCGACTAACAAGACTTTCCTTCAAAAGGGAAAACGCTTGGTCCTCGATTTCAGACCACTGCCATTTTGCCTCTTTCTTTAGTAGGGAAGTCAACGGTCGAGCGATTTCCCCATAACCCTTTATAAACTTTCGAAAGTAACCAGTTAAGCCGAGAAATTGGCGAACTTCGTGGATATTGCGAGGTGTGGGAAATTCCTTGACCGCTGTTACCTTAGCCTCACCGGGTTGTATGCCATGTGAGGAAATATCATATCCCAAGTAGCTGACTGTGACATCGAAAAAACGGCACTTAGAAAGCTTCAGAGTTAATCCGTACTCTCTAAAAATTTTAAGCACCTCCTCTAGTCGCCGAAACATCTCTTCCACATCCCCTGATGGTATCAGCACGTCATCCAAATAGGCCAACGCATATTCGAATCGCCTATTCCCGAGAATTTTGTTGATCATCCTTTGGAAGACGGCTGGAGCGTTAGCAAGTCCGAAGGGCATTCTTAAAAACTCATAATGCCCATCAGGCGTGACAAAGGCGGTGAGATGTCGGCTACTTGGAGCCATTGGGATCTGATAATAGCCAGACGCGAGATCGAGGGTGGTAAAGAAAGTATTGCCGCTAAGATTAGATAATTGATCATCAATGAGAGGAAGAGGAAACCGGTCCTTAATTGTTTTATTATTTAAGGCCCTAAAATCTACACATAGTCTCTGCTCACCGGTTTTCTTTTTTACCATTAAAATTGGGCTAGCATAATCAGATGTCGACTCTCGGACGATATTGTTTCGCAATAGTTCATCAACAGTTTCCCTGACCTTTTCACGTTCGGAATGAGACAGGCGGTAGGGTCGGTAGACAATCGGTTTGTTATCCACGAGATCAATTTTCATTTCCACGTCAACCGCACAGCCTATCTCACCCAAGTTGGTAGCGAAGCAGTCCCGGTATTCCTGAAGCAACGAATAAAGCGCGTTTGCTTGACTATTGTCAAGCCCTGGTCCAATCTTAATGTCGGCTTTATCGAGGGGCTCTAACGTAGAGAAATTCTCTGCAATCCTATTGATCCGATAAGTGTCTCGTTCAACAAAGGGAATCGCTCTAGCTATCAAGGCGTTCTTTTCAAAGGTTATAGAGCTATCGGACAAATTTGATATAATGACCTCACCCTTGCCGCAAGAAATATGGTAAGCGCCCTGAAACAAACGGTATTCTTTCCGTGGTTCTACTGCGCTATAGCCCTCAATAAAAATATCTCCGGTAAAATCATGATCTACGTGTACAGGGACAACGTCGGTTCTCGAAATGTCAGTGGTATGGGTAACGTAAAGTTTTAGTGCATCCCCGTCGTTATCAAAAGGATTCTTATTAGGACTTCGGTAGAACGTCAGACTGTCACTATCTTTTAAGACTGTAACGAATGACTGCTCTGTGAAGTTTTGTCCAATAATCGCAGACGTGTGCATGTGCGCGTCATCAACCACTAATACTTCGATAGTCGACTCAATGTCATCAACCCTCACAGAAGCGAATGCTTTATACAAAGGTACTACAGAAGACTGACCAAACCCTCTTACTATTGGAACATTGTCATAGTTTTGCGCGAGTTTCAACAGCCTTGCATCTGTTTTACGCAATAGAGTACATTCACTCCCGAAGTCTATATACGCTTCGAGAGAATGGTCATTGATTGTGATGGTTTTGAAAAACTTATTATTACCGTCATTAGTCGTGTCAATTTTTAAAGTTTTCTTCTCAGAACTCTCCACGTTATTGTTTGAATTAAGATTTGTGGATGTTAACGGGTCTAACTTGCATTGGTCGTTGTTATGTCCTATCCGATAACAACGTTTGCATTTTATTATTGGATTAGTGCATTTAAAATAGGGATGGCCTCTAGCGCGACAATTGTAACAAATCACAGAACTTGAATTTGAATTGTTGGCACCCGTATTGGAGTTGCCAGAGTTGTTAGGCTTTTGAAATGTGCGTTCACGTGGTTTATTATTGTTAATCATAACCGGTTGTGGTTTTTGGGAAGATAGGTAATTGAGCAAATCTTCTGGTTCCGAACTATTGAGAGCCTGTGCCCCATTCCTAACGGATCGGTCGCTAATGCCGTACACAATGCAGTCAACAGCCTTTTTACCAGTAATTTCACACCTACTTAACAAACCCAACTTGTCATAGAAATATTCTCGCAGGCTCTCGTCATTACGTGATGTGCGAGTTAACATTTCTTCTAAAAGACGTCCGAAATTTTCCTCACTGGGAAATGCCTTGCGTAATTTCAGTTGCCACTCGTCCCAAGTATATTTGACTGTCTGCAAAGACTCAAACCATTTCTTTGCCAGACCAATTAATTTTTGTAAAGAGTAGTGAATTGTTTGTTTATCCTCCCAACCGTATATAGTGGCACATTCGTTTACTTTTCGCAGCCAGCAATCGATAGTTTGAGTCTTGTTAGATGGGTCGAATTCAGGAATAACATTGTTAAAATTATTGTTACTACCAAAATAATTCTTACTCGACTCCCCTTTCCATCTCGATAGAAGTTTCAGCACGTCTCTAGTGGATAGCCTGCTTGAAACCTTACGCGTCTTTCGCGGCGCCGGCTCATCAGTGGATGAAGACGTGGAAGACGAGCTCCTTCGCCTTCTTCGTTTTTTCGCCTTCTTTGGCCGCCGTCGCTTTGGAGGCGTATCAGGCGGCGTACCCGCTTCATGATCAGACGGCATTGCCAATAAATTCTGAAACGTTTTGATATTATCTGAGACGTAATCCGTTTATCATATAGGTACCATACTAACATAGCAATAAGCTGGCAGTGAAAGTTAAATTAATTTATATACACTAAAACAATAGGTAATCAGGAGAAAAAAAAACAGATACTTGGTTTATCTTTTAGTGATAATACATTTAATTATTATCTACCGGATTTAAGAGGTATCTGATCTGTCATTTTCCACATTTACAAGCATAGAATGAGATAGCAAGAGAATTCAACAAGCATACATATCCGACTATTAACCGACAACGTTACTCATAACCATCATATATGTATAGCATAACCAGCGAGAAGCATACTTGCTAGTAAAATCTTACGCATACACCGGTGAACAAAACATACTTCACCCCCTAACATAATCCGATGAACAAACATAGTCCATCCCCTAACATAATCCGATGAACAAACATAGTCCATCCCCTAACATAATCCGATGAACAAACATAGTCCACCCCCTAACATAATCCGATGAACATACATAGTTCACCCCCTAACATAATCCGATGAACATACATAGTTCACCCATATTATATCTCGTTCTATAATATGTATTTAATACTAAAAATCTGGTATAAATTATTTAAAATAATAAGATAATTTATCAGCAGCTTGAGATTTAAAAACCAGCACTACCATTTATTAACCGAGTAAATATGTTGGTGAGATGGTAAATTATTTATAAGAAAAATAAAAATAAAATTCCTAATATTTCATGTGCTATACTTAGATAATTGTGTGATCGTAATATATTAAGTATTGTGGATGTGAGCAGTTAAACAAAGAAAACACAACCAGAATTGCATGGTCAAACGAGTATTTTATATCTGTAAAATGAACGTTATCGGAGCGTAACCCCGGCCAAACGCATAAAGCAAGAAATAAGTTATGTCGAGATTATTTGTCCGCTGACAGTATTAAATATTAATTAATTAATGGTATAGGTATATAATTTACTAATGGTGGGCGTTGAAACAACATCCCAACAGACAAAATCTCTCGATAACTATATAATATTTGTTCAAACATACCTTTTTATCTGGTCCGTGTCACTTCTGAAGTGAAATAAAACAGCAACTCACTTCATGTTAGCAATATATTTAATAAATCACTTGATACATATATCACTTATAACTTAACAGCAAATAATATGAGTACTTCTTCTTCAGCTCAACTGTTCGTTTCCACCGTTTAAAATCAACTAACTTCTCCTAGCGCCGAGAAGTACTAGCTCGCCCCACCCCGCCACGTGACGCAAGTGGCGGGAGTGTGGCAGCAGGATGTCGATAACCGAGTCAATAAACATACTAATAAAAGTTATTTTATTTTAAAAACGTATTTAAAATCAAAGCAGTACTAAATATTATTATCTCAATTAATTATAGAAATATATTTTAAAAATCATGACAATAGTGATAAGAAAGAAAAAGAAAATACGTTTATTTGCGGTTAATATGACGCAAAGAAAAAAAAAACACGAGAATAACAAATTGGGGGAAAATATGCGTCACATCCACGCAAAACGGTCATCCCTCAGCATAATGCTGCGACCCTATGCGAGACAGAGCCCCAGCGCTGGTTTTCAGCGACAGCCGGCGTTGACGTGATGACGTCAACCGGTGCAGCATATAGTGAAATAACAAAAAAAAATGGTTCCGTCGGCGACTCAAGCGCCGATAAGATAATATATTCAAATTCAAATTCAAATTCAAAAGTCATTTATTCAAACTAGGCTGAAAATAAGCACTTTTCGAACGTCAAAATTACATAAGACAGTTCCCCAAAAACGCCCACCCTTCACCACTTCCTAGTGCTTTAGCTGGGAAGAAGAAGTGGCGCAACAAACTCCCCAGCAGCACAGCTGTCTGAATAGTTAGAAGAACATGATTCTATACAATAGTAATAATTTACTTTACGCAACACAACGCACACTTGCTGCCGGTTGCTCAGACAAGATTAGTATGATCAATTTTCGAGGTCGCTAGCTGACCATATATTACAATATATTTCATAAAAATAAAAAACAAAAACTGTGTAAAGAGTAGATTTCGTCAATAATAAACAAAATTTAAATTAAATAAATTGACTTATACAGTCAAATAAAATGAACTAAACAGTTAAATTAGTATGGAGTAGTATAGAGCTAGTCCCAAGCCTTTTTGTCGTCTAAGTAATCTTTAATTTTGTAGAAACCTTTTTGACATAGTTTGTGTTTAATAAATTATTTAAATTTATTGAGGCTCAGTTCTTTAACATGGATTGGGAGTTTGTTGTAAAAACGTATACTTTGGCACTTAAATGAATTACTAATTTTTTGGAGCCTAGTCCTGGGCACAATAAGTAAATCTTTGTTTCTAGTATTTATGCTATGAATGTCGCTGTGTTTAGAATATAAATTAATATTCTTTTTTACATAAATCAGGTTCTCAAATACATATTGAGATGCGACTGTCATGATATTTATTTCCTTAAATTTATCCCTCAGTGAATGCCTACAACTTAGGTTATAAATTGCTCGAATGGCTCGCTTCTGCAGCACAAATATAGTCTGAATGTCGGCTGCATTTCCCCACAACAAAATGCCGTATGACATTACACTATGGAAATAACTAAAATATACTAATCGAGCTGTTTCTACATCAGTCAAATGACGAATTTTATAGACCGCGTAAAAAACTTTATATGGGTTAGAAATATCAACAGGCTTAATGAATATGCAACATTAGTCGTTATTGACTCATATTTATCAAACGTTGTGTCGTTGACGACCGTGAAGTAGTGAATAGTGAAATATTTATTGCAGTCGTAAAACATTTCACCAGAATATCATGGCAGAAAATAGTGAAGATATTGAAGATGGTCCAACTCCGACTAAAAGACCAAATATAGTGAACAAGGACACACAATTGGTAAGAATGTTCTGCATGGATCTGCGAACCTTTTCAATACTTGAAGATAATGGCTTTCAAGAATTTATCAAAAATATATCAAACTATACCTTGCCTTCTATGACAAAATTTTCTGAAAAACTTAATTATCAATATTATAGTGCAAGATCCGACCTGATAAAAACATTGGAGTCGGTCCGTCATGTAGCGATCTCAATAGACGCGTGGAAGTGGGGGGTGACCGGTCGCAGAAGCGGCCGTGATATGTTCAGCGCGACGATACATTTTGTTCATCAAGGTATACTCGTATCTCGGAATTTGTTCACAATAGATGTAACGCGGCGCAACGACGACAATATACGACATATGATAAGAGATGAATTAATCCAAAGATGTCTCTTCAAAAAAGTGGTGTGTTTTGTTAGTAGTGACGATAAAGCTAAAGTTCTTATAAAAGCATCGTCAGATTGGAAGAAGCAACACGTATTTTGTCTAGCGGCCACATTAAACATGTATGTTCAAGCAGGTTTAAAATATTTAAAAATGGATGAATTGGAGATGCAGTACCAAAAAGCTGAATCAGACAAACCTAAAATATTAAGGACTAAACAAGATAATCGCTTCAGTTGGCATAACGAGTATACTGTGTTAAAAGAAATATGTGAGAACAACGCTTGCGAGTTCAATGCGAGTAGAAGAAACTCGATGAATGCTTACAAATTTTGAAACCGCTTGAATATTTAAATAACACACTGTCTAGTCAGGAATATCTAACCTTATCTTATATTATTCCTCTATTATTCGGTTTGCATATAAGTATATGTAAATGCTCGCCAACGACTACTATGGCAATTGATTTTAAGAAGAACATGAAGGCTGAAACTCGTAAACTTTTACAAAAATACATGAATAATAACGATCCAATTGCAGTAAAGGCAACATTTATGGATCCCAGATTTAAGAACACTGTTCTAGATCAAGCAAGAAAAGCGTCTCTGGAGCAAGATGTGATACGAGAATTGAATGAATATGTAGATTCTTGCAATCCACAGAATCCAATTCCTTCAACTTCCGAAAACCGTTCAGAAGAAAGTGGAAATATATTGGGCTATTTGGCTGAACATAAATGTGAACCTCAAGCCAAGGCTTCTCGTGCACAAACTGCGGTGGCACATTACGTCCAAACACCAGACTTAGAACAAGAGGAAGACCCTTTTAAATTTTGGAAAATGTCGTATGAGAGCTCTAAGTACATTCAATTGTACATAATGTCCCTAAAGTATTTATGCATCCCTGCGACTGCAATACCTGTAGAATCGATTTCTGGTGAGTTCCCTTGGAAGAAACTTGCTCCGAAAAATATAAATTATAATGAACGTAGGAACTTATTGGGATATGAACATATTAATAAAATACTATTCCTGAATAGTTACTATTGGAAAAACCCAGGAATAAATAATTAATTAGGTGATTAGGTAATTAGGTGGTGTTATCCGCACACAACCAATCGTATATTCATAAAATTAAATTTTCATTTTATTTCAAGGATAACTGAAGACTAATGTGTGATTTTAAACTTGATATGGTTTGCTAAAAATAGAAAAAAAATGAGGGTTAGAAAAAAATTTTTTTTTTCGACATAATTCGGCAAGTTGATCAGATGACGATGATGATGATATTTTTAAATGTTCAAAATCAAAAGTAGTTTCTTGTAAAAAGTGATTAAACGTCAGTCTCGCGTCATTTTTCGGAAAACTTGTTGCGTATATTTGTGATTTTCCATGAATACTTAACTTAACTTGACTTTTCAAATCAAAAATAGTTATGTTTAAATTATTTTTCCCTTTACCACAAATTCACAACTAATGAACTAAATTGATCAAAATCAGTCGATTTCGTGCACGGCCTCTTAATTAGATTATGTTTTTTTTTTTCTTTTAATAATACGTACTTAATTCGGAAGTTGCAGTAACGACGCGGCCATGCTGGCGACCGCATATAAGGTACTTCTGTCTAGACATTTCAAAAACGTCTTCAGGAAAAACTTTGAAACTATAAATAAATTGTGAACGTAGAATCATAGATAGATCTATAGCTTTTTTATTGTAAAAAATTGTTCTATTTTTTTTTAGGCGTTTTGGGGGACTGTCTATGTAACTTTGATGTTCGAAAAGTGCTGATTCTCAGCCTAGTTTGAATAAATGACTTTTGAATTTTGAATAATTTAAATATAACTCTGTTTTACGGCACATAAACTTATTTTCTTTCTTTTCTTTTTATTGGGAAATGATTAGTCAGGATGCTAATTGCTAATCATTCAACACTTCAGGTCTTCATCCCATACCTACATTATAATAGATACTAGGTATAATTAGATACCTACTAGGTACTTTGATCAAGCGCAGTAGGTATCCATATACTCTTGACACGAAATGATATCGCTAAATAACTTCACAATATAAATCTATATACATCATTATTATAAATTTAAGTCGCTTTGCATCTCAGTTTCTGTGACCACTAAGATCTTCTAAACTACACAACGCAGGAATCTACGTTCAGGAGTCGCGCTTGCGACCACGAGACCAACGGGGCAGTTAAATAAATTATCTAGCATACAGCTAATAATATGTATGTTTTAAGTATGCAATGTACCTACTACCTCAAATACCATGTTTCTGGCAAATAAATTAAGTACTTCGACTATGATTCATATCGAGTACCTAACTACGGACCTACCAACCCACTTCATAACTTATGAAGCAATATCTGTAGCAGGCAAACACTTCATGACCCATGAAGTTTTTAGTGCTATGTACTCAAGTACTTACGTCAGGGAGTGTGATGAGCAGCTCCACGTGCTGGTAGTCCCCGGCCGCCAGCGAGGGGCTCTGCCACCAGGTGGCGGGGTCGTCGTCGAGCGCGTGCGCCGCGGGGTGGCGCCGCCGAGCCGACCCGCCCTCCCCCTCGCAGACGTCACACGCCACGCCTCGGCTGGACAAACACAACATGTCATTGTATTCACTATACAATGTATCAAAGTCAAATCATTTATTTCAAGTAGGCCATTAACAGGTACTTTTGAACGTCAACATTTTTGTAAAAAAATAGAATTATACATATTATGCGATGGACACGGCTACATATCAAGCTATACATTTCCAGTATAAGCTGATCTCGCATTTCCATACAATCAGGGGTCTGCCTATACTGGAAATGAGGTATAACTTGATATTAGCTCTGTGTACCTACCTGGAAGAAAATAACTATACCTACAACAATAGGTAGAAAGTATTAATTACAAATTTATCAATGACAGGTAAATGAATTACGTTGAGAGATAAATGGTGCTCACATATTTACTAATATTGCGACCGTAGACAATTTTTCCTAACATACTTAATTATATTATATTCACCATGCTGTAAGAGTAGAGGAAGACCAAAGAATTGATGGATGAAATGTGTGGAAGGTGATATTATGGCTGGAAAAGGGTGACGAACGAGATGACGTAACGGTGACGACATCCGTAGTCGTCACCGTTACGTCTCATTACGTATGGGAGGGAAGACGTGCTGTGCCGACGGCAAATAAATTGGGACAAGGGTAGGATGATGGTAACGGGGCAAGCATGTGTTTGATAGAGAAAGAGCAAAGATTGTGGGTTAAAGCTGTGTAAGCCTTTTTATAAATAAATACTGTAGGTACTTACTTCCCTGGTGTGTCGCGGCAGTATTCTTCGGCGCCCGCGGCGCCGCAGCTCGCGTTGGCCACCACGGAGGAGTATGGCGCGACGTCGAGCGGAGCGGGGAGCAGTCCGCTCGTCGCTCCGCTCGAGAGAACCTCGCTCACCGTCGTGCTCGTCAGGCGGTCTAGAAGCGCTCGACCTGGCAACAAGCCAAAAGTTATATTATTATTATTTTGCTAAACAGTTGCCATAAAAGAAATTTCTCCTAAAACGAAGTCACTGAAATAAGCAGTAGCGACAGACAGACGAAGTCGATCCATAGGGGATCCTTTTTAACATTTTTGGCACAGAACCCAAGAAAGTCTCATTATTTTTCTATTATTTTCTCGAAACTACGATACTTTTGTTAGTGCCAAATTCGTAGCCAGATTCTGGGCCGACTCTATTTCGACATGCCATCGAAACGCTAGGGAGACGATTAATTCATCCAGGTTGAAAATAGTTGACAACCCTCGTCATCTAAGTCGTTTGCTACAACAAAGTGGCTGAGCACGAAGGTGCCTCCGATGTCTACCGGAAACTACACGGCAAGAAAACACGTGACGTTGTTAGCTCGGTTATCAGAAACCACTTCCCCTTCAGATAAATAAATAATCACTCGCGTAACACGTTGTTACAAACAAAATAGTTTGTTTATGAGGTACAGTCAAAATAAATTAAGTATAGAGGCAGCCAACCTGCAGCACCTTTAAATTCTTCGTATCGATGGCAATTTAAATAGTCGGCCAAGAATTTTGCGCCTTCAGTAGATCCGCTAACGTGCAGCCAGCAGGAGGCCGTGTTGTGTGTGGTGGCGATGTGAAACACCACCACATGAAACACCGATTATTAATTAAACAATGTTGTGGTTGTGCTGAGCAACCTGACGAACTTATGGCTAAATAGAAGTAGGCACAGATGTCCCAAGAAACGTATGCGCTTCGGGAATCATCACCTTTCTTCGAAAATACGAACACGCGATATTGAGATTTAATATAACGCTGCTGCTACCTTGGAACTATTTGCCTATTTTGTATAACTATGATTATAAAATTATAGATTAGTAACTCTATATAATGTAACACGACAAAGAGAAAACTTCAAAGAAACGCGCAATAATAGGTTAGGTGCACTTACCACAAAGCGTGGCAGTACAAACACTTTGCCTCTGTGGCGCGATTTGACTTTGACCTTGACTTTGAAACGCTTAGTCAGAAACTACGCGTTTCGGTAATTGTTCTGCTCCCCGAAATTCTGACAACCAGTCTTCCAATGGGTATCGTGTTACCCGGTAACTCGATCGCTCCATGTAAGAACAGCAGTGCTATTCTGTAGCCATCTCACCGTGAGAACTTAGGTGAAGTGAGCTCGGAGTGAGCTGTCAGTGCCTAGCAGCAAGTGGAATGACAGCTCACTTCACGTTCACTTCACTTAAGTTTTCACCGTGAGATTATTACAGAATAGACCGGCTGGTATTCAACTGCATCCGGTTAGACAGGAAGCCGACTCCAACATAGTCGGGAAAAGGTGAGGCAGATGATGTGCGTGTACCGAGAAGTTGAGTGTCTAAAGTTATCATGGAATGAGCATAATAAAAATTGACAGCGTATTGGAAAGTTAACTGATTTTGCCTTTATAGCCTACTGTTGTGCTGACTGTACTGCGGCGGCCGTCCCTTTGTTTATGCTCTGCTAGCAGGACGCGACGAGTGAGACTTCACTTGAGCTACAGTGGACTGTTCTATTGCTGAAGCTACATCTATTTTATAAAAATCTTAAATGCACTGAAACGCAACGTATAACCTAACCGCTCTGGCTCTAGAAGCATGAAATTTTATGAATAATTTCATTCTTCTGGAAGCCTAGGGAAGGATTTTAGAAAATTTATCTGAACTGTACAGACTACAGGTTACTACTTACTGAGACATATTTCATGGAAACCCCAATAACACTTTGCCCTACCCGGGTATCGAATCCAGGTCCTCATGCTCAGCAGTAACGCTCGCCACCACTAAACCAACAAGGTTGTTTTTTTATTAGATGAAAAAAAATCTCATATTCAAAATGTAAAAAAAAACTACACAATGTTGGTCTGAAATAAAATAAATATATTTTCATAAATACATTGGTAGTGGTTGTCCAAGTCAATGTCTCATACATTGCGGTTTGCGGTTGAACCGGGGACCACCCAACGTAATGGTAGCTAAAGCTACAGTAAGTAATAAGGTAAATAAATCAATTTCCCTGTATCATGTACAAGTGCCAAGCTGTCACCACAATTATAGCCTGCTTTAGAAGTCCAGCTACTAAAGGCATCTCTAATTGAAACTCTTCTTCACCGAAAATGTTAATTTTCCTTGAAAGCTAACAAACTCCAACTTAAGAGTATATTAGCCTGTCAGTGGGTGGGGCACTTTCGCGACAGTGCTACTGAAGGACTTTAATAGCTGAAGCATAATAATAATAGGTTCCTTATGGCCACGTTCACGACCGCGAGCGATACCACTTGCGATACGATTTGCGTCAAGTTAGTGACGTCGGCATCCACGACAAAAGATTTTTTGGCAATTGGTAGAATTACCAAAAATCTTTTTTAACATGAGCGGAAAGAGGGTTGAAGCTAAGAGGGTTAAACATGAGTGGAAAATTTAAGTTTGTATGAAAATCCGTTTTTTTTTTAGTAAATCAATATTTTGTATTGGCATTATTATTATTTTTATTCGAACCCCAAATAATTTCCGTTTAATAATGACCTAAAATATTAATGGTTTAATTGTAACACTTTAATTATAATAATTATGTTCTTTCTCTTTGTGAGCCTCAAATAATTCCCATTTTGTTGTCCTAAAATACTTACTAAATAGTCTGCGACCCACTTGGACGTAGCGGTTTGTCACCGTTCTAACCTAACCAACCCATCTCTTCGGAGTGCCCTAGCTTAGCTACTGCGACCATCTTTGAGCAACGGCCACAAACTTAAAACCGGCCAATTGCGTGTCGGACCACGCACAATGAAGGGTTCCGTAGTTGGGATGAATGTATCACAAGAACAAACTTAAGTTTGTAGTTGAAAAACTTGTTCCATACCTACGGAATGTATGGGATAACATGTTTTTGCAACCGCAAATATAAGTTGGTCGATTATTACTCGTTAACTTGTAAAGCTGTGATAGTTTTCCTTTTAATTTCGTTATACGAGTATATACTACTGCCGTTTCGTTATATACGTGTATATATAATTTTTTTTTTTTCTAACTGAACAGACAGCTGTGCTGCTGGGGAGTTTGTTGCGCCACTTCTTCTTCCCAGCTAAAGCACTAGGAAGTCGTGAAGGGTGGGCATTTTGGAGGACTGTCTTATGTAATGACGTTCGAAAAGTGCTGATTCTCAGCCCACTTTGAATAAATGACTTTTGAATTTTTGTTTTTTTTTGCCGTGAATTTTTTCACATATCCAAAACCCACCCATTTAGCTGGCAGGGGGGGGGGGGAGACTAGACTCTAACAAAACATTGCACTTTAAAGCTTAATATTTCGCTAACCGATACCTGAGTCCTAAAATGGTTTTCACAACTATTTTGAAAGACATTTCCAACGACACCCCACACCGTGGGATAGATAAGAACAAAAAACATCCCCACTTTACATGTAGGGGAGGTACTCTAAAAAAAATGTTTTTTAATGGTTTTAATTTACCACCGTCGGCGTGATTAATATGTATATATACCCATGCAAAATTACGGCTTTCTAGTACAAAGAGTGTCTGAGCTAAGCCGCGGACAGACAGACGGACATGGTGAAACTATAAGGGTTCCTTCTTTACTACGGAACCTTAAAAAGAGGCACATTGATTTAAAAAAAAACGTAGAACATTAGAAAGTCAATAAGTTTTTAGAGAATCAATTAAACCTTTAAACCTTTTGTATTTGGGCTTTCGGTAAATAAAATAGATGTGTTTCGGGATTTTCAAAAATTTAACCCCAAAATAGGTAAAATAGGGGAATGTTTGTATGAGGAAGTCCGTATTCCCGAAATCTACGTGGACGAAGTCGCTGGCCAAGTGCTATTTAATAAAAAAATATGAATAAGATTACTAGCGACCCGCCCCTGTATCGCACGGTTTTATAACTTGACAAAGCATAAAGATTTATTTTTATTTTATGTAGTTTTAATATTCATTAAACATAACATCACGCCAGTGCTCCCCGAAGGGTTAGGCAGAGATGTACCTGTAGTACACCCACATTTCGCCAGTTATGTTTTAAGTCCCATGTAATAGGGGGCGAGTCTATTGCCATCTAAAATTTATTGTACACATAAACGTTCCGGAAAAAAATCTCTAAATGATAGTGAAAACCGCATCGAAATCTGTTGCGTAGTTTAGAAGAACCACGCGGTCACACAGACAGACATAAAAAGCAACTTTAATTTACAATATGTTTAGATAATTATAGATAAATAAGAAGAATAAAAAGGCATCCATGAAAGACTCGACAGACTATAGGGAAACATTTAGTCGGGTTTCAACCGTTTTATTTATTTTTTCCGTCTGATAATTCAGTAGAAGGTGCTTTTATTCAAATGAGTGACGATAATCAGCGGCTCACTGTGAATTTGCATTCTTAAAGCGTCGAGACAGACACTCGAGCGACTAATTGGCATGGCAAGTGTAGCGAGCGATACAGATAGGCGCAGGCGCAGCCGCTAGTGACGTCAGCGCTCGTGCTGTTTCACGTGATTTTATGGTGTTACCAGGTATTTAGTAGCTTAAATTTATTTAGATTATTTTATTGTTCTTGTTTCAAATGGGGTAGTTGTAGCTGCATGCAATGTAACCCTAGTAGGGATCGCGTCATAGTTCGGAATACAGCCTTGCAAAAACGTTTGTAGTCATAACATCACGCCTCATGTCCCCGAAGGGTTGGGCAGGTCGCGAATCATATTTTAATCAACATACAACCTGACGCTGACTTGTATTTGTGTATTTCGTGGGCTACCTTAGCACATCCCCATTAACGATAATTTATAATAATAATTCATTTATTTCAGACATGTTCCATACAGAATATAAAAAATTAAAAACACATGTAAGTACATTAAAATAATCAATAAAAAATAAAATTTTAATTACACATACACATTAGAATGATAAGTATAATAAAAAAATTGTATTAAATTAAATATAAATTAAAACAATCAACGCACCATACACACAATACCTATACACAACAATATATATTTATGAAAACAAAATAATAATTTCCCATATCAATTTATTACAATAAAACTAGTTGGGCTTTCCGATTATTTCAATTAAACCTTCTATTTCAAAGAGCGGCAGTCTTTAAACGGATGGAATTTACTAAAACATGCGCAGGAGTAGCTTTGAGCGCGCCGCGACGCCTGCGCACGCATACACTACCTTTACTGCCTATCCTATTGTTTCACAGATTTACAGCTCGTTATTAATTCTCACGTTCATGGATAGGCACGAACAGTAATTATATTTCAGATCGTAATATTGTTTTCGATGAGGAAATGCTAAACCTGTGAGCTTTATTTCCTTTGAATACGATCATTCGTGACGATACATGTTTCTCGTGTATTTTCTACACATCTGTCCACAGTACCAAATAGTCAGAAACTCAGAACTTACATCAAACATAACGAGCAACAGGAGTTATTACATTATTAAACAAAAAAATCATTAAACGGAACAAAAAGTTCTCCACAAAAAGAATAGTTATCCTCGAAAAAGGAGTGCAATGTAAAAAGGCGGCTGGTCCGTGGGAGCGCGATGTCCTCCGGCCCTCCGAGGTCCATTGAGCTCATTAGACCTCTCCAAATATGGGCAGGAGACGCGTTTTTGTGGGGACACTCCAGACGGACTGATGTAGACTACCGATGTTGAAACGGTACGATAGAATGCCGATTTATTAAGTTGATTCGCGAAATCCCGAGGTACCTGCTGTTGTCTGTTAGTGTGTGTGATTGGTCCGAGTCTATTATTCATCATAGTTTTATGTACTTCGTAGCCTATGAAGCGTCGACTAATGATCTATTGTTTCAAGACCACCGGAGGCCTAACACGCACCAAAGGATTAGAAAGAGTTTCTACTCATATTTTTCGATATCGCAGCTACGTGACATCGTCTGTAACGATGACCACTCTTATTATTGGCGTTCATTTTAGCTTTAATCGCTACGCTATGCTGCTGGATTAGAAATCCTGGCATGATATATTTTGTAAATTTTGACAGACAACTGCAACCGCTTGACATAATTCCCTTACTTTTTACATCATAATAATATGATTTAACTCGCAGTTGCAGACAACTACGTGGTCATTACAGTGAGTGCAGAACTTAGCCAGTAACTTGTTCATGTTATTGTATGGCAAACAAGCTGACAGCCCACCTGATGTTATGTGGGTACCTACATCAGCAATACAAGAGGCATCGCAGAAGCTTTTACCACAGACAAAGATGAAAATAATGTACTGCTGTAATGTACACCTTGACTAAATCATTGACATCTTGGACCTAGATCAGTTCACGATAGTATCACAGAAAACGAACATTTCAGCAAACACCGACCGTAAATCACATTCCACGTAGGGTTTCCACCCGTCCGGGTTTGTCCGGAATTGACCGGCTTTTCATTTTAAAGAAAATTTAAATTATTACTGACAAAGAAATGGTTAAACAGTCAAAAATTTTGTTTTTTGTCAGGACTTTCAAATTTCGAAATGGTAACCCTAATTACACGGGGAATGCAACATATGAACAATGCTGTAGGAATGGCCCGAGTCCCCGTCGGGCGCCGGGCGGTGAGCACGAGCAGGGCTGTCGGTTGCAGATTACTATAATCGTCTGTCTGCATCAGACGTTCGACTTAGGATCGTAGCAGGTGGCGTGCTGTCTTCCTGCCTACACCCATTGGAATAAGGCGTGAGTTTAGGTATGTATGTATATGTTACCGCTAATGTGCGTAAATCAGTCAGAGTGCAGATTATCTGAGTGAGTCCATAAAGTGGAAAAAATTGTTTCAGTTCTTATATTAACTAGATAATCTGCAGATTACCTAGTTCATGCGTATATTAACGTATTCCGTATTCTAACGGTAACATAAATATAAGTGAAGGATTTTTTTGTGGATGTCCACAATTATTAAGATTTTCGGTGACGTGATAATGTTAGCCACTTGAAGCTATGTTCTAAACGTTATAGGTACGTTACTGTTTTTGTGAGAAAAAAACGTGATACTCGTATATTTTAACAGTAATCAAGTGAGCGTATTCCCACAGCCCTACATACGAAGGATCAACGGCTTCCCGTTATCCTGTTTTAGATCTAATTCCATGCAAGCAGTGGACTCCCGCGCATCTATTCACTCGTATAAGGATAGATAGCCACTCAGGTGATAAATCACGCCCAATGAGGTTACTTGTGTCCGGGTTCTAACTGAATTATATCCAGGGTAATGTGAACTCACTCAAAAGCGGTTCAAATGACCAAATAGAAGTACCTAAGTAGCGGGATCGTAACTCAAAGCTGCGGGTTGGTCGATGTTGTGCCGATTCTTATTCACTACGGTCATTCTTCGGATGGGTCGCAATTCCCAAATATCGTGACCTCTTCGTGCTTCAAAGGCTAGCTTGATGAATAATGAATGACATTAGAATGGAGAAGTCAAAAAGAAGGTCCAAAATGGTTAAAATAATAGTTCAAATTGACCATCTGTGACCGCGTTGTTCTACTAAACTCTGCAATGGATTTTGATATGGTTTTCAACATTATTTAGATAATTTATTCAAGAAGGTTTATGTGTAGTACAGACGCCAGCAGGTCAATCTACCCGAAACTGTCAAATTTTCCCAATCAACTTTGGACCTTATGCTTTAGGGATAAAGTTGAAAATCTATTAAAGAAATTTGACAGATTGTAGCAGGTTGATGTGCTGGCGTCTGTACGATACATTAATTTAAACTAACATGTAATAGAGAAATCATCATGTTTTATCAAGTCGTCAAAACATTGCGAAGCAGTGGCGGGTCGCTAGTATAATTATATATTTTTAGAATCGATTCTCGTCCCAAGAGACCAAAGAAGGCCTTATCCGACTCACCTTATTATAAGCTAAATAATAAAATGGTGAATCAGCCAAGATAATTGGCGTGGAACGGAACACGTTAGCGGAGGATCGTCGCACGCATCGTCTGTATGACCATCTGACCATGCGTTCGATGGAGCGTAACAAATGACTGCTCCTAAGGTCGGCGCCGCACTTAGGTACGCCTTGTCTTCTTTGCTATTTTTTACTGTACGAACAATGAAAGCAAATGGTAAACGTTTGACAATGACAGTATTTTTATTTCGTAAGCAGTAAGGGGCGGTTTTTGTATATACCAAATATGAATTCTACTGATTTTAGATTTCAATAGACTTCAGACTTCAGCCTAATATTGGAGCTTTGGTCTTTCTTCATCTTCAGATTGACAATCAGCTTCATTTTGATACAACGGTAGTACCCCGCCTGGGATAGGGTACGATTTCTTTTTCACGCAATAAAGTCAGTTGTACCTAAGCTTCTGACGTTTCATAAAAATGCCTATTGCGCATGTAGGTTCATCTATATGTCGTGGCCAGATCTTAAAATTGATCATTTCATGAAATGAATATCGTCCACTGGTCACATCATAATGTGGCCCGGCCAGATCCTTGAATAATCAACGATATGAGCAGTTAAACGCACGACTACTTCATGATGTGACCAAACATTAGTGATCATATCGTAAAATAGTTAGATTAGCCACCGGTAGAGGCGTTGATGTCGCTGTTTTTGTTGTGCATCATGGCGGCGGCATACGACAAATCAAACCAAGTAGGGTAAACACGCAAAAAAAGTCGATGGACTTTTATTGGGTTTCCAAATATGATATTATGGAAAGCGATCAACTTGGAAGTAGCGCTCGCCGGCCGCTGCCACGGCGTAACATGCAAGATAGCACTTAAAATTAGTTTCTAAAAATTAAAATTTACGCCGCTTATGTGGCACCCCGACCAAATGGGTTAGGTTAGGTTAAAACTGTGACAAACCGCGGCAGCGGCCGGCGAGTGCTACTTCCAAGTTGGTCGCAGTTACTTGACTATTTTTACTACACCTTACACCACGGATACCCTACATTCATTATATGGCCAAACGTCGACTGACATATTATAAAACGTTGACGTTTAAACGATATGACCAATGTTAGCTGGCCATTTCATGAAATGGTCAATTCTAAGATCTGGCCACGACATATACATTCATATTGTAAATTAAAGTCGCTTTTCGTGTTTGTCTGTATGTCCGCGTTGATCTTTTAAACCACGCAACAAATTTTGATGAGGTTTTCAACATCGTTTAGAGAATTTATTCCGGAAGGTTTGTGTGTATAATACGTTAATATTAAAGCTACATAAATATAAGAAATCTCAATGTTTTGTCAAGTCATAAAAACCGTGCGAAGCATCAACATACACAGAAAATTTGAAAAATAAAAAGGGCTGCAAGAGCGAGCGAAGTTAGCTCGAAAATGTTAGCACGGGGCCTCGGATGTAGGTTAGATTTAATTTTGAGCCTTCATTCAGAACATACAACATAGGTACACTTGCATTGCTTGATGTTCGAGATATTTGTCTGCTCGACATAGAAAATGACGCAATGAATATTGTAGAGTTATGAAAATGTAATTCTGAGGTAGAAAAGCAACGCCATGAAGGCGTCTTTAGGACACTAAAGATTTTCGACTCTTTTTTTTGTGCAGTATAATAAATTTATTATTCATTTCTAAGTACCAGACAGCCGAAAAACATGCAAGTCTCGATTATCCACAGCACATATATCACGAAAAACAATAGTTTGGACGCCGCTCTCAGTGTGTGTCCGGCCTTACCTGCGCATGCGCAGCGCCGAGAGCGCCGGCGCCGGCGGCGGCCTCTATTGACAAGGGTGAAATTGAACAAAGGGATGGTACTATTAGTGAATCGATGTTTTTTTAGGTTTTCAATGTGCGATGAGATGAGATGGGGCTTTAAAGCAAAGCAGTGTAAGTACCGTATTTAGGGTTCCATACCTGAAGGGTGCCAAACGGAACCCTATTACTAAGCGCCCGCAGTCTGTCTGTCTGTCGGCGGGCTGTATCTCATGAACCGTAATAGGTAGACAGTTGGAATTTTCACAGATTGTGTATTTCTATTCCCGCTATAACAAATATAATAAAGTTAAAAATTTAAGGGAGCCCCATACGTGTTTTTTTTTGGCATTTTTTTTGCTAAATTTTGTAAGGTGGTATAAAACTTGGCCGGTTTTTAAATAATAATTATAATTAGTTAAAATATTCACAAAAAAATACGAAACAGGTTTCAATTTCAATTGCGTTTTGCTTAAAATCATACTACTGGTGTGTACGGGTAAGGTACATTTAAATGATAAACTGATTTGAGTTCAAATTGTGTATTGATAGTTATAAGGAAAGTACAAACGCCAAAAACTGATAAATGATCGACCCGCGGCGAATGAGTCCTTTTGGTTTAATTGCCCAACCGATGCTATGCGACTACTACTTGCTAACTCAAACATGTATAATTTATTCATTCGCTGCGCGTCGATGTCAGCATAAAATTGATACAATTGATATTGTACGGGTTTGCTCGTACATGCTCCCCGAGGAAAAGAATTAACGACACAACTGATTAATTGAGAAAAAAAATAATTATAATTAATGATTTGATGTTAATCTAATTTCTTAGTGTCTCTATTGTTAATACATTGTTCACAAATTAGATATGCTTGTATAAGAACCTATCATAGGGGAAGTGGCTTTATCTAACACTCGCGCACTTGTTACCACCTTCGCCCTTTCATTGTTACACTGATACACTACACTATCCCCAACACACGCACGTTGCGTGGTCGGGCACGCGCAGCCGCCGGGCGCGCAGTCTGCTGCGGGCGCCACCTGCGCGGGTGCGGCAGCGGGGGCGCAGCGCGAGCTCGCGCGCCTCCACGCGAACAGTCCGAGACATGCTGCTACCACGCCGATCATACAGTAGATCGCGGTATAATGATGAATGTCATGGGATGACAGACTGTCAAATAATAATCCATTTTCTTTCATGATCTTGATCTTGTCCTCAATCGTTTTAAGCTCTCGATCGCTCTCTATACTAGAGTCGTTCAAGACATCTTGAGGAATAGTCACGTTTATAACGTGGTTTATGGATGCAATGACTGGTGAGTATAGTTTAGCACTAATACTAACATCACTCGTTCTTTGTTGATGCGCAATTATTTCAAAATTATCTGATTTGATTATGCAGCCGTAATCTATAGTTATAAGTCCGGAGTGAGTCAGCTGATGCGCGGTAACTTGATCTCCACATACTGTTCGTAGATTACATTGACCGCAGCAAAAATAAATATAATTGTTGATAGAATGGCTTTCTATCCAAAGATTTTTACAAGGATCGACATCGACTTCACACTTTGATGCCTTTGATTGGCAGAAGTCTTTATCTCTGCTTAGTTTGTAAATTGGAGAATGAATATTACACAAGTGTACGTTTGTCACTAGGCAGGAATCTATGATATTATCTGTCAAGATAATGTATGCATCCTTTTTCAGGTTCACTGCTATAAAATCTGACACTGGTTTAATTGATAACATTGTGTTGTTGGGTTTCTCTGCAGGAATTGGTATAAGCTTGAATATTTCATAGGTGTCCCTGCTTATCAAAGGTATTTGTACTTCAAATATTGAGTAATTCTTAAGCATTCTTGCTTTGACTCGTAGAAGTTTAAAAAGTTGTGCAAGATCCGTATGAATGTTTTCTACAGGTAAGGTGACGTCATTAGACAAATGACTAGCTATATTGCTCAGCTGATCTTGTAATTGTTCGGCTGTTATTAAATGTGGATTAAATCGACCATGATAGATGTCTGTTATTGTATCCACTAAGGCATTCTGTAAATCTTTCAAGTCGCGTAATAGATTGCTCGCAACTATAGCTCCCATAGAAACTTTACTTGTCCTCGAAATGTTTTGAGTTTCAGCTTTTAATACTTCTAATGTATTTTCGATGTTTGCAAATTGCTGATGAATCATTTTATGTTGTTTGTGCATTGTAGCCTCCATCCTCTTTAAGAGGCTGAATTCTGCTTCTATGACTGAAGTTTGATTTTGCCAAAATGAGACAATATGCTTTTGATTTCTACGAAGAAGAGTGATATCTTTCTCGTATTTTTCCGCGAATCGATGTAACCGACACCGTCGATAAGACCTCGCCGCCACCTGTTCGCTTGCTTTGCAAAATGCTGACTGAGTAACATATGATTATTGTAATCGAGTTCATTGTACCCGTGACGTAATTGCAATAATATTATGTCACAATGTGTTTGTTCTTTGATTGTGCCGCATGTTTGTTCCAGCGACATTATACTTTTATTAAGTGCTGTAATTCCTTCCCAATAAGGATCTAAATCGTAGTATATGATTAGTTTCCAGTCGTCTCGTATGATCTGCATGTTTGTTAGTTTGTCAAAGTAAATATGTTGGTTATTTCTAAATTGTGTGACGTTAAGTGCGCATTGGGAAGTTGTTATGATATTAAACAATAACATGATTGCTGTAAACACTGACGCTATATTGTAACGAGTGCCTACTTTCCTTGTTTCAGACTGCTTATCTGTGTTAGAATCTCCCGAACCCGCAGTATTTGCTTGTTTGATTTGCGATGATTCATTGTGGACTGGGAGTTTTGATAATTTTGTGATAGGACGTTTCAGTGTTCCGTTTTTAGTTTTTACTGTAACCACGCGAACATGACCGTCGGAACCGGGATGTAGTTCGATGACTCTGCCCATCAGCCATTTTCCCGTTGGAAGATTGTCATCATGAATCATGACAATATCATATTCATTGAGGTTTCCTTTAGCTTGTCTCCACTTACTTCTCTCTGTAATTTGTGTTAGGTACTCATTTCTCCATCTTTTCCAGAGATCCTGTACAATTTTTTGTGTCAATTGCCATCGGGTTCTTAAATCCGTTTCAGTCTCTTGTATGGTAACCTTTGATCCACCTGTGAGGAAGTGAGCAGGCGTTAAAAAATCCACATCGTCTGGATCTTCTGATATAGCACATAATGGTCTCGTGTTGAGACAAGCCTCAATCTGTGTAAGCACTGTATATAGTTCCTCAAATGTCAGGATCTGGTCACCAATAACCCTCTTGAAATGATATTTGAAGCTTTTAACTGCCGCCTCCCATAGGCCTCCTGCGGATGGCCATGCGGGCGCATTAAAACTCCACTCGATTTCCATATCTAATACTTCTGCTTTTAATTCCTTGTCTTGCATGATATTCATTAATGCTTGATATTCCTGCTGTAGTACCTTGTTAGCACCAACAAAATTCCGACCATTATCGCTATAAATGTGACTTGGCGTCCCTCTGCGAGCTGCCATTCTTCTTAATGCTGCGATGAATGAAGTTGTGCTTAAATCACCAACTATTTCTAAGTGTACTGCCTTTGTGACCATACAAACAAAGACAGCCACATATCCTTTTGTGCTCTTGATACCTCGTCCTTTACTTGCTTTGACGTAAATATGACCTGTAAAATCTACGCCGGTGTGTGTAAACGGACGGGATGGATTACTTCTAGCCTCCGGCAAGTGCCCCATAATTTGCTGTTGGCAGTCTGGATTCTGTTTTTTACATGTTACACAACGACGAAGCTGCCTCTTCGTTGCGACATTCCCTCCTAGAATCCAATATTTTTGTCTGATGAAACCCAATGTCAGCCGGGCTCCGGCATGTAACATAGTTTGATGTGCGTCCTCTATTATTAATTCTGTCAGACGTCCACTGTGTGCCAGAATAATAGGGTGCTGCATGTCATGGCTGATATGTGCCTTTTTTAGTCTCCCTCCGACTCTTAAGATACCATTTTCATCCAGGTAAGGGTTTAATTTTAACAATTTGCTTTTTGAGTTTAGTTTTTCTTCTTGCTTTAAATCTCTTATTTCTTTCGCGAACTCTTCCTGCTGTACTTGCTTGATAATTTTTTGCTTTGCTTGACTGATTTCTGATAATGATAAATAATGCTTTTTTGCTTTTCTTTTGTAGGTCGTAATCTTCATCACTAATGCTAGAATACGTGCGATTTTGCTGATTGATTGATATTTGCTTAACAGGTCTGTAATAATGCTTGATTCATACTTAGTAACAACGTGAACGTCTTCTTGCTTCTTTATTTCCTCGTTTGTTGAATAGATTGCTTGATTTTCTTTCGTTGCTTCAAAAGATTGTAACCATGTTGGTCCTTGCCACCACAAACAATAATCCTTCAATTCAGCCACTCTGAGTCCCCTGCTTCCACAGTCAGCGGGATTTTCACTTGATTTTACGTATCGCCAAGATTGTGGTTGAATGCTATTAGTTATTTGAATTGTTCTATTTGCTACAAACGTTTTCCATCGACTTGGGTTTCCTTGTAGCCATCCCAATACGGCAGTGGAGTCACTCCAACCAAATATATGTAGGTCTTGACCTGCTAGACACTGCTTGACTTTGTTCATGAGTTTGGCCAGCAACAGTGCTCCACATAATTCTAATCTAGGCAGTGATATTTGTTTTTTCGTAGGAACTAATTTTGATTTAGCTGCTACTAATATTGTTGATTGATTTGTATTTATTACTCTGCAGTAAATGACGCATGCATATGCTTTTGTTGATGCGTCACAAAAGCCGTGTAACTCTACCCTGCTTGCTGTTTCCGTACCGTACCATCTTGGTATATTAAATTGATTGATACTTTCTAATTCTTCTTTGATTTTGATCCATTCCTTGCTGATTTTATCTGGTACTTGTTCATCCCATTGAAGATTAGTTATCCATGTTTCTTGAAATAAAATCTTCAACTTTGTTGTTACAGGCACGATCCATCCTAATGGGTCAAATACTTTAGACATATCTGATAGTATAATTCTTTTAGTGATATTGGTGCTTGATGGTTCAATTTTCGATACAAATGTGAAGTTATCATGTGTAGGGTTCCAACGAAGCCCTAATGTCTTAGTTAATCCTGCTTGATTAAAATTCTTGCTTTCTTGTGTATAATAGTCTTGATCTTCTATTTGCAGCAGACGACAATCGTTTGATGTCCACTTTCTCAAGTTGAAGCCTCCTAACTTCAGTAGATTCATCAAATCTTGCTGCAACTGTTGTGCTGTTGATAGGGAGCAGGCTCCATGGACTAAATCATCCATATAGAACGATTCTTCGACGACCTTGGCAGCTTCGGGGAATTTATCCCGTTCATCCGTCGCTAACTGTCTTAATGTCATCATTGCAAGAAATGGAGCTGCTTTTGTGCCGTATGTTACGGTTGTCATTTGATATTCTTGAAGTTTTTGAGACGGGTTATCTCTCCACACAATTTTTTGTAAAGGTTGAACTTCTGGGTGTACCCATATCTGCCTAAACATTTTTTCTATATCAGCCGTGAATGCGTACTGATATTGTCTCCATTTAATGATAAGAGACTGAAGGTCTTGCTGCAAATTGGGCCCCGTGTACATGAGGTCATTTAAACTTTTATTTGTAGATGTTTTTGCTGAAGCATTGTAAACAACTCTCAATGCAGTTGTTGCACTATCTTCGCGCAATACACAATGATGCGGTAAGAAACATTCCGGTGTCTGATTGCAAGGTGAAGGTTTCATGTGACCTAAGTTTTTGTATTCGGTAATAAATGACTTATATGCGTTGAATAAAGAATTGTTTTTATGTAATTTCTTTTCTAAATGAATGAATTGAGCAACAGCCTTATTTTTGGACTGCCCCAATTTCTCCTCAAATTGTGGTACGAGTGGAAGTCTCACTTCGTATTTTCCGTCATCCAAACGATTTGTTGTTGCTTTGTAGTATTTGATGCACTCTTGATCTTCTGATGATAATGATGTTTCTTCTGTAACTTCTTCCATCTCCCAGAATTGCTGAATTCTGTCTAAATCAAATTGTACGACGTTGCACATTAATTTAGTTTTCATATTTCCACACAATATCCAACCAAGACGAGTCTCTTGAACAAGCGGAAGTGATTCGCTTAATCTGCACATGCCCGCTAAAAGAATATTCGAATATACGTCCGCACCCAACAAAATGTCTATGGGTCGGCTGATGTTGTACTCAGGATCTGCTAGTTCTAGATTTTCCAGAAATGGGCATGCTATTTTAGGGAATGAGTATGATGGTAAATATTTTGTTAGGTTATTCATGATGAAAACATCGATATTAAATTGATATAGTTTGATGCTTGAGCTTGACATACAGTTTAGGTTCATCATTCCTTTGCAACTGTTTTCTGTTTGCCCTATGCCCGTGATTATGCCGTCACACCTGGATCGCTGCAATCTTAATTGCTGAGCAGCGTTCTCTGTGATAAGAGACATTTGTGACCCCTGATCAATAAGAGCCCGTAGGGTCAGATATGTCCCATCTGCTTTTTGAACCTTTAACAGTGCAGTTGAAAGCAAAGTTTCTTGCATCATATTTTGTTGTGTCACGTGCGTGTTGCCTTGATTTGCACGTTCTTGATTAGAACGGATGTTGTTTTGCTGTGTAGAAGGCGTCGAATTACCTCCTTGTTTTGATAATTCCTTTGAATACGATTCATGAAGCAAAGTATTGTGAAATTCGTTGCATTCGAGGCAACGCTTCTTCGATATGCATTCTTTGCCCTTATGATCATATAAGCAGTTTTGGCAATAATTCAAGTTAGCAACACATTGCTTTTTCTTCATCGGGGAAAAATCAGCAAATTGTTTGCAAAAAAATAGAGCATGTGCGTCATTGCAGACTGGGCAGTTTGGCCGATTGTTTTGCAATTTCCTGTAACTTGCTGATTGCGAAACAGCCTTATTGCTTGAATATGATTGCTTGAAATGATAATGTTTGGATTCTGATGGTTTATTGGTGTTTGAAGAAAAGGATTTTTGATTATTGGTCTCCTGTTTTCTTCTACTTGCCTCCATGCTCGTGAACTTCCCCTCTAGAAAGGCTAGAAATTCATTCAACTCAAGTAATTCTCGAGGTTTTTTGATAGCTGCGTTGTATTCGCTGAATGTGTCCGAATCCAATTTCTGACACAGGATGTGCACGATCAACGGATCCCACGACGTCACGTCTACGCCGAGGATCTGTATGGCGTTCATCGTTTCAAGGGCAGTATCATGGATTCGTTTGATATGGTTAATTGATGGTTGCTGTGAAATAGGCATATTTAATAAAATGTTAATATGCGATGTGAATATCATCCTCTTGTTGTCATAACGATGGCTCAAGATGTCCCAGCTAATGATGTAGTTGTCTGAGCTGATTGGGAGATGCTGTATGAGACGCTCTGCTTCGCCTTTCACTTTCGACTTGAGGAACTGCATCTTCTGAGCCCCAGATAACGACGGGTTGCTATGAACTGCTTCTGTGAAGAGGTCCTTAAAAGATGTCCATTGATGGTAACTACCGCTGAATGTAGGTATTTCTATTTTTGGCGTAGTATGCTCTCTATGGGCAATGGACGACATCTTCTTATTGATTGCTTTGATAGCTTCGTTGTACGTGCTTTCGTATTTGAGATACATGCGATGGTACTCTTGATTTCGGTCTCCCAGCTCACTGTCTAAGTCCCAATGCTGAGTGTCAATCTTCGCCCAGCGAGACCTTACCACTTAACAGATGATCGAATTCCCATTTCTCCGCTACAGCATCCATGTTGATACTTGAAACGGTATGTTCAAAGGCCTTGAAGTTGCTCATCTGTTTTCTAATCATCTCATCCGTCTTGCTGTTTGATCCCTGAGACTTGAAAGGTTGACCTGAAGGTTGCTGTACGGTGCTTGAGGTAGCTAGAGGAGTAGCAGGTTTTAGAATCGGTGTTGATGGTCTTTCCTCTGTGGGTTGATGATTCTGAATAACTGCTCTGATTTTTTCATATCTCACCTTCACAGTGTCAAATTCCTTCGAAGTGAAGTAAGTATGCGATCTGGCATATTCGATGCTACACAATCTTATATGATTCGATTGATACTCTTGCCAGCACGCATCCAAATTTTCTAACCTTCGGCGTATGTAGTCCGAAGTTTTGCGATCGGAGCCATCCTTTTTGAAGTTTGTGTAAACTTGCTCTATCTTATGGAGTAGTTGCTGTTGTTGGGCGAGAACGTCCTCCATTGAAGACATGTTGTTGATAGAAATGATAATAAACGGAACGATCTTACTTGATTGTCCAAGCGGGAGCTTTGCTGCTCACCAAATGCGGATCTCTGTTGATCCCTGCTGCTGCTGCTGCTGCTATGTACTGCACTATTGCTGGCAGTACAAATACCTTCACTGCTAGTTCGCTTGACGTCACTAGTGAAACACTTTACAGTACTTGATTGCTACACTGTAATGTACACACGCGACATCCGGCTCGAAGGACCAAAAATGTACGGGTAAGGTACATTTAAATGATAAACTGATTTGAGTTCAAATTGTGTATTGATAGTTATAAGGAAAGTACAAACGCCAAAAACTGATAAATGATCGACCCGCGGCGAATGAGTCCTTTTGGTTTAATTGCCCAACCGATGCTATGCGACTACTACTTGCTAACTCAAACATGTATAATTTATTCATTCGCTGCGCGTCGATGTCAGCATAAAATTGATACAATTGATATTGTACGGGTTTGCTCGTACATGGTGTTTAGCTGCATCCGGTTAGACTGGAAGTCGACCCCAACATGGAGAAAGGCTAGGCAGATTGATCGATATTGCTGAAAAAATTTATTTTCTATCATTTATGTATATCGACATTTGTTGCTGATCGTAGGTACCTAAATAGTTTTTAACCGACTTCAAAAAAGGAGGTCTTTTGTAAAAAAGTTTACCTATTGAAGTATGTAACATATACAACAATGGTGTAAAATATCGCTACTTCACGTGGAGTATTCAAGCATCATTCACTATAGCCAATACTTTGTGGTGTGTCGGTCGGGGCAAGTCGGGGCAATACCCCGTAGCGTTTGGGCAATAAATGTGTCTTTAAATGACACTTCATTAAAATTATACAACTGCTTTTGTTGTCCCGTGACAAACGTACAACTCCTTAAATTATTTCTGATTTCTATAGGTCCTTAACACGGAACGTTAGTGTGGGTTCTGGCTTTAAATCTTTGTCTGAAATGGTCTGAAAATAATATTATTTAATTACGATTCTGTATTTTGCATGTATGTTACATACCTACCTAAGTAAATGAGTTCTATCTAGAACCTAGAATAGAAGTTTAGAGGACCAAATAACCATTATTATTATTATTATTCTTTTTTATACTTTTACGTATCTCGGCGTTGCGCCGGATTTATGGGGTAGTACGGGCCGAAGCCAAGTGCTACCCCTGGAAATTGATTAAATTATGATGAGATGATGTTGTGTTCGGATATTGTGATGGTGAGTGTGTCTGTCTATGAAACTGTGTTTGTGCGGTGGTTGTTGCAGTCGTGTGTGACGTGACGATTGACGTATCGTTGTCATTTTGCAGAAATTTTCTGACAATCCTGCAGGTATTCAAGATTGCAGCTTTCTGAAGAGTCTGATATGTATAAGGTGGTAAATCGAGTGTTTTTAAAGACTGGTGGAGCTGTTTAGGTATTACACCTGTTGTTGACAAGACTATAGGAACTATGGTGACATTGCTAAGCCGCCACATTCTGCTGATTTCTATTTTCAGGTCTATATATTTTGAGAGCTTTTCTGCCATAGTATTCTGTAGATTGTGTGTATTAGGAACGGCTATGTCTATGATTTGCGCAGTTTTGTTATTTTTATCTAATAATGTGATGTCTGGTCTATTGTAGTGTGTTGTTTTGTCGGTGAGGATAGCTCGATCAAAGTACAGCTTGTGAGTGGAGTTTTCGAGAACAGTTTCAGGTTGATATTTATAATAAGCTACAGGTGGTGTGGGAATTAAATTATATTTTATTGCTAATTTTTGGTGGATTATATTCGCTATCTGGTCATGTCTATGTTTGTAATCAGTCTGAACTATTGCTTTACACGCACCCGTGATGTGTTGAATGGTTTCGGTGGAACTATTGCATCGCCTACATCTGTCTATTGTTTGAGGAACTCGCATTATGTGTTTCTGGTAATTACGAGTTTCTATTACTTGGTCCTGAATAGCTATCATGAACCCTTCTGTCTCAGGGAACAGTTCTCCACGCCTTAACCATTCGTTCGACGCTAACTTGTCGACGTTAGGTTGATTAAGGTCATGTCGATGTCTCCCATGCAATGACTTTTGGGTCCATTCTGCGATTTTAGTCTGTCGGTCAGTCTGATGTTCATTACTCTGAGCTATCTTATCAAACATGTTTAAAGGGGTAAGTTTTTTATCATTGAACGCTATGGCTTTATGTAGAGTTGAAGTAGTACTTTTAGCATTAAAGTATGTTCTCAAAATAGTTATTTGCTTGTTATGTAGGTTAGTGATATCTATTATTCCCCTGCCACCTTCGTTCCTTGGCAGTGTGAGCCTCTGAAAACGTGATCTAGGGTGGTGCCTTCTGTGTTTAGTCAACGTGGTATTTATAATCCGTTGCAAATGTTTGAGTTCGGTCTTGTTCCAATTTACGATACCAAAAGAATAGGTAAGAATAGGGATGGCATAAGTGTTTATAGCTTTTATAGTATTTCGAGCGTTTATTTGTGTATGACATATTGTTTTTAACCTGTGTTTAAATTGTTTAGTGAGTGTAGCTTTAATTTCCTTATGAAGAATCTGTTTAGCCTGTATGTAACCTAAATATTTGTAAGTACCGTTTTCGTCTAATGATTCTATCGTGTCACCTGTCCGCACGTGGTATGAATGTGTATAAGTTTTGCCCGCTCTGATTGAATTAATTTTACATTTGTCAATCCCAAACTCCATAGCGATATCATTTGAAAACTGTTCAGTAGCATCGGCTAGTTCATGTAAGTCGTCTGGTGATGATGCGTACAATTTGATATCGTCCATATAGAGCAGATGGTTTATTTTACAATTTTGCTGGTCAGTCAGTATGTCAGTCGTTGTATCACTATATTGAAGTTGATGCCCGGGCTTTAAAGAATTGAGTTTATTTGAAAGCGGATTTAATGCGAGACAGAACCACAGAGGGCTGAGTGAGTCTCCTTGGAATATCCCTCGCTGGATCTTAATGTTTTCTGTCTCAACTATTCCTGTGGATGTATTCAAGTATAATCGCGTCTGCCATTTGTCTATTATATTTCCTAAAAAGTTGATGAGTTGTGGATGTATCTTGTATAAATTCAAAACTTTGAGTAACCACGAGTGAGGTACTGAATCGTATGCTTTCTTGTAATCAATATACATAGAGCATAAATCTTTCTTACTACGTTGGACATGTTTAAGTATTACTGCATCTATTGTTAACTGTTCTTTACAACCTTGACTGAACTTTCTGCACTCTTTCTGTTCTTCTGTTAATACTTGTTGTGTTTCAAGGTGTTTGTATATGACGTGAGTAATGCACGATGTCAATATCTTATATAAGGTTTGCAGACATGTAATTGGCCTATATTTTGCTGGGTTAGATGTGTCGTTAGGGTCTTTCGGAAGCATGTAAGTCTTGCCTTCTGTAATGTATGACGGAATAATTGTTGGGTTTATTTTGTAAAGGTTCGTTGTGTGACAGACGGACATACTCGTACAGGCGGCGCGCGGCATAGACTTAGTAATAAAAAGCGGCCAAGTGCGTGTCGGACCACGCACACGCGAAGGGTTCCGTAGTTGAGATAAATTTATCTAACAAGTTAAATATTTGCAGATGCAAAAACATCTTCTCCCATAGATTCCGTATGTGCGATGGATAAAGCCTGCTTAGCTGTGATAGTTTGAGGGTCCAGCGAGGTATTCCATGAAGCACACCCAAACGAAGCACACCCAGACGAAGCACACCTAAAGTATTCCACTTAGCACACCCATAGGTGGGCTTCAAATAAAAATTAAAATAATTAATTTCCTATTCCACGAAGCACACCTACGAATATCACTCGCATAGTGCGGGGACTAAGAAATAAAAATGTCGATAGAAGAAAAAAAAAAAAAAATTTTTTTTAAATAATAAATATTTTCTTCTATCGACATTTTTTAGAAGAAAAAAAAAAATTTTTTTTTAAATAATAAATATTTTCTTCTATCGACATTTTTTGACACATTGCCTCTAACCAAAAAAAAGGCACTTTAAAGCTTAATATTTCGTAAACGGATCCCAGAACACAAAAATGGTTTTCACACACACAATAGTTTTGAACGAACTTTCCAATGACACCCCACACGATGAGATTGGCGAGAAAAAAAATCATCGCCTACTTTACGTACGACGAATATATGAATATTTTTCATGATTTAATTTTACCACTTTTTCGGCGTGATTAATATGGTACCCGTGTCAAATTACAGCTTTCTAGTACAAAGAGTCTGTGAGCAAAGCCGCGGACAGACAGACAGACGGACATGGTGAAACTATAAGGGTTCCTAGTTGACTACGGAACCCTAAAAATTAAATGAAATTTTTTATTTTATTTTTTTATTTGTTGGTTTTGGGACGAAACCAAAATAAAAGAAAGAAAAAACCAAAAGCAATAATAATTATGTTTATTTGGCAAATGTCATAAGTACACACAATGACACAATAAAGGTAAAGAACTGAACTCGAAACAAAAAAAAACTGTGTCTCACGGCTGCGCCAAATAGGCCCAGACAGGTTTTCGAATGGAAAATGACACATTTACATACCTATTAGATGACTAGATTTTTATAATTAATGTGATTATTTAGAAATATTACACCTTGCCCCGCCTGAAACACAGGATGACCTAGTTCAGGCACATAATACAATTGAATTTTTCCTAGATTTAAGCAAATTTGTATTTAGTGTTTTACCTGTTTACCTGAATATACTTTTTATTATTATTATTTATTTATATTAACTAAATTGCCTTGCCCCTAACTGCAAATAGCTATCGGAAGAATAAGGCGGTCGTCTATTCGATTTCTTTCTTTTCTTTATTTAAACTGCACAATTTTCGGCTTCTGGTTTTGTAAACAGCCTTTAGAGGACTCTTGATAACATTGATTGAAGTTCGATTCGACACGGAAGCGTATCAAACGGTTATAAATAGCTATGCAGTTCAGCAACTGCCTGTTCAGCCTGACTGTGTGAAATGCACTAAGAAATCGTGTTGATGTCATCAATTTAGTAATTAGCCCTAAAGTGGGACAATTTACTGTATCACTTCCCCTTGACTATGAACACCACTTATAGTGATAAAAGTATATATCAAGGATAATAAGATAACGTTTCAGTGTGGTCGGCGCGGACGAACAAAGCACCATTTATTGACACTGTGGTCCCCCAATCAGCTGTGAAGTCACTTGACATGTTGCGTCGAGCTAATTAATGGTGACTGTAGCGTGAGAACTTCGCTCTCCAGTAACTTATCATTAAACTGTAGTCATTTGCTTAAGCACGGGTCGATCGAAGGTTAAGCTTCGCTTGCCGCGGTCGGTTCGTGGATGGGTGACAATCCATTACATGTCGAGACCCCTCCGTGCCTCAGAAAGCACGCTAAGCCGTTGGTCCCGTCATTTCTAGACCTTGACAGTCGTTAAGTTCAAAAGTCTGACAACCAGTCTTACCAAGGGCCCAGTAACTGGGTTGTGAGGTCAGATAGGCAGTTGCTCTATGTAAAAAGTATCCGACGAACTGACAACCTCCTCCTTTTTTTGAAGTCGGTTGAAAATACCCACTGGTATTCAGCTGCATCCGGTTAGACTGGAAGCCGACCCCAACATAGTTAGGAAAAGCCTAGGCAGAGTCACTTTGTTTAAGATGGGTGGAGAATTCACGAGAAGATTTCACTCTCATTGATCACAGTAGCATCTCATTTCCGTACCTTCTGAGTTTTTGACGCATCATTCGTTTTTTGTTGACCGTTTGCACAAGCGTGGTACTAGCCGTTTTTCGGAAATAATATACCTATGCGTTTACCTAGGCATGATCCGGAAAGGCTTATGATACTGGGCCCGGCAAGATGGTCAGACGCGATAAAGGTGGCTGTCGGAGGCAGCATGTAAGTACCGAGCTGTCCACACTTCCAAAGACCGCATAGGCCATCCATAAATTAAGTCACACGTATTTCATCATTTTTGGACCCCCGTTCTTGACAAGTGGTCCTATTGGTGTGACGTCAAATACTTTGAAATTTTAAATTAAACCTTATAGTTAGTAATATTGACAGATTTGGTATAGCTTTTCGTTAGAGTTGAAGTTTAGAGTTTATATTTATACTTGTGACGTCACGAAGCTCGTCCCCCTTGTCACACGATGTCACATTTTGTTGACCCCTTCCCTCCCCCTTAACGTAATTTCTGGATGGCCCCAAGCTTGGAAAATCGTACACCAATGCCAATTTGCCATCCTCAGCACTGAAGGACGAAGATAATGTGTGCGTTATCTATCTATCGTGAAAATGATAGTGTCTAAGTAGCAAGTTGTATCATGTTCTAGTAACATGCTGTTAAATAAGACACGGCTTTCGGCAACAAGCTGTTTATTTGCACTCTACTTAGACGCGTACGCGCACGACACACAGGTCGCACAACGATATCTATAAGCTACTAACTAACTTAACATCCCTCCACCATATATTCTAATCTAAACCGTTACATAACTAGTAGAATTTTTGATAATTGGCTCGAGCAATATTCCTTCATTTTGGACGAACTTCCGTATGTATTCGGAGATCAGGCTTAGGATCAGCTGCCTCAGATACTTGCTCAGCTGTTGCGTCAGCTACTGGCTCAGTTACTGTTTCAGCTACTGTTGCAGCTGCTGGCTCCCTGATTACTTCTCCGAGCTCCGAGCTTGCCTCCACTCCACTCTTACTTTTCCCCCGTGGCAAATGTTGTTCTCCGCCAGGCCCGGAGAACGCGAGAGCCCAATCCATGTCATGGTCCTGTTGTGCCTCGTGCGATTTTAATTTACCCAATTGGTGTTTAAGTTTTTAATTGTCATGTTTTACTCTGGTATACAACGTGTAATGTTAAATACGCAAAACCTCAGACACCCCAACAGATTTTTAATTCAATAGAACTATTTCAGAGAGAAAAAAACATTTAAAAAATTGTAAAGGTTTTATGTGCTGTTTTAGTTTTAAAAGATTCGTACTGGCATTGAAATAAAAGCTATTATTATCCCGCATATGAGAAAATTTTAATTGGTCGACAACATTTTGTTTTTGTTTAACTATTTTGGCGGGTTTGCGCATGTAACCTTATGGCTTGACCTAATAACCTTAATAAATAGACACGGCAACATTGTAAGTGAAGATTTTTTTGAAAATTGTGACCTATATTAAAGTGGTTCAATTGATTCTGCTCGTTATTCTGATCAAACTATTTTCTGGTTTTGCGCATTTAACGTAACACGTTGTATACACGTCGTAAACCTTTAGCCAATTTTATTTTTAATTGTACCCCGTATCCATTTATTATAGTTACTTCCTTTTACCAGTCAATATTTCTACTGCCTTTATAATATTTGGCCTGTACGAATTGCTTCTCGTGCACTTTAGTTTGTAAGTCTTGTGACAATAACGAGGACCACGCTGCAGACACCTCAAGCGACGCTATTTACGTCCGAGCATTAGATCGGCCGGCGTGTGTTTAGGGCGAGCTATTTCGTGTGTTAGGGCTCCTATACCTATCTGAATAAAAATTCAGAAATACGTGCCTTAATTTTGTTTTTGGGTGTGCTCTGTGCTGCTAACCCTTTTAAGAACTTCTTAATTATTTTTACATATATTTCTGCTTGACCATTACTAGATGGCGAATAAACTGGCGAAGTAATGTGTTTTATTCCATTTAGACGGCAGAAATCTTTAAATGTTTAACTAGTGAACGAGGTTCCGTTATCGGTGACAATCGTATGTATTGTTCCAAACCTAGCCATCTTTTCTTGTAGTTTCGTTATTACTGCCGCCGATGAGTAATCACTGCTAAGGGAAAAAATTCTACACATTTATTAAATGCATCGATAATAATAAGGTATATTAACCAAAACGACATTTATAAAAAGCCAATAAGTTAATGTTCTCTAATTTAATTTTGGGCCAACCGTGTTGTACATATTGTGAAACCTTCTGTAATTGCTATCTTTACTAGTCTCCAAACAAACTTCATCCAAAGATACAGATAAATGTGCGTAGGCAATTAATTTTTTCACTTTTTTTGTTACACATTTTTTGTAAATGACCTTTCCCTCCGCATTTTTTACATTTATACACATGATTGTTACAGTCGCATACACTACATTTTGCTGACTGTCGCGCTGCCCGTTTTGCACTATTTACAGCCACTACAATTTCCAACGCCTTAGGCAATGTAATCGAATTTTCGTCCAAAAACAATTTGTCCCGTTCCGGCCCCGGTAGCATCCCAATTATGAACCGATCCCGCAACATTTCGTCCATAGCTGTTCCAAACTTGCAGTCCACTGCCAGGCGCCGCACCCGGGCCGCCCACTTCGTCAAATCTTCGCTTGCTTTCTGCGCCGCCGTATGAAATATATATCTTTCAGCTAACACTGACTTCTTTGGCACGAATTGCTTATCTAATTCTGAAGTTAACTCTTTGTAAGAAATCTCCTCAACTGTTTTAGGCGCAATTAACTCGCGTACCAACTTATACGCACCTTTATTGAGTGCAGTTACAAGTACCGCCTTTCGCCGATCATCTTCCTTTCCTTCTGCTTCTATTAACAACGTATTTGCTGTTAACCATTGAGTAAGCCTTTCTTTAAAGATGTTCCAGTCCTGGCCGAGCTCAAAAGTAGGAATAACACCAATAAAATTCGACATCTTTTTTTTCTGATCGTGTTAACCGTAACTCGTCGCCACTGTTAAATACACGGTCTTCGGTAACTAGCAGTTTATTTGCACTCAGCCTAGAGGCGTACGCGCACGACACGCAGATCCCGCAACTATAATCTTTAGCTAAATACTAACTAACCTAATCTAACACATTCATACTCGGGACTTGTCTACATAATATGTCCACTCGAGATAATATTACATACACACAGAAAAGAAAATTATACCTATAACCTTGATGTTACTGCATTATCAGTCGAACGAATGAAATGCACCGACCCCAGCGTGGTTTATCCACAGTTCCACACTCGATAAATCGAATGAACCCGGAGCTTTACACTAGCAGCTGGAGCTTCGTGTTCACAGTAAAATACCGTAAGACATGATACTATGAAAGTACCTGAAATAGACTAGCCATGCAGTATCTATATCAGGAAATTAAAGGATTTTTTTTACAGCATATGCTGCTGATCTTAGCCGTCCTGCAAGGGACGTTAAACGAGGACCCCAGTTTATCCTTGAGTCGAGCGTGATCCCCAGGAAAACAGTTTTATCTACGAATTCTAGTTTCTCCTTATGCATTTAGTTTTTTTCCAATTTAATACTAAATTATTAGCAGTAAACCAATTTTGGACCTGCAGTAGGGTGTTATTTACGTCGTCAAGATTTGATGCACTTCTATTTATCTTAAAAATTAGGGAAGTATCGTCAGCAAATAACACCATTTGTTGGTTTTTTAATAAATGGGGTAGATCATTAATATATACTAAAAGAGGAAAGGACCCAATATCGAGCCTTGTGGAACACCCATTTTTACTTTTAGACCGAGTTAATTGACACAATTAATCTGAACTTGCTAGTTGTTGTCTATCATTTAAATAAACTGAACGCAAGATTACCTAGTCCGTAGTGTTCAAGTTTCAAGAGTACTCTACAAGGTACGATCACCATTCGATACATAAGTCTGGCTAGTTTCCAGTCTATCTTTGAGTTTATTATGAATGGTAAAAGTGTTTAATTTTTAGGGTTCCGTACGTCCGAATGAAAATACGGAACCCTTTTAACATAACCACTCGTTTATTTGTCTGTCTGGCTGTCTGTCCGTCTGTCACAGCCAATTTCCTCCGAATCTACTGTGCCAATTTAGTTGAAATTCGGTAAGTACACATATGAATTTCTGTAACCCACCCTGACACGAATCAACCCCACAAATGGTAGAGGGATGTATCGGAGAGATGAGTCTACTCAACAATAGAGAAGTAACTTCGGAAAGGCACATCAAATCATTTAAAACAGGATTTAAAAATGACATTAATTACCAGATAACTTAACTGACATTTTATCCGGCTGCTAAAGTAAGACAGTTGCTTTACGTACAGTTTCTAGTTGATGGTCAATACAGTCTACAGTCAGGGAAATGATTGCTTAGCAAGCAGTAATTTCCCTGACTGTAGACTGTACTTGTACAACGCACGATTGTTAACCAATTTTAAAAAAGAGGAGATTCTCATTTCGACAATACATATATTAAATTTTTGGTATATTTGTTACGCGATTGTTCCGGCAACTGAATGAAATGGCAATCGGTCACGGGTACAATCTGCGACTCCCGCATTCCCCTTAAAGTTAAGGGGAAGATATATAAAACAATGGTTAGACCTGCTGTCTTTAGATAGATCTTTTTTTGACACCTTATTATAATGTCAAACACTAGTGAAAATGACAGATTTTCATGACGGCCGTTCTATTATGCCGGAACCACATTCCTAGGAAACCAATACTTAACCAAATCCTTTCTACCGCCGCCGCCGATAACAGAGTGCGGCAACAATAACTTTATTCCTACATCTGTATATGGTATCCTACACGTAAGGGTCTCCTTTTGTGAACTCTTCTCATTATAAGTTCCAAACTGGTGCTGATCAATGCACGGTAATGCGCAACCCTTTCATGTGCGGCGACCCTTAAAGCCGTTTTACACCGTACGATATGAAAACTTACTTTCTCTTACCTAAATTATGTATTTTAGTGTTACAATTTTTTTTTCACACCACGTCTTATGCTTATTAAGTTATTGAAATCGTATATTTATTTTTTATATAAGTACTTGTACATAATATTTATTTTAGTGTTAGCTTCTGTAGATTGTATTCAAGTATGTAAGTATATTTCACTGTAAATAAATGAAAACTATTAGAACAAAGTAAGTACCTACATAAGTGGTTATTTTGTTGCGATTTTAATATATGTATTAAAGAGCCTGTTTCAGTAACCGGCAATAATATCCTAAAGTATTTTGGTAGATATTATTGAGATGGTTAAACGGACCCTACAATAAATACGACGTTTATCTACAGCACGCAGGAACTTTACTTGTGTAAACACTGTGAGAAACTATATACCGAACCTTCATAACACGTCAACGGTAAATTACTGTATATTTTATTTACTTCAAACAAAAAACTAACAACTTTAATTATTTCGAACAAAAACATCGTGAAGTGTAAATGGCGCTCCTGCGCCTGCGCCGGCACCAAATATGGCGGCGGTAACGAGCGGCCCATACACGGCGAAGACCTGCCGTCTCACTTATACGCTCACCGTTGAATCATTCTAGTTAAAATAGAATTTTCGTAATGATTTAGAAAAAAAATTACTAATACGAATTTGACGTTTGTGGTTAGATTCAAGGCTAGATCTGGGTTGTACACCGCACTGTAGACCACAGTCAGTGGTAAAACTATGACCTAACAAAGAAAAGAGCTTCAATAGAATGGGTATGATAACCAAAAAATGTTTTTTGTCGTCTCTTTTTTGTCTTATTTTACGTAATCCAAAGATTATGGCGATGATTTTCGTAATGATTTAGGTACATAAATCTACTAATAGGAATTTGACGTTTGTGGTTAGATTCAAGGCTAGATCTGGGTTGTATAGTAGACCGCAGTCAGTGGTAACACTGTGACCAATTTTTTTTTTGTCCCCAGTTTTTTTTCTTATTTTACGTAATCCAAAGATTACAGCGATATATTGAGTTAAAATGTGGCATGTCGTCACGCTTATGTAGATTTTGTACGAGTGTAACGTATCGAGCCCCTACTCGAACTTTAATGCGTTTTATCTAAGTAATTTTTATTAATATGATAAAGCAAAAAATACGTGTCTAATATTTTTTTATTAGGTATCTGACTGATGAACTAAATATAATTTCTTTTTTTTTTTACCCGGGCCTCATCCCTATTCGGGGCCCAGCTTATAATGGTGTCGTTACCATAGACGTGCGGCTATACCTGTCCACATTGTGATTGAAAATTAAAACTTACTCTGAAGATGGGGAAGACATCCTGAGCCAGGATTCCAGGAACTAGTGCTGAACAGGGAAGAAAAGACTGGCGTACTTATAACATGACCGTCAGTATACACTGCCCCGGGCTGTTGTGTCATTATCTTGCCATCAGTCTTCTTGAGCGTGGCGTGCTCACTACTGCTAGCCACCAAACCAGTTTTGTATAAAATATTGTTGTTACATACAGTGTTAATGTACCTCTCAGTACCTATCTACTCACGGTTCTGAACTGCATCCGATCCGAATCCGAAAAATGTCGGTCCGAAGCGGAGGTCTACTCTGAAATGACACATACGAATGTTCGGGACCGACCGAAACACGACCGAACTTTGCATTGCTGTCCTACTACGAACAAAGTTCGGATTGGCTCAGTTCGGTCGGTACCATAGTCAATGTTCGGTGGAATATCAAATGTTGTGTGAAATGTAGTGCTAGCGTTGAACGTTTTTCGGAAATGTTTTTATTAGTCATTAGTACTAATTTCGATATAATTTAACTGTTGAATTACACAGTAAAATTATTTGTTTATAATAAGGAAATTGAACTTTGCTTTTAATTCAGTATTTATCCATACGAACATCGTAATATTTCTCAAAAAAACAATATATTTGAAGCCGACTTATAGGCACTGTACAAGCATTGTAGGTACTATTTGTAGGGGTTGCGCACTAGATCCGAATTCTCTCCGTCCGAATTTAGAACATTTCAGGTTGAATTCGGATTTTGGATTCAAATCGGATGCAGTGTAGAACCGCTCTTACGGTAGATTGAGCCGACCTCAGTTAAGTTATGTGATAAGTCATTAATTAAAATATATCCTGAAGCGATATTAATAGGGGATAATTCGTTAATTTCACTTCTTACAGTTCGTACAGTAACAACTTCTACTGAACCATAATCAATACAATACATAAGAGATAGAACAACCTTTCACCAAGAATATGCTAAGAAGACTGACGCGACCAACCATAATGTTTGATTTCTAACAATAATTAAATGAGGGTAACATAAAAATAATCAATTAGAAAAAATCTAATGCATCAATATTTTAATTTTTTTAAATCGGAAACAGAACTTTGTACGTCATACTCAGCGGCCGCACTGGCAGCCACAAACCTGAGGCAATTTAAAAGTAAATCAACTTAACATCATTAAAAAAATTGGCCAAGTGCGAGTCGGACTCGCACACGAAGGGTTCCGTATCACCGTACAATATTTAAAACTAAATTATTTACTTTATAATAAAAAAAACATGTTTCTTGTATGGTACAATAAAATAAAATTGTATTTGTTTTCTAGCGCCAATAGCAATAGACAATCTGTGAAAGTTTCAATTGTCTATCTATTAGGGTTCATGTGGTACAGCCAACTGACACACAGACGGACAGACGGACGGACCTACGGGTACGGAACCCCAAAAAGGTCATTAACCAAGCGGCTTTTGATCCCACGGGATGAAAGAACAAAAAAAAACCGGGAGCGTATGAAATAGGTTTTCATAAAGAGAAGCGATGACAGACAGCCCTCGTGGTGGCGGCTCCTGCCATTCATTTCCCACACTATAGAACATATTATAATTATACGCCTAAGTACGATACGCCCTCCGTGGCTCTGTTCAATGAAAGATGTGTAGGAACGTTGTTTAGTCTTAGCGATACGGTTACGATTCGACTTTAACCAGTTTTTTTACACAGGTTATTAAGACTAACTCTAGTGGTCGCAAGCGCAACTACGCATGAGGTTCTGGGTTCGATTGCCGGGTCGGGCAAAGTGTTATTGGGTTTTTCCAACTGGAATTGCTCAGTAGCAGCCTTTGTGCCCGGTTGATGGCGATAGGATCGCCCCCCAATTATATGGAACTTAATCATAACTGGCGAAATGCGGATATAATGAAATTCTGCATAATAAGTTCCCGTGGAATAATATTCAACCTCCACGCCGGCGTAAACGCAGGAAAAAAGTAGTATGCAATTAAGAACGAAACTAACGAAAAAAAAAAAATATATATACAAGCGGCCATAATCGTTCCCGTGGCGTCACCTGTAAACGTCAAACTTAAACGTAGTTCTTTTATAAAAGCGGGAATATTGTACGTCTTTAGCCAACGAACTACCAGTTTTAAATAATAAAACAAGATGTAATGGCGTTGATTGAAACCACTAATGGCCTGTTTCACTACCTCCTGATAAGTTCTGGTTGACTTATCTGGTAGATAAGCGTTTATATAGACGTAGGGAAATTGGGTATAAAGGAAAAAGTGACGAAGACGTGATCCGTTTGTGAAACTCACTTGAAAAACCTACCTTTTTGGCGCAGCCGTGAGGAAAGTGAAAATAATCATAAAGCGATAATAGTGTGTGACTATTATCGTTTGATGATTATTTTCACTTTTTATCTTTGTATTATGTGTTTCACGAACTGTGTCCAAATAAATATTATTCTTTCTTTCTTTCTTTTTTAAAAAATAAACCCTCGACTACACAGAAATATAGACTACACATGCGACTCGATTCCGATCCGTCCGTCCGTCTTTCACAGGGCTGTATCTTTTGAACCGTAATAGGTAGACACTTGAAATATAATAAAAATATAATTAAGTTAAAAATTAAAGAGGGTCCCCAATTCCCCATAAAAGAAACGTGTTTTTTTCGGCGTTATTCATAGTTTTTTCGAAAAATACTATGAAATACAATATTATGTATGCGTTCTTATTCATTCAAACTACGGAAGCGTTCAGACTATGTATTGAGAAGGTACCTACGGTACTCGTTCATCAAACGATCTGTCACCAAAGTAGTTAAGTACTTGGTTTATATAGGTAGGTACCTACACAAGACGTTTAAACATCAAAAATGTATAGTTAAACAGTCCACTAATCAGTAGGACATAACTTCAAAAGCAACGTTTATAAATGAACCCCAGAATGCGTTAATGATGTCTTGCGTGGTGATGGGTATTTTTACACCCTGTATAAATGTCGATACATTAACTAACTAGTATTTGGGGTGGCAACACACAACATACTCATGCAGCTCTACATTCTGCGGTGAACACCTCTTTGTCCGACTTTTACGATTCTTTTACGATCGGTCGTGTAAGCACCGACTGACTATATAACTAATATTCTGTGGGATATAATAAATCAATGGGTTTGGGGGTCGTAAATAATAATGTTTGTATGTTGAAAGCCCATTTAGGCGCTGTGGAAGAAGCTTTATGTAGTGTTACAAAGCTACGCTTCCGGATTGCAGTTACTAGATGAGCCACTTTAACCGAAAGGCCACACTCAGTCTGAGAAAGACTAGACGAGACACTATAGCCGCCAGATATCTAATTACGCAACACATTTTCGTAATCGATTACGACTCGAGATCGGTTTCATTTTGACAGTTCAACAACATTCATTGCGTTATTTACGTCGTTGTGCAAATTGTTTTTTCGAACTTAGGAATGAAATTTAAACAATGGATTAGCAATCTGTTTCAAAACGATTCAGATTCTAATTGTTCGTGTACGCAATTAGGGTACAGATCTCACTCGGACTCAGTCTATTAGAGTAAGGTAACAAAACCAGTGTAAGCTGAACTCCCATGCTATTAAAACTCCGTACTACGCTAGCCCAGTTCCAGGTCAACGTGCTACCACCGACGCCGGCGTGCGGTCTACTGTACTTAGACTGCGAGCAATTTAACTTTGTTGGCTCGTCTGTGTAAGGAATTGTTCTAAGTTTATGTTTTCCGTTACATCCTTGGCAGCTTGGTATTGTCAGTTTTTATATGAATACCGAGTAGATATTTTATAAGTAGGTATGTAACCGTTTCTTTACAAATTAAAACTAATGAGTAGAAAGTAGGAATCCATGATAGTCATTAAAACGTTTCTGGAGACATTCTTGTCAGCCCCATACCACTCCTGTCTCATTTCATAAGAAAAATGTGATTCATGTGTAACCCGACAAAATCTAATGAATTTCAACCTTATTTCGAGACCTTTAAGGTTGATCCAATGGGGAAATGAGTGATCGAGGCGTTTTCAAGAATATCTAATAGGAGAAATTTATGACATCGCTTTGTGGTGACTGTCGTAAAATAAGAATTGGTTAAGGTGTGGTCCTTGTGCACGCTGTGACAAAACAAAAAAGAAACCTCTGTGACACACGACCAAATATTGATAGTCGCCCTTGCAAGGCTCCCGAAGACAGGCGAACTTTTGACCAAAACTTCTTCTAAATTGAAAGCAAAAACAGACCTTGACAGTAATTCTGGTAAAAGAATTACGAGGTCAGTTATACAAGAAGATTTAATGGACCGGTATTGTCGGCGGCGCCGCTGCATACCTAGGCTGGCAGGCTGATCAGCCGCCATCATAGGTTCTAAATTTAATATCCATTAAAACATGAGACCATTATGGTTATGATTGGTTCGTATTGTTGCTGTTCACTCATGCGCAACTCTAACATTTAGGTACCAAGTACTTACTGGTAAAGCTTTACCCACATTTCGCTGGGTATCTTATAAAAAGTCCTGCATCCCAATTGCGTAACACGCTTTTTATCACAATCTGAAGGGTTTTGAAGGAAATTCGTAATACATTGATTCATATTATGTTTAAAAAAATCGTCTATTCGATAACGTAAAACTGGGTTGAATTGTCAAAATGAATAAATAGCACTAGAGTGTTGCGAGTGTGTCAATTACTTTATTACCCCGTTGTACTCAAATTACTCCTCAAATCTCCAGGCTGGTACTGAGAATTACCGTATGGAAAACACTAAACCGGACCATAGACTAGAAAAAACAAAACGACGAATATTAAAAAAACTATCTTCAGTCGAATACTTATTCTACCTCTCGTCATTAGTAGAGCCTACATCTATTCACAAGTTCGTTTATTACTACAATAGATGACCACGATGTCAGCTGGTGGCCTGTGGTGTGGTGGTATTCTTCCGTAGAAGGCGGCACTTTTAATCTCCCTAGTGTGTTATTTCCCCACTAATTGTGACATAACATAACACCTGTTTTCCCCAAGCGGTTAGGCAGAAGTGTACATAACCTAGTACACCCACATTTCGCCAGTTATGTTTAAGTCCCATGTAATAGGGACCGAGCATATTGCCATAACCGGGCACAAATCCAGACTCCGGGATTCTACTGATAAATTCCAGATAGAAAAACCCGATGACAGCTTGCCCGACCTGGGAACCTGGGACCTGATTATTAGGTGTCCATCAGTAATAGAAAACTTTCCACACAAAAGAAAAGCTGTAAGTTAGACGCATCGCCGCAGGTAATGTTGAAATTGTAAGGCATCCTTGTACACCGCAGTTCGCAGACGACGCAGTGCATGTACCTAATCCTCTTATCGGGTACTTGAAAAGCCCCTAAAGTGGAGCCCTGATATTTCTGATATCATCGTTAACTGGTCATTACAAATAATCGTTTTGATGACTGTCTCGTTGGTCTAGTGGTCGCAAGCGCTACGGCTGAGCAGTTCCTGAGTTCGATTTCCAGGTCAGGCTAAGTGTTTTTGGATTTTTCCATCAGGGATTTTTCAGTAGCAGCCTGAAGTCTGGTTTTGTGCCCGGCCGATGGCAATAGGCTCGCCCTATGACATGGGACTTAAACATAACTGGCAGAATGTGGGTGTAGGTACTTAGGTGAGCCATTCACAGCATTGACCCGTGACTAAGCAGGACAAAATGGACAATTTTAAAATGTTACTAATATTTCACGACACTAAACGGGCGTGACGAACTCCCGCTTAACTAACAACAATGACGACAAAACCAGTATTCTTAGTTATTTTAGAGGGAATCATTATTTCATTAAATACGCAGATATATGTACTCGTAAGTATAATTCGCAAATGAAAGAATGTTTTAAGAACTTCCCAGTATCACGTTACAACTGTGACTATAGTGAACTTCTTATTGGACTGCCTGTAGTTCATACGCCTTTCGTCACCGATTACCGCGTCACGGTTGCCCGATGGGTAAAAAGAAATGGCTCATCTACCATAACAACGTTACCATGAAAATAAAATAACTTGTTTTGGTAGTTTTGTACTATTGAAAGCAAATAAAACCGAATCACTAGTCACTACGACTAAAGTGGAATGTCCACCTTGGTGCTAGTTTGATTAGGTAATGATACCTTATCAAATTAGCACCAAGGTAATCGCGAATAATGTAATAGCGAATCTTATAGTACTTATTACAGAATATTTATTGTAATACTATAAGATTCGTTTATAAAATTAATGTTAAGTATAATTTAAAAATAAATAATATTCTTTAAAACCCCACAAATAACGCTGAGGTGTGTCTTAAAAAGCCATGAACATCGGTTAGTTAAAGTTAGCGACAGGAGGTGTGACACGATAAAATTTCCTGTTTTGCTTCTAATTTTTAATTTTTAATCAGACATATCAACAACAATTGAGTCCGTTATGCGTTATATTTTAAAACATAAGAACTAAACAGTACATTAAAAAAACTGCATTCAATAGAGACAAAGAATGTCTTGTAAATTGTTTGTGACAGTACTTTTTCCTTAGGGTCAATTTTTCTCGTAATGGCTCAAGTACACATCTGCCTAACCCTTCAGGGAAAACAAAGGCGTGGTGTTATGTTATGTAATGTCTAATGTGGTAACCCCCTTTTTGCAGAACGCCATTTCATGCTTCCTCCTTATTTCAGTTGTGCAATACCTTGTAAGCTGTTTTGATTCCTTGACCGAAATAACAGCATTCATAAGAAGTCGAAGTGTGGTTCTCACGGCGCATCCCATATTGGGCAATATCGCAGGAAACGCACAACTTCCCCGTAGTCAAACGCAGTCGGTTCACTCACTGCATGCATACCAAAGTTGTTGAGTGGCACAAATAATAAGCGTAAGCGACTCCATACTTGTAAGTCCCGAGGGCCACGAAAAAACGCTCATTGCATTTTTTCGCTCTGCGCTTCAAGATATCGTCGAGCAGCAAAAACAAAATCAATAATATTACATGATAAAGTTTGGTTAAGACTCGCACAAACCGGGAAACCATGGCAAAAAAGTAAGTTTAAAAACTAAAACCTCACTTCTGAAAAATCACGATCTAAATAGTATGTAATAAGAAAATATTTCAGACAGAAATCAAGACTAACTAATGTGACGGCTATAACCAGCGGACTATCAAGACGCTTCCAACGATACCCCATTTGTCAAATTATGATCAGTAGTTTAGAAGTTATGAGGTAACAGATGAACAAACATACATACATACCGGTCAAAATCATAACCCTCCTTTTTGCTTCGCCGTAGTCGGGTAAAAAGGAGGAAGCTTACTATGGCTTATGCTCATCAGTGGTTGGAACAAAGCTGCCAATGATGTTGATGAAAGTTGATATTTGATTTGTAAATACTTAACAGGTTTTGCCGCACACGCGATGTTCGTCTGTCGATGTCAAATTGATAAGATAGACGTGCGTTTACTGGACGAGATGGTTTCTAAAACGCCGCCGCTCATAACTCAGAGCATACGTTACTAACCGGCTAGTGTTTGTAAAGTAAACAGAGGTCCGATGCTTTCGTGACGGTATCGACGCCTGCACTTTACTAATTAACGATGCGTGTGGCCAGAGTTGGCTCTAATACCATCATGTTATGGTGTCCATAAGTAATTATCACCCTGCAAATTGTCCCCATACAAAAATAGAAAGTGTCGATCACGCTTGCTCAATTTCTTCATCATAAGATTTTAAAGTCAGGGTTTCCGAGAGATTACAGAAAGTGCATAATTAATCTGATATCGAAAAAGTCTACAAGTTTTGAGTTAGGCGTTGAGGCCGCAATCAAGTGCTTAGCGCTAAACCAGAGTAGCTCACCACTATCCTATCTTTGAGAAGATATGCACTTATTGCTTTCCTCTGCTATCCAGAGTATTAACAAACAAGAACTAGACAGACAAGTCCTAAAGCATCTCAGAACTTAGACATTCAAGGAATCTCTAATGTCTCCAAAGCACACACGGAAAGAAACGCACGCGTAAAAACTCTTCACCGTGCCATATTTGCCATATTCTATAAACAAAAATAACACTGTATATGCTGTTGGAAAACGGCGACCGCGCTTAGTTAGTCCACCAGTACAAAATCAAGCACTGTGTGTAACTCCCGGACAAAAATTACTCAATAACGTTCACACGGTGGCTGTAAATGGAAAACGAAGACCTCGCAGTAGCGGGCTAATCAACCCTTTTAAAGTGCCAACACAGTGTCGTGTCCCGAACGAACTATGTTCTAAGAAGTGACACAGTGTTCATACATGGAATACGTCGACTTCAACAGCAGTCCAATTAGTATTGGGAGGGAGGAGGTAATTGGGGTAGAACCGGTTCTAAGATCGTTTTACTCGCCGGTCCGGGTTCAGCCTGTGCTCGTACACTCGGGTACTTCTCAATGGAATTTGTATGTATAATTGAGTGTTAATAGGAAAGTTCTGTAATGTGAGATAGGCGTGTTCGGGATATGTGTTCACAAGTGTTACCACTTTTTCTCTTGAGAACTCTGAAGTAGTCGTGTCCGTTACTGTGAATACTGTGATGATCATACATACGTAGGTATGTGTGCACGTATTTGTTATGTTTTAGGTGGAGTGTGTTATTGGTGTGGCGGCAAGACACTTGGCATAGTTGCTAGGTCCCCGATACTAGAAAAATCGTCGCGTAGTCTATTAGAATAAATATCGATATCTATCTAGTAACGATTTGGTCAAATGGACAAACTTTTCACAACGAGCAGGGCAGCCGGTGAGGCGTCGTCTGTGCGGAGCTCCACCTCCACAGTCGCTAGTCAAAATTTAAGTATTCAAATTAGACTGAGTATCAACTCTTTGCACACATAAGTTAACAACATAACAAATACAACAACACTAACAGCTCGCTCTCTCTGCCAAACTCTCCAGTAGCGTCAGTCCAGCAGTCCTGACTTTGACCAATAATGCTTTTTAGAGCAGTCTCAACTCCCAATCACAGCTGAAGCCGACAATGATGTACACTTAGTCACATTCGCGTGGTGACAGTGACTCATATTGCCCCGGCTCCCGATATATTTAGATTGGCACACGACCGCGAGACGGACTGTCGCGTTGCGGACCAAAATATACGTACGTTCGGTTGTTGGTCCTCCAAGAAAACGTCACGGACAATCATGGTGTGTTGTACTGGGGCATAATACGGCAACTCGCGTGTTAGACCTGGTTAGACTATATGCTCTAACGGTTAGACCGATAAGACTTTGCAACTATTGTCAAAATTAAGTAATTTATTAAAATTAGGCTGAGAATCAGCACTAAATACGACTTAGGAAAATGGGGGATTGTAGGACACATCCGACACCCAATGTGAGTGCGGGGCTGTCAAGAACATGACTCACTTGCTGCAATGTCCCCAAGTGTCCATACTGTACTTTTGAGGATCTAATGAACGCCACTGACGCTGCTATTAACGGGGCCACCTGCTTTTAGTTAAGGATTTTCATTTCTTGATCAGAAAGATTTTAGAAAAAGAATTAGGGTACACGCGGACGAAGCCGAAGATATGAAAAAAGATCCATTTAAGGCGTTTCTAGCCTTAAATGGATCTTTTTTCATAGCAATTACCTGAAGCCAGCGGCTTCGTCTGCGTGTACCCTAATTCTTTTTCTAAAATAAATATTCACTCCATAAAACACCAGCTATCTGCCAGTGAAAGTCCCATCAAAATCGGTCCAGTCGTTTCGGAGATTAACCGGAACAAAGAGACAGACAGAAAAAACAATGTTTTTTTGTTATAAGTACCGTATATGCTTTCATAATTATGCAACTTAAGTCACATTAAATAAAATTCAAGTGTTTGTTGGTATCGTCTAACGACCAGCGAATGAATTGAGTCGACTGTAAACTGCGTTCGATCTGCATTCAACAATGGCTCGAAATCACGTTGTTCCTTTATTGGTAGGTTCCTTGATAGTTGATTGATACTCAAACATGATGTAACACAAACAGATTTCAACAAGTTATTTTCAAATTCATTGAATATGATGTTTCAGTTTGCAATTTGCATTATTTCCTCCATCGACGCAAACATTTACATTCAGAGCTTTTGTACTCGATGCGCCATCCGGGGAGCTTCCAAGCATAGTATTCATTCAGCTGGAGGATGCTGAATGATCACTGTGGAAATACATGTGTCAATTATTATAGCTTTATGTTCACTAGCTTAGAACAGTAAAGCGTCGTGCAGACCGGCGCGACGCGACTCTTACAAAACGATTTCGAAGAAACTACACAGTAGAACAATTACCGGTGTCGCGTCGCGCTAAACGTCGCGCTAGTCTGCACGAGCCTTAAGGCGACTACCGATTAAAATCAGTCACCGAACTACGGCAGATGGATGTCGGTGTCCAATTATAATTCGACTCTAGGCACACGTCCTACGCCTATACGTTATTGGTACTGTAATGTTTTGATGTTCAAAAGTGCCTTATTTTTGACGTTCAAAAGTGCCTTATAAGGGCCTATTTGAAATAAATGATTTGACTTTGACTTTGTTGAGATTAAGTTTATTTCACTCAAGGGGTTCGTATGAAAACTGAGTAAGAGAGTACGTCAAAAGGACCGCAAATCCGCCGATTCGTCTACTAACAACAACAAACTTCAAGTGCGATAACTGCCTAACCTAGTCCATAACATATCAAGCGATGTAGTAACGATCTTTCGTGGAAGCGTTCAAAAGCCTATGTTCAATAGACGCAATTACTCATCTCTTAGAATCCCAATATAATAGGAGTGCTGCGCGAGAACACGGAACGTGAATGTGACAGCCCTGTCTACCCCTTCGCAGAATTCAGACGTAGTTATACCTGAGTTATGATTTCCACGCAGATTTGCTCAATGGGCCGCTAAAACTAGGGGCGCAGAATAAATAGTACGCAAACACATGAGAGGGGGGACTCACTACCGATATAGACTGCCTGACCCATCACCAGAACATCCTACTTCACACATCACGTCAACAATTGTCAACTTTAGCTATTTTGAAATAGGATTCGAATTCATTTAGCAGAATATTGTGACATATGACGGGGTTCTGAACAGTCCGAGCTGAATCATCGGTCACTTACCCCCGCGTAGTTAGAAAATAAATATTCTAGATAAAACCGTTCGTTAGTGACATTGTTTATGTTTCCGATTTGTAATATTGTATTTTTGGTACATCGTGATTGTAGTCATTGGGACTTGGCAACTTAGATGGGAAATCCCACGAAGATTTGCTACTAGATTTTGCCAAATGAACGACTGACCATTTTACTGCACGATGACAGGTAAAATTGATTCAGGATGCCCTTAGAGCTGACCTCACCGAGGTGACGTGTAAAACTGCAGCATGGTCTTCTTCTTTACGTGTCAATCGAGCCACTCAAATTGTCTTACCAAAATGTAGCGACCTGGAAAGCACAGTCGTTGAGGACACCAACTGCAGTGGCCAATCTGAAAATGTGTATCCAATCTGACTAAATGGGGTAAAATCGATCCGTCCCAAACAGAAAAGATTTAGTTGCGGTGGATTCCCTTTGCAGGATATGTCGCATCTTCTTTCCTGCAGCATGATTAAAACCATCAACCAGAAAGTTGTTTATGAGGAATATTTGGTTGTTAGTAAAAGGCCCAAATTTTCATCCGTCTCTTTCTTGTATTACCTGGTAGATGTGCATGCAAGTAAAGACAGCAATATTGTTTTTTATTTACTATTTCATTCAAAATCGGTCCATCGACATCGTACTGTCTTGGGTAATCGGTGGTGAATGTGGTGATCGTGACAATTCTTGTTTATTGATTCTTATATCTTTGTTGTTTTGTGGGCGTGCTTGTCGGGCATGGCACGGCTTAGTGATTTAGACTACAAATAAACAATTTTATCGGCTTAGTAAGTAACATTATATTTAAGGCTTTTAAGCACTTAAGCAGTCGCTTATTGCAATGCTGTTAGCGAGATCAGTCTGGTTTGGACGCATTTTTAATGCCAATGGGAATCTAAAGCATCACCCATTTCCAGCATCATATTGCGGTGTGAAGTCACTAGGTAACTAGATGTCGATTTGGTTTTGTATTATCTAGATTGTTTATCTTTAGTTAAAAGTTTTATCAACAAAAACAATTAAGAACCACTTCAGTTGAGCTGCCAAAAGGACTTCGTGGCACGGTAGGTAAATAATTACCGGCCTGGCTAGTCGGCCACATAATAGGGCCTAATCACACAAGACAATAGCCCTTCCCCGAAGGCCCTACCTGCTCTGCTCACCCAACAATGCGTTTGACTAGTCACGGATACAACGAAGTGTGAAATACCGTTAAAAACTTTTAGTTTTTGGAGTATGGTGTTAAAATTATGGACTTTGAAGATTTTTTTGTGTATATTTTGCCACCATTTGACTTTCCATCATTCATGCGTTACTTATTATTAAACTGTTTGCACTCGCCAACACGCATTGAACACACTTTGTGGTCTCTCCTCTTTTTATACGAGAAGAGGCTTTTTTTTAGACTAAGCAAAGGTCTCTCTGCAATGGCGAATTATTGTTTTTTTTTAAATAACCCTAACTTAATAAATGGACATACTCTTGAAATTTTATTAGGTCCCGGCTCAAGTCGGCAGCAATGAATGAGTTACTTTGCAACACGGAAGAGTAACAAAATGATTCATATTTGGTCGATATTGCACGTCTGAGCAGTTAATTTAATTAATTAGGTCATAAACTGGAGACGCTCAACTCGTTCATGTCAGTGGGCGAGTCTGCGCGAGCGCATATTTATAGCGCGGGAGATAGTGACGCGGCAATGTGACCATAAAATAATAATCAAGTATAATGTATGGACAGACAGCATTATGTTGCATAGGTTGCACCTCGCGATAAGTAAGATATGGCCGACATAGCTGGTGCAGTGGCAGTGATGTTGTTAATTAAATTGATTAATATCAATGGTAGTCGTGCTATTCTTTCGAAGTTTGGTAACCATGGCAACCGATTCATGGCTCATCTCTTACTCCACCGTCTTTACACTTATATGTATATATGGCTACAGCGTCTATATGATCTCATATTATGATAATATGATTAAATCGCTGGTCTCTTAGAGCGTACTATAGTGAGGTGTACCCTGCCAACCAGTTTGGCCGACAGGGTTCTGTTCGAGTGGTTATGACATGATCTTGTTGTAACGTTGCCTCAGCAACCTGCTTACGATTTATATTTCTATAGCCACTGCCATAGATAGCACTTGCTGGAAGTGTAGGTATGAGGAATTTTGTGCAAAGGAAAAGTGCTGATCCTTTTTTCTCTATCCATCATATCAGTTTTCAACCCCTTTCTAGCCATATTATTTTTCACACGTTCCATCCCTCGTTTTTCTTATACTCAAAAGTTTCCTCACGCGATGCTCCTCATTCCTTCGCATCACATTCATAACAAGCCAAGTTACCTACCGATTACTACACATTTAACTTATGGGCTCCGACGCCACTTCCTCCAGCCTCGTACCAATGTGACGGATAACATTTTAACTTGACGGAGCTCGCTGGAGTGTATCGACGCGTAGAGAGAATTACTCCAGAATTTACGATGTCAGATAAAATCTAAAGTAGCCACATGTTCCTTAGAAGTAATCAAAGTCAATGGAACGCCACTTTCTTCCGACAGCGCCTTTTCTGTTCAACCACACAAAGACCAATGTTTCATGGACTTTATTTTATTACCGCCAGAGACAACCACTTTCTTTGTAATTCGGACATCGTGAAGTAGCTATTACGTTGTGATATTTTAATTCTGGCGAGCTAGAAAGAGGCCATCACTGACAAATATATACTAACGTTTTACAAGAGTGGTGATTATAAGTTCTCCTATGGTACGTACACATAATGTGTGAAACGTAACATGAAATGTAACGAATGTGCCGTACTAATTAATGCGTGTGTTACATGTTACGTTGCACCAAACCATGAATGCAACTTGAAATGTAACACAACATCTAGGCGAATATGAAATTCTACACTTGCAACGTGTGTTACATGTTTCATGTTGCATTGCATATTTGGACGGCATGTTCGTTTAGTATGTTACATTTCAAGTTACGTTTACACACCATTACGGTAGAAGATCCAGTAAGTCTGAACAAATATTTCAAAACAAGAAGTCCATTATGAGTCTCCACAATCCCATTGCTGGTCATGGACCTGCTCCTACAGCGCTGTAAATCATCGTTGTGGCTATCTGCACACCTTATTTATCTATTCCGTGATCTGCACAGTGCTCAGTATTGTACCTTTCTTACCTACTAGTTAGGTTAGGTTAAGGTACCTATTAGTTATATTATAAGAGTGGGTTTTTTTTTCTTAATTTTTTTAAATCATCTTTAATAATTAGTAATTCTGAAATATATGGTCAGATTGAGTTATTTATAATATTACCTACACGATTAATCTGGCAGTAAGGCCACGGATTGAACTGATAGAAGATTGACCGTCTATTGCACACCTAAGAAAGAGCCTACCTATAGGACTGCGGCTACTAATGCGGACAGATAGGCATCGCTTCCGAGAAGGGATCGCAAGCATGCCCGGCTGACAGTCAAAATTGCCGCCGCTGCTGACAGCAGCCCTAATTAATTGAACGTCTAATTAGTGAACATCGGGCGTTTACTTTACTTGAAGCAGTCATCATTTAGGATTTAGGTATCACGCCAGTAGGTACCTAAGCTGCTTGTAGCTACAGAGAGGATTGGAGACGGGGAATTAGGACAGGGAAGGTCGGTACGTACTCTTAAGAGTTTAACTGTCACTAACAAGACTCAATAGAATTGTTTCTTGTTATCGACTTCTACAGGCAAAACGGCAGGCGGCAGTCATAGCTACAGGAAAAGTTATTAGGACAGTCCTTAATTTTATAAGTAGGTATATTATAATGGATGCCAAATGGCTAACTAAATTCATAGATCTTGGAATATGGTAGGTATTAGATAGGTATAATAGCCAGCTAGGAAAATGTTAATACTCGCGTTTTATTTTTATGATGCTAATCGATGCAAAAGACTTTTGTACCAACTGCCGTTAGAATATAATTAGAAAAGCCACCAATCCCTTTAAAAAATCCTCTCATCCTCACATTTATACCGGTACCTACTCGGATAGATAAAGGCTCCTACAAACAGGCGCGTCACGACGTCGGTAGAACAATTTCCGTGAAGTTTTCATAGAAATTGGTCCACCAAAGTCACGTTGCGCCGTCGCGTCTCGCCTGTCTGCGGGAGCCCTAAAGGTAATTCCTCAATCCATGCTTGAAACTTGCTAATTCTTCACAATTTGTTTGAAAATATTTGAAATGAACACAACTTACCAGGTTTATGATGTCGATGTTTCTTCCCTTTGGCGGCGACAGCCGCCACCAGCAGCGCCAACCAGAGCCAACCCCACCGCATCCTAAGTACCTAACATCACACTACACAATCAAAACACGAAGATTTTGTTTCAAACAACAACTTTTTATCTAAAATTCACGATCAAGCACTCATTTCTTCTCACTTTTAATTACAAAACACACAGGTTTGTCAAATTCTACATAACGTTGCTTACGTTTGACACAGTTAATCAGTTTTCAAAACATGTTTTCTAGAAAAGCACGAAAGTTTTTAAAGCTTCGCACGAAATAAAATACGAGAGGACGCAAATAACCTTGCGCATTAAACCACAGCCACCGAAAGCTAGTGGTCGACTGACGGGAGAAGACGGCCGACCGAACCGAGTCCGACTTCTTGACACGAACCGGTCACAGGCGGCAGGCTGAGGAACTCATGAAAACATTGAACACACAACAACAATAAACTTTTTAAATGATAAATAACTGCTATTAGAAATTAACGAACCGAATTGAGTCAGAATTAATTTATTGTAACTAACGTTGCGCTAGTTTTAATTCATCAATTTGTAAAGTAATGGTAGCGAGCTTTTCGTAAAAATATTTTGTTCGAAGTTCAAAGCTCTTTTGCTCTAACATATCAGATGTAGTGTCGCTACTCGACATAAGATGGCGCTGCAAAACAAGTTTTAATTTCCATCTTATAATAATATGTGATTTCAGTGCCGTGGATATTTATTATTAATTATTATTTATAAATTACTATTGAGGCAGTTAAAACTAACCCAGTTCCAAATTATGAAATAAGCGCCACCTTAAAAGAATAATGATTCGTTTGCTGGAGGAGTCACTTTAGAATATATTCAACAGATGGCGCTCTCAGTTACTATTTTTCACTTTTATGACGACCATGTTGCCACACTGTGGATCTTCTAATGCCAAGCTTCACGTAGGTGAAGTTACGCCACTAATAAAAAATCTGGCCAAGTGCGAGTCGGACTCGCGTACTAATACTAAAGGTTTCGTACCACCAAAACTATTAAATAACTAGCTATGTAGAGAAAACAGCCTTTTTATTATTTGCCATGATAGAGGCCATTGAAACATTAGATTATAATATCAGCTACCGCTAATAAAAAGATGTGTGAGAGACAGACAGACAGACGGATAGACAGACAGACAGCAGACTGCGGTGGCATAGGTACAAAAGGTAATGCGGTCCCGTTTTTTTTCACTCCTAGAACGAAATCCTGAAAAGGTCCTTAGGTCCCAACATTTCTTATCTACTGCCAAAGAAAGGTCCAGCGCATGGCTACCCACTATTGTTTAGCAGGTAGATAACCTTTTTTTTGTGAATTTTGTTGTGAAAGTGCGCGGTTCGGGGTGCGGGGAGGTAGAGCTAGCCGCAGGGTCCTTGAATTATGACAGGCAGTCGCTCCGAAGTATTCGCCGCTTCTACATGTGTTTCGTTACTTTCGTTCGCTGCTACCTGAGTTTCGTAACTTTTGTTCGCTGCTACATGATGCCGCGTTTAAGTGAATTCTCCCCGGCACACATTGCCGATATTCATTATTACTATGGAGTGGGACGAGGAAGTGCCAGAGCTGCGCGCGCAGCTTACATAGCTGCGTTTCCTAACAGGCAACCAGTGCCATCTGCCCGCAACTTCCAGGAAGTTCACAGAAGGTTGTCGATCACTGGACTTGGATCAAGTAGAGATCGTCGCGAGCCGCCTCAGTAATTATTAATGTGGCTATTGAACAAGCAGTACTGAGTGATTTGTTTGCTGATCCATCCATAAATACTAGATTGGCTCTTCGTCACGGAATATCCCAAAAATCAGCGTGGCGCATTTTAAAGAAAGAAGGATTGCATCCTTATCACTACCAAAGGGTGCAACATCTACATGAAGACGTAGACTGGCGTCCAAGGTGTGTGATGTCCACTTGGGTTCAAAGAAAAACCAGAGCAAACCCAAACTTTCCGAGAACCATACTATGGATGGACGAAGCGACATTCACTAGAGACGGTATTACTAACTGTCGAAATTTACACAGATGGTGCCGTGCGGGTGAAAACCCGAAACTGAAACGTTCATTGACTTTTCAAGTAAGATTTTCAATAAATGTTTGGGCTGGTCTTATCGATGACATGTTGATTGGACCAGTCATATTGCCGAGAACGTTGACCGGTGAAAGGTTTTTAAGTCTATTGACAAATGAACTACCTGAGTTATTGGAGGATGTACCACTGGCTTTACGTCGAAGGATGTTTCTGCAGATGGACGGATGCCCTGCCCATTACGCTAGAAATGTAAGATCATTTTTAAACGATCATTATCGAGATAAATGGATCGGCCGGCAAGGACCTGTAGGCTGGCCTGCGCGTTCACCCGATTTTACGCCCCTTGATTACTTCCTATGGGGGACCATGAAGCAACGCGTCTACAGTACCCCCATCAATAGCGAGGCCGATTTGCGTGACCGCATAATAAACTATGCGAATGATATTCGCAATGATCCCGAAATGATAAGGAGAGCGACACACCAAATTTTAATTCGCGCGGCTTTGTGCCTACAACAACGAGGTGGACATTTTGAGAACCTGATGCATTAAGTTTTGTGTACAATAATAAATGGTTTTAATTTAACTCTTTTGTATTCATTATCATCCCAAATAAACCATCCTTAAGAGAACAATAAATTGCACGTTCGGAGTGCCATCTTTTAACACTTTATAGAAAATGTTATGTTTGAGTTATAAATATGCAATTTTTACCATTGGATAGCGAATACGATGAAGATTAATTTAAAGTAATAAAAAAAGGTAGGTAATGAGGCGTCTTCTTGAGAATTTTTACGATTATTGTAAATATTGATGAAAAAAAAACTGATTTTTGCTAAAAAACCATGTTTATTTTCAATCAAGGCTAGTTTTTTTCCACAATTTTCATTTTAAAAGGACGCCTAATTACTTCTAATCATTATAGAGTTTGTTTCATTGTGATAGATCATTTAGTTTAAAAGTTACACCGTTTTGTTTACACCGGGATCACAGTAGCGAACAAATTTTTTTTAAATTCCGCAAAAAATATAAAAAAATATTTAGATTTTTTTTTATATTTTTGCCATCGATAAAATTAAGCATAGATTCCCTCATTTCGGAATGTGCACATTATAAAGACTCACACTGTATTTAAAATACTTGCTTCGTATTTTTTATTTACTTATTTACTTACTAGAGTGTGTCCTTCTCTGGGTCATGGTCTACCCTTGTGCCAAATTTCATTCAAATCCGTTCTGCCGTTTTATCGTGAAAACGTAACAAACAAAGAAACTCACTTTCGCGTTTATAATATTAGTTTGGATAGTAAGATTTCACTTTGAAGACTTTATCAATTGGATTTTTTTTAACCAAAATGCTATTTAGACTGTTAGTTGTATTTTCTATAAAAAAATCGCTTGAATTTGTTTACATCGCGCGTTCTTGCCAGACCCCTCAGCACTCCTTCATAAGAGTCTACAGCTTAAAGTGCGAATCTCGCAGCAAGTCTCTCTGCTATATAATTACGCAACACATTTTCGTAATCGATTACCTACGACAAATTTGTTTCATTTTGACAGTTCAACAACATTCATTGCATTATTTACGTTGTTGAGCAGATTTTTTTTCGAACTTATGAAGCAATGGATTAAAAAGTTGTTTCAAAATGATTCAGATTCCGATTGATCGTGTATTACGTAATTAGGGTGCTGGTCTGCACACCAGGGCAGAAATTGACAAGTGAATGGGGTGTCGGTCTGATATAAGCCATCATGGTGATAAGGCGTTTGGCATCCTCTGTGATTATACCGGGTTGCTGGTTGTATATATTATACTAGATTATACCATTTTCGAGTAATTTGATATTTTATATTTTAAATTGAATGCAATTTAAAAAAAAAACAAATGACTCGATAATTGTTGACATTTGCTTAGGAGTCAAACGGGGTAATTTAGTTGTAAATGACCTCCTACATCCACTTAATCGATTGCCGACATATAACCAATAACCATGTATATCTACACGACTAAATAGGGTAGGAATAACATCAATTTTCAAAACTCATACCAAAAAACTTATTTATTTGACGATTACAATTATTCTATAATATCTATGAATAGTCGCAGAATTACAACGTGTATACAAACAAAGGATGAGGATTCGGGTCGGCGAATTCGACCCAATAACATACGAACGATAAGCCAAAAATGTTTAATGTCATATCGATAAATTTACATCGCGTAACACTGGCCGGGGGCGGGCGGGCCCCCCCCTGCGGGCCCCGGGCCGCTAGACGAACCACTCGTCCTTGTGCGGCACGGCGCTCAGGCCGCCCGCCGCAGGCGGCCCGCCCGCGCCGCCCCGCACGGGCCCGCAGGGGGCTGCGGGTTTCCCGGCAGCCGTGTCGCGCCCAACTCGCCGCTCGCGCACCCGCCGCCGCCATTACTGCTCGCCAACTCTTGCACTGCACGCAAACAAACAAATTCCGTCAATAAACATAATTATTACGTCCGTTGATGCAATGGTGAACATGAGACGTTTCAGCTTTGTTTCGGGGATGGCATAGGATTTACGATGCTTCTGAATTGCGTAGGTCTATAGACGGCGGCGACAACTTAACATCTGGTGTCCATCGGCCCGTTTGCCATGAAATAACATTTAAAAAAACCCTAACTTTATGTCGAAATGAACATTCAAGGAATCATAACATGGGAATGAGCAACAGTATTATCTTATTAACTGTTTTAATCTTGTAGATATATTATGAACTGTTTCGATTTGATCTGAGTTGATCAGAAAGCATTAAAGTCAGCGTTTACGCACTGCACCCGATGCACACCCGAGAACACTGTGCATACACGCACTGAAAGTGCAAGGGGCTGAACTGACGGAAGAAAGGAGATAGTAAACTCACTATGTAGTCGTGTGCGCTGGTTGGCGGCGCGGCGGCGGCAGGCGCAGAATGTGATGGCAGCAGCCACTGTCGCCACCAGCGCCGCGGCGCCCGCGCATCCCACCACCCATGCGCTCCCCGCACCCGTGCCGCCGCTCTCTGACAAATTAACATTGATTTTCTATATCTATTTTTTGTATATCAAATAAAAAAACATTTAAAAAAACATTTAAAAAAAACATTTAAATACCTAGAAGCGGTATCGGGAACAGGGTCCAAGCTACAGGCGGTAAGGGCTCCAGAGCTCTCTTTGGACTGGAGCTCTCTCTCAACGGCGCGTATTTTAAGGAGGTTCCCCCGAACCTCCTACAAATACGCGCCCTTTGCAGGAGCACGCTTTCTGAATCAAGCCCTTGATCCAACTATCTTATGAGAGCCTCCTCAGGTGTGAGTCGATGTTCTAACGCTTTTAGCTAAAACGGCACAATGATGGAAACAAAACATAAAATAAAACAAACAAATAAAAAGAAAGGAAATACGTTTAATTATGCCAAAAAGCAAGAAAAGTAAAAAAATAACACGAAAAAGATAGCTGTCTAATCTACAAATTCTACATGAACAGTGCAGTCCAGTCCTGGCGACAAACCACCCACTACCACAAAGTGTATTGCAAAAGGCATAACGTTAACAAGTGTAATGAATATGGCAATAGCTTCAATCCATTGTTGTGTAGCATTGCATCCATAGTATGTCGATCGTAGTGAAGTGCTGGTGTTTCCATTGTGGTATTTAGAGATGGGCTGTTATTCTGGGCCTGACCTGGGCAAAGCGTGGCGGTGTCCTCGTCAGAGCCGTCAGCGCAGTGATCCACGCCGTCGCACATCAGGTCTGCGCTGACGCAGAACTCGCGCTGCTTACAGCGGAACTCTTTGCACCCATGTTCTGGAACAACGGTGCGAAAAGACATCAAAAATAGAGTGAACTCGTTGGATGTGCAGGTGATACGAAATATAGCTTAACAGAAAGTATGGTTCATGGTATAAGTAGACAGTGAAAGAAAACAAGAACACTCCCTAAAAGTTTAGTCATATGAATAAAACAATAATAAAATATACATATATGTAAAATAGTTCGATTTCTCAGATTCGCTTAGTAGTAAGAGGAACTCAGTCAGTCTAAAAATATATACACTCGAAAATATGTTTTTTTCGAGTGTATGTATTTTTAGACTGAGCATTTCCAAATTGTTCGTAGATGGTGAACCCTGTCTTATAGCTTGGCTTGCCAACGGCACTTCTAAGGCAAATCTCAATCATTCACTTCTACACCATATCAGTAAACAAGTAGGATTTCATTTATCGAATTACAAACAATGATCCAAATTTTTTCAGTCATCAAACGCAAGGAGAAGCCAGAAATCCATTTAATATATTATAAAGAGAGAAAAAATACATTTGTATTTCTTTGTAACCGATAAAATACAAGAAGCCGGTACTCCGCTGCCTGCCAACCAGGCGAACTGACCCGAAATCTTACTTCTGATTGAAAAAGGAAAACATATTTAATGGCGGTATGCCTTGAGAAAATTGTACACAGTCGTACAGAGTCGGTAGATTATATCTAGAATATGATTTTTGATAAGATTTGTTCTTTAGTAGCTAATTAAATAGAGACAGAGAGAGTTATATCTTTCTTCCCTGTCATGTAACAAAATGTGTCATAAAGTGACGTTTCCTCTCTCAATTCTCATCCAATTATCGAATCGCCGCGGAAGTTTTACTTAAAAAACATCATCGTCATTTTCTTCGACTATCATATCAAGTTCACTCATGCTGTATTTAATTTATACAGGATTTTGAACTTTCCCACAAGACAGCATTGTTATAGCTAGAGTCTAGATCTTGTTTTGCTGTAAAATTACATAAGGCAAAACAAAACACAACCAATTTGCGGTCAGAAAATAAGAGAGCAAAATCTTCTACTCCCGAAAGAGAAAATAAGATAAGATTTAAAATTCTATAATTTTTCCAAACGTATAAATCATGTAAACTTCTAGCCTATTTTCTTATATAAAATAACCTTCTATTTTACAAAAAAACGTCTTAACGTAATCGTTACGTGTCCTATCTAAAGTAAAAAAAAACATTAAAGAACTGTAACATTAAAAAAACATCCCTTATCAATTGAAAACCCTGTCACTTACAACCGGACAATCAAACTGCTGAAGTCGTGCGCCCGGAAAATTGGGCATTCATCGTCGAAAAAATCCGCTCAAAGGACTCGAACAATACCCCCGGCTTAACGAGCCACGAGCCACCAACCAGAGATACGCAACGATAATATGGTTAACGCTAATCGCCCATCAGAACCAACCTTTAATAGTGTCCTTCATAAAACAACTGAAAAATTCTTTAAAGTGAAGCAAAACAGACTCCTCACCGAAACACTGCTTTTGATCCCCAAAGGGGGATTGTTTCTCCCTGCCACATATACACCGCGCACTGTACAGGTAGTACAGGTACGTGATAAGGGTGGCGCTCGCGTGGAGCGCGGCATGTATGAAATGCATTGTTTAAAATGTTATTCCGGCGTCTCAGGCGGTGTCGCCGAGCGCGTGTTTGTTGCATAATTCAATGGTATGAGCGCTTAACATATCCAGCTTTGTGAGACCAGTCAGTTGCGTTCACTGGAATTTTAAAACTCCCACTGTAATTTCAAACGCATTGTTTGCGAGTTAAAGATGATATTTAATGAAGAATTTCAGCAGGAATAGCGTTTTTTGGGTACAACAAAGGGGAGATCGCTGCTCAAACGGTAATAGATGGTTGAATTTTGAAATATTTAGAATAAACTTTTGAATATTATATAATTGGTAAATATAATCTTGAACAGGCAAAGCTAGATCTGAATAGAATATAAATATTTATTTTGTTTGTATAAATTTATCTACCAACACAGCTGGTCGATGACAGACACGTACATAGTAAAGAATCCATAAGCAAGCCAATAATCGTAACAAAACCCATCTCGGGGGATCTTAAGACAACTACCAAATCGCACTTAAAACTTTCTCAAAGAGTTTAGTCGAGTAATCTTTGGAAATATGCAAGTTGAGGTGCAAAGTCGCCCAGCCGTTGTCCAGAGGAGTCCCCAGGGGTCGCTTACCAACTATGTTTTAATGGGGCAAAGTTGGGAAGTTCCCACACTTCATTATCGAGCGACGAGCGATATGAACTAAGTTGCATCGATAGCCGACACATTTGCACGACAACTTTCAGTGTATCGGTATCGTTTGGCATAAAATATTTGATCTGTTGTTTCCCTACTTTTAAGTTTGCAATGATTTTTCTTCTACAGATTTATCAAACTTTTAATCAGTTTTGCAACTGTCACCTATCTCATCGATTTTATAAGGCCTTACGGATTCACTTCACCCATGTATTAATGGCCTATAACATTTTTAAGTGCTAGGACTTTTTCAATGTTCGTGCAGACGGCTCTGAGGGCTTCAGATTTAATGTCCGTGACATAAAAATGATACGAGATCTCATCCACGACGGCTCAGCTTAATGGTGCCACTTTATAGCTTTGATAACTGCCACTCGATACAGTCATATTGTTTGTAATGTTTCTGTTAAATTAATGCAAATCAGACTTCTAAGAGATACCTTGGTATGTTTCAAACCTTTATGTTGGTTAAGTTTAGCACAATAAATACACATTGAGCAACAAACAGCTATTGCTAAGTATTGAATGCACCAGATGATCCAAAACGGGTTCCGCTTGTTTTTGTGTAGAAAATTCGCTGCTTAAAAAAAAAACTAAAATTATTTTTCAATTCAATTCAATTCAAAATATTTTATTTCACATAAACCTATAAGGGCACTTAAGAAACTCCATAGTTACTCTTTTAAAAATAAATGGTATTTACAATGCTTTCAAATTACAGAGTTAATAGGTATGAGAGGACAGTGTAGGCCTATCAACAAGTACCAGGTACTTAGCAAGATAGAAAATGGTCGATAGATCTACAGTCTGTTAAGCCTACAACGTTCTCACATTCACAAATTCTAAAAGAAAAGAATCTATATAAAAGCAAAATCAAATAATAAAAATAAAAAGCTATTTAGACCAAATGATTGCCACATTTTGATAAGCAAAGCTTGATTGCAGTTTCAATAATTACTTAATACCTGACAACATGAACTTATTTGGTGACCCCATTGTTGCCATGTTTGTAGAGGATCGAACAACAGATATTTTATACTCAGTCTGAAATTCCTGACGATAGAAGATACACTGGACAAAGGAAAGTTATTTTCCACCTTTACGAAAGCATATATTCAATAAGTTAAGTCGTATCTTGCAGGTTCTCGATCGATGTAATAATAATTAGATCATAGATACAGAATACCATAAACATAGAAAATGATGAAAGTATTTTATTTAAAGAAATGACGCAACTGAGGGTTTATTTACTTACCAATAAGTATATAATTAAACCCTAGTAACATTAATTCAGCACATACTACATAGTTGAATGAATAATGGAATGCCCCAGGGAGCTATAATTGAATCACTTTCATTTCGATCACCAATAATCAAACTTGATTAACAAAATAACTATTTCAACAAAGACATACATATTATCACTTCACATCAAACGACTAACCATTCCTTATTTATATTCCTACAGTCGTTCATCCAGCAAATCGCCCAAAAAATTTCGACAAGCAATAAAATTCCCATTAAAATTCTATCGTGTCGTATCCTCGCGACTCCTGTTCGCAGTTTCTTTCTCTGATCCTTCCAAGTCCCCGTCGTGTGTTCCTAAATCCTTTGGAGTATGTTTTTCCACGCGGCCAAGCGGAAAATCTAATTGGTGTTATGTACGGCTCAAAGGTGAAGACGAAACAAACGCTTCTGCTCCAGTAATGTTTTTGGACAATTTAATTGCTTCCTTTGTGCGCCTCATTGTAATTTCATATGCATACTTGAGTGAAAGAGATGTGTCCTTAGATATAATTATATTGTGGGCTTTGCGACTCCTGCCTCAAACGTTAGTATGACAACAATGTTTGTTATTGTTTTGTTTGACTTAAGAGGCAAATTAGAATACATAAGTCGTATTTAAAGTTAGATTGATATGATTAAACGTATGTAGTATATATCTAGTTTTGATTAATTGAAATGATCATAACATATAATGTTCTCTAAAGTAATAGATTAATAATTTAACCAAATGGTTATAAAGGTCGTACGTTAAATTGAAAACCAATAATGACGATTACAACCATTAGGGAGGCAGAACAAAGTAATGATAATGAAAAAATCGGCTGAGCCGCACGTCCATACATGAGTGTGAGCATTTGTGGGTCATTATGAGACACGTAATGACATGGACGATCGTTTATGAGGTAAAAAGTTTACGAATAAAATAAAGTTATTGAGTGTATGAAATGAAAGTGTGACACTTTTAGATAATCCCTTAGTGTTCGTTCATCACTGATTATCTAGCAGAATTAAAACATTTCATCAGAAAGTAATGCAGCTAGAGTGGTTGATGGTGGCGATAAAAAGAAAAAGCAAAGCAACAGGTCAACATTGTCTACAGATATAAGTACTGACGAACCTAGAAACCTCAGGGAATACAATAAAAATATATATACACATATATACAGGAGGAGGAATGTGTAAACGAACTGCCCTGTCGACTGTTTGTTCGAATAAACAAACATTTGGTGAAATTAAAGAGGGTGACGACGGAGGGTCGTGAGCGTGCTTCGAGTTTTTATATAAAATCGCTCAGATACTCGTATTTATTGGGACAAATAGATCGTTATTGCTTCATACCCGGTCTAGTTTTATCCTTTATTTACTTTCAATTGGATTAGCTATAATATGATTGAAAAAAAGAGTTATTCAAGTTATGCAGTTAGGTATAGTCTGTTGTATTGTACTTTGTTATTTTATTTATAAGTTTTTAGCTTGCTAACCTATTTATTTATTTACTTACACACAAAACACTCAATAGAAATAAATATATAAAGATAGAAGATCACAAAGGTACTGCGTATTTCATCTTCCAGCTATTTGTGTTACCAGTATAAATAAATTTTCGTTGATTTTCTGTCGAATTTGAAGAAAATACTTGTAGAATATTCAAAGCCTCGCTCTGCCAGCGTTTGTTGAATGTGGTGATGTTAAATACTACTAAGTAATACTACTAAGTATTTAACATCAAAATACAAGGGTATTCAATAAGATGAGTGTACTCACTGGGGTCTTTGACGGAGGTGATGACGAGCCGGAACCCGTTGGCGTCGGTGCCCCAGTTGTCGGTGACGTACTTGAGCGTCACGAAGTTACTGCGCGTGAACAGCGCGCCGACCTGCTGCTTGGTGTTCCGGCAGGAGAGGTCAGCCTGGAAGAAGTACAATACAAGTTTTAAAAGATTCAAGTGTTTAACTAATGATGGCGATGTCGTAATCAGTTGGTCCAAAAATTGCTGGTTTCATTCTCATCTAATTAACGGGATGAGAAGAATCCTATATTAGTCGATGTCTACTTGTGTGCTTTCAGCCTAAACCGCAAACGGCTTTCCTAAAGCGTGATTGAGTAACAAACATCTAAACTTTCGCATTTATGTCATTAGTAGGATTGATAATTAATATTAGCTCCGAATTAATATTTAAGAACGCCATTTTTATCACAATAATGTGAAAAAATATGGGTAATGGTAAATATCATTTACGTGACCAATGAAGACGGTAATAAAAATAGTTTTTAAGTATCTTTACTGACACATTTAAATAATGTCTATGGATATTGTGTATCATGAATTTTTCATCCGAAACAAAAGTTTTGAATTGAAATTAAATTAGTCCAAAAACGATTTAAAAAAGAAGTATGAACAAGTTATATAGATAATGTTACCGATGATAGGCATGAAGTTTCCGAATCGGAGACAGCAGTCACGACAACTACCCTAACATAAGCAAATCTCGGAACAATCGCTTCTGATTATCTCTAGGCTGAATCGTTGCTCCATTTGTCACTCGACGTGAACTATTGTCGAGACACTACTGTTACACTCATGTGTCGAGAGCTAAACACTGGTGACACTACACTATTGAAACATTACAATGGCCCAATAGCTGAGACATTTGCTAGATTAGACTTGATTGGGATTGCACAGTCAGCTGTGTATAATATTAAGATGCTATAATGGTGCTGTAGTCAGCTGTTGATATGATACGTCATGGAATTGTAGAAATGTTGGGCTATGTCACTTATACTTGTTATAAATTCATCCCAAATACGGAACCCTTCATTGTGCGTGGTCCGACACCCACTTCGCCGGTTTTTTTTCTTTCTTTAGTATATTTATGTCCAATGGCATGTTGTACTCGTAATTGCTAGTTTTTATCATTCATTACTTTTTTACTTTTAAATTAAATGTGAAGATAATGAATATTGAATGTATTGTACATTCAATATTCATTATTTTATTTTATTGAATACAGGTTATTTAACATTATTTATAAATTCATTTATAGAATAATATATAGTTTTTCCAGCAGCCATTCAAACTCAAACTCAAAGCATTTATTTCAATTAAACTATTTACAGGCACTTTTGAATTGTCAAAAAGTCGGTCAGTCAGAAATATGAAGCTAGTTGCCCATTCCAAAGCGTAGTAGGTACCTATGGAGAAGAACGGGCAAGAAACTCCACGGACACTCTTTTAAATATATACTTTATATACTTTAAAAAATAAGTAGCTCTTTAAAGTTCTTTGGTACCAAATACAGGGTGGATTTTTGAGACGGGGCAGTAAGGGTAGGTACCTCAATCGTTGTAGTTACAGAAAAGCGGTCTTAGGAGACTGTCATTATTTTTTTGATAAATGTTCAGCCCAACTCACAGATTTTGAAAAAAATTACAGTCAGATTTTTATGCCAATCGATCCTGTGTCTTATAAGGATCAAAAATCTCTAAGTCAAAGTCAAAACATTTATTTCAAGTAGGCCCGTATAAGGCACTTTTGAACGTCAAAAATTTACAAAAAAAAATATTGATTCTAGTTGCCCCTTCCAAAAGGTAGTTTTCGTATGGAGAAGAATGGGCAAGAAACTCCACCGTTACTCTTTTAAAATGTTTTACAATATTTTGTATAAGTACATTAGTTATATAATTATATGTGAGGACGATGCACCTAGAATAAAATTATTATACCACAATAGGTAAAAAGAATTAAGAATTAAAAATGAAGCAACAACAGATAAACTAATTATGTGATAGATACATGGTGCTCACATATTTACAAACATTGTAAAAGTAGACTATATCTATATCTATAGGACCTCTATGTCTATAGGACCAACTGAGGTTTGAGTACTAGAAAAGTCAGAAATCACAAATTTTTCCATTCCCATTTTCTTGCTGCCTGTATATTATAATCACAAATCGAAAAAAACTTCTCACTTATTTTATTTTCAGTTATTTCGGCTGAAGATGACTAAAACTAATCAAGTTGACATCGGTGTAGGTTTTTTTATAAGGAGTTAGTAATTCATTTGTTTTTAAAAACCTATTTTCAATTTTGAAGACATTTGGTAATTTTGAATCATTTGTTACTACTACGAAAGTATCATAAACTACAATATTCCCACAGTCCCCTACCAAGCTGACCATGCACGATAAATTAATAAATTAATGAATTACTGAATAATAATTATACTTCCAAAACTGAAACCATTAGCTTGCGAGTATTTTTTATCTATAGGTAATAATTATGACAGAATGAAAAATGGAACCAAAAACTCGGAAGCAATTAATAAAACATTACCATCAATTTAGTTGAAAGGTATGCTTGATGCGTATGTTTTATAAATTTCATAAATCTAATCAATCGATCTAAACAAAAACAGTGACAATATATAATTAAAATGTCTAAGTGCTAATCACACAAAAGTTATACTACAAATTACACGTAATATGTACATAACTGTGTTCAAGTTATTAGATATTATTAGGGCTATTTGCATATCACAATATCGTTTTTCGTTTTCTGGGTATCAAAAAACATTGACGATTATGTTTTTTAGTTTAATTTCCGTAATCTTATAATATTGTGTTATGTTTAAGTATTTAATGTTAAATAATTGTTCATAAACTATCAAGTCATCCAAAAAATAAATGTACTGTGAAACTCTTTGCAATATTATTAAAACTCATACTATTTCCTTTATAATTAAATAATTATAATAAATTAATGATGAATACTATCACAAATGTTTACTTTCAATCGTGATCCATTAAATCTATATTTAAGTTGACGCGTAGATGAACAGTTGACAATATCCTGAAGTTTATTCCACTCATACATTTTATCCCATGACGGCGATACGAATAAAGCATCGAACAACAGTTCCCACGGTGTTCAATCGTAGCTTACGGAGAGTCTATATAAATCGGTGGCAGTCGCTTGATCGCTCATGCGCCGGCAATATTTTCTTCATCGAGCCGGGCTTACTGACGATGTCCGGGCTATATCGCTGTCATATTTCAGGGAGAACGATAGCGAAGACGTGACGACCCCCGGATTTGAACAGCCCCCTCCTCCCCCATACATCACGTCTCGCCGGACACCCAGACACCCTCCCCCTTGCATTTCAAAGGCACTAGTGGACTTGCATTTATTCTTATATACTGCGTTTAATAAAGCTCTCGGGTTGATATTAAAAATTCTTCCTTAGCTCCAGATTACGGCGAGGAATGAATTAAGAAGGGTTTTGTTATGCTAACTATGCCTCGGGTGGCTGTATTAAAGACTTTAATAGCTATAGCTCGCCTAAAACATGGTTTTAATTAGAGAGAGAATCAGTTGGAACACTTGGAAGTTTGCACAAAATGAGTTAACGAGTTCTCTTTCTGCGAAACTACAAAGTTTGCAACGGTTCTTGTTTGTGACTGTCTTGTTAGTTTTACAATTACAGTGCGCTCTCAAATGGATTTTTTATGGACATCTTGCAGTTCCGTGTAAATCGGGAAAAGAATATGGTATTTTATTTTGCCATTATGTTAGAGTAAGCTGAAAATGTTGTAACTCAAAAGCTTTTCTTTACTTTTACAAAAAATATTTTCTTAACTTAAATTATTGTAGTTTAGTTTATAACATAGTTTATAAAGATTATTTTTATGTGGATTCCGTGGAAAATGTTGTTGGTTTCACAAAAAATACGAAAAAGATACGGCCAAATGGCCGTATCTTTTTCGTATTTTTTCCTAAATAATGTCACTGTTTGTTTTCCATAATAAATAAAATAAAATAAAATTAAAGCAGAATATACTAAACCTACACGCAATGATGGTTTTAGCAATACCAATTTTCTTAAGTGATCGATAGTTATTCTTTTTCAATATATTCTAAACTACCATAATATAATTTTTAATTTTTACAACTATGTAAATATATTCAAAGGCGCAATGGCGAACGTAATCCCTAGCTTCCATGTTATGGCAATAGTAAATAGAGCAAATCCTATTCATAATTATATGACAATCACAAGCAACCTCTTTATAACGCCCTCGTTCCTTAACAAAAGGGGTACAAACTAGTATTCTTAGCGCACAATGCAGTGAAGATTGCACCTACTTGCTATTCAGAGGCCGCGTCACTGAGCTTCGTTCTGAAGGAGACGGTAACTTTAAAACGTGATGCAGCTTCCAGGACTTACAGCTCACTCGATCTGAGTTAAATAGGGGACTTTAAAGTAGTTAGTGTGAGTTATGTTGAAGAATCTGTGATTTTGGAGTTTCTTTTGTTACTGGCTTGTCTTTGAAATTGCGTTGTTGTAGCTAATAACAGGAATTTAGAGCATCCATAAATGGACGTCTTATCAATTTTAACATTGTAACGCTTCATTAAAATGTCCATACTTAATTTGTGATTTGATTCCAGCCTTTGTATCTTTGTGATATTTGTAATAGATGTAATTTAAAAAATGTAGTATATTTAATAAAACATAAGTTATCAACTATACTTACATTTACAAGCCGCGATCAACGTGGCCATCTACTGGGCCAAAGTAATCTAGTTATCTATACGAATGTTGTATCATCGGTTCGAAAAGAAGAAGAATAACATTACTTTAGAAAAGATTCTTAATAAACTTCAAGTATAATTTAGCGAAAGACCAAACAACGGAATAAGCCCAGTTCTGAAACAAGCCTATACACTAGGAGCCATTAATAACAATAGTGTGCTAAAAGCCTGCAATATCGTTTAAGTATTGATAGATTGTTCGCCCATCGCCCTCGAGAAACATTAGTAATTTATTTCTCTAAATCGTTTCGGTCTACGTGCCTCGAAATATAAGCAGCATCACTATATATTGTACCATTCTCAAATCAGAAACTGTAGATTTAATATTATTAGAAAGCACTTCATATCTTGTTCGAGGAAATGTGAAAGATGATTTATTTTTGAAGTAAGTACTCATAGGTTGTTTAGAGTTTCTTGAGAAAATATGAAACATTGTAATGATCGATTGGTGAGATAATGTTAGCCAGAATTAATTCATTGCCTACTAGTTAGTAACGCAAAAAAATATATTTTGTGGTATGTTTAGGAATTTTAAGAATGTTGTTGTTAAACTAATCTTCCTTTCAACGCAATGTACACAATAGCGGTCACAGGAGCATGTCGACACCCGCATAGCTGCGAAACTATTCGAAACATGGCTGGCCATCATCAAAGTGTTTGTTGCTTATTGTCTCAAACTGTCGCAGATAGTTGGCAACTCCACACAGGTGGTGAGGTGGCCCAACTCATCCTTTGTGCGTAATATATCCTCAAATAGTTCCACCGACCGACGAACAAATTTATTCCATTTAAGTTCAGCCATGTTACGTTTTGTATTGTTTCGCGGCTTCGCGTGAATTTTTACGAAATATTCCGAACGGAATGTTGAAGTTTGGCCAGCAGTTCAAATGTTTCATGTGATGTGGTGTTTGTTGTATTATTTGTAATTCTTACAAACCGTTTCGGAATTAAAGTATTTTTTTCTATTTAGGTAAATACATACTTTCGTTTTTTTTGGTCATTAACATAGCTATGGTGGAATGTTTATAATTTAATAATTAAGGTATTTACCACTTGTAACTACATATTTGTAAGAAAGCGATTTTTATTAATAAATAATAAACTTATTGCAAAACCTGATTGTCAACTAACAGTGAGCACTTTCCGAGTATTTCCATTCCTGCTTTATATTTAAATTCCATTAACCGCTGTTTACGTTTCACTTACCATTTAATTGCACACGTCGCAGCCTATCACGGCTTCATATCCGCAGTCACAGTTTCCTCATTAAAACTTCCATTTGAATGTAACCGTCAAAGTTTCAGTGACAAGCACATATTGCTAAGAATAGCACTAGCCGCTGCAGGTTAGTGCCTAGAAGTTGGAGCCTGGTAATCCAAGTTGGGGAGGTCCTAACTTCGGCTTTTGTCAAATGTCCGACAACTGAATACGGGATATATTTTACATATGAAAGTTGGGATTGCAAAGTTTGAATGTCAGAAATTGCTTCGCTAAAATATGATGGGATGGTTGCGGTTTAAGCGTTTTTGTTTTGGTCGCTTTTTTGACAATGGCGGGGTAAAACAAATGCAAAATGCGAATTAACAACTGATGAAGGAGTTTATGTAAAAATTTTGACAAAAATAATCTCCATTTTTACATTCATGGGTGGATAAGATTAGATGGCATTTTTTTGACGATTCCTTTACTTGGATATTGTTCATTAATGCTTTATTTATGAAAATAAAAAGGTGGAGTTATTCAGAACAGCTGACTAATAATAATATTCGCTAATATTATTAATTCACAATCCCCACAAAGTATAAACACCCAAACAGAACAAAATAAACATCTTGGCACAAAACTTGGCAAGTCTACAATGGGAGCTAAAACTTGGCCGTCCTTTGTTCCAAGAGTCGTTGCCAGGCAAACTTGGTGAATTTAAATTTAAAATTGACAAAAGTTGCATTACAATTCGTTTGTTAATTATTTGGGGTTTCATTCAACACCTGGCGTCTTTAGTATTTTTTAGATTTCAATATGAATTAATTGTTGTTAAGTTTGAGAAATTTATTTAGACCCAGATGCCTCTATTATTGCAATACAAATGAAAACTTGAATACAGAAACTTACAAAATGTATCTACTATGTTGTATGCATTTTATACAATAATATGATGCACTACAACCAATGCAGTGGAGTATTTTGAAATTACCAAATTAATCCTAACACCGAATTGAAAAAAAAAAAAATTGTTCAAACAAACGAAATGGTTGTTTTGAGCCGACTATGGGTTTTGCCGCGGCAGCGGCCTGCGAGTGCCAGGGGCCGTTTAGGCACAATTTTGGGAATGTGGTGTTTTACAGCGAAGTAACCTCAGCAATTAAACAAAATAACAAGTGACAGTGACAATAACAATGCCATGCTTACGGTACTTTAGCCGGGCCGAGGCAGCGCCAATATTATGCCGCAAGCGGCACTCTATACACTGCCTTAATTTATTGCTGTACAATAGTCTAACCTCAAATTATGAGGCCATCTAAAAACCATATCCATTTTCAATAACCATATTCTTATAATCATTACACTTTTCATGGCATATAATATTAAAAACCCATTAAAAAGATATTGAATCCTCAAGGAATGCAGGGTCTGAGCAAATTGGCGTTACATTCTGGTGGCGGGAAATAGCATGAATCTATAATGACTTCGGGGACTGACTGAAATTATACTAATTACAATAATCGTGAATAAAATATCTTAGAAATGGAAAATATGGAGATGTGAGATGGTACAACATTAGCTGGAAGATAATGCCTCATGACATTAATTAAGTTCGCCATAAGTAGGTACCACCATTGTGCAATAAAGAGTAATAAATATTCATAAAATCAAAATTAATGTATGTTTTTAGGCGTAAGTGAGTCCGTGGCATTACAGCGGGCCTTTTCAGAATACCAGCGCTGCGGTGTTTATTTTTTAAATATCTCGCGCAGGTCTAATTTAATTTTGTCAATAAAAAAAAATGTTAATTTTGTTTTTAGCTTTGTGTATCAAATGGGAAGTTGCCATTATGTTCGATGGCAAACGCAGTCTGGTACCCACACTCTTCACACATGTCGTGATACTTAGTGGAAGAAATATGTTTGGTAGTAGGCGTGCCTACTCCACAGCGAACTCTTATAACAAGAACCTCCGCAAAAAACTTCAAAACACTAAATTAGAAACGTAAAGCGAACAAAAGCATTTTAACTCCGTCTAAAAGGTTTCGATTAAGTGAAGCGGGCGCATATTAGCTGTAGGTAAGTTAATCGTCTGAGCGTAGTGTCTGGCATCCATTTCCATTTCGTGGAGGCATCAATAAGTGATGAGGATGGTGCGCGAACGTTGGAACGAGATGGAAGATATTTACAAAATAGAGGGATTAAAAAGAAAAAAAGATGAATGAATTGATTGAGGGATTTAATACTTTAGTTACCACTAGTTACATAATTACACTTTTAAATCTATGAATAATGGCCAAATGTGGGTGTACTATTTACAACACTGCTCAACTCTTCGGGAAATATAGGCGTGAATAAACAACAAATAGTTCTTACCTTCGGCGGCGCCGTAGCATGTGCCCCGTCATACACATACAGATGATCGTTGCAGTCGAGCTGCAGCAGGTCAAAATGTAGCATAAACCGCTGCAGGATGCTGTGCGTCTGAAACGTCACCGTGCAGTCCAGGTTGCGTTCGTTGCGGGACCAGAGCACGCCTCCATCAACCTTGCGGTACTGCCGCTGTAAGAAGTGGTCTTTGCATAGGGAATCCATGTAATCTGCGGACAAGAGAAATGTAAATCAGCAAAGAATATTTGATAAATGACGCTGTTGTTAGAAGTGAAAGTGGTGAAATACAATATGTCCCAATACTCCCAGTATTGGGACACATTTTGTGTAAACTGCATTCGGTTAGACTGGAAACCAACCACAACATTGTCGGGAAAAGGCTTATATTAATGTTCAGCCATACACACTTTATGTGAAGAAAGACACTGCAATTGACGACGAATAACTCATTAATCTACATAATAAAGTCGATGATATAGCAAGCTCTTTGCATCGATCGATACTCGAACTGTTGAGACGACGATAAATTATTACCCTGCCAAACTGAACGAGGTGGATACGACGCAAGACAAACATTCACCTTAAGTCCTCAATGACGGACATTCGATTAACTTTACCCTCCGGAGGGTGACAAGGGACCCCAAGACTTAATATGCCATGTATTTGTAAAGTAAATTACGAAGCATCCTACCTATGTTATGTTTATACAAAATAATATTGAGAACGAGAAGAAAAACTTATTTCAATATAGCACTGATGTTGAGGTTAACATGATAAAGCATTTTCAATGACTTAATTAATATATCTTAGTGGAAATAAATATATTGGGAAGGGATCAAAGAAAAGCAGCATTGGAAACCTTTATTATAACTTTATAACTATCTTTTAGAATAAAACTCGTAAACGAATCTGCACATGCATGATCTGCACTCTGCAGTGACTAATTTCAGACAAATTGATAAACAACTGAATTATAATTGAGTTGTATTTCTTATTTCGTCTGCCAAATTATAACTCAATGAATCTTAATCATCCATATCAGGAAGTATCGCATTCCTTCAATTTATCGGATAATATGACAGAGGTAAAATACTTTCACACGTTATTCCGATGTTTCCAATCAAAATGAAACTCTCTACTTCATGATTAAGGTTCGAAATCGTGTTGATCTTGTTTCAGATATTGATGAGATAAAGATTAGATATCTGAGGCAGGTTATCTGTTGGTTTCGGGCCAGTCCTCAGGAAGCTACCAAGCGTACAGAACAAGTGCTAGTCGCAGACTTTTGTCTGCATCTTTCGATATTATGTGAGTTAATTCTGCTTTTTCTTGTTAATTTTCCTATTTTTTAATTCATCATTTAATATTTCTTATATTTATGGATTTCAAACTTTATTTCTCGTTGTCATTTCCGACAATATTTTATGCGTTGGCCTATAACTTTTATACCAGGAAGTCTTTATCAAATCGCCTCTAATCATCAACATTTCCACAATTTTCAGGTCTAACTGCAGTATAGCTCTAATGTTGGTGGTCCTGGTGGCTGGTACATCATCAGCACCAGCCTCCCGACTCCTGAGGACCATAGTGTCAGGTGTCACCACCGGCCTGGAGGTTCCTACTGACGCCATAGCTGGGACTGGAGTGGGAACGGGCTCTGTGCAGCTCGTGATAAATGTGCATACAGATAGCAATGGGAATATAGAAGTGTATACGAATTAAAATGGTGAAATTAAGTTGAAGAATAGTGTTTTGTGGGAGTGTGTGAGTGCGACTAAGTTAAGTGTATAAAGTAACGTTTATATTGAAAACTTCAAGGTACTCTTAAAATGAGTGTAAGATAGCATATATGAATCAATAAAATAATTATAAAAGAATATGTTTCCGAAATCAACGAGAAAGATACAGAAAATGAAGATGAAGAAAATAAGAAATAAAGATTACAAAACCCAGGAAAGGAAATATCACTAGATAATCAACTCCAATTTGGAGATAACCGAGATATAATTTCGTGAGATCAAAACGAAAACGTGTGAAAGATAAAAGACGAGATAAGAGAATAGTAAACGCCATACAGTTTTATTTTATAGTTATCATACTCAATATATTATTAATTTAATGGATATTTGCGTGAAGAAACGGTCGGAGCGCTCTGACTCATTAAAATAATAACATACATAGGAATCCTTTGAGTGTAAAGAGGCTTTTGGGAGTAAAACGGTCTTTTAAAGAGCCGAATTTGCTATAATATAATACAATTTGCATAAATGTGGGATATCAACAATAAATGGTATTTTATTGCAAAGATATACTAAAAGTTACGCCTGAAGAAAAATTTCGGTCTATCGAATCAAACGAGACCTGCATAAAGAATATAGAGGCATCTGCACTAAAGTAGCAAGTAACATACTGAGAGTTCAGCAAGTATTTAATAGTGACGTTGTTTTCACTGAAGGAATTCAGCTCAAAGGAATAGCATTCAAACAGATCCAGCGTCTTGAATTTGAGAACATCAAACAAGATAAACAGCACGACACTCTGGAATCCGGCTTTTAAGTAAATATTGAAGTATATCGCTCTGAAAGATATCGCTTTATCGCAGAGATAAATGAAATAGTAAGTAAATATAATTATACGTTTATACTGTGACGCTTTTTGTAAGGGATCTCCGAAAACTAGGTATTCTAGTATTGACAGATGAAATCGTGAATAGATTGGATAATGATAAGCACAGAGCATAAGTGTTACATAAGATCATAACATAACATCACGCCTGTAATCCCCGAAGGGTTAGGCAGAGATGTATCTATAGTACACCCACATTTCGCCAGTTATGTTTAAGTCCCATGTAATTGGCGGCGAGCCTATTGCCATCAACCCGGCACAAATCCAGACCCCGGGCTACTACTGAGAAATTCCAGATGGAAAAACCAAATAACACTTTACTCGACCTGGGAATCGAACCCGGGACCTCATGCTCAGCCGTTGCGCTTGCGACCACCAGACCAACGAAGCAGTCTATGTATAAGTGTTCTATGATGATAAATAATTCTCTGGGAAAATTCCGACAAAATGTAAGAATTTTCCGAATATGACGAAAAAGTTAGAGATTTGGTCTAGGAGACACTGCTACTCTTCTGCTAGAAAGAAGAAGCAGCATGGAAAAGCAATTAAGAAACAATTGACAAGCACAAGTCTGTAAGGCAAACTTAGTTTGCAAAATGTAAGCGAATTTCGGATTGAAAAACGACCTGCCTGAACTCATTCACTGTGACTTTGATTTAAAACTCTATTTGTACAATCAACAGTCTATAACGTAATTGTTAGGAAACTACATAATTGACAAGGATAACAATAGGTTTCCGATTTACAACGATTGATTGAAAAAGTTTTTTATAAATTATTCGTTTCATACGGTGGGGACGCACGTATGAACTGAATAATAGAATCAGAATATTACTCATAATTTTAGGCTATGCATTATATTCTAGTGCTTTTCAGGAGTGTTATATGGGGGCACCAGGTACCAGGAAAACAATGTTTTAGAACAGTAAAACATTTAGCAAATATGAAGTAGACAAATAAATAACGCAATCCGACAGAGATAGGGGCCGAACCGCCGTTTATGAATTAAATCAAATCAAAATATTTGATTTCACATAAACCGACATGGGCGCTTATGAAACGACAGAAGTTAGGTGCTCGGTTCTAATTGGTCGTTGCCTATGGAGAAGAGCCGGCAAGAAACTCCACGGTTACTCTTTTAGAAATAAATGGCTTTTACAATGTTTTCAAATTACAGTGTTATGAGTATGTATAATTGTATAACCATGTTATAATATTGTTTATTATATGTCTCTATAAGTTAGTAATATCGTAGTCTCAAGGCATATATGGCAATGTCGTTTTTGTTTGCAAACATTCATCTACCATGTGTATGAACGTATTTTTGTTGAAATACTTTTCAGTGTGTGTTATATCCTTTTATATTTTTATTAAAAATAATCATTATAATCCTAAAAGTTACATCTTTTTTATTTACGTACATAATGTAGAACCATGACATTACAGACGGGAGGGTCTTACTAATGACCAGGAGACAAGAGGGTAAGTATGGTATCAATAAGTATTGTGGTGGTACAATGCGCATCATTTGCCATTGGTCTGGCCTGAGTATGGCGATATTACCCGATAATTGATTTACGAGTAGACTGCAGTAGTAAATTGTAAATGGTACTGTAAAATTTTGATATTTAGCCGCATTAGAGTAAAGATGGACTGGCCAACCCAGCTCAATCCAATTCTTTATTGCATATCATGTGTTTTTCAAGATCTTAATAATAATTACAAGTCGGTCTAGTCTAGGCAAATAATAACGGGAACAATGAATACCATCCCTTGCTACCCAATTACCTTTTATTAGAAACCGTAGATCATCGAAATCAGCCGATGTCAGCCGAAGCGGTCACGTAGAATGGTGGATTGGCGAGGCTGATGAGTAACCGCTAGGCACCGTTACTACTAGTCCATCAAATCAACGGTAATGTTGGTTTAGGAGGAAAAACGAAAAACTAACTCCCTGGTAGGGCAACCATAGGCTGTGGTTTTTGTTTATTTCTGTCGCTAACTTTTGCATGTGACAAAAATATGAGTTTGTTTTTTTCGTCAAAATTATTTCAGAACTCACTAAAGATTCGTTTAATTTTAATCCAGAGTTTTGTTATTCAAAACCAATATTTTAAAGGGTATTATATATACGAGACCAAAAAACGTCTTTTTTCTTATAAAAGAACCGATAGCGAGGAAATTTGTCCTGTGTGTTACTACTTGTAGCGCTTATTGCCCACCTGATGTGGGCAATAAGCGCTACAAGTGGTAATAACCAGCAGATAAACGTAATATTTAGCGCCTCATCCTCCCTTCATCCCTCGCGTTAAATTATAATGAGGCTATCTCACCACTGATATGCAGTTGCGGGATAGCCTCATTATAATTTTATTTACTTTAGGATATAGTGTTTGTGGAGGTAGTTAAAATAAATTTGAATTATTGTATTTATACACGCATAACATCACGCCTTGTTTCCCCGAAGGGTTAGGCAGAGAGTGAGAGAGGGGTTTTGGGTGTTACAATACACCCACTACCCCGTTGTATTTTATAAAAACCCCTAAATAAAGAATTGTATTTTACTTATTAGTTCTTAATCTTTCCTCTACTATAGTAATGGCTAATTTGTAGTGTTAAATGTAAGGAAGCATAAAATAATTATTTACATGTATTCAATATTATTAGGTTATAAGTTATCAGCACAGATGCACAGAATCGGTCGAAGTGGCGGTGCTTGGGGGAGGCCGATGTCCAGCGGTGGACGTCTTTCTGCTGAAATAATGATTATGAAGTTATCAGCACAAAACAAATAACGGAAATACATTCATTTTGTCATATTTATTTCTGTTTACTCTACTTATTGATTTAATTCACCTACAAAAAATCAAAATATCGGTCAGCGACCACGGTAAGAGTTTCGCCCTGTATTAGAGAGTCATACACAAAACGTATGGGAAGCGGCGCATCTGACATACATCGCCAGAAAGGGGACGCCCTTTCTAAGATCAATGGGACCTTTCTACCTACGTATACCTACCTACCCTACATTAATCCATCTAATAAGCGAGGGCCACAATCTTGGGGTTCGCCCGTGTACCATGCGTCGTGGCCAACACATTGACCCACATACGAAATCAGACAGCCGTTTGACGTACATTGCTCGCTTGCCTGTGCTACTCTCGACCAAACGCCTTTTCAAGTCAGCGAAGGAACGAGAACAATTACGACTGCCGAGGACTGTCTGGCAATTAGTTGGGTCAATAATTATACAGCTAGTTACAATTAGGTGCAGCTTAATTGGAACAATTAAATGTACTGTTATGACTGTTTTATGACGTAACTTTACAACTATTTTTCCCGAAGGGTTGGGTAAAGGTGTGTTTTCATAGGTTAGTCATTCTCAAACTCTGGGGCCCTGTTAGCCATTATTGTTCCAGTTCGGAAAATGGATGGCGCAATTCATCCTTCATAACTCCTCGCAGCGGGTACGATGAGATTTGTATTTGTAAACCTTTTACGAACGTAGCAAAAAATATTAGCAATGTTACATGTAGGTAATATGCTTTAGCGATAATCATCTTTCCAATCCGTGAGGGTCATGTTTTTGCTTTAGATGAACTATCGACTGAGGTAACACTAAAACCGTGGCAGTAGCCATTTTTATAAAATTATTAGACTTAGTGTGTGTATTTTAATAATAGCATTAACAAATGCCATTACTACGACTCCAAAATATAGAGTTTTTCAAGTGTTACTGAAATTAAATCTAAAAAACATTGTCCTTTTAACAGTACTTTATGATACAGGGGATAACAATAAGAACCACTAACGGCACATTCTCAACAAACTCTACAAGCAACTCGGAGCTATTCAACAAAACTCACTAAATATTACATTATAACAAAAAGCCTGGTACCCAACCCTAGCGCGTCGCTCTAATTTGCTCAGGCTTTTTGTCTAACCCTTCAGTGTTGGTAATAACCCAGTTTTTACTCCAGTCTACCTTTATGCCGTAGCGGCGGACGAAAGGGTTATTTGCCTACTTACTTTTCTTTGAATGATGTGAAAATATAATGAAGTCCAAAATTGGCGCTTATATTTTAAAAGTATCTTGTATGTGTTACGGATACTTGCTTAGGTTGTCTACAATGTGTGAGTGAACGATTTAAGAGCAGACATATCGCAGGTACGGGCGAAGTGTATGTGGGCGGTGAATATAATTATGTATATGAGAACAACTTTACATGGATAGACTTGAGATGGATAGAACCGTGTCGCAATGTATTCCACATTATGACACGGTTCTATCCATCTCTTAAGTTGACAATGATATTTTGATGACTTCCGGATTATAATACGCTGCGGTCATAATAGTAGGTTGTAAGTTCTAATCCAGGCAGGCACTTTACTTTGTGTATTTAATTTCATCACCATCTCAAAACGATGGAGGAAAACATCGTGAGGAAACCGGCTTGTCATAGAAGCAATAATTCGAAGACATGTGACAGCCACCAACCCGCACTGGGCCCGCGTGGTGGATTACGGCCCACTCTGTCTCACAGAGAAGAGGCCTATGTCCTAGCAGTGGCAACATTACAAGCTGATTATGATGATGGCGTGCTCATAATTGACATGGACTGGGACCGACGTCCATCCAAACCATAAAGCAATATAGGTTGGGGGCAGACCTACGGTGATAAAACATTCCCGTTTAAACATTTTCACAAACTCTTTCTAGTACTTCGAAGATGTAAATCATTCTCGATGTACTCTTCTTCGCCAGCTCGTATAATACAAGGTCTGACCGAATTATGATTACTCTTGTTTTACGGCCCGTAAACCAGCGTCCCTCGTAAATAACGTTTAATAGTGAATTTTTAATTTAACAAAGTAAGGCTGCCTACTATTTTCCTTTTATTATAATTTATTACTCGCTGTGCCTGTGGCGATGGAGTTTATTTCTAATTTATGCTTTTGTCTCTTGAATTCAGTCTTTAAGTACTTGAACAATTAACAAATAAATGAGGATTTGTCTTTTATTTCTTTGAACACGTATTTAAACATAAACGTGTATCTCATTTTCTTACACAAACATAACATGGTTTCTGAAGTCAAAGTCAAAGTCAAATAATTTATTTCAATTAGGCACAAAAAGGGCACTTTTGAACGTCAACATTTACAGAAAAATAATAATTGATTCTAGTCGCCCCTTCCAAAAGGTAGTTTTCGTATGGAGAAGAATGGGTAAGAAACTCCACCGTTACTCTTTTAAAGTCCTTGAAAAACTCTTTATAGTTTCAGTCGAGAAAGTTATCAATTTAACTTTTTAAGCAAAATTTCATGCTTCACTTGATCAGAAACAATATATCGAAAAATAGAACTATCGAATAGATAACTTTAAGAAACCTTAGAAACGGTAAGTTAATCTACCTACTTCGGTTTTTAAAACTTGATAACTCCTAAGGAACCAAAAATAATTATCGTAAGTTACCGAACACACTCCATATCGAGTAAATTACGCGTAAGACTCGTTGACGCGTGAAATGTGCAGTGTCACCGCAACCCCGCGAATGTGGCGCGTGACGCGCACATACGCGTTACATGATAAAGCACATTAATGCTGCCTCCGTTTATTCCCAAATGCGATTGGTGATTAGGAAAATAAAAGAAATTTCGATGCAAAAAGTCCAATCACCTTTTCTAGGGTTCCATACCGAAAGGATTTCAACGGGACCCTATTACTACGCCTACGCCGTCTGTCTGTCTGAATGTCACAGGGTTGTATCTTACGAACCGTACAGTTCGCCAGTTGAATTGATAAATTATTGTAACAGAATACGTGTAACCTCTATCGTCGCAAATAAATAATAATACATAATAATAACAGTTTTTGTTGGTCCGGAACCAACAAAAACTGTTTGCCTTCTGTATTAGTGCGCGAGCCTGAGTTACAATTGGCCGGTTCTTTTTATGAGACAAGTTCGCGACAAACTCTCAACCACTGTAAGGTAGAATTTACAGTGGCAACTAGATAATTGTCGAAACAATGAAGCTCAACGATTCCCACAGAAATTATTCAACTATCTCTCCAATCCAAGCAAAATTAATTAGCATTGCCAGAATTACTACTCAACGTAAGCTGTTCAAATGTGCCGGGGCATCCCAATTACGAATGTAATAAAAACAGGGTGAACATAAAGCAACTCACATAAACATAACACATATACACAAACGCGTCGCCACTAAATCGCTTCAAAAAACTCGTGTGTACACCCCTTAACACTACAGACAACACTTGAAACTAAAACTCTCGAGGAGGGACAGAGTGCGCGATACATAAGTGCCTAAGTTAGAGCAGATAAAAAAGTTTCAAACTTGCAATAATGCACTAAGTTGTTGTGGGGCGCGTAATATTATTATTACACTGTTCTACTAGTTAGAATGTGCCGATACTGACAACAGCATATCTAATAGATAAATTTAGAAGGAAGTTTGTTTGTTTTATTAATTAATTACTACATTTTTAATCATAGTTTTTTCTTAGTTTAATTTCGATTGTAACGATTTAAGTTCCCTTGACATAAATGTATGATACTCAAGAGTTTCGTAAGATAATATGTTTAAGGTTTTATATGAAACCTTTTAGTCTATCGGATAATGGTCTGGAAAGCACTTCACTCATCCTAAACGAAGTCGGGAGTACACCCTCTTTAGAAGTAGGGGGGTGAGGCGGAGGGTGGAGAGCGGAGGGTATCGACCCGCGCCATCATACCGCTGGGTCGTTCACCCCGCGCCCCGCGTAGCCATACCGTAGGCGGCTACGGCGTAGCCTCGTAGCGTCGTAGCTACCAAAGGCATTTTTTTCCTTTTTTCCTCTGTTTTGCTCCAATATTGAGGCTGTTTGTTATTTGTTTTTAGGACAATGTAAGTATTAGAGTAGAACGTTTGTCGTTATGGGTTCTCGTTACAAATTCAACAGGGCTTAGTATTGCGGAGGAGAATATTTTTATGGGTCTTTGATAAGAGTCGCCGCTTAGTGAGAAATATAAATGCAAGGTAAGATATTTGTCCGCATGTTTCAAGTTATTAGTAGATATTACAGAATATGGATCATCTGGGACGTAGTGCTATTGAACGACTTAAGGCTATTGAGCAGATATTTTAAATTTCATTATTTATATTATTCAAATTGGTAGATTGGTACTCTTTTTTATATTGACCTTGCATACCGTTGTGTCCCTAATTACAGGCAGTTTTCTTCTAAAAACTTAACATGTATTTTTCCCATCGCAGAAATCTAATCAGTAGCGTAGACAGCCAGAGTGCCTGGTGCGGTACCCATTGTATCCAGTTAATCACCACTTCATCAATCTAAGCATTGGAAACGTTTGGGAACGTCGTTCTATATTCACCACAACCGGAATTTTAAAGGTCTTTGATATTTTCAGAATATAGAATAATAATAACTAAGTAGTACGACATAATACGACATAATTTACCACATTACCTTCACATAACATCATTTGACAAAAGCCGTGTCCGAGCATGATTTCAAAATATTGTATTTTTTAAATAAAATGTATTATTTGTAAGGTCTGGCCCATTTGGCAAGTATGATAATTATACCAAATATTCCCTAACACCTTCCGTCGTAGTGCCATATAAGGCCATGTCCTGCAGTGGATGTTAACGTCCAGTTGAGAACAGAAGTGTCCGCGGGACATCGCTGGTCCCATGTCTGTGACGTCATTAAATGGGCGAGGACACAGGCCGCGCTTGTAAACACTACGTTACTGCACTATTCAGCGCTTTATCTCCTAACTGAATTGCGAACAGTGGCCATTAAACTGGGGAATAGAATAGAACATGTTTTTGTACTATTTGAGAATTCAATAATGAGTGGTTCTTTCCTCAAAAGACCACTTGAGACACTAATCTGCATGTCACATGACCTGAACAAGATTATGTCTGAACTTTAAAAGAGACTGACCTCTGATTTGTTTCGGTCTTACTTCTCACAGTAGTCGGATAGGAACCTCAGATCTCATCCAGTTATTAAAATATTATTGACGTGTAAAAGTGTTTGTATAAACCTGCTAACAGACATATTGTTTATCATAATGGATTTGAGTTACTATATCCATTGCAGCTGATGATAGACCTTCCAATATAGCTACGATTAAAATAATCATTATGCTTAGACGGGTAGACGGCACACGGCAGACGGAACGGCACCCGGTAGACCAGATCGGCACCTTGCCGACCAGACGGTTCGGCGCGAATGGATCGCAAACATTTGTTACTATACTTATAATCGCAGACAGTCAGGCACTACTGCCCAACCACTTGACACCTACGAATAAGGAAAACAAGGACCAATATGTAACCCACAAAAATAAACATTTATTTATTTATTTACTATTACCATAACATAATCACGCCTGTGCCCCTCAGAGTTAGACTGAGGTGTAAAAAAAACACCCACACTTCACCAGTTAAGTCCCATGACAGATGACGAGCCTGCAATTATGTCCATTTAACTAGGTACCTACATTTTAATACACATATCAAAAAACCCTAAATTGCTGATCGAAACTTAAAACGCGATCTTACTAACAAATTCAACCTAACCCTCCCCCACTTAGGGCGCCTGGGGTGTCCAATAATACGCCAATAATGTACCAGGACGCGCGTATTGCGTATTTCGAGCACGTTCCTATATTACTGAGCGGTATTTACAATATACGTGCGGCTTTGGGTTGTCTATCAAGGCCGTTATTATTATGGGCAGGAAATAATAAATTATTATGATTATTTACATTCATCATATTTTTCTAAAGACTGAGCGAGACTTGATGAGTTCTGGCGAAATATATAAAAATAATGTTACTCAGGATAAAACCTGCGCAACCCCAAAAGTGTCTATTATTAAAACACCCTAAAATGAGGTAATTCTAAATTATTATTGTTCATCTTTTATAACAAAAACAACCCAATTTATTTTCAAAGGACGCACTTTTGAAAATAAATTGACACACTCCGGGGTAGCGCCACAGCTTCGGTGGATATTAACTATGCCCAAGATTACTTTTTTTCAAGATTATTAGTTTTGCTCAATGAAAGACAATAGACGCTACCTCTCACTTCTTTTAATATAATTCATTGGCAATACCGATTTATGTATTTGTATGAAAACTTTCAGGACTCACTATCCTATCCTATCACGGATACAGAAAAATGTCGTGTCCTGCTAGGAAAAATGTCGTGTCCATAATCATGACACAGCTTGACATATTCCAGACTTATCGTACATTGTAATGATAGTTCCCCATGTTGGAGTGTAATGCCCTCCCATGTCCAATTGGACATGGCCTTTAGGTCCAAAATATTATTCCGTAGCAGTCTCTACGAAAAGTATCTTCTGATACCATTAACGGGAACAGAATTCGAAAATCTTCCGAGACTTTAATGTGCGACCGTCATGGAACAATGCAATCTGCTAAAAAGGTCCCGTTACGTAAGAGTAGCTTGACAACTTATAGCACATAATGTCATAAACTTTTAATTGGTACTGATAGTTATCAGTGCGTATCAATCAGAGGTACTCAACTCTTGGGTCACGAGGTTTTTGTGGGTCCTACGACACAGCCAGCGAAGTTATAGTTGTAGATGACAATAATACTGACATCACACAATCCTACATGGGGCAGGCAGAGTTTGAGGACAAATCTGCATATAAACAGGTGCCCGAATACAAACATAGGGCAGAGGTATGCCAGACAATATCACCCGTCTGTCTGGAGGAGTCGCCCTTTTTAATGGCGGAACTTGTCACCTTATCTCTCTGTTTCCAAAATCAAAATAAATGCTAGTAATGCATAAGGAGAACATTAAACACAATCATTATAAATATTACACTGATTAAATATCGGCTACGATTGTCGGTCATCACAGCCACCCTACAGTTGAGTACCCCTGGTTTGCAGATCTTATCGTGTATCGGCAGTTACTCGTAAAGGAAGCTGCCAGTAATAATTTTCCCAAATGTGGTATTGCGTATTTCACGCACGTATCCTGCGCATCATGCGTATTTACATTTAATGTGACACAGGCCTTATATCCCGCAGTTGTACTCTGTCAAGGAAAGTGGACACTATTCGAAGATGGCGAGTACGTCGAAACCATTGTTGGGTAAGTATTACGAGTACTTTAACGAAATTTTTAAGCTCTCATGACGTGAATTACAACATATAGCCCGCCGCGGCTCTCTTTGGGACGCGGTGAACAGCAAAACTAGCCTGAATTTGACAAGTTCTTGGCATAGTTTGACGTGTTCCAGTACATTTTCATGACAGTTTCGCATGTCGAAGTGTAATGGGAGGCTTTTCTATACCCTTTACTTCCAGAATATTATTTAGGTACATAAAGAGAAAGACTTACATCTTATTTCCTATCACTATCAGAAATTCATTGAGGGTCGATGAGAACGAGAGTAGATACTCTTACCCTTTTCTTCAAAATAAGATGTATACAGTAAGTACATGCGTATCGCTGATATCATGAAATATCATTTCACAAAATTAGATCTATCCAACAAAATCGGTGTCTAAAAACAAGCCAAGACTATGAATAAAAAACTACGAAAGAAATGTCAAAAATTCAGGCAACGACGGGGTCACAAACTAGTGCGGGGCACTTCGGGGTATTTTTATATTCGATGCGGACCGCGGAGGGGCGAGAGTGGTATCGACAGCCATCTTTTTGCCCCCAGCGAGATTAATTACGAACGTCCCGCCGTGATTAATGTTCCACGCTAAAAATGTTTGGAAACTGAAATCAATTTTGTCTTGAAAACATCGTTGGTGCGTTCGACTTGTTGTTGAGAGTGTGGTATTTTACATTAAAATGTAAATGGCGACTTCAGCTGTCATATTCAGGTTACGGAGGCGTCCTAGGTGTAGCTACTGATCCAACCACTGTAAAGACCTAGTTACAGAGGAGGGTAGGGTCAGTTTCTAGCCGAACTATGCATACTTTACGTAACAAGTATTGTTGGTATGCGCACACACTCTCCTACGTACTTGGCTAATGTTCGTCGAGATTGTCCACCGTGACCTAAATTCGGTCGGGAGGGTTTTTTTGTTAATTGTTGGCTTACCGAGCGGCTACCTTTTAAAAGGATTGGTTAATTTTGACCTAAAAGTGGTTGATGTCCATTCATTAATTACTTAATTAATAAAAGTTTCTCTGGTGAATATATAGATACCTATAAGAAGCTACCATGCTATTCTATTTTTATGAAATACTATCTATTTTATATTTATAATTAAAAAGTAATTGCTATTATACTAGATAGGTATTAGGTAATGGACTACTTATTGCATATTATTGAATTGTTTCAATATGCAAATCCAATGAAATTATCTCAACTAAAAGGCCACATGTGTTAGTCCTTGCAGACATCCTTAAATACTAGCACAAATAAGCACCAATTTCCCTGACGTGACCCTGACGCATACGCACAATGGCATAATATCGGTCATTACGTCGCTCCATTCACGTCAAACTACTCATTCGTTGACTGAACAGCATAGTGTACCGGTGACAAGTGATTCGATTTTCAAATCGGGTTTTTTATTCGAAAAAAAATTGATTTGAACGAGGAAAACATTTGCACGGTTCGTTTTTATTTTTAAAAAGCGATATGCAAAACTTTGAAATAGACGGTGTTAGTGGCCAGTTTAATTTTTGGTTAACTATTTGACTTCAGTGTTATACCTAATCAATTTGATTTAACTGTATCTGTGGAAAGTTAACAACGATCCAGATTACTTTTTAAGTCTAATGAACATAATGTTACTATAATATTTATACTTCGCGTCAGTTTCGGTACTTACTGAGTGTTCATATTATACCATGTCTTGTGATGAACTTGTATACGTAAATCTGAAGATTCCCAATAATGATTACATTGCTTAAAAGTGAGTGATTTTTATACTTCATTAATATCTTTTCACGGGTCACCAGGGACCGGCTATCTAAATTACACTCGTCCTGCTCAAACACATGAGTGCTATGGAAGTTAATGGAAAACTTCAGACCAATTTCATTGACACCTTTGTTCTCAATAATAATTGAATAGTAGGTATATTTATATAAAGCAGTCTATTTATATTTAGAAGCGAATAATGTATTTTGCAATTTTCTTATTTTTCCTTTCCTTTTTGGTCGAAAAAGGATTTAGGAAAAATAAGACAATTAACATGGCTTTTTTTGACTTTTTGATACCTATGGATAAGTTTGATGGGGTAACAGGAAATGTCCTTGACCTCTTAAAGACGCACCTACACGACAAAAAATAAATAACAAAAATAAGCAGAATTAATATAAATACCAAAAGATAAGAAATCTTTCTATCGGATGAACGTAACGTTATATACGGAGTTCCACAAGGAAGTATTCTAGGACCACCGCTTTTTACACTTTATATTCCAATGGCAATGAAATATCCTATGACACTATTCGCAGATGACAATACAATAACGATGCCTTGTAATCAAAGAGATTTTTATAAAGAAAACATACATATAAAGGCATTACAAAAAATATATATATATTTATATATATTTCATATAAACCTACATGGGCACTTATGAAGGAACGTCAGAAGCTAGGTGCACGGTTCCAATTGGTTGTTTCCTATGGAGAAGAGCCGGCAAGAAACTCCACGTCTCCACTCCACTCCAATTTAAACAACACTATAATTATGCATTTTAGCCAGCGGGCATTGACTCTTTCCAATCTTGACATAACATACAATGACATTACAATTGTACAGATAGTACGTTTAAGATTAATTTGCAAATCAACAAGTAGCTTTTTAAGGATTATCTTCTGCCTAGCCTTTCTGCAACAATGTCGGGGTCGGCTTCCAGTCTAACCGGATGCAGCTGAATACCAATATTTAAATGGAGCGACGTCCTATCTGACCTCTACAACCCATTTACTGGGTAATACGATACCCCTTGGTAAGACTGGTCGTAAGACTTTCGGGCTTATGACGACCCGGAACGACTGTCAAAGATCCATGAATGACAGCCGGGACCAACGACTTAACGTACTTTCCGAGGCAAGGCGGGGTCTTGGTATTTAAAGATGGTCACCCATCCACGGACCAACCGCGCCAAGCGGAGTTTAACAAGGATGTTCCGCTTATATTTCTTTCGTATTTTCCGTATAAATATTATTTTTTTTCGTTCATAAAAATGTTTAACGTCAGCCATGCATGGGTAAGAAGCGAAACCAGTTTGTTTGAAGGAATCAGATTGATTAAAATTAGCAATTATTTTTGTTAGTAAGTATGTAGCCGGTGACCTTTAACAGTAACCTCTGCTCATGACGACTGCAATACTTTGAAGGCCACTTCCAAACGTGAGGAACCCTTATGTGTCTTTAGATCATTGCCACTACTAATTTTTTTTTCCTACCTAATGTAAAAACTAAAACTACTTGAAAACAAGTCGCAAACAGATTATTTTTATAGTTTTATTTTATAACGATGTTTAGATATTCATTTTATCTTTACTTATCTGTCAGTCGAATTAGATATTTAGTGCGCAATGAAAGTGTTACACACGAAACCTCACCTAGATTTTATTAGATATTGTTACCATTACGAGAATAAAAAGTTAGGGAAGTCATTGGTCTAACTTACTGAGCACCTATTTAAAGAAAGTTCTTCATAATTATTTTGGTTTCATCATCACCATTCTCCTGCCCTTATCCCAATCTATTCGCGGTCGGCGCAACAGGTCCCTTTCTTCCATACTTCTCTATTAATCGTCATCTTGGTAGTTTCTAGCACACTTTCTAGCCGTATCATCTTTCACAGAGCCCATCCATCGTTTCGTTTGTCTCCCCCTACTCTTATTGCCACATTCGTACTCAAAACTTTTCTCACGGTATTTTCCTCATTCCTCCACATTACATAACCATACCATGACAACCGATTTGCACACAACTATTCAGTCACCGTCAATTCCGTCGTCGTGTCCTGACGACGCGTGCTCGCGGCAGCACCAACAGCATTCTCAGTGTGTTCGCAGATCGGTGGGATTCCCCGATGTTGCGGAGGTGGATGCAGATCCACGCTGAATTTGAATTGTATGTACCTACTAACACTAAATATTGATGAGCAGTGGTGGCCCAAAGGTAGCGGCCTCGACTTACGAGTTGTACGTGTTGGTCGTGGGTTCGAACCCATGCAGTCGCTTTACTTTGTGTAAATAATTTCATCACCACTCTCAAAACGGTGAAGAAAAACATCGTGAGGAAACCGGCATGTTCTAGAACCAAAAATTCGAAGACATTGACATCTGCCAACCCGCACTGGGCCCGCGCGTTAGATTATAGCCCACTCCCTCTCGAAGAGAGGAGGTCTGTGGGAACATTACAGGCTGATTAAGTAGATTTTAAATAAAATTGTTACGATGGTCTTTGTCTGACATAGAAGGTGGCAAGCATGCAAAACAGTGACTTTGATTTGGCTTTTTAACAAAATCATCGCGTATATTCAATTACTACACAGCTGTTTGTGTACAAAAATCGGAAACTGTTTTAATTTTCTCCAATTTCATGACCATTTCATTTCGTATCTCATAGTTGCCGTGATTTGATATTAATAAATTGAACGAGTAATTACAAATCGTGATATCGGCCACATACTTACTAGCCTTCAAATTATCATAATCAATATGTTTAGCAGCACAACAAGATAATCTTTTAAATACAAGTAGTATTTAAAAGATTACTTATAGTGAAAAGTATCAATTTTCATGCGCCGTATCGAGCTTAGATCAGCTTGATCTTAAGACCCCATGCTTAGTCAATTTCAATCAATCTGCCTAGCCTTTTCCCAAGTATCTTGGGGTCGGCTTCCAGTCTAACCGGATGCAGCTGAATACCAGTATTTTACATGGAGCGACTGCCTATCTGACCTCCACAACCCAGAAACTGGGTAATACGATACCCCTTGGTAAGACTGAATGTCAGACTTTCGGGTTTCTGACGACCCGTAACAACTGTCAAAGATCCACGAATGACAGCCGGGACCAACGGCTTAACGTGCTTTCCGAGGCACGGAGGACTCTCGGTATGTGAAGATGGTCACCCATCCATGGACCAACTCCGCAAGCATAGCTTAACCTGATGGATCAACCCGTGCGGCTATTATTACTTACGCAAACTAATTCGATAAGTCGATATCAGTTTGATAAAAACTGGCTAAGTGGAAGTTGTACCTACGTAATTAGTGTTCCGTACAAAAACCAAGACATAAATTACATAACATCACGCCTGTAATCCGCGAAGTGTTAGGCAGAGGTCACCTTTAGTACATCCAAATTTCACCAATTATGTTCAAGTCCCATGTAAAAGGGGCGAGCCTATAGCCATCAACCGGGCACAAATCCACACTCCGGGCTGCTACTGAGAAATTCATGATAGGAAAAACCCAATAAGACTTTGACCGACTTGGTAATCGAACCCAGGACCTCGTGCTCAGCACTAGCGCTTGCGACCACTAGATCAACGAGACAGTAAAAAACCAAGGCATCTGTAAATAATAGTAACCGCAAAACAAAGGTTTTGTTTTTTTTATTCGGATAATAAAATCTTAGTCCAATCTATATCTTTGTCATTATGTGCAAGAGTTTCTTCAGACAACTAAGAGCTATACTTATAGGGCAATAGCGCACTAGCGACCAGGCCACAGCGGCCAGGTCGCAGCGGCCAGCGAGATAGATACATTAGTATGAAACCGCATGGAACACGGGCATACTATCTTGCTGGCCGCTGCGACCTGGCCGCTAGTGCGCGCCAGGCTTTGGAGACAGATAGTTATTATTAAACCCTCTTATTCATAAACGTTGCTTAAAGTTAAGAAACATTTAAACGTCAAAAATGTATGGTTAAACAGCATTATTAACACATTACTTAACTTTAAGCAGCGTTTATAAATAAGGGGGTTAGTGTTTAATATTTTAATGAAATCTAACCTTAAAAACAATTTTTTATATAGCACCACCCACAAGTTTTTGTCTACCTGCTTCATCAAAAAGTTTCGTAGAAAATTGTGACAGATCGACATACACCGAGGTGACTTCACAAGTGATTCGTTTTTCAAAATCTGTTACGGAACTCTTAATAGAGTACATATATAGGTATCGGTGATGTAAATACACAGTATATTAATCCTAGATAACGCCACAGGTGGTCAGCAGTCGAACAGTGCTGCCCTGAACATGAAGACGTTATTTATAATCCTTCTGACCGTGGGGTCAGTGGCCTTGCTGGGTGCAGTTGGAGGTATTTTTTTTTTATTTGTCCCGTTTTAATAAAATATCCCAGTCCGATTATTATTCATTCAATTTAATTGAACAGAGAAAAAAAACTATATTTGGTTAGACGTGTCATAAGCGTTGTAGTAGACTCCTTTCTGAATTCAGAAAAAGTTTTTTTTTTATCTTCATTTTTCTTACACAAATATTGTTCATGAAGCAAAATCTCTTTATCATCATCTCGCCTTGCAAATATCCACCTCAGAACTAGAATATACCTACCTACAGTCATACGATATTCACACAAGACTAAACTTGGCAGATATATCACAGTTACTACAGCTAAATAAGCAAAATTTGTTACGACACAAAATTTAAAACTACGTGCAACTAAAGCACAGTTAATAACCATTGAACAGTCTAGATCCAATTGACCTAGATATTTCAATTAACAACCTATTACTGCTGCATTTCATATGCTTCCCTCAATTAACGTTCCACAACCATTGTGCAGTCCTAAAACTATAGGAATTGCTCAATTTTGGATGTCTCTTAGCAGTCACTCCATGCAGCTATGGAAGGCGAACCCAACCAAGTTGAGCAAGGCGGATAGTGACTGACCAACACACCTCAATATGTTCTTACTTTCAGGTCTTATTGCTTGGGGCGTGATAGCCTCCAATAATTGCTTGGTTCCCGAAGTGGCCACTGAGCTCCCGCCGACAACGCCCGTGGTGACCTTGCCAACTACTGAGGAGACTACCCCACCTACGGAAGAGACTACCCTACCGCCGGTGACCGTGCCGCTTCCTCAGACCCAGACCAACCCGCCTACGGACGAACCAGACCCCACAGTGACCGTGCCGTTCCCTCAGACCCAGCCGACTACGGAGCCCACGACACTTGAGCCTGAGCCCCCAGTACTGACGAACTTGGAATGGTGGGAGCACTGCGCGCTATACCAGATCTATCCACGATCTTTCAAAGACAGCGATGCGGACGGTATTGGCGATTTGAAGGGTACGTTTATGTTTCATACTGTTTTTAATAATAGGTAACTAAACATTAGAGTTGAGATTATTTTTATTACTTTTTAAGATTTATTTTAGTATTCATATAGAACGCTGGCAACCGGCGCCTATATGCCAGCGCTTCTCGACAAGCGCTGTTTGTACGTGAGGGTGAATGCACGTAAAAAGCTGGTACGTCGCCAATAGTCAATTTTGATAGCATAAAATACTGCAAATGAATGCGTTTGTCTAAGTGCTGATGCATATTAAACCGGCCACGATGAGATAAGAGTTATATAGTTGATACTTATTACCAGTAAGTATACTTATTTTTGTCAGATAATGTTGTTGTTTTACCGACAAAGTCTGTTTCCACAGTGGATACAGTCGTTGTGCAATAATTGTTATTTAATCACGACTTTAGATATAGTGGCATTAGAGTGATTACCGAATAATAATCGACGATGTCAAATGTGTTTGTGTGTGGATGACGTTTATGTGAATACATTATTATGTCTATTTAATGGGATGTAGCTACTATAGGAATAGTTTGAAGGCTATTATTATCTGGAAATATAACAATAGCATATAGCGTTGTTACTTAATGGCAGTTTCCTGTTTCCGGTGCAGTTAAAAAAAATGCCCAGACAGAAAATATCACAATTATTTGATACTACTTCAAAGTTCAATACTGTCGTAGTTAATATTACTACTTGAATGTAGGTGTTATACTTACTACTTCCTCTGCCCAACCCTTCAGGGAAGCAAGGCGTAATGTTATGTTATGTGAATGTAGTCTACACGAATATAATAAAGAGAGATAAGATTTGTATTTTTACCCGACTACGGCGAAGCAAAAAGGGGGGCTATGTTTATGACCGGTATGTATGTATGTTCATCTGTGCCCTCGTAACTGCTAAACTACTCATCATAATTTGACAAATGAGGTTTCGCTGGAAACGTCTCGGTCGTCCGCTGGTTATAGGCTATGTGGCGTGTTAAATTGAATATGGCGCCCTCTAGAGGACAAAAAGTCATGAAGTAAAAAAAAAAAATGATGCCATGTTGGGTATCAAATAAAAATCCTTAGTAACACGTAATCTGTTAGATTTATGTCCTAAAACGTGTGACTCCGGATGTTTTATTTTGATGTCTTGTTTATACCTTCTTAGATGTTTTTATCTAAGAAGGTATAGTGTATTTTTTTGTCGAACTTGGGTTCCAATTTTAAATATTTTATTTTTTGTTTGTAATGTATAAATTCAAAAATAATTGCACAGATTTAAATAATTCTGTCACCAGTAGATTGCTATATTATCACTGAATAACATTGGCTATAATTTATAAAGATACTTATAATAGCAGTTCTGGTTACCGGTACGTTCGTTGTCTGTGTGAGTAGACGCATTTGTCTTAGGACAAAATACACTCAGTTCATTCTTCGATTTCTTTTGTGTTGAATTTTTGACTGATGGTCTCAAGAGCAACTGCTGAGGGTAGGTAGGGTCCTAGGTTCGATCCCCAGCTCGGGCAACAGTTTATTAAGTTTGAATAGCAACATGGTTTCTGGTTATGTGCCATGTTGATGGCAATAGACTCGGCAATATTACATAGGACTTAGTGGCGAAATTTAAGATACTTATTCTACAATATATCTCTGCTAATGTCTGTAACATAAGATGTAACTCTTTGCAGGTATAATGGACCACATGGAGCACTTCAAGGATGCCGGAGTGGACGCGATATGGATGTCACCCATCTTCGAGTCCCCCATGATTGACTTCGGGTACGACATCAGCAACTTCTACGACATCCACCATGAATACGGCACTATGGAGGACTTTGACAACCTGCTTAACAGGGCACATGAAATTGGTAAGATTGTCTTTCTTTTCTGAAACACTCTACACAACTACATTATTACTTTGTAATGTCTCCACTGCTGCCTTTTGAGAGAGGGTTACTATTCATACAACATGGTTGCCCTTCGGAATCCCGAGGCCTGAGTCCCAGCAGTGGAAACATTTGCTTAGGCCTATGTTGTAGTTGAATTTTTTTATTGGTCAGGATGGTTTTCATTTTAGCCATAAGCTCATTACTTGCTGCTGCTGTTAGCCATTGTGCTATTGCTGATTTTTGGTTAAAACGAACAGTATCTTCACCAATACTTTAACAAGTTTTCTCAAATGGTTTTGCATAATTTGTTTTCAATGACCGATTAATTTATAAGAAACATTTAGAACGCGCAAATTTGTCTCTTATATCAGGCAATATTTTAAAAGTTTTCGCGTGTAAAAGTGTTTGTACAATCTAACTTACAGAAAAAAAAAACATTTATCATTTAAAAAAGGTCAAATCACAACGTTTTACACATTATATTATAGTTTTAAATAGGTATGTAATAACCAATAAACAAATAAAATACTGAATTATCTTGACGTACAAATGTAATTAAGAGATTAACACTAATTTCATACGTGATCGTACATAGTAGGTAACTTTATCAGATTATGCTATTATAATCTGAAATTTGCGTTTTATCACACCAAGGGAGTGCCTCTGCAGAACCGTGATTTTGGGAGTGGCGCACTCCTAAAAATAACCCTACTAGGCGCGTAGAGCTTGCAGTAGGTACCTGCTCACCTACTACTAAGAAGTTCCCAACAATAGTAAACGTACGTTCTTCCTGATGCAGCTGACGCGGTTTCAATTTAACATGTTATTTATGCACCTACTGCCTACCTACTAAAGTATGCGCATGTAGTATAGACTAGGGTGGGGTAAAGTACGAATTCTTGCTGATCGCAATCAGATGATACCAACTAACAAGCCCGATGTCAATGATGCAGGGACTCGTGCGCAAGTTTTAAGGCCGCGATGATAAATATTAGCGCCAACGTTTTTATTTGAACTACTTAAATGAAATTATAAGTAGGTACGTTTCAGTACCATGACGTCGCAACATAGTTACGTACTGTTTGCCATCATCATCATCATGATCGGCAGCCTTGTTCCACTGCAGAGTATAGGCCACTCCTCCCTTTTGTGCCATGCTTCCCTGGTCTGTGCGAGTCTCAACCAGGACTTTACGCGACCTTCTATAGGTCGTCACCCTCCTTTGTTTACCAAGGTCGGGTAAAAATGGAACCGCCATGGTGAGGTTTTCAGGACCATTTCAAAGAACGTTGCTAATGAATCTCTTTTCAAAGTTGAAGATTCATCATTACTGATCATCGTTGTAGATCACGTGGTTAGAACCAATTCTATCATCAAGTTACGCCTGTAATTGTTAATGATGGCTTTCCGAACGACAGTAATGTACTGCCTTAAGAATGCAGACCATTTGAGACAACCCACCCTTCGTTTCAGTCAATCCACACGCATCCACACGTTAGGAAACGCCTGTGCACAGTACACATAATATGCACTAGTTGCCCAAAAACTCAAACTCAAACTTAAAGCATTTATTTCAACTAAACCATTTACAGACACTTTTACATAGTTAAAGAGTCGGTCAATTAGTCAGAAAGTTAAAGCTCATTGTTCATTCCAAAACGTAGATCTTTATGGAAAAGAACGGGTAAGAAACTCCTAGGACACTCTTTTAAATTAGGATATTACAATAAACAGGGTACAATATTCAGTTTGCTTCTTTGTGAGAACATAGAGTGAGAAAATGTAAAAAAACAAAATATAAAACAATTCAAAATAAATTATAACATTAAAGATAAGCTCTCTGTCAAAGGCTCAACTGACGGCGCCCATCAGTTGGGGCTGCTCAGAAACTGACGGCGCCCGTCAGTTGGGACTGCTCAGAAACTGACGGCGCCCATCAGTTGGGGCTGCTCAGAAACTGACGGCGCCCGTCAGTTGGGACTGCTCAGAAACTGAGAGCGCCCGTCAGTTGGGACTGCTCAAAAACAATCGCGGCATCTATTCTGTGAAGGCAGTACTTACTAGAAAGCTCTTACGACCTATCTCGGGGGATTCACTGGCTTGGTGATTAATAATAATCATTTTGTAGATCTTTTTCAGATTAGATAACCCACCTCAACCGGAAAAAAACATATTATTTTAATGATACAATCAATTGATTGGTTTTTTTCCAACGCACCGTTAATATCCGGCTACTGAGGATGATAATCCTCTTAGATGACATGATTATATTTTACAATGATTATTACTCAGAATAGTTTTTAAACATTTTGTAGATAATTATGTGACTAACGTGAAAGGCGCAAGCCTTACCAAAAAATAAATTGTGTAATTTTCAATTTACCAGTCAGCACTTACTTACATTATATTGACTTTAGTTTAAATATTAGCCCTCGAGGTTACATAATACAAACGGGACGAACGAATGTTAAGCTACGCTTGGTGAGGTCGGTCCGTGGATGGGACGCGTGGATGACCATCCGTTACATACCGAGACCTCTCTGTGCCTCGGAAAGCACGGTAACCCGTTGATCCCTGATGGCTGTCATTGGTAGATCTATGAAAGTAATCAGAAACTCGGAAGTCTGACGACTAGCCTTACCAAGGGGTATCGTGTTACCCGGTAACTGGGTTGTAGAGGTCAGATAGGCAGTCCCTCCATGTAAAATACTGATCAGCAGCATCTGGTGTAGACTGGAAGCTGACCCAACATAGTTAGGATAAGGCTAGGCAGATGATAATGTAGGTTCAATATTTTTTATTTGTCGATTTCAGGAATCAAAGTGTTGCTCGACTTCGTGCCGAACCACGCAAGTACAGAATCTGATTACTTTAAGAAGTCAGAAGATGGTGACCCTCAATACAGAGACTTTTTCGTGTGGGCTGACGGGTACCCGGACCCTACCGCCGACCCTACTGATACTACCAAAAGGTTACCGCCTTCAAACTGGGTAAGTAAATAATCTTAGTACGTTTTCGTTTAACTTCAAAACGGTGAAGGAAAACATCGTGAGGAAACCCTGAGATATGTTTCGACGGCATGTGAAGCCAAGTCAGAAGTCAATGGGCTGCATAAAAACTCTATAAGCACACGAAAAAGAAAGAAGTCACCACAGCTAGCATACAACACTTTTCATCGCAGTATGTTGTTATTATAAGGTAGCAGATACTTAAGCCTCATTTAAACGATGCAAGTCTTGCCAGTACCACACAATAAAATTGAAGCAACAAATTACTTCCGCCGTCTGAACACTGCTTAGACGTGCATTTTTTGTAGTTGTTCCAACTTATGGTATGCCGTGTAAATCAAGCTTTAGTGGTTCTGTTTAGTGATGAGAAAAACCAAAGAAACGATGGATGTACTGTGTCAAAGATGATATGGCTAGAAAGGAGGTGACTTCTGAGATGATGACTTATATATTTTTATGGAAAAAGAAGACATGCTGCACGACTCCATATTAGGGGATGATTATAAGAAGATACTTCTAGATCCAGTATCTTGACATTTGGTTTTCTTGCTCTGGTTTAACGACTAAGGTAAGGAAATAAGGCGACTGTATAATATTGACTAGAAACCACTCGGAGAACGACCACCATGTATTAGGTTCGCCTTCAATTTGGTTGGATTAGCAAGCGCTCGATTGCTCCACGGCGTAACTACAGTTTAAACTGCAGTTTCCATTATTTACCGCTTGCTAGTTCAAACTATTTTAGGGTCGGCTGTATTTTTGAACAGTGCACATGTTTATCTTTTTAATGATATATTAGTTAGCGCATTAGTGCCGAATGAGTTAGATTTTATTTCTAAACAAATGAATGCTACAATTCTGCAATGCAAAGCTGAGTATCTACCTAAATCTTTTGAAAATGAACGAACTTAAATGGACTTAACCTTGTTATATTTTTACGTCAGTAAGTAGGTACCTATAGATGTCGATAACTTCCCCTAAGTCATTATTTAACTTATTAAAGTATGAAAAGCGAAAGATACTGCCATAAACATCAGCGGTTTACAACTTTTATCAAAACTTCGATTCTTTTTGAATGTGTAATGAGGATTTTCCATTAACATAACATTTACTTTGAGATGTTTAAGTTCTTAAAATATAGGCTCTTCGCAGTTATTGCGCCAAATTTGTGGAAGTTAAAGTTGTTGTTCTAAAAATACATATTTGTTTAATGTGTAACGCAATCATAGATATACCATCAACTTTAGAATGATGTACCATCCTTGTCTTTCTAGGTGAGTCAGTTCGGCGGCTCAGCATGGGAATGGAGTGAGAAGAGACAGCAATTCTACCTCCACCAGTTCGCCGTCGAGCAGGCAGACTTCAACTTCAGGAACCCAGCCGTAAAGCAGGAGATGTTCAACATCATGAAGTTCTGGCTAGACAAGGGAGTTGATGGCTTCAGGGTCGATGCGTTACCATACATGATCGAGGCAGATCCTGCTGACCACGACGGAAGGTACCCTGACGATCCCCTGAGTGGGATGTCGCAGTTCGAATCTCATCAGCTCGGGTACACCATTCCTCTGCACACTAAGGACTTGATTGAGCTGTATGATGTTGTATATGAGTGGAGGGAGTTCATTGACCAGTACAATGACGAGCAAGGAGGTGACACAAGGTTAGTAAAGTATTCAATCTTTACTTGGAAATTGATCAGTGATTATTAGCTCATCAAATGAGATATTTGTGTTACAAGATATACAAGTCTTAATTCCGAGCTCATAACGGTTTTTAAATTAGTAACAGCTATTACTGAATCAAGGAAATGGTTTCTTCATTTGTTATTATTCGAAGAAAAACGGGTATTCACGGTGATTTGAATATTTCCAATCGTCCTCTAAGTTCCAAAACTCTTTAATAATTCCGATCCTACATAAGTATTCAATCTTCTCCTACCCCAAATTATCATACTTCAGTTAACAACAAATTGGAGATTGAAAACTTTGAAATTACAAAATTGAATACTTTGTGATTTCCTATTTCTTTAATACTGCTAGTAGGTACTTAGGAAAAGTCCGTAATAGGCCTAAAAGTTATTTTTAAACATTTTTCTTTGAGCATCTCACAAACTGAGCGATTCCGCCCACAAATTCCTATGTCGACTATGCGGATTTGGTAAAAAGCTAAATTTCAAATTCCTTACTTCCAGGGTCATCTTCTCCGAAGGTTATGCCAACATTACCATGACGATGCTGTACTATGGCAACGAGCAGGGAGCCGTCGGTGCGCACTTCCCGTTCAACTTCGACTTCATCACCGACGTCTCTGCCAAGTCTAATGCCAGAGACTTCGTGTACACCATCATGAAGTGGCTGACTTATATGCCTTATGGAGCTGTGGCTAACTGGCAGGTAATAAGGACTTGAGACGATTTTCATGGCGACGTAGTGTGTTTAAATTAAGTTTACCATGTTAAGATAATTGTCGTAAGCTGTTAAACGAAGTTATTCTTGAATGCAATTATTTGAAATCAATTCAACATGGGACTCGAAACTTATAACTTACTGACAAATAATGGGAAACTTAATCGGTGACCAATATTTCACGAGTCTTATAAATTAAAACATTTTTTCCACCTCTGAAACATTATTAACTGAGATTTCTTAAAAAAAATAAAATCTGCCTTGTAAATAACATGCAAAATTTCTAACGAGTCCTAATCAATTACAGTTTGGCAACCACGACAACAACAGAATGCCGACCCGCTTCCGTCACGACATGGTGGACGGCCTCAACTCGCTGAACATGATGCTCCCCGGCACCTCGGTCACCTACCAGGGCGAGGAGATCGGCATGAGAGACGGCTACGTCAGCTGGGAGGACACCGTCGACGTGGAGGCCTGCAACCGAGGGGATGAGGACACCTACCACTTGTACTCGCGCGACCCCGCCAGGACACCCTACCATTGGGATGATTCTACCAGCGCAGGCTTCTCAACCAGTGAGAAAACCTGGCTCCCAGTCGCTGAAGATTATAAGGAAATTAATCTGGCTAAACAGAAAGCGGATGAGAAGAGTCATTTTAAGGTTCGCTACACAATTATAGATTTTAACTGAATTATCTGAGGACTGTCTTTACACAAAAAATGGATTCGAGCTTAGATCAAATAAAATTCGTAGGGTTTATTATGATTTAAATTGGAGATTTATGACTATTAAACATGATACACAAGGATCGTCTTTGGAGTCAACTTTATCAAAGGCTTTCTGCTTGATATGCTCTGTGACCACTAACTCAAATAACCCCCTTTTTTACAGGTATACCAAGCCCTCACAGCACTTCGTAAGGAAAAAACACTCTCACATGGAGACTACGACATCAGGGCACTATCCGACAGTTCCTTCTACCTGGTCAGGAGCCTGCGGACCTATGACACCCTGGTACTCCTGTTCAATGTTGGAGAGGCTCCAGATACGATCATTCTGAGCAGGGTGCCGCATTTGACGACACCAGCTACTGTCTATGTTTCAAGCATTCACTCTAGCAGGGTCGCTGGGTAAGCATTTTTTTTGTATTAATACTAGCCCATTATTATCCCACTGCCTCTGCTCAAACAGAGAAGGCGCGAGCATTGATCACCACGCTTGCTTAAGAAGGGTTGGTGATTTGAGTTATATTTTTAATATAAGGTAACTAATTAATTTTGAAAAACACTCTTGGTTTTGGAGACCCTGACTTGATTCAGCTGCGGAATATCCTACCTAGAAGTTGACTTTCCAAATACCATTAAATCGTTTGCAAGACATTCAAGCTTTACGTGAACTATCACTTACGAAAAGAGGAGTCACACTAACCCCCAATGAGTTTAGAACTACTAGAAAAAAAAAAAAAAAAAAAAAAAAAAAAAAAAAAACTTGACTTGGTTGAAATCTCAAACCTACGACTCAATGGAAGCTCTCATGAAAGTCTAACTTTATAACAGGCACTCAACATCATACTTACTCTCCACCTCTCTCACACACATACACACCCCACACATACACAAGCTCTCAGACACCACACCGTCACACACACACCCTCTCACCCTCACTCACTTACGCACACTCACGGCATATATCCCAAGATATCAGATTTGTATTTTCTTTATTTCTAATTCTCTTACGCTAATTTGTTATTGTTAAGTTCATTTTATCTATTCTGGAACACTTATCCTCTCGCTAGGAGACGGGCGCTGGCAGCTGCGCCACAGTTTTTAACTTTTGCAGTTGTCATCGTTTACATTTGTTTACTTATATACTTGTTCCTGTTCCAAATAAATGAATTTTTACTTACTTTTTTACTAACTGTTTACCTTCCCCTAAACCATAGGAAAAATGAGGTTTATATATTTCTGATCCTCATCACAATAATACTTTGTGTTTCAGATATGTCATCGACGATGCAGAACTGACCTTGGCCGCAGGAGAAGCGTTGCTACTGCGGGCACCACCAGTTTGAGAACTATCATTATTTAACATCCCGATGTACATAGACAATTATTTAATCATAAGTTTTAAATTATAAAATTAATTAAAAGATAAATTATTTTTAATGTTTTGTTTTTTATTGCATATTATGTTTTGTCGTGTGATGGCGTAAACACAACCGCAACGTGTTTTTGTGTCGCCCGAATGAAAGGTGCCAGCTATAGTGTTGTGAACTCTACTATCTTTACTTATACAGAAACAGGAATTTTATTTTTTCATTAACTTAATTTCCATTTCGCCATTAACTGAAGTGTGCCGCTACTTGAGAGTGTCCTATGTCAAGCAGTAGCCTATATTTATCTCAGATTGATATGTACTGAAAGCGAAAATGTTTTAACTGTTGAGGGTTAAATCTACGGCATCATGCAGCCGCCACTAAAACCGAATGTGAAACAATGCGCCTATATGCAAATACCTTGTACTTTTTGTTTATTTTACTATCGGTGTTAATTGTTAGTGCTTGTTGTTTTGTTAAATCGATCGAGAAATTAATTGCATGGTTGATTGGTAAAAAGATACCCGGGATGCGGTGGGAGGGAGGATAACAAGCTCAATAAAACTATAAAATTATATATTCTTTGATGGAAAAACTGATACGGCCGTACCGTATCAGTTTTTCCGTTAGCGTCAAAAATATGCGTGTTTGAAAAAAAAAATCACAATGTCCGCAAGCAAGCACTATCCACGAATTAATACCAACATAACATTTACTTTAGTACCTGTTTGCTTTTTTAGTTCGGTTGCTCCTAACCTAAGTTGTAACCTAGGTTGGTCAACATAACAACATCTCGCCTGTTTTTCCCAAAGGGCTTAGGCAGAGGTGTACCTATAGTACACCCACATTTCGCCAGTTATATTTAAGTCCCATGTCATAGGGGGTGAGCCTTTTGCCATCCAGACTCCGAGCTGCCACGGAGAAAGTCCTGATGACGGTCAACATTGACAAGTATTTAAACCACATAGATATCTTTAGACCCAGAGCGCTATAGAACAACCAGACTATAATAATAGTGCACCAGCATATTTAGAACTGCATAAATGAACGGTCTCTAAGTGAAGTTTCGTGTCCATCGGAGGATGTAACTTTATAGTAAAAGTTTTTTTTATTTGAAACATTCGAAAAATTGGCATATTAACCAATATAAATAATAATTATTATATCTGTTTTACAATAATCCTAAACGACCTGTAAAAGACAGTCCCATTTGTAAGCCTTTTTTATGGAAAAGGCTTACAAATGGGCCTGTCTTTTAAGGGTAACATTAAAGCTCACATTTAAGCCGAAACTTTGTAGACTTTAAAATAATTATAACTAACCTATACCTAACATAGTTTCAATTCAATTCAATTCAATTTGTTTATTCACAAACAATTTACATTGTGTTTGAAATCTTCTATATGTATACAAAAAAAAAATAACTTTCATAATACAAGCACCTAACACATTTAAAAAATATTAATATAATTTTAAAAAATATTAACAGACAAACTCACATCATCATCAACTCAAGTAAGAAATAGGAATAATAATACATTTGTCATTTAAAAGTAATTACTTACATAAAATAATAATTTCAGTCGGCTCTAGTAACATACACTTACTAAGTTAAAAGGATTTCGTCAACGGAGTAGAGACATTTATCTAGTAGGAATGCTTGAAGCTTCGTTTTATGCGGATGCATATATCAAGCTTTTTAAGTGTAGTGGTAACCTATTGAATAATTGCACTGCTTGATATTGTGAACTGTGCTTCATAATGTTGAAGTTAAAACTTATCTTATTTCTCAATTCCTTCCTACGTGTGCTCTCTCTAACCAGTCGTTCCTCAACCGTCTCATATTCATGTATGTACTCTTTAAAATTTGTCAGAAGGACTAGAACGTAGAGACTGGGTACTGTAAGGATGTTTAAATCTAAGAAATGTGGACGACAACTCTCTCTTTGTGAAATACGGACAATGGTACGTATAGCTCTTTTCTGAAGGACAAAAGCTCTTTGGCAGTTATAATTATAGCTGTTTCTCCAAAATTGTATGCTATATCTTAATTTAGACTCAATTAGCGCGTAGTATACGATTTTTAAATGTTTTTGTCAATTTCGTCTCGACGGGTTCTTAACGCATAACACGTAGATGATATAGATGCAGGCGGCTAGTTCCTTTTTCCAATTTAATGAGTCATCTATGTGTACTCACAAGAATTTAATATCTCTCACGAGTTCAATTTTGTCCTCATTTAGTATTATTTCCATGGTGTCTTTAATACGAGCAGTTATTTTGAATAACATTACCTTGGTCTTTGTACTATTAATTTTCAACTTATTTACAGTAAGCCATGAATAGAGATAACTTATAGCTGCATTAACTTTTTCCGTAAGTACTTTTGTGTCATTTGCCCCAATAATGGCATTTTTTTTCATCCGCAAAAACAACAAGTTGTATGTCTGGTAGAATTTTGTTTATATAATTTATTAAGTCATTGGTAAACAAAATGAACAATATGGGCCCTAGTATCGATCACTGCGGAACACCGGCATAAATTGGAGTACCTCTGAATAAATGATCCTCGTTGATTATGTGATGTTTCGAGACGTTTGTATTGTTCCAAAGATATCGATTCCAGCTAGCCCTGGGGGTTCTTGTGACCAATTATTTTGTTCTTATAATAGAACCCAAGCTACTTTTGTTTATTTTAGTTATATACGTTTCTGTTGACATGGACTGACACATTTTATACTCAGTCAAAAGAGTGTGATATCAACTTATACTAGTTTTTATTGCTTGTAATCTTTATCGTAGAAATGGAAATAATTATGATTAAATTATTGTGAGATAGAGAACATGAACCTTGTTCCAGACTGGATAAATTTGGAACTAAGTAAATTTTTCATCATAAGACTTTGTTATAACTGCCAAAAGAACGTTAAACGTCGCCTTTATAGCTATGTGCCTAACGAAAAAAGCAGTTTAAGTAGTTCTTTTCAGCGGTCATTGAAAACCCCTCGATGACCGACAGAATCAAACTTTGACTAAACATAATTTATATTCTATTCAGATTCAATTTGTAATCGTAATGGAACAAAGAATGATGCACTAGTTATAGGTAATTGCATGGTGGTCTCATATCACAGTAGTATGGACTGTAATTTGCAGATACGGTGCTGGTCTGTTCGACCGTGGGTAATTGTTGGCTCTACATCCGCTGGCTCTAGTGATGTAGTGTGTAGCTACTAAGGTAGGTTTCTAATATCATAAACCAGTTGAACCCTTAATCATGCATGTGCGTACATTCAGGGAAGGGGTATCAATTTGCTTAACAATTAATTATTGTTATGCAAAAGAAACAAACCGACGACCTTAAAAAGGTAGCTGGCACAGACTTGATGCGGAAGGCGGAGAACAGAGTGTTGTGGCCCAGCCTGGGAGAGGCATATGTCCAGCAGTGGACATAGGCCTCTCCCAGGCTGAGTCGATTGATTAAAGTAAATTGACACCCTACGTCAATTTGCCGTGAAAGTCAGTTCAGATTTGAATAGACGGACTGATGAATTTATGTTGGTAGTTTTACTGAATAATATTTTTTTCTGGTTTCACCTAAGATACGTCCTTCCTAGGAATATAATATGGAATTAATTATAATCAGATCATTTATGTAAAAATTATCATTATTTCAGCAATAACAAACAACAATCAATAAATATTAGTTACGATAAAGGTTTATTACAGGACTTGATAAAGAGTCTTTAAATTGAGGTCTCTTTCATGAAAAGCCGGTAAAGCCAAGATGTCTTGGAAACAAACTGTGGGGGTAGCGACATTAACCGCTGTGGTCGTGGGAGTGGTCGTGGGTGTGGTGACGTGGGCGGTGATGAGGGAAGAAGAGGTACTCGTAACACCACCGGAGCTGAGGGAACTGGACTGGTGGGAGCACACAGTGATATACCAGATATATCCCAGGTCATTCAAAGATGACGATGGTGATGGTATTGGAGATCTGAAAGGTGGGTTCTTAGATCTTTATTTGCTTCTTCAAATTATTTTGTATTTTTTGCGGAGTAAAGCATTTCAATTATACACATGCAGCAGCAAATGACGCAATTTTCAAAGATAAATTAAAACCTTTAAAGTACGTTCTTGAAAATTCTAAAAGGACGTTAATTTATTTTCTATTTAGCCTAAAAGGGATGAAATTTCTGAAAGACGAGACAACCAGACCTATTTAATCCTGTCTGAATTAGATTTAAGATCCATTTGTGTAAAAGTGTTTTCAAATAAGTCATTTACGAGTATTGTTATATCATATAGTTTAGACTTTAGAATTTAGAATTATACATTTGATAAACCAACGATTTAATTATACGATGCAAAACATACAATCACTGAACAAAATGAAACATTCATTATTGAATATTTAATTTAATATGAGCATGGGTACTGGGAACTACAATTATGATTAATCATTTTGTCTCGGGTGGTCTTAAGATGATTCCTTGAGGTACTCCGAGAGTTAATATTTTAGTTTTGCAGGTATCTTTAAGTATTCCCTGAATAATTAGAATTATGAAAGGTGGTAGGAATATTTTTCATAAATGAAAATCTTTATGATCTAATAATGACACCAATCAAATTATTGACATCACTTAACTCTATAAAAGGCTTATCACTTATCCTTAATGTATGTTTCACCCACTGCTCTTCTAAATAATTCGTATTGGAAGGAGTGAACGTACAAAACCAATCGATTAATTTATACTTATCACTTTGTTCTTTCTCCAGGTATCACCAGTAAACTAGAACATCTAGTGGATGCTGGTGTGGGTGCTCTCTGGATGTCTCCCATCTTCCAGTCTCCTATGATAGACTTCGGATATGACGTCAGTGACTTTTACGAAATACATGATGAGTACGGAACCATGCAAGATTTTGATGACCTGATGAATAAGGCTCGCGAATTAGGTAAGGGATATTAAGTTACTTTAATCTGATATATTTACAGTTAACTGGTAACTTAGGTTTTTTCAGTGACTTAAGAAATTGCTAAAAGCAGCTGTTGAATTAACATGTTTTCATATTTTAGGTTTAAAAGTTATATTAGATTACGTGCCAAACCACGCAAGTACATTTTCTGATTACTTCATCAAATCAGAGGCCAGGGAGCCAGGATATGAAGACTTCTTCGTGTGGGCTAATCCAAGAATAGATGCTGAAAATCCTCAGTCGATATTACCTTCTAACTGGGTAAGTCCGCTACATCTGCCCAGAATTACAAAAGTCGCACTTGGCCTTTATATACCTTTTTTATAACTTTTGATACAGATCAGTCAATTTGGTGGCTCAGTATGGGAATGGAGCAACAGACGTCAGCAGTACTACCTCCACCAGTTCGCCGTCGAGCAAGCCGATTTCAACTTCCGAGAGCAGGCAGTCAAAGATGAAATGGTCAAAATCATGCTGTTCTGGATAGCTAGAGGAGCTGATGGCTTCAGGGTGGATGCCATCCCCCATTTATTCGAAACGGCTCCTGATGCCAATGGGAACTACCCCGATGAACCTCTATCTGGAAATATGTTTTTGAACCCAGACCAGGCTGGATATACCACGCAGATTCACGTGAGGGACTTGATAGAACTGTACGACGTTGTGTATGATTGGAAGAAGGCTGTTGACGAGTGGGCGGTGGAGAATGATGCGGAGACTAAGTAAGTTGTGAAACTATTTGTATTTTTCCTGACTTTGATGTCTATTGGACTATGTATTTCCTGCTTTAGGCTGTTTCAAGATTCGTTGAGTTAATTTATTGTAAAAAATCTTTGCAAAGTATTTGTTCTATCGAATTGAAATGTGTAAATTTATAGATACATGTATGTAGGTTAATGTTTTTTGTTCATCCAGGGTACTTCTGGCAGAGGCATATGCTAACATCAGCATGACAATGTTATACTATGGAGATGAGAATGGGAGGATCGGTGCTCACTTCCCCTTCAATTTTGACTTCATCACGACCCTGTCTGCTAAGTCTACTGCCAGGGACTTCGCCTACGTGATCCGGCACTGGCTCACCTACATGCCACAGGGGAATGTTGCTAACTGGGTGGTAAGTTCGTATAAAAAATTACAAAATACTATATTACTTGATCTGTAGATAATATCCTTCTTCGTATATTTCTAGTTCGGAAATCACGACCAGAGTCGCATGCCGTCCAGGTTCAGAGGCGACATGGTGGATGGTTTGAACGGCCTCAACATGTTACTACCAGGAGTAGCTATTACTTACCAAGGCGAGGAGATTGGTATGAAGGATGGCTTCGTCAGCTGGGAAGATACCGTCGACGTAGCAGCCATTAACCAAGGCAATGAAACAAACTATTTGGACTTCTCCAGGGATCCCTGCAGAACGCCGTACCACTGGGACAACACGACAAGTGCTGGTTTTTCAACAAATCTTACAACTTGGCTACCAATAGCTGAAGATTACATGGAAATCAATCTTCAGGCTCAGAAAGATGTGTCTAATAGTCATTTTAAGGTGAGATACCAAACCATCCAAGTGAGAACGAAAGCTGTAGACATTTATATATAATAACTGGTCCAAAAAATAGGAAAATTTTGCGATTTGCAGTAAAATTCGAAGCATCCTTCGTTTTTAAAACGTGTTATCTAACAACTGCCATCAGTAATTTTTGATGCTGCATATAAGATCCGTTTTTTTTTTTCAGGTATACCAATCTCTAACCAAACTCCGTAAGGAGGTGGCCCTCTCACATGGCGAGTATGATGTGCAAGCCCTGACAGAGAACACTCTGATCTTGATCAGGTATCTCAGGACCTATGAAACTTATGCCTTGGTCTTCAACGTCGGTGACTCAGCGGACACAGTCAATCTCAGTGAAGTATCGCAGCTGTCGGAACCTTTGACCGTTTATACTGCCAGCGTTCATAGCAACCGGGTCGCGGGGTAAGGAACTTTTGTTCATATTATGGTTTAACTTTGAGTTCACTTGGTACTTTAACAAGAACTAGTGGAAATTGATAAGGGAGTGAGAAAGTGAGAAAAAGAGTTTTCAATCAGCTAAGCCGATTGCTTTCTACACCTTTCATAGAATTAATTTATTTATTTATTCAACGAATTCATCAGAGATGGTGGCCAAATCAGACTTTTGGTCTGGCCACCATTTCTAATGAATTCGCTTTAGATATTTTTTTAGATTTCAATTAGTATTTTTTTCTATAATACCGACCAGAGAAACTAAGGCAAAGTTATTTTTAGTGTCAATGGGTATTTTTATTGTAGGACGTCGATTCAAAAATATGGAATTGCTTATTTGACTTCCATTGACCTTGACTGTCAGAAGTCTAAAATATGTTAATTGGTTTTGATAAAACAAAAATAGATATAATATTAATAACAAGGCCAGAAAGTTTTTAAGTAATAAAAATAATCAGTACCTATTTTATTTATAAGTACGCAATATAGCTTAGGTAACTTTTATCTTTATTTCCACGGCGCCGGTATTCTTTGATTGAAGATAATTTTGCGAATAGAACATTCTACTCTTTATAAGTAAAAAAAGATATTTATGTTGTGTAATGTATCATATCGCTACTTAGGAGTTTAGAAGAGGCATAATTAGATATCTTATTTGTCAACAGGTAAAAAGGCGAACAAAAATACGAATTCTTTTTTCTTGTTTAAAGCGGAGGCCACAATGGGAAAAAAACGAAACGAAGATAAGTTCGTTTAGCATTTTTTTTCATACTTCGATCCACACCGCGTACTAGAAAACAGAAGTATGAAAAGACGCGGAAGAAAGCTAAACGAACTTATCTTCGTTCCCAGTGTGGCCTTCGTTTTAGAGGACATTCCCCCAGACATTTTAACGAAGATGAGTCGTTACATTACTTTACTGCTACCTACTCAAGTATTCAATTTTTATCCTGTAATAGAAATATTTTTGTAATTTTATTTTATTGATTTTGTGGCAGCTTTATGATTGGAAGTTAAATAGTGAATCATTAACGGGTTTCGGTGTCCAGAAGACAACGTTTTATACGTATAATCCTTATGGTTACAAAATTCTCACTAAGGACTTCAGTGTCTTCAGTCAATATTTTGGACACCTTTCCAGAGACACTAGTTACTCCATACATACCTTCACGCCGTTTTCCCAGGGCGCGGGCGGTAGGCAAAAACCACAGAACGCCACCTACCACGATCTTTACAAACTATTCGCGTGCTAATCAATTTTCTTTTTCAGGACCGAGGTGCCTTTGGATAACTTAACACTGCAGCCTGGAGAAGCGATCGTACTTCGTGCACCTCCGACATGATAACAACACAGATTATGTATTAGTGGTTTAAGACTTGAAACCTATGCACACGACGACGGCGACGTTGCTAAAACGGGAGAAGATACGTATTTCGGTCGCGCGGACTGCAGGTCCGCATTGAGTGTACAGTAACTAGCCGTAAATATTGCATAACTAGTTTTAGAAAGAGGCTGTCAGGCAGATGACGTTCTGCAAGGCCTAACTGTTGATGTGAAACATCTACGGGGTCAAATTAAATTATCTAGCGAAACTCCGCAGACGTGACGGGTATCGATATACAAATATGAAAAAATCGTGTTTAGAAATACCCATCACGTCTGTGAAATTGACACAAAAAAACTGATTTTTAAACTGATATTTCAACTACACTGCGGTTGATGACCCCAAAAAAAAGCATCAAATTATGATTTTTTTGCTTTATTAAGATATCGATACCCAACACGTCTGCGAGTTTCGCTAGCTTGTTTAATTGGACCCTGTATAGGCGCGCCTTGGGGGTAAGACCGACTCGTATGCCGTGACGGCAAACTTCATGACGGTCTCTTACTCCGTCATGCCTTCTCTGCCGCCGCTCTTTTTGATGTTTCACATCTGCCGGGCGTCAAGTGACGGCCACATTTTTTCTAAGATTAGCGGCCGGTTTCTCGAACGAAAATGATCGCCAAATTAATGTGACAAATTGTCAAGCGCCCGTTTGATTGACTGTTGATAAAACATTCAAATAATCACAGCAGTTTACGCACGCTTGAAAATTTGGCAAATTCATTTGAAACTGACCCAAGATGTGCCATGCTGGCGGCCGCGTGCTGTGCATCTTTAATATCGGTTTCACATCGGTTTCTAAATTAAAAACGGGTCTGTGCATAGGCTCTATACCTATAGGTATTGATATTATTATACAAATTTTTATACAAACAAATAAACATTACGTACCTATTACCTACTTGTTTTAATTAACACAATGCTTTGTTTAGTCAATAAGCTCATTGTAAGAAGAATTTGGATGTAGTGTTGTGCATGATGTGGTATCAGGTTTGCGTTGAAATAAGTTTAAAATTAGGTACCACCTAACTTTATTTTTCTTAATACTTTATCATAAATGCATAAAAATAAACTATTAAAATTACCCACACCAGAATTTAGCTAGTTAGTTTAATAGGTGAGTCTCATTGGCCGAAATTATAATCAACTAGCTGCGCCTCGCGGTTTCACCCGCATAAGTCTCGATCCCATGGGAATATCGGGATAAAAATCTATTCTATATATCTATCTATCGATCTAACTATCTATTTATATATCTATCTACCTATTCTATCTATCTATCAAACAAACTCACTTTCGCATTTATAATATTAGTTAGGATAATAATTTAACCATTTCACGCATTTTACTATGTGGTCTACGTTTCTTATCAATTTAATCATTATTCATTCGCAATTACATAATTTCCAACCCGTTATTCTTATCATGAAAATTAAATTAAATAACCCACTTTCAACTCAGCACCTACCGAACCTTTTAGATTGAAACCGAAACAAATCAATACAAAACATTAATAATTCCTGTGACTTCTGTGAACTTTAAACCCATTATTAATCCATCAAACTGAACAAGGCCCAAACTTAAAATTTTAAACATGGTACGTACGGACTTAAACCTAAAACGTACGGACTTATACTCTGCTTTGACTTTAATAAAATTCTACCTTTATAATTTGTACCTAGTCCTACTCATTCGTTTATTTTAATTGCATTGAAATTTTATTTTATTTCAATCTATTCTGTTACAATATTGTGAAACTTTATTGTATTAGTTTTACCAGAATTTTTATTTTGGTACCTTCTGGGACAATGTTTGGTACATAAACAATGCCCCATCACTAGTCGACAAGGTCGATCATAACTAGATGATGGTATGTTTATTTGTTTCCACGATGTGGTGGGTGTTCGTTGTGTGTTTGGTCAGCAGGGTGGCAGGTGATGTTGTCCCCGCCTGGTGGGACAATGCCGTCTACTACAGGATGCTGGTGGATAGCTTTAGAGATGGAGATGGGGACGGACTGGGTGATTTGAGAGGTGAGGCTATTGCAACTGGGGTTATATTTTTAATGGATAGTTGCGTGGCTAATTTTGAAAACTGCTTATTTTGGATATCTGTATAATAACAATGCCCTGTTAACTTTATAAAAATAACTCAAACATTGGACACTAATGATGGTGATAAATTAATAATTAACAAAATTATAACGGTTTCAGCTCTTCTCCGTCTTAAAAATTGTGGCCATTTTTAGATGGAGAACAGCTGAAAAGAATTTAAAAAAATGTTGTCTTAAAGATTGTTGAGATCCGAGTTACCAAGACTTAAGTCCTTAGGTAACATTGCAAATCAAACGCCTGATAAATAAAATCGACGATTTATTTCACTATACGTATATATTGAAAGCAATATTCTTCCAGGCGCAATAAAACAAATGAGCTACGTGCGTGCTTTGGGATCTGATGCTATTATACTGTCGCCGTTAGTCTCCAGGAGTACTGACTGTACCAAACCAGGAACCACGGACTTTAGTGAGATAGACCCGCGATATGGAAACCTGGAAGATTTCACCAAGCTGGTGGAGAAGGCTAAGAAATTAGGTAAGATAACTTTGTAACTATTGATTATATAGCATTAGGGAATTCAGCATAGAACATTAGCACAATAACAATACAAGAAGTGAAGCCGATTATGACTGTCAAGTCATGGCTAATGGTTAACTATGTGTTCATAAGATATCATTTTTTCATTAACGTTAAGTCTACCAGTAAGTTGGTAATTATAGGCTTATGCAAAGTATCAAGGAGTATATTATATATAATACGGCCCATCGGCTACTATTAAAAATTACAGAAGAACTTAAGCTTTGAACTGTTTCCAACAGATCTGAAGATCGTGGTCACGCTGCCATTACAAGCTGTCAGTACAGGCTCTGAGTGGTTCACATCGAGTGCTGAAAAGGTCCCGGGATACGAACACAGGATCGTGTGGAAGGATGGAACCATTGATGTTGTACCAGCAGTAAGTATCCCTACGTATGCTTATCATCGGAAGTAAGAACTAAGAAGAGCTTCAAAAAGAGAATTTTAACCCAATTGGACACTATAGGCTGAATGTAATGACCATCTAATTGATCTGCTCAACATTTTAAAGGTTACTCTGATGATGATGCCGAAAATTATGTGACGGAAATTCCGGGTGCTTTAGATTAGGTTCTTAGGTTGGGGTCTCGGGTAAAGGGTAGCACCAACACGCTCTGAGCGTGGTGGCGGGCAGAGTGGACAGCCAAATCCTGAGGCATTGGTCGCTCATGCATGTGCAAAATAATAATTATTTTAAATTTTATTAACATAGTTATAAGTATCTATCTACTAACATAATATGGACTTGTACTAACTACTGTGTGCTTGGTCTGAAATAAATATTTTCAATTTCGATTTCTATGAAAATTAGACGACGTAATTTCGGCCTGATGTGTCAGGGAAGTTAACAAACATTACTGGGCGAACTTTCTGCCGTGTAATTTCGGCAGATGTGTTGACAAAACCCTGAACGCATTTAAAGAAACTCCACCCATATTCATTCTCCTGTTTGCTAGTAACAACACCCGTCAGTCTTCCAAGCATTATAATATTGGCCATGCATATTCATTTTCACTAATCGGTGATTAGGATACCCATGAATGGCAAATATTTTCTGTCTATGGTGACGTTAAATAGCTAGACCGCTTTTTGATTATCTTCCAGTCTGAACATGGAATCAAGTGGTCCTGGCACGCGACCCGTTTCTCCTACTTCGGTAACTCCAACGACGGGGCAGTCCTGAACCTTTGCTGCGAGAGTGTAGCAGCTGCGTTGTCAGCAGCTCAATGTACCTGGCTCAAGCGAGGAGTGGCAGGAGTGCTCCTCAATCCTGATTTCCCAAGAGACTTGGCCTGCGGGGAACAGTTGCTGAAGAAACTGGTGGCAGACGCCATGAGTTGTGCGCGCAGCAGTCGTTTGGAGACCCCGTGAGCTTAAGACTAATTATTAGTATTTATGACGAACTCGTAGCCGAATTTTCGGCAGAAACAATTTAGACTGCCATCGACACGCCGAGAAGAAGTATTTACCTATGGTGACATTTAGTTCACCTCTAAGGTATTTGTATCTATTCTTAACTGCATAAGGTTCGGTTCGGTTCGTTTTAGTGCAACTACTTTTAAACTTAGCAGCTGTTACGAGTATATCTGATACCTTGACCATTACTCGGAAATATGGCTTAATTAGTTGAAGTTGCGAGGTGGTTATAAAGGAGACAGTTTTTTTAATAATAAATAAATAAAATATATTTATTTTCTCTCACAATGGTTTTGTAGCACTTACAGTTTGGACCAATATGAATTCACATTGCGAGAGCTGGTGCCTCATGTAGGTTTAGGAAAACCTGTGTTACCAGGCTCCACCTAGTGGCCTCATAGAAATGAACAAGCGGGTAACATGTATTTCTAAACAAAACAAAAAGTTAAATAAAGGAAAATAAAAAAGTAACAACAAAAGCAGTCAAAGGGTGTGTGGTGAATGGTGGTGAATGTGTATGTGAATTGTGGTGTGAAGTGTAGAGGTGAATGGTGGTGAATGTGTAGGTGAAAGGTGGTGTCCGTGAAGGTGAATAGTGGTGAAGGTGAATTAACTAGTATCTTAATTTAATTTCATATTATTTGCGGAATAGTCTATGGTTGTGAACTGCAATATTTGAGAGAATAGAGTAACCAGATGTGAACTACTAGCGTGTCATTCAGAATAACTGTTAATAATTATTTCAAGCCTCACACTATTAATTTCACCAACATAATTCAAAAATTTACTGAGAATACAGACTCCACCGACATGTGAACGTCGAGGCAATTCAGCTGTTAGACAACACGAACATAGTGCGAAGACTAAAACGAACAAAACCCTTTGAGTTAGTGTTGTGTAAAAAGTGTAGAAATAATAGTGACAATGATTATGACACACATACAACACATGAACAAAGTGTTTTGATTATTATATCAGACTCTAAGAAAGTGAAACGGACTTATGTAAAGTGCAATAAACCCTATTCTAAGTTTTAAAATAATTATCAAATAAAAAATTAAGTTAGATTAAAATTGCTTATTAGTCTTAAATGTTAGATTGTAATTGATTAGTAAGAAACAGGTTCTTCATAAAACGGAAAAAAAAAAACTTTTATTTGTCCTCAGGGTTGTCCTCGTAGACTCATCATTAAGACCGGAGCAAGCTGCCATGTACTACGGGGATGAAGGTGTAGGAGCCAACAGCATCCTGAGCAAGGCGCTGACGTATCCCTCGAGGTCTACTCTTGAGATGGTGCTGGGGTTTCATGCCTCCATAGTGACTGCGCCTCTAGACAGCGCTACATGGGTCGTGAGTCTGCTGATCATGTAAAGGCAGCTAAGACCAAAACAAATACACATACTATTTCCACTCTACCAAATTCTTTTTGTTGTTCTATTCATGTTTTCGTTGGTCTATTCATACTATAATATCAAGAAAATAATGCTCTTGCTCTTGTTTTGTCTCTATGTTTGGTCTAAACCCCGCCTTAATTTCACCTTTTTAGTACCAACGGAGTGGCGAGAATTATATTGGAGAGTCCGTTTCATATTTTTCATAAAGTAGGTCATCTACTGTAGGTGTGATCTATTTTTAACCGACTTCAAAAAAAGGAGGAGGTTATATGTTCGACTGTATGTATTTTTTTTTTTTTTTTTTATGTATGTTCACCGATTTCTCCGCCAATTGTCAACGGATTTTGAAAATTCTTTTTTTATTCGTAAGGGTATACTCCTGAGGTGGTCCCATATTAATTTTGTGAAGATTTGATGTATACTTTGGGAGATAAACGAAGGAACTCCTCAAAAACAAACAGTACACGTAATGTGATTTGGATATTGTACTAAAGATCAAAAATAATTGCTGGTTCTATCTATCCATCCGTGGTGAACTAATTATAGTCTTCGAAGATACTGCATGGAACTCCTCATCGGTGAACAGTACATATAGGAACTTACAGTGAAAGGTTAGAAGGTTAGGGGATAATTCTTTGAATATTATAGGCACGTTTAGACCGTTACTTGTATTCTTATATTCCGTTGAGCTGATGATGGAAGGTACAACTCCTTATCGATCAGGAGTTAGAAGATATCTTGTCCTAGATAGACATACTCGTTGACATCGAGAATTGATTCCTCAGCAGACACTAGAGTGGGCTCTTACCCACTCTACTGTCTGCTTAATAAAAAAAAAAAAGCAGCCTTAATCATTTTGGCCTGGCCAATTATTATATTTTTATACAAATTTACAATTGCCTTAATCGTTGCATTTCACGCAATGCTCTTTCGTCATGCGGTTTCTTGAGCAATTTGTTTGGCTCTAAGTCGCAAAGAGCAATACCATCCAGAGTCTTTACACGACTTAGCGCAACATAAACTTGGCCTTTAGCAAAATTTTTCTTGCCTAAGTTAATCACGGCTTTGTTTAGGGTGGTGCACTGAAGTTTATGCACCGTTACCGCCCAACTAAGGATCAGCGGCAGCATCCTCCGTTCAACATCCCCATAACCTTTTGTTGCCTGATATGTTGTTGAAACAGGCGCTATGGAAACTAACCCCTCAGTGTCTTTCACTTTTGTGCCAATAGTGTCATCATCAAATTTTATAAAAACTGAATCGGGTAACTCGCCTGTTTATATTTTATCGCGACGAAAGGCAGGCCATTTAAACTTAGAGACAATCCCCATTGCCCCGTTAACCAGGCCCTCAGTAACAGAAATGTTACGTCTCAACATAACTCTAGAGCCTATGCCAAGTTGCACCCGATGGGGCAAAGTGGAATGATTCGTTAATTTTTGAAAAATCTTTTGTTATGTTTCCACTATTCGACTGGTATACGAATTTGTGCGGGGTAGGTATAAACACAACTAAAAAGTGAAAAATAAAAACTTTTTTACAAAAAAAACAACCGACTTCCAAAAAAAACACTAAAATAACTTTTTTACAAAACAAAAGTACACTTAAAAGAGAAAAATAACTTGAATTTCGGAAGTCGGTGGCAAAAACGAAAATACAGATCCATATAAGTTATATTTTAAAATGGTTCGCAGTTCGCATAGTTGAAGCCGTGATATAGTTAAATCCCTAGGGAAATAGTTTTGAATTGCTTTCATATATATTACCTACGGTACGTATATTTTACTATATACGTATCTAATAAAATACTATTGTTTTTGCCACCGACTTCCGAAATTCAAGTTATTTTTCTCTTTTAAGTGTACTTTTGTTTTGTAAAAAAGTTATTTTAGTGTTTTTTTTGGAAGTTGGTTGTTTTTTTTGTAAAAAAGTTTTTTATCCAGAATGTTATCGTCAGTTGTGTTCATCCTTGAACACAATTAATAAAAAATGCTTACAAATAGAATAAACGATGTTTATGTGACATAGTTTTTAATTGTGACCAATTTTCTAAATAAGAGTAACATTATTGGCAGTTTTGGTTCGTCGCTCGTTTGTGTTATTCACTTGCAAAAGCAACCAAAGTAATCAATGGGCAATTATATGTCCATGTAATGAAGGGCCTCTAAATAAATTTAGTCTTCAATCGTATTGCCTAGGGACGCGGAGACCTAAGTCGTTTAATGCTTGCTTTGGCCGTGGTTCAGTCTGTGATAAACTTTATTTATTACCCGTGGGACATCGCGTATTAGCCGCCCCAATGAATTTACTTGTGGAAATAGCAAGTAAATTGAATTGGGGAGCATTTTCAAAATTATTGTTGAATTGCTAAGCTGGCTGGCCGTATTATCTGATTCAATTATTCATCCTTGCCTTTTAAATGATATGCCTTTTCTTATGTTAACCGATAGATTGAAACCAGACTAAAAAACCGACAGTTCCCATTTCATTTTTCAGACAAGTAACGCAGACAACAGTCGCACAGCGTCTCGCTACGGCAGCGATATGGTGGACACCGTGAACCTTCTAGCGCTGAACCTACCAGGTTCCGCAGTCATCCAGCAAGGAGATGAACTGGCGGCAGCAGATACCATACTAGAATGGGTTTCTGGCAACACCTGCTGGCCAAACCTAGGAGTGCCTTGGGCAGCTCCACTCCCTTGGGATGATTCCGCAACAGCTGGGTTCACTACTGGAGAACCCTGGATGCCGTTGGCTCCTAACTTTAGATATGCGAACGCCAAGACGGAGTTCGCGAATGATTTCAGTCATGTTGGTGTTCTGAGGATCGCTGCTGCGCTTAGGAAGTCACCTGCTTTTGGGCCTCATGTCGAGGTAGTTGATGCTTTTTTTAATATTTTATTAATATGCGTTTTACTATTTTTAGATGCAACTAGAGACACATCTCAAACGCTGCAAACGACGCAATATGAAAAAAAAATACAAATAATATCATATCACGAATCAATTCAATTGGAACCAATATCGGCGCAATAAAAGTCACTGGATGCGCGTGAACTGATAACTATTACTGAGTTTGAGCAAACGCCTGCGCAATTCACAATAAGCCATTTCCCCGATTGCCAGGCGGGAGATAAGCAGCCATTATGGCGTACACTTCTCCATCGTTCGCGGATGATATTCCTTTTCATGGGGTGATAGAAAAATATGGAGCGTAAGCGACCGTAATTCATTAAGAATATCCCTATCATATCCAAGATATGAGTATATTACTTAATAAGAATTTGTGAAGGATTATTTTTGTATAAGCATAACAGTTTTTTTTTTATTTGTCTTTTGACAGCAGTTGATGATCAATGCACCATGGTTTATGAAAGTACCTCAAAATCCTTCTAAATAAAATAAAATTTGGTAAAAACAAATTACTTTAAAGTTAAAGCTAATAGCCGTGTTCATAATTTTCTTGACCATAAAAACTTCGACATTGTTACTTGGGTAGTAAAATAATTAGCACTAATGAGTTTTTCTGATGCATTTAGTTTAAAAAACGTCAGCACAAATAAATTGTCCTCGGGTTAACAAAAGCTCGGTACTAAAAAGGGCCAGGGGTTGTAACCCTTGTCTCTTTTAATAGTATAGGTACGTAGACACTTAGAATATGTCAGTCAAAATAATTAATTCTCGACCCTCAATGTGCTTTTTGCAGATAAAACGGCAGAAAGGAGCTGTGATTATCTTGAGGTGGGGTTCGGCTGGATCCCTGCTGGTCATCTCAAATGTCGCGAAAGAGCCGACTGTAGTGGAACCTTCAAAGATTCCTGGGATACCGCAGGAGATGACCGTAGCCACCAGTTCTACAGGATCCAACTTTTCTCCTGCTTCTCATTTGTCTATGGATAAAACGATAAAACTGGCGCCAGGACAGACGGTGCTGCTAGCTGGGGGTCCCAGACACTGTGGAGGACCTGGCCCAGTGGACAAGATAGCCAACAAACTGTCAGAGGGCTGGCAGAAGATCAACAAGTACTTTAGTTAATAGTTGAATGTTTTTGGAATAGGAATAGAGAAATAATGTAATTATCCGAACCGCACCTGAGCACTTCCACTAACCGCACTGAAACAAAATTTTGATAAATGCGGTTCGGTTGAACATTTTATTCCTGACTCCAAAATAATATTGTATTCTATAAGAAAAGTTATGAGAAATTTTCTTGATGTTCTCAATTTGGTAATTAGCAAATAAGTAAATTGTATCAAATGCGTCATTATGTGTCTAACAGTATTTGTAATTCTAGAATAATTGTGTTCTTATCGTGATTAAGGTCAACCGGGGCAATTGCGTCATAAAAATTCCTTACAGGCTATTGAAAATTCATATCACACTAATTATAAATTTATTAGAGAAATCCTTAATACAAATGTATATAGAAATTATCTGTGTGTATCCTTAATTTATTGTGTGTTCCATTAGTCACAGTAAATACGAGTAAATACGCATTTTTTTTTAAATTGGAATTTTAGACGCTTTTTCCCGTATTGGGGCAAACGCGTCTTCATTAAATAAGTTTTAAACCTGTGACGTTTGAAGGCTGAAATGAATATATTTTCCTTCAATTAAAGTTTTTTATACGAATCTTTTAGTAAATTACAAAAATATTAAATAATCATCACATCAGAAGCTATGTCATATAAACTGGGTAAATGCGACTATTTTATCTTAGACGCATTTACCCCGTGTCAAATCCAGACGTTAAGAACATTTTATTTGTGAAAGTAAAATTAGAATGAACTCCTAGAAAAACCTAAAATGGGTGCTAAATAAAAGTAACATAATATACATTTTTGAAGTTTAATCAAAATCAAGTTACAACAATTAGAACAAAAAAAAAAACAAAACAAACTTAATATTTAGAGAGACAAAAAAAAAATCGCTAAAGTTCTCACAAAAAGTTAAAAAATGAAGAAAGATAAATTTAAATTCAAAGCTAAACAAAACTCTCTGAAACATTTAGGTAATTACGAAAATAAATTAACTATTAAATAAAAATAAAAAAAACACGAAATAAAGGTTAACATTAAGTTTAAGGTTTAACATCTCTGGTTTTGGGGCAAATGCGTCATATAGACGCAATAACCCCGAAACTGCAGATGCATTTACCCCATAAGCTCAGACCTAACCTAAAAAATTTAAATCATCATTTCTCCACAACCAAAACGATTTCAATAAAAATAACTATTGTTATAGACAGGCTATAATATATTATTTAAGTACATTTCAGAATAAAAACGGAAAACCGAGAAAAAATATGGATTTTTAAGGATTTTGATCACTCACCTCGTGCAGCACAACTTCACAAAAATCAAATGATTTTCAATATGGCCGATATTTTGAATCTATGCGTTTCAACGACATCTATTGAAACTATAATTTTTAATTTTATTCAAAATAAACAAAACTAGATGGCAGGAGAGGTCGGTTTTAAAACAGATTTTAAATTATTTCAAATAAACGCAATTGCCCCAAAGACGCTAATGCCCCGGTTGACCTTACTAAATCTTTGTTTTTAATAAAACTATTTCTGCAACAAGTGGGTTTTAATTTGGCCTAATTTGTTTTATAATAATTTTTAATAGATGGTAAGCTTCAGCTTCCATAATGCAGGTAAATATGAAACGAAGTTCAAAGAACTGGCCAGTCCAAAAACCGAACAATATCACCTACCACAAATAGCAAAAAGTGTGTAACAGGTAGGTACCTATTATGTCTTCATGTACATCCTAAAGAAACCCAATATTTTACAACAAAACGAAGAGCCACATCCAAATTAAAATCAATAAAGTCGCCATCAAAACACAAAACCTCAACATGAACAATATCAAACAGATTACAGATTTATGAAGTATAATTTAGACGTAACGACACGTCGCCGTAACGACCTAATATCGTTAAGGATACGTACGATATAAAGAAAGCCGTACGCCCAAACTAGAGGTAATGAATCGTCTAGTATATTAGACGCACACTGCGAAGGGACGACGCGCGCCGCTTTTACATTTCAGGGGCTATTGTCTTGGTGACCTATTTCCGGACAGTATAAGAGAAACGTAATTTTACATAACTAACCTGAACGTTATTTGGACAGGAAAGGCTTAACTCCAATTTATTATGTATGGATATTAGACTTTTTGGAAGTTGTAAGTACCTACTTACGAGTTACCGACATCGTCGGGTGAGTTGCCGCGAAAGTTCGACTGTAAGATACTCCTACTTAAAATAACTGAAAAACACACATCAAACATAAATGTACCTTCACCTGAAGGGAAGACGCTGGAAATTGAGACCTAACACAATAAATATAAACCCGCGCCAATCACCCGCCTCCCTAATAAAACACGAATAATTCAGTTTTGATAATTTTGCGACTAAAAAGTAGTTATATTTAAAAGACTCACAGAATTTGCTCTTCTCGGCATGGCTGTAGGTAGCATAAACCACGAGGAGGAAAAGTAGCGCGCGCGCCCTCATGGCGGGGCGGCGCGGGCTCACTGGGGCCCGGCGCGGCGCGGACTGAGCGCGGACCCCTATCGACCCAGCGGCCGCACCGCGCATGCGCCAACCCCCCGCCCCCGCACCCGAGAGCCCCGCCCCGCACGCGCTCACTACCAACCCAGGGTTGCTGATCGCGAAAATTTGGAAAATGTGGAAAACTTTGAAGCTGAAAAAGAAAATTTCGTCCCATTGAAGAATTTGGTGATTAGCGGTGAAACTGGTGGTCCTTCAGCACCATCTACTACGGTTAAGTTTGATGTTTGAGGTATCACTTCAAACCAGAACAGGGTCTTACAAGTAGGACGTTCCGAGTCCTTGTCGAAATCACCACAGTCATAGTAATAATTGTCATACCGATCTCGACGCATTGTTCACGTAATAGACAGCTCTTGAGAGTCGCTCTATGTAAAATAACTCCCATGGACGACGTGCTTGAGGATAATATTGGTCATCAAACAAGTTCCAATTACTCCGGATACTTGTCTACTTTCTTAACAAATGAAGGCACTTTCTACCGATTCCCATTCAGACCTGAACCCCACAATTAGAATACTTAGCATAAGCTTTTTCTGAACTTGTCTGTTACGCCCAGTCACATTCTTCATTCATTCAACAGGTACAAAGATTGTCAATCCAACCCATGCTATCTCCCGCATCTTCCTCGCTACAAATCATCAACACTAAGCTAGCTTACACTATTACTAATGCTATCTTCTATGCCTTCTTTCCCTTCAAATCACTATATTAAAAAAAAAGTATAACTCCCATAACTAAGTCCCACTCCTAAGTCCAGCTCCTGGCAACCCTGTCGTGCTCAGCATCGTACGGCGTCCCGCGGGCTCGCGCGCCCTATGACTCACGGAGTGAATGAACGAACAGCACCGATGGCGGAGCGGACGGCACCAATCAATGTTGCATTACTACTCTATTTACCAACACTCACACGGCTTTGAGGATTAACAACTCGTATCTCTAGTAGAGAATCAAAAATGGGAAAAAGGCCTATTGTGTACCTTATGACCTTTTGTGGGAAGGAGAGCTTGCCCATGCGAGAGTTTGCCCGGGCTTCAACTGGGCGGGCTTCATTATCTTATTTCAGCTGAAAAGCAGTTCAGTGTTGCCTTCTACCTATCTGGAGCCCTACCTGAATCATTTGCAGTCGATGTGCAGGGCAGGTCACGGTTACAGTTAATAGTTGAAACGCACACATAAAAACAATTGCATAATATTGAGCATGACACTCTCTCACTCTTACATGGTCTCCCGAAGGAATTTCGAAAAACCTTACCCGTTGTCTGCATCATAAAGAGAATCTCTGTGCAAAACTTCAGCTCTCAAAGTCCAAGGGTTTGGGCTGGGCGTTGATGAATCAGGACTTTTAATTTTATATTATGTATTGACCACTATAAGAGTGTATGGTAATCCCCCTGAAGGTTTTGGTTGCCGGTCAAATACTTATGTAAAAACGGGTACTTAGGACGAGCAGTCTGACAACGCAATCCCCTGGGTGCTACAGAATAAGGTGAGCAAGTGGCCTGAAATGTTTAACTTTAAGCCAGGAATCCCTAATATGGTGTCCCCTAGGGGTCCGAGATAATGTTCTAAAGAGTCCTGGTCAAAATGAAAATATCCTAATTATTGATTGCCCTTAAACTTTTTTACTCTGATTTGTTTTGTTTGAAGTCTGACAACCAGTCCTGCCAAGGGGTATCATTGTACCTACCCAGTAACTGGGTTCAGGATTGTGGAGGTCAGATAGACAGTCGCTCCATGTAAAATACTGGTATTCAGCTGCATCTGGTTAAACTGGAAGCCGACCCTAACATATTATGTAGTTGAGAAAAGGCTAGGCGGGCTTGGCCGATTGGTTTGTCAGTGATCTTTGTTTGATAGCTCAAGGTACGCCATTCAAAATGGTTGCGCTAAGAAAACCGATGTCTCCTCTGGTTAAGTTTGCAACTCTATCATATCCCAATCAACGTTGGCCAAAGTCCTGCACACAATGAACGGTTGAAGGGAAGATTGCAGTCTTCACTGCGATTGGATGAATTGGTAATGATTCAGTTCTTATGAGGAAGTCCTCTTCTTATGCACTGCATTCCACGACACTTGTGATCAGTTAAGAGGTACCTTTCCACACCATGAGGGATACGGATCTCCGATCAAATAATATCGCACTAAAACGGGATAAAAAATGTAATAGAACATAACCTCAAAAGTACCACTAAATAAAAACAAAATTATTCCAAAAAACTTCGTTTCTAAAACAAAAATTAACAATTCACGAAACAGTGAAATCTTTATCAGTGTATAACACGCTTAATTACGATATTCATACGACTCACAATGACATAACTTGTCAAAAACCTTCAAAAAGAAAAAAAAGAGACACTGACTATAGATAAGGAGACCGGAACCCCCTAAAGTTGGTATTAGTCTCGAACCAGCAAGTGTCGGGTCCTTAGACCAACGCCGACTTGTCAAGTTGACGGTAGAAGGGTACCCTTACTGACTGGCCCCTCCCCGCCCCCCGTCTCCTGCGCAGCCACTCCTCACGAGAGCCACTTGAGTCAAGGACCCTCCACACAAAGGTATCTTTTTGACAAGTTTTGAGTATATGGAATCATGAAACCGTGTCAAGATTAGCTTACAAGTAATGTTACGAAATGTGCGCCGCTCCTGGTAAATTTTTAGTTGCGAATCATTCATGAAGACATAAGATTCATCTGAAATAATACTTAAATTGCATCTTCAAAGATCAGGGAAAAAAGCCAATAAAAATTATGTCAACACACGCTGCAATGCAATATGCGTTTCGAAAAAAGTAGGCCCTCGAAAAATATCCATTCCTGTTTTATTATATTTATAAAGGAGGTCAGATAGGAGTCGCTCCATGTAAAATACTGGTATTCAGCTGCATTCGGTTAGACTGGAAGCCAACCCTAACATAGTTGGGAAAAGGCTGGGCAGATTGATTGATTTATTTATTTTAGCATTGTACACACGTATGCACAGTAAAATACATAGAGAAATTATGTAGGTATTTTAGTAGTAGTAGTAGTAGTACTTGTAGGTAGATATGTAAATTACAAAGTTCTTGATAAGCAACCATCGGGTAAGCAAACACCAGCAAATAACATCAAACATAATTTTAACCATGAGATAGTTTACGATTTAAACGATATAAGAAAGAGTCCTTAATTCGGTCCCCGAGTCCAGAAGATATCCCTTTAGAAGATTTTCAGAACCAGCCGGAAGTCTGAATTTTTGCTCGATAAATGTCAATAAGCTGTCATAGGGGGAAAGGAAATTGAAAGATACACATTTGACTACCCTTTTTTGGAATACAGGCGTGAGATGTCTTGTAACGCTCCTGTAAGAGCATGACATGACGTCACGACTCCTCAGATATAAACTCGTATTTGGCGCAGTAATTGGAAAAATCTTTTTTTGCATAATTTCTTTGATTTTCGCAAAAGACCGGTAGCCTTCTTACGTAGCACACTTTCAGTCATAATAGATTAGAAGAAAGATTTTTAAGGAAATTGTATTGCTTCAAATGTTTGAAAAAATTGTCTGCAACGTAAACAACGATAAATGTTGTTGAACTTTCAAAATCAAAGGCATTGCCATTGTAACTGCATAACAAAATTACCCAACAGATTATTAAGGACGATTGGAAACTTGAATGCTTTTTGGCTAAACTAAAAAACCATTCTTAACATTTTTATTTTGGTTGGTCAGGAGTTCAGGACATGGTTTGAACGTAGCAGTTGACCAATCAGCGCATCCGTCAGTGCAAAACGTTCATATCAGCCAATCACCGTTCATACTTATCGTCGTGGATCGCGAGTAACCCAAAATAAGCTGATTTTATGCAAAAAGTCTAGGATTTTCGAAAAAACAAAACGATTTTTCCTGTTATCCTGCGACATATACATTCCATAATTACAGAGTCATCCTTTTCCATGATCACTACATCCTTGGCAGTGGTCATGATCGCCACTGCATGGTTAGTGGCAGGTTCAAACATGGGTTGCCATTCCTACAGTTCGGCCATTCTGGTACTGTCGTAAATGAGAACATTAACCGTAGCCACAAGTTGGTGCAATTCAAACTACAGGTTGATGAGCCAACCTTCATAATCATCTCAACTATGTCGGGGTCGGCTTCCAGTCTAACCGGATGTAGCTCCATACGAATATTTTACATGATACCACTGCCTATCTTTCCTCCACAACTCAGTTACTGGGTAACTCGATAGGGTCAACCTTCTACCATCACATAAGTTGCTGCTGCTGTGTTGTTGTTGTTGTCGTTTCCCTGTTGTTGTAGTGTTTTTCAACCTTAACGGAGGTAATAGCATCGCCAGCCTGCAAAATTTCCTTCCTATTAAATTAGATTAGATAAAAATATAACAAAAGATAGTAAAACGACTATCATATTAGTAATTTCTTTATCTTGAATGAACTATTTACAATAGCTTAACGGTATTCGTCATTACATGCATATGTTATCAAACGGATTCGTTATCAGAAATTGAAATCCCATTAAACAGGAATTTCTTAAAAATGAGAAATATTATGACTATGTCTATGTCCGTAGCCAAAGTTAAGTGGCAGTGGGCTGGGCACATTGCTCACAGAACAGATGGCCGATGAGGCCGCAAGGTTCTGGAGTGGACCGAATACCGGAAGACGTAGCGCTGGATACAAGAAGCACAGAACCGGTCGAAACGGCGGTGCTTGGGGCGGCCTATGTCCAGCAGTGGACGTCTCGGCTGAAATGATGATGCGGGTATTGGTTGGTTTCAAAAACGTTTCAAAATAGTCATGGGCATAATACAAATACAATAGTTTTGTATCAGAACCTAAAAGCCCTAAAGTAAGCTGAAGTGAAATTAAATGAACTTATACTAACTCCATACTCAATAAAGGTACCATTCCGTAGTCGACCGCAGGCGGCAACTGCAGGCGACGTGTCGCCGCGACACGACTGCTTTCTATGTATTTCTAGGAAGATGACGAAGTGTCGCTAGCTACGGAACGTATTTGAATGGTACCTTTATAAATTGATTGCATTCCACAATATAAGCTTCTTTAGGTGCCTTAGTGCTTTTACTTAAGGCACCGTAGTTGATACTTTTTATAATTTATCTCAAACGTAAAAATCTAGAGGAGTAAGGTCAGACGACGTATATCAAACTATTAGAGCATGTACGTGCGCTGTATGTTTAAATACACGCAAACTATGCGACGACTGAACAGTGACCAGTGAGTAAACCGTGAGTCATGTTAAAAACTCAAAAACCACTCCACGACTTGCGACCTGGTCACGGCGACCTGGTGCCTAGCGTGTAATGGATTGCTGGGAGGTTAGAAAGTAGTGGGATGGCACAAAACAAGTTAATTAATTCGATTATCACTCAATTTTTCAATATTTCCTTTTCCAATTTCCAAATTCTACCTTTGCCAGCATTATCGACATTTTCGTCGGCATCTCTAAATATTTTTTAAACTTTAGTACCTCGCTAAGTAGCTTATTTAATGAAGATGTCTTCCCCATAAATAACAATAAAACTTAACATTTCAACAGCATGTGAGTTCTTTAAGTTCAGAAATCCAGGCTCCTAAAAATAGTCTAAAGCTGTTCCTACGGGCTGCAATCGCGATAGCCGCGTGACAGAGTGTCGGGAGGAAATTGCCAACGTAACAGTGAGATGGTCATATCGCTACAGTTGACGCTTGTTATTCCACCGCGCGATTTCCTGGTCGTGTACATGCTCTTATTTCGTGTTCCATATGTAACAGAACATTACGCCTGTATTCACTAATGGGCTAGGCAGTATAGTACACCAACATATCGCCAGTTATGTAATAGGGGCGAGCTTATCGCCATCAACTGGGCATAAATCCAGACTACTGAGAAATTCGTAATGGAAAAACCCAATTAGCTTTGAGTAGTTTTAGCTGAATAATAATAATACCTGCCCATTACTATCCCCCTGTAGGGGACAGGCCTCTTCTCATATAGAGAAGGCACGGGCATTGATCACCACTCTTGCTCAAGATGGGTTGGCGATTTCAGACTTATATCCTAATCCTATATTATAAATGCGAAAGTGAGTTTGTTTGTTGGTTTGTTTGTTTGTTTGTTACGCTTTTATGCTAAAACGACTATACGGATTTGGATTAAATTTGGCACATGGATTGACCATAGCCTGAAAAAGGCCATAGGATACTTTTTATCCCGATATTCATACGGGATCAAGACTTATGCGGGTGACACCACGGGGTGCAAATAGTTAACTATAAGTCCAGGTTTTCCTCGCGATGTTTTCCTTCACCGATGTCCGTAGGTAATGTGCAAGATAAATCAGAAAATACATTTAAATTCAAAAAGTCACTTTGGTACTTGCCCAGATTTTTACCCACAAATACTGAATATAATAAATAACACTTCGCCCAACCATATGAATTGAACCCAGGACCGTACGCTCAGCAGTCGCTTGCGACCGCTAGACCAGCGAGGCGATCGAGTTGAATCAAGGTGTAAGATGATATTGATAATCTATTCCATGCAATTGGTTTTCGGTGTCTCAACATCATCCCGAGCAGGGGTACTCCTACTCAATCATCATCATCATCATCTGCCGAGCCTTTTCCCAACTATGTCGGGGTCAGCTTCCAGTCTAACCGGATAGCAGGTGAATACCAGTATTTTACAGGAGCGACTCCTACTCAATGATGGCAGAAATTTTAATACGCTCTGCTGAAACTATCGGTTACTTATGTTTTGACAGACAAGATAAAGCTGTCCAATATACCTTCATCACGTTTAATTAGAACGCTCTACTGTTGCATTGTTATCGAAAATATATAGTAGTAGAAACAATACTTTCGGTCCCTCGACCTTCATAGTAACTAAATTCCCAGTGTAATGCTTCAGGGTAAACAGACATGACGAAGGTCATACACGAGGAGTGAGGAGTACGTAAAATACTTAATTTTTTTCACCTGCAGGACCAGTCATTTGTCAAACAATTAGCGCGCCGCCCCTCCTTCGCACAGTTTTTCGGCTTGACATCGAGTTTTTTTGTATTACACACTTAAATCTCCCGGAACAAATTTTCTAAATGATCGTGAAAATCCGTTGCGTAGTTTTGAAGAACAACTCGGTCACACAAACAGAGACGAAAAGCGACGTTAATTTCGAATATGTATGTATAGATGTAGGTAAGAACTATCATAACACCATGATTGCTCAAAATATGGTCACTGCGTGATGGCGAAGAAGTGACAGACGTAAAAGTGGCAAAGGAAAACCAAGATTCTAGCCGAACCCCCATATTTTAGCTCATGAAGCGCGACCTGTTAGGGTAAAGATATCGGAGGATCACGCACGTCTGTAGTTTCCCTTCCCACAGAAACGATTTTTACAGGAATGCATGGTCTGATGACGTCATTGACCGACAGCCAAGTATTCAACGGGCCAAGTCTTCTTACAAACATTGAAATAGTCGCTCCAGTGTGAGTTTTTGACACATAAAAAATGCCAAAAACTCACAACGATTTGGCGAGACCATTGCAACGTTTTGTAAATTAATAGATTTAGGCCCCTGGTCAGTGTTGTATCCCACGCAGCGCAGACTCCAGGTCACAGCTTCATTCCAGACAGCAAGATATGTCAACAAACAATACAACGAACTCTGTCTATACGTCAACCGCAATTAATAAAAATCACGATACACTATCGTTACACGTACACAAATTATCACAGATAAGCTGCTATCACCCAAACAATCGCAGATACGTCCTACGCGTAGACGCAGAACCTAAATTCGGCGTGTTATTATCATCAGCGGTGGCCTGGGGTACCTAATGGCGGCCTCTTCCTGACCACGGCCGGTTGGTATTCGAGACCTCTGCTGATCCTGGCAATTGTTCTTTTTTATCTTGTAACCTTTTTTTTAATTGTTAATCTTGATTGATTCACGTAATTGATCGATAGATCGAGGACGGCGGTCTCTTTTTATTTTCCTTTATTTGGTTTTTAATCTTTTTTTTTGGGGATTATGCACGGATTTATTAATAACAAAGACATAAACTATGATTTTTTTTGGGTAAATTATAGTTTTATTTTTAACCGATTTCTGTTACATGTTTGCATGAATATCTAGGTAAAGGTTAAGCAGAAATAAATATGCATATTCAACGTACACATAATCAATACATTCATTGTCTATTGGACTTTATTTTTACTCTAAAAATAAATTAAATGCGTCCGTTTCACTCTGTCTCCATCACGGCGAAATGCCACCACGATTTATATGAACTTCAGCTTCAGAACAAAAATAACTTTTAGTAACTGAAATGCCAGAGAAGTACATTTGAAACACTACTCGGGGGAAGCTGGCAAACCTGTTGCCTTCCTGCCTGACCATGCGTCAGAACCGTATTTAAAATTGAGAACTGCCAACAAGGGTAGTGTAATTGTAGACCTGTATCGAATGAGCTCGTCCGTCTCGTCGTGGAAGTAAGTGCTATACCATCATATACCTATTTCTTCCACCAAGCAGCAGCAGCTCTGTTCCTGCTTGAAGGCCATGGCTGCCAGTACAACTACAGGCACATACGATATCCCACTTTTATATCTGGGGTCGCCAAGCATCGATGTCTTTGGTTCTGCAGATCTCCAGAGGCTGCGGAGCCCAATTACAATCAGATGGGTGGACCATCGTCTTGATGTTCCGGTCAAGGAGCGATAATGATAAGCAATCTTACAAGAAATTCCTTTGCCACATAGCAGTCGCATGTCACGTTCTCGAACTGTCATTTTCATTCAAAATATTTGATGAAAATTATAAGGTGAACGGAAAATATCTTTAGGTGCCTAACGTATTTATTCCTTGAATGTGCATGTTCATATACGTACAATAGTATGAAATACCAGTTCTCAGATTACCGGGGCCTTCATTACCCAAACCTTCATTGCATAGGTGTGAAAACCGGTTTTGATGCCCGTCGGTCTTGATAAGCAGAGATTGTTCACCCATCCAAGGATCAACCTCAGTGAATGCAGCTTAACATCAGAGTTTGATCGATTTACGGCTGTAAATTAGTCAAGTGCAGCTATTAACTGAACAAAAATATTTAATTACATACACACACCTGCGTTTCGGTTGTTATTACCACGGTGCGCAAGCGCAACCACTGAAGCGTTCAATATAAAGAACACCGGCCTCGCTATCTGTCTATCCTGATTGCAGCACATACATTGAACATACTAGTACGAACATCACGCTAGTAAACATTAAAAGGGTTCTTAGAGTACCTACTTAAGAAATTGAATTGTTGCAGTATTTTCGCAAATAAATCCTCCAAATAACGAAGAATTTTTAAACATATTACTTTCCCATTGTATAGCGGGTGCATGTCATCTTTTCAAACTGTCATTTTCATTCAAATTGTTGAGCCGGAAAAATATTAAAATAACTTAAGATCACGCCTGTAATCCGCCAAAGGTTAGGCAGAGGTGTACATATAGTACACCCACATTTCGCCAGTTATGTTTAAGTCCCATGCAACAGGGGGCGAGCCTAATGCAAAATAATAAGGTGCAATATAAATAACCTTAAGGTGCTTAACGTGTTTATTCCTTGACTGTACATGGATACTGGATTATACCCAGTTTTGGTACGGATGCGTAGATCCAACTAAAAGGGGCTTTTTAAAGGATTTCAAATAAAATGGAACACAAACCGGTTGTCTTTACGAAATATATTATCTTTATACTTATTTAAATATAAATACATCATTTACAATTACATCATCACCATTCTCCTACCCTCATCCCAATCTATTCGTGGTCGGCGCAACATGTCCCTTTCTTCCACACTTCTCTTTTAGTCATCTCGGTAGTCACTCCCTTTCTAATCGTATAATCATTCACATAATTTAGAAAATAATAGTCTTAAAATAATCACAATAATATCCAGGTGTGTAAAAGAAGACCGCCCCCGGGTAACATAGGACATCAATTGCCAACAGGCCCAAAAACACGTTACAGTATTACACATAATTAGAGCTACAAAGTGAGTAAATGAAAAACCATTTTCCACATATTATAAAGAAAAGTTTATAAGTATTAACAGGTAGAGGAGCGTTTATTCTGAAAGTGGGCATAGTCGCAAATAGATTTCAAATATTTCGCATGTTTGATTAATTTGGCCAAATAAAAGCCAAATAAAGTTCGAAACCAGATTATTAATAATGAATTGCAATTATAACACTGAATTTGATGCTGTAAACGTTTTAGGTGTAAAAAAGGCATTTAGATAGTTTCCGAATACTTTTTTTACATCTAAAATTAAATATTCGGTGTTACGATATTAATTATTGCATTTCATAATCAATATTTTAGTTCACTAGGTAGCCGCATTTCATATGTCCATACAGTATTAATCAAAACAGGTAAATATTTGACAGCTATTTGCGACGTTGCCGACTTTTGAAATAAACGCTCGTAATATAGTTTCATTTTCTTTTGTGCGTATTGTCATTTGATAGTCGACCCACATAATTCGTTTTATCACATAATTATGTACTTAATTAATTTGTATTTGATTTTACTAGGCTAGATTGTAATCTAAAATAGGTTTTAATATATTTGTGGGCTAATAAAATATTATCATTTTTACACTTACACTCGCAGACAAAGAACGTGTCAGTACAAAAAAGTAAAATTACTCTTAAAATAATAGAGCTAGCGGCATGAATGAAACTCTATATTGTAGATCATTTACCAATTAATAAAAAACACCAAAAGTTGGAACTTTAACGTTGAAAAAATGTTTGATATCTTACATACAACACAAAAACAAATCTAATATTTTGTATTGCCTCCACGGGCTCTTCTCACAGCTGCCAGGTGATGCTGTTTATTAAGTTTCTTTTGCGATGTTGTGGAATATTGGTCCATTCTTCCACTAACGCATGTTTTAGGTCTAAAAGTGTAGCTGGGGCAGGGTGTCGATTTCTTACACACCTCCCAAGCTCGTCCCAAGCGTGTTCAATTGGATTCAGGTCCGGGCTTCTCGCGGGCCAGTCCATGCGATTGATGCCAATGTCCTGAAAATACTCATTTATAATTTGAGCTGTATGTGGCCTGGCGTTGTCATGCATGAATATTGAATTTTCACTCAAATTAATTAAATTTGGGCTGACATGCTCATTATGAATTTCTTCCACATATCTTGCACTAGTTAGAGTACCATTTTCTATCAGCACTAACACCGTGCGACTCTCTGAAGAGATTCCAGCCCAAACCATAACAGATCCACCGTCGAACGGCACTTTTTCCTCAAAACAAACTGGAATAAAACGTTCCCCTGGCCGTCGGTAGACTCTTCGTCGCCCATCATGTGCATATAGCATAAATGTCTTCAGAAAACATTACTCATGCCCATTCTTCGTTTCCCCATGTTCCTTGTCAAGTTTTGGACCATTTGCGGGTCTATGTGGAGTCAAATTAACTTCTAGGAACCGCCGCCTTACAGTCCGCTCGCTTACGTCGTCTCTACGGGTCTCCCAAAGTTGATTTGTTACTTCAACTGCCGTGAGGTGCCGATTTCGGAGCATGGTTGTAACAATAAATCGATATTTTCGAGCCGTAGTACATCTCGGTCTGCCGGTTCCTGGTCTTCTTATGTTCTGCTCAATTTCTCGGAAACGTTGGGTGACTCGCTGCACTGTAGAAAGTGACACGCCTATTGTTCTTGCTGTACTTCGCTGACTTCTGCCTTCTTTTAACATAGTGACGATACGTGTACATTCTTCTGGTGTTAGCGACATGATAGTAATTCAATAATGATGGTGAAAGACGAAAATTACCGCCTTTTTTCATTTTGATTTGCAGATTAAATATATTTGAGAAAACAAGCAAAAGTGAAACAACCGCAAATAGAATTTATTTCCTAATACGAGGTTTTTAAAACTGTACCTTTTTTTAATTATGTTGTAGATCATTTATGGTTTTATTTCATACAATATTAAAATTCCCTGAAATATAAAGTTAATTTCATGCATGTACCACATTAATTTGCAGATTTCAGGGATTTTCATCATCGACCCGTATTATTTAACCGCGAGTGTATTTAGTGGCCGCGCCTCTATTAACATTCCGTTAAGTGACAAAACCGTGATTACCATACGGTTAACATTAACTGAACCAGTTTGTTACACAATCTTATTTAAATCACTAATGTCTAATTCTTCTGCTATGTGCCCAGTTAGTGGTCCACCTACGTCATGGCGACATGACTGTTCTCTAGACAAAACTTTAGGTCTGTTCCAAAACTACCAGATGAAAGTGAATTTAACCAGAACAGGGATGCCTGTTCTGGTTAAATTCTCACGCAATCACTCACTAAAACGAATTTGTAATGTAATTACACATTCATCTGTATTTACAAAGAAGGAAACGAATTTTAGAAGGAAAATATGCAGCACCTTTTTCCAACAATAATTATTTGATTATCATTATTAAATTGTAATTGAAAAATCGTCAACGAAAATTAATGAAAATTAATTCTAAAATTCACCTCGACAAATGAAAAACATCTTTAAAGTGATCGGAAATTAGAATTTAAAGTTGAATACTTTAATCAAATAATCCAATTGAATGACTCAATTTGTAAGAGGCACTACAAATTGGCACCCACAGGTACGTTTCCTGACCCATTTGTTTACCTCTTCATCAGATATTTTTGAAACATCCTAAGTAATATTATAAATGCGAAACTGAGTTTATTTGTTTGTTACACATTCACGCTAAAACGGCTGAACGGATTTGGATGAAATTTGGCACATGGATAGACCATGACCTGTTATCTAATTACGCAACACATTTTCGTAAACGATTACGATAAATTCGTTTCATTTTGACAGTTCAACAACATTCATTGCGTTATTTACGCTGTTGAACAGATGTTTTTTTCGAACTTGTGAAGCAATGGATTAGAAATATGTTTCAAGACGATTCAGATTCCAATTGATCGTGTATTACGCAATTAGGGTACTGGATTAACACATAGGATACTTTTTATCCCGATAGTCCCACGGGATCGAGACTTATGCGGGTGAAACCGCGGGCGCAGCTAGTACTATATAGTTAAAAGACTTTGTCTGATATACATACTCCCAACAAATTTATAATCATTGCGAAATCATTCAACCTGAACTTGTTCCGCTTAGTGAAGAATTTTGTAAAAACATTGAGCAGACTACGACATCATTAGTACAAATATATTAGTTGTCTAAAGTTTGAAATCGTTATAGATTATATCGACTAACGATTTTTTCCCCTAATGTATTCGTACATTGCGAAAACAATGACACACTCCAGTGTGCTCCAGTTTTGTAATCGGTTTTCCAAAAAATGTAGCGCAATGAAATAAAAATAACACGTTTCATGAGCAACGGAACGTTCAGTGAGCTCCTAATAAACTGTAACTAAAGTGAAACAGTGCCACTCGAGTGCTTCGAGAAAACGCAGCACGCCGCGCCTCTGCAGCACGGAATGCGCACATATTCCAAGTCACTATTTACTTAAATGTAAAGTTATTTTGTGTGGTGTTTTAAATTGAATTAGTGGTGCGTAAAGAGCTGGGGGTGCAATTCGGTGGTGTCCAGTAATGCACTAAGTCCGTCCGCCCTTACGCGTGCGCCCACGCTCGCGCGTTATCTTGCATTTACGTCAGCAGCGGGTCGCGTGCTCAGTGCTCCGTTATTAGTATGTGTTCTGTGGCTCAGTGGCCGCGCGCGCGCCGCCCGAGCGCGACATGAACGTGTTCACGCAAACGCCGCGCGACGAGCCGCGCACCACGCACTACATCGAGATCGTGGAACCGGACCCCTCTGCCTGCGAGCCTTCCGCGTGCCCACCGGAAGGTCACGTCCAGCGCAACTGCCGGCTGCTCAACGAGAACATCCGTTCCTACACTCCTACCGGCGACGTCCACAGCAAAGGCACGCTACGCTACGACTTGTGCGCCACCATGTCGCCGCCGCGCTCCCGCATCTTGGAGCTACTGCGCCCCGAGGACCCCGGCCGCGACGCGCTCGACGCCATCGTGCGCCCTGTGCCGCGTCGCGGCCTCACCAGGCCCCTTGACGAAGACACGCGAAGGTTTCTCCAGCGAGCTCTCCAGTCCCCCCATGCACTCTACTCCACATCTGCCACATCACAGCCGCATCACAGGCCGCCAGAGTCATCAGAATCAGATAAAGATCCAGAACCAGCGACACTCGCGGATGAAACTAGTCCCAAAACAAAGAGTTCTAACCTAGAGCGGTCACTGGCGGACGAGCTGCGGGAGGCCGAGGAGGAGGAGCGCGAAGGGAGCGCACGGCGCGACCTGCTGCGGGAGTTCCGGCGAGGCGGGGCGGGCGGGGTGCGTGGCGCGGTGGAGCGGGAGCGGCTGGGGCGCCTGGCGCTGGCAGTGGAAGACGACGAGGAGGAGGGCGCGCTGTCGGCCACGGCGCGGCGCCTGGACGCGCTGCTGGCGACGTCGCGTGACCTGCACGCCGAGCTGGCCGACATCCACGCGGACCTGCAGGTGCTGGCCCGGCGCGTGGCGAGCCGCGACATCTGACGCGTTCGTACCGTTCTGCGCCTGCGCCGCTCTCGCACGCTTCGCACAGATCACTGTTTGCACGTAGCACAGACCTCCATGAAGGAAATGAATTTCCTTTCGTTCAATTATTCCTCGTCAAGTACGTGGCTCTGTTGAGCAGAATGTTCGTTGGCTCATGAGCATTTCTCTGTGGAATCGGGAGTATCGCAGGCGGATGCATCGTTATAATTAAATTAGTCGAGTTTGGTCGGTAAACATCGTCGGTCAGTCGGCTCGTTATCTGCGTGCACTTCAACAAACCAATCTAGTTTACTGCATCATTAAGTAATACATTATCTTGTGTTTCGTGCTACTTTCACTTTGCTTGTTGTCTCTGTCTATCGCTGCATAACTTGGATATTAGTGATACGTAAATATAATTGTGACATTGCTAATTAGGAGTTTACACCGAGTTCCGCTGAAGTGAGTTTATTGTGAAAATCTTTACAAAAGTTATTTATTGTCGTAATTTGTAAGTTTTTGAATTCGTTTCCTGCGCTGAGTGGCCCTTAGTTTTCTTCTTCGTTTCAGTAGAAATACTTAATTTTCGGATAGAATAAAATATAAAGTGTATAATCGCACTGTTAATTCCAAGTAGCTAGTAAACTAGTAATCTTGCAGCTATAGCTACGAAACACGATTTCATAATTTATAATCCTCTTCGCCAATGCGGAACGATTCGCTTCACTGGTTACACTAGCACCCAGTATGTGCGAGCACTATCATCGCAGACCGATACTTGGTTTTGAGTTTTCATGCGCTTGCGATACCTTCAATCAGATTCAGCTGAAATAATGGCCGATAGCAAATACTTAATATAATCCAGCGTGTGCGTAGGGTAATATTTTTCAAAGGGCCTAGATAAGTGGCAATCGCTTTCAAATCGTTTCGTATTTCTATTATACAACGTCTTACAACAGCAATGACATACCTAAGCTATACGGTAGCTTATGTCAGTCTCATACATTTTGTAACTTTTATAATCTTTATCACTGATAGAATGTCACTTTGTTAGGACCTCTGGATTCTGTGTATGCTAGGACGCCTTCAGGCTAGGTTGAGCGACGATCTTCGCAGAGTAGCTGGTGTAAGATAAGAGAGATCGAGTATCCTTTGTGGCGAGGCCTTTGTCCAGCAGTGGACTGCTGTAAGCTGGTGATGATGATGATATTATCTGTATTAAGACGAAGTTTTGCGATCACCAATTCGATCACCACTTGTGTTGATTTAGGTATTGTCTAGGACTATTTTCGTATAGATCTATTAAAGTCCCCTTCTTTAGTCATAATTCATTTATTGATTTTAAACAAATAGGTGATAATGAAGAGTGCGCTATGTCATGTCAGAATGCGTAAAATACGCAGATTTTAAATTAATTATAAAAATATAAATATGTCATGCACTTTTAAGATGTCGAAGAAAATACAAATGAAAAAATGATGTTATAAAATTATATGTAGAAAAGAGATACATAATAAACGCTAACAAACAATCTCGACACGGATGATAATGACCATGAGAAACTCAATTCTCAATTATAATAATTATAATCTGTAAATATTTGAGACTCAAACAATAACAAATGATAAGAATCGTCTGACCAAACATCAGAAATACAGTAAAAATTAAGTGTTTAATCTCTCAGTTTGATAACATTAAAAAAATGATTATAAAATGTTATGCATATTTAACATTGACATGACATACGGAGATTTTTTTTTCTGGCGAAACTAATTCATTGATTCTGCTCTACTATTTAATAACAAGATTTTGTAAGTTGTCACAGCCACTAGCATGGAACTTATAACAGTGTACCAAACACCACTGCGATACATACAGGCGATGTTTGACATCAAAACTGAAATGAAATCAATGTGGATCTTCATCTGACTTTTCTTAAAAGCGTTCTCTTGTTTCTTGGATAATCTAACGGTGCCATGTAAGCAGACAATTTTCATGACTCTCGTCATCCTTCTTTGTTTGAATCGGTCATTCTGTCCTGTATGACCACGACTCTGGCCTTATCCGTTGTTGCTGTCGTCATTCTCCTACCATTTTATCCCAATTTATTAGTGGTTGGCGCAACAAGTCTACTTCTTCCATACATCTCAATCTGCCGTCACCTTAGTAGGTAGTCACGCCCTTTCTAGCCATATCATCTTTACCTCAATCCATTCATTCTTTCTTTGGTCTTCTACTTTCATATCCATCCAGATTCATTCTATTCAAAAATGGTTATTGTAGGTATCATCCATTATGCAAATTCAGTAATTATTTCAATTCACACACAACACTTTCCTGTTATTGCGTAGTTATTTCTGGTTTTTATGCCTACGAGGAAATAATTCACTAAGTAATAATTAACAGAACATATAATTTGCGTCGTGTTGTTATAAATACATTAGGTAGGTACTTACTCAAACTTTTTTTTTGTGGATGCTTAAATCATTAAAGACATGCGATCATTTAGACGGGTAGGATCCAAAAGTAATGTGTAATGTTTAATAATGATTACTATAATTATTCAATTATCATTCTAAAGTTGTACGTTCTCGATCTTTCGACTATTTTAAAGTGAAGGTCTTGTCCATTTGTTCTTGCAATTTTGACGTAGAGTCGAGAATTCTTCATCAATTGTGTACCTATCAGTGAGCTGCTTATCCCGACCACTCATTCTCTCTTCTTCTCGGTAATGCAGAGCACTGACCGTACTACAAGATTTTGCACATATCCCATGTTTCATTCAGGTAGGTTCATTGTATTGGAACTTTTACAAAATTTAACTCGCAAATAAAAATAAAAAAAATTGTATTGATCTTTGCTGTCGATCGTATATTGAGCAAATCGGTTTTCGAATAGAAATTAGAAAAGTTAAGCCTACCTGCCCTGCATAATGAATGTAGATACAAAATAAAGACTAAATGCGTGTATTCAATATGCAAGAATTGTCGCGCGACACCTGCTACAAGGATCTTTCGGCGAGTGACGTTCACAGGGGGGCGCTGGTGGTAATCATTAGTGAAATTGTTTTGTAAAATTTATTGAAAAAATAAAATGGCGGTGTTAGTTCCGATTTTGGCCACTCGTCATAAAATCCTTGTAGATACAGCTGTAGTCTTGACTGGTGGAAGATAAACAAGACGAAAGCGCTCTTTTATAGCCAGTAAAACTAACAAGCCTCCTAATTTTCCAGGCATCATCAGTGCGCGCGCGGCGCTGCACGGCGGCTGCGCGTGCGCTGGGGGCAGAGGCGCGTGCGCTGCGCTACCTCGACGACGTGGTGGCACTCCTGCGCGGTGACGTTGGCGCCGCAGCCCGCGCGAGGGCCTGGCCCTTCGCCCTCGGCAGACGGCAGCCCGGCAGGAATTATGTTATTTGATCTCAGGTAGGACGAGATTTATTTTAGCTTTTATCTGCGGTTTCGCCCCCTATAAAAACCTTCTCCATGAAAAAATACATACCTACGAGTACATGTGCCAACTTTCATGGTCAAACGGTTTTGCGAGTTTTTCTATCTCATGAATACTAACATCCATTTTTATATACATACTAGCTGATCCGACAGACGTTGTCCAAATTTCAATAATTTATACAAAAATTCCATAGAAAAAGCGCTTTCAGTATAAAAAAGGCATGTTTTGAAATTTCCTTTCCTTTAAAACCTTATTGTAGATATTAAATCCCTTATCCTTAGATAAGGGTTGTTTGTTTTCAAATAGCAATTCATTTTTATTTATATACATATAGCCTAGCTTTAACCCGCGTTTCACTACCATTCAGGTTTATCCTGGGAACCATGCCAGCCTATGCCACTCTGCGGCCCATAAAATAACTCTATGCAAACAACAACAGCAGCAATCAACGGCCACACTTGGCCAACGGGTTATTTATTTATTTATAATAACTTAAAGTATCATTACAGGGTCAACCCTAATGCGACACTTAAGACCTTAATTAATAACCTAAACTATACACTAACAAGAACAAAAATTTCAAAAAAATAAACACAATTACACAACATTATTAAATTACTACAAACATAAATATTTCTTACATACCACTAAACAATCATAAACACTAGCTGTGACACTAGTCTAATCATAATCAATAATCATATTAGGCAGATCAGATTACTAAGCGTGAAAAAGCGGGATACCTATGTCATTATTTTTAACAATACCTGCAAAAACGTGGCCTCGTAGTCATTAACATATTGTACATTCATAATTTAATCTTCGATCAAGAATATTTTTTATCATGTAAGTAGGTCCATACAAAGTGTTAGAATATACTTTGTATGCGTTTCATCAAATAGTTCCTTTGCCGTCATGTTGGCCCCACTGTTAAACTTTAACAACAGACCTATTAGGTAGCGCCGCAGCGTGTTCGTGTTCGTCCTACAACAGTAGAGCCAACATTACGGCATAGGAACTATTTGATGAAACACACTGTATCTGTCTATTTTCCAATACTCACAAAAGTTACCGATATGACTAAAAAGTAGGTAGGTGTAACTATTTCAGTAGATACTTTTTTTTTTTTTTTTTTTGGGTGGGAAATTATCAAATAACTTCTCCCGCTCTGGGTGGAGCGGGAGGGCGTGTCAGACTCTTACTGACTAAAACCCACCCGTGTTCCTTCCGTTGCCTTTACGTTGCCAGGGGCCACGGTATCCCTTTCGGACTTTCCCGCAACCCCGGCAGGCATCGGTCCTATCGGACCCCTTCCGTTGTGCTGACATCTCTTTGAGGCGCGCGTGGAACACAACGCGCCGTCGACCCGGGCCTGGTCCTTATCGGACGGCGAGCTACCCATTGCTCACCGTCCGCAAGCCCGCGCCTACGGTGGCCGGGAATCGGCCTGCGATTCCCGACGCCCAGGGCGTCTCCTGCGGCGGCTAGGGGCGTGAGGGCGCGAAATTTGCCTCTCCCTCACGCGTTCTGCCTCCTCCTTCGCGAGCATTACTGCTTCGCAGAAGGAGGTGACGGCCTCCCATGCCCTCTCGCTCCGTACCATGGCCTGGACTAGGGCCGGACGCGAGAGATCCCCGCCGCCGATCGCCTCCACGAGGACACGGCGATGCTCTGCCCAAGCCGGACAGACCTCCACCGTATGCTCAACCGTGTCCTTCAGTAGATACTTCACAATTTATTCCTCATAATAAATTTAATGTTTCCCGAATTATATCGAGGTATTTACAGATAGGTATGCAACTACTCGTTATCAACTAATCTAGTTCCTACTTCATTCTGAAGTGCTAATAATAACTTGTTATTAAACAAACATTTTTATCAACACGTGACTAATAAATAATAATGTTATTATAATCATGTGCAGAATAAACAAATCTTGTTTTATTAAAATTATAAACCCACATAGTTTTTATAGACACGAAAATACATTTTTTTTTTAAATAATATTTTATTTTGAAAAAATGGTTAGGTATGTCATTTAAAAAGTAAATGGTATAATATTATAAAAATAAATACTAACTTTTTGTCAGTCTGCTCTATTATAGAAAAAAAAAAAAAAAAAAAAACTTTGATTGTATAAATTAATATAAATTAAATTAATCGAGTTTGACCCATCTACCTTAGAAGGTATAAACTACTGTTAATGTAAATAACCAATGAATGACGATGATGGGATGGTGTGCATAATATACCTACACCAGTATATTAATCAGCAGCACATAAACTACTTAATCCTATAACATAACATAAATAATAACATAATGACTGCAAAAATCTTAATAAAACTCATGTAGCTATGAGGCCCGTGAGGTATAAGACAAGTTTGAAATCAAGGATGAACCATTTAGCCTACTTATATTCCAACTGATCTTGAAAATAATTAGGGTTATCAATCAATCAAACTTAATTAATACCAACCTAAAGTAAATATTGTTGTGACCGCAGTAACTATAAACAGTTAATCAAACTGTTAATGCATCGTTAACAGCTAGTAAACAACTACTTAACTACTTAGAGCAGTAATAGCCTAGTGGTGTGACCGTCGGACTACCAAGTCATAGGTCTCGAATTCGAACTCAAGGCAGGCACCTCTGACTTTTTGGATTCATGTGCGTATTGTATAATTATCACTTGCTTCAAACACGGTGAAGGAAAACATCGTGAGGAAACCCGCATGCCTGAGACATATTTCTCGACGGCATGTGAAGCCAAGTCAGAGATCCATAGGCGGTTTTAAAACTCTAACACCAGGTTAGTCACTAACCACAAGAAAAGAAGAAGAACATCTAGTACCACAGAGTACTAATGACCGCAACAATAAACGGGAAAAGATTGACATTTATCCTTTTGCCAGACACCACATTAACCGACTAGTTACTGACCATATATATGTAATAAGTAGGACTGTATGTTGATTCATCAGTCAAACGGTATTTCGGGCTAACGTTCTTCAGACAAGTGAACTTCGGTAAAACGTGGCGCACTCCGAGCCCTGAAAGGATGGTGAAGAGGTTAAACGCATCAGCGATTCCCTGGGGTTGTAGACTTAAGAATAGCAACAACAGGTTGGAACTACATCATTTCGCATCAATCCGGATCATCCATAATATCAGTCTTACTTACTTACTCGATCAGTTTTTCGTAAATCTGACCAACGTTCAAATGGTCGCGAAATTGATGGTGTGGTAAAAAAGTAAGTTCCGTCTTATTTCAGTTATAAAAATAATCAACATTCCTTAGGTCATAAATGACTTGCTAAGGTACGAATCGTGCACAAAGTCAGTTAGAAAAACAAACGAAATTGAAACTTTTTGTGCCTTGAAACGAGAATAGAAGACACGCGAAACTATATTCGACAGAATCGCGGTATTAGCTATGTAACGACTGTATTGCCAGCTACGCGGAGCTTACCGGTGATCGGGCATTCTCGATTCAAAATGTAAATAGGGCGGAAGAACCCTATTTAGAACATGACAGAATTCCTTGAATAACATTTTTAATAACATGTTTCCCTGGATGGGTAGGTAGAGTTGTATAGTACACCCATATTTCGAAAGTTATGTTAAGTTCCACTTAGGAGGGTCAAATCATTGTCCATTTAATTCCTTGGTGTTTAAATCGAAAGTTAACTTTTTCTAACAGAGCCACTTTACTCTGTTTTCAAAACACAATCACAAAAATGGGCAAAAAGAAATTGCTTCCATGTCTCTGACCTGTAATTTTTTTTTATTAGAGACTCGCGTCTTCTGACCACTCAGACCAAGTGCTATTGGACTCTCCCATTAGGAATTTGTCGGTAGCAACTCAGAGTCTCGTTTTTTACATGGAACTTAACTGACAAAAATAAATAGTGTACTATCTTTCTGTCTACCTCTTCCAGAAACACAGATGTCATTTTATGTTATGGTCACAATTTTCCCCCCTGGGTTCACCATTTTCTCCCACTGGTAAGTTGCTGGTGGTAGCTGGCAACCCAGTGTTGAAGCTAATTACCGGCGGCGCGCGGTGCTGGCACCGATCGCGCCGCAACCGAAGCCGTACAGACTACACGTACTTGCATGTAGCAGGCATGCTAAGAAAACTGGTGATTCTACTATTTTACCCAGCCGTTAAGACAACAGATAGATTTCCTGAAAGGTTAGGTTAAGGAAAATCTGAAAGTGAAAACCTTCCAGCTTCGGTTGTTTTGAACTCTGTAGCACTCTAACATAATAATAAATTAGTCTAAACAAATTCTATTACTTCATAGAATTAAACATACACCCATCAGACACAAAATAACATTAGATTCGAGACCACATTGCAGATGGTTTCTAAAGTCTGCAATTTGTTGGACATATTTTCAATATTTTGTTGATATCGATCAGCCAAAGTGCCGATGCAACTTGAGCAACGAATTAGGAATTTGATCGACGCACCGTTTTACAAATCTTCCTGCAACGCATGCACGGTATTATACACGATCATGAGTTTTTAGTAGGCCACGAACAATGCGATAATTACTGAGATATAAATTCTCGATTTTGTAAACTGATTTCAAGCAAATACAGCAATTAGGTTACAATGTTGTGCACATGCCATCAACATAAAATGGCATAAGGGTTTGTTTTGACTGGTAAAGCCCGTATTCTCTTCGATAATGTGTACAAAGTCCGAAGGGTTTTCATAGTTAAGAATGCTCCGGTTTTCTGCTTAGACACTGCAGCACAAACTATTCTCAGATGCTCATCTGAGAATAGTTTGTTGAGATTGGTAAGCGAGCTTAGTCTCATTAATAAAGGGGAGCGGAAACTGCTTGACTCTCGGGTTGCTTAGCCAACCCCCTTAAGAAGTGGACCTTCTTTATCTTCTATATTCATTAGAAATTCAACCTTTTTGTAAAGTACTTACTAGGTATATTTATTTAAACTTTGTTGTCTTTAACTAGGTAACTTTAATAGCTCTACCACATGTGGCTCTACATTGCACTTTTAACTTACTAGGTAACTTTAATAGCTCTACCACATGTGGCTCTACATTGCGAGCCTACAAAAACGTTTATGATGAGTTTTTGTGAAAAGAGTGTCCGTGGAGTTTCTTACTTTTTTCCATAGGAATCTACTACGCTTTTTTATAGGCAACTAGCTTCATCTTTCTGACAGACCCACTCCTTGACAATTCAAAACTATAATAAATGCTTAGAGTTTGAGTTTGAGTTTTTCTTAACGCAAAGCAGATTCCGTTCTAAAATTAATTCACCAATAAAAACAGTCGATCTACCAAAATGGAGGACTGTGCCATTTGCCCATTTGTGTAAAAACCGCAGCGAAAACCGTAGTATGTTGGTATTATTACGATTTAATCACACGAGGCGGCCGCATCGAGTCGAGACTTATTGCATAAGGTCTGCTTACCTTGGGCCAGTCGGTGGCGTGCATATGAATGAGTCACTGCAAAGGTCATGCACCATTTGTTTTGATAAGTCAAGCGTTCTATTGTGCAAGATAAAATTAACTGTAACAGTAACTCCACCACTACATAAAAATCACATAGCCCTAAGATATGTGTATTTTATGGTCATTTAAAGCAGTTTTTGGATATTATTATTACATGTCATAATTAGAGGGCAAATGCATCGAAATTCAACCATAAACTTGACCATGATTTGTCTTAGATATTACGAAAAGGATCACCTATAATTCCGGCAACTATGTCTATTATTCTGACAGCCTTTTCCCAACTATGTTGCGGTCGGCTTCCAGTCTGACCGGATGCAGCTGAATACCAATATTTTATATGGAGCGACAGTCTATCTGACGCCCACCAATCCATTTACTGAGTAACACGAAACCCTTGGTAAACCTGGTTGTCAGACTTTTGGGCTTCTGACTCTCCTCTCTCTTCTGACTCCGTAAGTAACGACTGTCAAAGATCTACAAATGACAGCCGAATTCCGCCAACTATGTGATACATTACGATACATAGTTACGAACGTAACGATGCAGAGTGAGAAAGACGAAAGCACAAAAAGTACCAACATACATGTAAGCTAAACAAAAATAGTGAAACGAGTTACATCAAAAAAAAAAAAAACTGCAATTCAAGTTTTTTAAATGTCATGTCATGATCTTTAGAGAAATCTTCATAATTATGTTATTTAAGAAAAGAAGCGAGTTTTTTTACGTAAAAATAACATTCTATATCAGAGGTAAATACGATGAAATAATTATGTAGTTATATTTATTTACGCCAATCAAAATGTCAATAAATTTCGGTGATACATGGACACATCACTTATCGTCTCAATTATCAATACATTTGAAGCCTAACAACCGCAATCCGATTGGTCCAACCACAGGGTATTCGGCATAATTACATCATATTAACAAACAAATACACTAAACTATCACATATTTAGCCATCGCTGCCAGCCGCGACGGGCCGTCCGCAAACACGGAGCTCGGAAACGAGAGAACTGCCAAAGGACCAAGTTTTTGTTGCTTCAATATGCTCGAAGTGGACATATACTGAAATGAGATATACCCATACACGTCCAACAAGTGACGCTATAGGTTCGTTAGCGGATCTTTTGACAGCCGACAGTCAACAATCTGGAATTCCGGACAGAGGCCCTAGTGTGAATTTCTTTTAACCATCTCGACTTTACGCATCGACCGCGTTCGGCGCTCCGATTGGCAGCTGGCCGACCTTCACCAGTGAAGGGCCAATTGGAGCGCCGAACTCGGTCGATGCGTAAAGTCGAGATGGTTAAAACAAACTCACACTAGGGCCTCAGATCGTCGGCAAACGGTTTTATTTACCTATTTAACACAAACTATCATTACAGATATTTTATAACCACCATGGGATATCCCAGGGTGGTTTAACAATAACTTGAGAGTCATTCTTACCAATTAATTCAAGGAACAGCAAAAGCTTAAAAATTTAAACCAATAAGTAGTTGACCTATGTATATTAAATTAATAAGCAAAACCTTATTTTTACAAAAACCTATGAAATTGGAACCTTTCTGAGTTACCGTGAGATATTAAAAACCACAATGAGACTAACTTCCAAATTCTCAAACGACAACTTAACGTTAAAATGTTCTTAAAGGACTTTCTGATTTCACAATCCTATCTTATAATTATAATCTATACTTAATAATAATAAAGAGGTAAAATTTGCTTGTTTGTAAATTTGTATGTAGGGGGTAATCTCCGGAACTACCAGTCGGATTTTAATAATTATTTTTGCATTGTATAGCCCAATTCTCGAGGAAGGTTGTAAGGCTCACGGACCAAGTCGCGGGCAGAAGCTAGTATAATATAATATCCTAATTATTATAAATGCGGAAGTGATTTTGTTTGTTTGTCACGCTTTCTAGGCAAAACAGCTGAACAGATTTGGATGAAATTTGGCACATGGGTAGACCATGACCTGGGTTAGGACATATGATTATTTTTATTTCGATATTCCCACGGGATCGAAACTTATGCGGGTAAAACCACGGGGCGCAGCTAGTTCACCATAAAGAGACAATGAGAGAGTTTTCGGTAACTCAAAATTGGGTTCATAATTTACCCGAGAGGCAGTTGAATATCGCCATCCCTTCTATACTCATAGTCAAACATTATTTAACGATATAAACACGAACGCTCTGATTGTGCTGCCCTCTGTAGGAACAATTGGGAACCACAACGAGCTCGCTACACGTTCTGTTATGGACGCCAAATTACGCTATTGTCAATAATTAATATGCTGCGGCTTTCATTAACAATTGTTTTAATTTACAATTGTTTATTGTGTTCACGCCTATATTTATTAGTGGGAAAATAATGGCACAAAACGTACACGAACGTAAGAACGTACACAAAACGTACCAATTACTATTGGTAATTTTAAAACAGGCTACTACTGAAAACTTGAACTTGAACTTGAAGAATGGATCCAAGTCCAAACAATAAATTCCTTGAGTAATTTTTAGACAGCCACATATAATGAAGAAGTAATCAATATTCAAATATATATATAATATAATATATAATATATAATTATATCAATATATTTTCATGTATGACATTTTTGATTTTTGACATTTTGATCTTTGACATTTTGATTTCTGACATTTTTTTAAATGATGATATATAATCTAATGATAATAATTTATATTTTCCTTTTAATACAAACATATATTTTTAAGTTGATGATTTAAAATTTTATAATAGTAATTTATATAGTAATTTTATAATAGTATCTAATTTGTATAATTTATTTAGAAATTTATATAGTAATTCCAAATAAGTGTAATAATAGTGATATAAATAATTTTCAAATGTTTGCATGCCGATTGGTAAAATGTGGCTGAGCTAAATGTAATCTTAAGAACTATAATGTATTACCCATATTTGCAAAATAAAATTCTATTCTATTCTATTCTATTCTAATAGAAAGCATCCGCTAACTACTCACAAAATCTAATTAATTTATAAACACTCGATCATATTATTATCACACATATTATCACATAACAGACTGTTCGCTGGATAAATCAATAGAAATCGTTTTATTGAACTCTCGCTCGTGATTGCAAGTCATTATCTTTTTAAGCATTGCTAGCAACTGATAATATTAATAATGAATGTTTCAGAATTGGAGATATCGCTGACTTTCCGCCCGGCTGCACTCGCGGTCTCGAATATTCGACACACCAAAGGCATAAGACACCAAAGGACATACTACTAGTGTTATTTATTATTCTTATGCCCAGGTTACGATAAGGTTGCGAAATCGCAACTAGTTGCGCCACTCACAGACGTTCATTACCTTTAATGAATCATTAACTAACGATATCTTAACAGTAGATCAGTGGTGGCCCAGTAACGGCCGCGACTTACGAGTTGTAGGTCGGAGGTTCGATCCCACACAGGCGCTTTACTTTGTGTAAATGATATCATCAATACTGCTCTCAAAAAGGGCGATTGAAAACATCGTTAAAAAACAAAAATGAAAAATTCGAAGACAATTAGTGGCATCTACCAACCCGCACTGGGCCCACGTGGTGGATTACGGCCCACTCGCTCTCACAGAGAACAGGCCTATGTCCCAGCAGTGGGGACATTAAAGGCTGATTATGCTATCTTAACAGTTAATGTCGGCACCAGTATTTATATTAATATCTATGGTTGGAACATTCGGTACACATAAAAACAAACGTGACAATATTGGAACACGTTCTTTTTCGTGAGCGACCTCAGGCGCAACCCTTTCTGCGACCGACCTCGGGCGCAACCCTTTCCTAAGTAACCTTTGGTTAATGATTAATTACCGGTAGTAAACCTGTGTGTGCGATGGATAAATTATTTTATAATTCTATGGAATGGAACCATAGAAACGAAACATAGACTCTGTAAAAAGTTTATAATTATACGAATTATTTCTCAGTACATAGAGAATAAGAAGTCTTCACAATTCAGGGTTTCTTTTTTTCAGTCAAAAACTCATATCTTTTAGAAATAACTTAAAATAGGTGTTGTAATCTATTTTAACATTATATTTCGTTCAATTAAAGGTGTTAATTTTTATCTACCTGTGAACCCGAAATGTGAAAACAGAAACGAAATAAGCCAACATAACGACGTATTTCTGGTCTTAACCAATGTTTTATAGTTTTATTGTAAAAGTTCATTCATGCTTAATGGGATCGTTATTTTTTTTATAAAGTTATAACTACTTATAACAGACAGGGGTCGTTGATATTTCTTATTAAGTATTGTACTTAAAGAGCTCATTAAGAAGTAATGATATTAATCGCTATAGTAATTACCGAGCTCGTCATTATTTATTTATTGTGATTTCTATTTTTACGATGTATTGTGAAATTCATCGATACAAGAACTGCTTGAGAATGATAATCAAATTAATTTGAATAATGAATCATGTTAGATACGTGAATAAATTAAATATAATAATACTCGTTTTCGGATCTCTTAGACTGAACTTGTGTGGTTAGTGATTGATCTAAGTTATATGGTGTACGTAAGCTTAGAAGGTATTGTCTTAAATAAAATTTATGTTGTTAGAAAAGTTGTTTACATAAGCTAAAGACAATAGCAAAATAAGGACAGACCATTTTAGAGTGTCTTCGGCGCTTTGCCCTCGTACACACGAACGTAAAAATATTGCGGCGGGATCGCCCGTGCGAACCTGGGCTAAGACCGTACGCAGGAGGGGAAGTTAATGCAAGCGCCAAGCTACAGGATTTTAAGCACTTAACTCACTAATGTCCACATTATCGATGACTGACATGATCTGTCTATGTGGCCGTAAGTTCCTCGGCTTGCTAAAAACTGATAAGTTTTAATAGTGAAATTGGGAAGGATATTTTCTTATGTGTTAATAAGTGACATCTTGACACCAAAATATACCGCTTTAATGTAAGTACTGTTACTAGTCGCGAACACAGTTGAGTCACATGTAAGCTATCTAACAAATGAAGTAATAAGGAAACATGATATCTATATCATAATAATTAAGTTATTTGTATTGTCTCGTCTCAACTTAATATAAACTGTGGCACTTACTTTTCTTTTATTTCTACTTAAGATGGATCCGCAGTTGTAGCCCGCGAAATTCAAATTTTCTTACGTTTTTTGCAATTTGCAGGTCATTGTCAGGTTGTAGGTATCTTATTGAAAAGTTTTTATGGAAAAAATCTAACTTAGAGAGATATATTAATGATTTCAATAGTTATAATTCCGTAAAAACATATCTGTTATATTCGCGCATTGTATTTTGACCTACGTACAGGGTTACTCCGTTATCCGTCCGGAATTGTCCGGCTTTTTGGTCCCTCAGCCATACTTTGTCAATTAATACTATAAAAAGAAAGTTTTTAGTAAAATAGCTGGACTTTTTTTAAACATCCGGCTTTTTGTCAGGACTTTTCAAATTTGTAAACGGTGACCCTGCTTACGTAGCTATTATGTATATCCTGGGAAAAAAAATCAATTTTAATATCTTCCGTTTGAAGTTTAATACACTTAATACATAATTATACAACAGTGCTACATCCGTTTGAGGTTTCAGAAACCTAATACATATATAATACAAAACTCAGTAGCTCGGAAATCCAGCCAAGTGTGTTCGTCTGTTACCACGAAATACGTCGATCAAATTCTTGCTTGACAACACATAATTTATCATCATTAAAACTTCACGCACAAGTAAAAAATAACTGTACAAGGCCTTAAATCCGTCCCGGGTCGACGGCACATTGTGTTCCACGCGCGCCTCAAAGAGATGTCAGCACAACTGACAGGGTCCGATAGGACCGATGCCCGCCGGGGTTGCGGGAAAGTCCGAAACGGATACCGTGGCCCCTGGCAACGTACAAGCAACTAAGGAACACGGGTGGGTTTTAGTCAGTAAGAGTCGGACACGCCCTCCCGCTCCGCCGAGAGCGGGAGAAGTTATTTGATAATTTCCCACCCAAAAAAAAAAGGCCTTAAATCCGTTCTAATATAATTATATATCTGGCATAAGTCCTCCGGGTATTTATTTGTCCTCGATGTTCTTAAAAACTACCGATCCGTTATTTTTACTTATTAAATCTGGACCATTCAAGATCATTGGTCTAGATCCAGGACTTCACTTTATTAGCCAATGTGATCAATTGGCTAATAAAGTGAAATCCTAGATTTGATTTTCAAGTATGTTATTTATACTTAAATGGTTAAAAAATCCCATGTTTAAAAATTGGAATGGTGCGGACACTTCCACAACTAACCATTTCTGCTTATTCCGAAATATTGGCGTTAACAGTTTTTAACACACTTTTATTAGCTTGACCTGTATCTATCTATGTACCGGAATCTTTCAACGTAATTTTCACCAACTTCAAGACGTCCGATCAACTTGAAATTTACACACGTACCAAGGACCGATGACAGTACAGTCATTTAATCATTTTGGCCTATATTCCCATCAGAATCAAGAGGACAAAAAAAAATTACTGGTTAAGCATTATACTATTCTAATTTTCGTACCGAAATGAAACTATGTGTGTATATGTAGTTCGGTATCTTGGAGCTGATCTGATGATGGAGCAAAAAGGTGGGTACTGGAACTCTTCAGTGGCTACTAGTAAACCCTTCAAGTTTGGGCTCATATGATTCATTTTGACAATTCTAATAGATTGGGCTTGGTAACGAGGGTCTGATGATGGAGTCAGTAGGTGGATAGTGGAATTCTTCAGTGGCTACCAGTAAACTCATCCAGTTCGGGTTCGTTTTGATATGTTCGTGTTCATGAGTCCAACCGGCCAAACATAACTTCGTTTACTTTAGACTTATTGACTAAATAAAGAATATACTAAACTAAAAAGTAAAAAAATTGTTTTAAAAAAAACGCTTTACACGGACTAATAATGATAAAATAATTAAATTGATTTGTATTAGTTACGATGTAAGTTCTACCAATGCAGCTTGTCATATCTTTTATACCCAATGATTATCTAATTAAAAAAGCGTGCGGCGCTTTTTGGTTGGGTCTACTTTTAATTAATATAGTGCTCCATACTTTTTAACCGACTTCCCAAAAAGGAGGAGGTTATCAATTCGGTTGTATTTTTTTTTTTTTTTTTTTTTTTTTTTTTTAATGTATGTTACCTCATGTCTCCGTCATTTATGAACCGATTTTGAAAATTATTTTTTTATTTGAAAGGATACACTTTCCGATTGGTCCCATTTTTGTCAAAATTTAGTTCTGATGATGGAATCCATGAGGAATTGAGGGAACTCTTCAAATATTATAGGCACACACATAGCGATTTAGGTATTTTCAGCTGCAAGTTAAGCATTTGCATTCAGAAACTATCATTTAGTGAAGTGGAACTGATGAAGAAGACCACAGATTGCCATCGGAATTCCTCAATGATAGGTATTCCACGGGTGGCGCCATTTATGAACCGATTTGGAAAATTATTTTGTGATTTGAAAGGATATACGGCCAGAATGGTCCCAATAAAAAAAAAATCAGTTCTGATGATGGAATCCATGACGAATTGAGGGAACTCCTCAAATATTATAGGCACACACATAGCGATTTAGGTATTTTCAGCAACAAATTGAGCATTTTCATTCAGAAAGTATCATTTAGTGAAGTGGAACTGATGAAGAAGACCACAGATTGCCACCGTAATTCCTCAATGATAGGTATTTCACGGGTGGCGCCACTTATAAACCGATTTGGAAAATTATTTTCTGATTTGAAAGGATATACGTTCAGATTGGTCCCATTAAAAAAAAAAACAGTTCTGATGATGGAATCCATGACGAATTGAGGGAACTCCTCAAATATTATAGGCATACACATAGCGATTTAGGTATTTTCAGCAACAAATTAAGCATTTGCATTCAGAAAGTATCATTTGGTGAAATGGAACTGATGTAGAAGACAGATGGCCACCGGAACTACTCAATGATAAGTATTTCACGGGTGGCGATAAGATATCTCGATTAAGATAGTTAAACGTCAGTGAAGCACGTTTAAATAAATAATTCTGATGACCATCGAACTGATCTGAAGATGAAGCCGGAAGGACGGCACCGGAACTCCGTCATAAAACAATGTATCCTAGCCGTGTTTGGGCTTATTCGAATTGCCATGAAATGTACTCTGGCTATAAATGATTTTAATGGTAATATCCCGGCATCAAATTGCGCTACTTGAGTCGTATGTTATGTGTGGCCTTGATTGACAGAAGACAGATTTTGTAGCCTCGTTATTTCCGTCAATGATCTGCGGCCGTGTGGTCGCTTTAACAATTTGTTGGCGTCCAACTCTGATAAAACTATGCCTTCCAAACTTCTGACACGACTAAGCGCGACGTATATTTGCTCTTTTGCAAAGTTTTTTTTACCAAAGTCGATCACAGCTCTTTCGGGGGTGGTAGCCTGTAATTTATGGACTGTGACCGCCCAGCTTAATATTAGAGGCAGCATACGCTCCACATCTCCGTTACCCCTTGCCGCCTGGAACGTAGTGCTTGTTGGTGGTATGGGTCTTACTTTGAAAACTTTAAATTAGCATATCTTTTTAATGTATGAGACGATTGCAATGAAACAAAAACTAAATGTTACATCGTGATAATATTATATTTACAATTTTAATAGGACTGTAATTAAATTTCAAAAATGTTATTTCTGTTAAATTGAATGTAGAAAAATGTATTCCAAAATGTGTACCATTTTGGGCCAATAGATGTCATTGAGATGCAAACAATTTTGTAACCCCCTTTCTACACTTTCAAGCCAGTTTTTAAAAATGTATGATTCCATATTTATTATTACTTAGATAAGTTTATACCACGTTTTCTAAACCAAATGAATAATATCTTTCATACAAACCGTATCCCCCCTTTTCACCCACAAAGGGGTTAATTTCAATCATTCCACTTTGCCCCATCAAGTCGACCCACTGGTGGGGCAAATGCATTCTGCTCTATGGCATGGATTCTTCCCCACAAGGGTTGGCACCTTAGAATTTGTGTAAGTAGGTATGCTCGTATTTAATATTTGATTGGAAAAGAAAGAAATTTATATGTGAGTAAAATGTAACTAGGACTTGTATTTACTTAGATTTTATTTTATTTGTAACAAATCGTGTAATTAACGTATGATTTACAACCCGATTCCTTCCAGAAACAACTACTTAGTAAATAAAAATTAATAATAAAATAATAATACCAGCCTATTACTGTCCCACTGCAGGGCAAAGGCCTCGTCTCATACAGAGAAGGAACGAGCACTGATCATCACGCTTGCTCAAAACGGGTTGGTGATTTCAGACTAATATTAACTATAAGTCCATGTTTCCGCACGATGTTTTCCTTCACTGATGTCAATAATGTCCAAGGTAAACTCAGAAAGTTCATATGAATTGAAAAAGTCACATTAGAACCCACAACCTCATGCATGAGAGGCGAGGCCTTAACCTCTGGGCCATCATAACATATTAAATTACCAAAAAATATATATTTTACTTAACTATACATTTCTTTCTTTTCCAAACAAATATAAAATACGAGCATACCTACCTACACATTTCTAAGGTGCCAACCCTAGTGGGGCAGAATCCATAAAGATTTTAGACTAGTGGAATCTGCCCCACCAAGTCGAACTAGTGGGGCATATTCCACTGAAAATTTTTAGGCATTCCTCTTTGCCCCACCAGCGGGGCGCTTGGAATGATTCGTTAATTTTTGAAAAATCTTTTGTTATGTTTCCATTATTCGACTGGTATACGAATTTGTGCGGGGTAGGTATAAACACAACTAAAAAGTGAAAAATAAAAACTTTTTTACAAAAAAAAACAACCGACTTCCAAAAAAAACACTTAAAAGAGAAAAATAACTTGAATTTCGGAAGTCGGTGGCAAAAACGAAAATACAGATCCATATAGTTATATTTTAAGATGGTTCGCAGTTCGCATAGTTGAAGCCGTGATATAGTTATATCCCTAGGGAAATAGTTATGAATTGCTTTCATATATATTACGGTAGATATATTTTACTATTTATGTATCTAATAAAATACTATTGTTTTTGCCACCGACTTCCGAAATTCAAGTTATTTTTCTCTTTTAAGTGTTTTTTTTGGAAGTCGGTTGTTGAAATAATCATTTTTTTTTTAATCTTATAAAACATACACTCTAAAACATAAAAAGTAAAAAACACAGATACTTATACTATAGGCTACGTTCCCTCTCTCAAATCAATATAATACCATTCCACTTTTCATCGCCAACAAATTAACACTGAAACGCGGTTGCATAAATCGAGGAGCTCCCAAAATCCTAATCCCGGCACTCAGCATGCAGGGGTTATTGATTGTAACAATAGTTCATTACGCGCGGCGACCGCCTAAACAGAGTGATTAATGTTCCGGTGTTGCCAGCCTCCGTGTAAAATATCGCTCCTTCACGGAATATGACATCGTGACACGGGAGTGACGTTTGGAAGATTTCGGACAACGATGGGTGTCCTCCCATGGAATATTAAATAGTGTAGCGTTTACTTCGGTATGTTGTGCGCAAGCTTCAGGCACTAAGGTCGTCTGAGATATTGACGATGTGATATAAAGAAAGAAAGAATAATATTTATTTGGACACAGTTCGTGAAACACATAGTCTCAAAATAAAAAGTGAAAATAATTATAAATCAATAATAGTGTGTGAGGCACACACTATTATTGATTTATAATTATTTTGCTGCGCATAAAAGTTTCATATCGGTGATGACCAACGAGCAAACATGAAGGCATAAACAATATTGCAAAACAAAGTCGTTTCTACATTTAAACTTTCAATAATCCAATAGGTAGGTTCATCCAATGAGTACATCTCTTCTACCCTCTGCCTATCAAAAATAAATGAAGTAATTCCAAAACCCTTAATCAAAAAATAATTATCAAAACGAAACAATCCAGCATCATGAAAATTAACTAAGAGCACAACTGTTAAAGATATTATTATTTGTCATAGTTATTTAGCACCGAACCGGTGCGCGGTGCCAAATTGCCATGTGTTGGCAACACCGCAGCAGCTAGGGGGTGGGGAGACGGTCCGTAATCTCTGTCCCTGACAGTGTGACGCGGGGGTCGTCGCCCCAGCCCTGCCGGGCCGCTTACCAGCTAGCTTGAAGTTAATTGCTCGTGAACAGATTATTCAGCAATTTTTCAGAATATTTTCGGTTTGAGTGAGATGATATTGTACGTAATTCTAAAAGGTTAAGACAATGGTGCAATAAAAGGGGGTTTCAGAACGTTGTTTTAATTGTTATACCCTAATCACCAATCTTGGCAAGCAGATTATGAGGTAAACATTTTTTTTTGGAACGAGGTTCCTTTTACATCGTTGGCGAATGAGAGTTAGACCGAAAAAGTGTAACATTTTGACCGTCACGACACTTTTGTTCTAGACCGAAAAATCTGTACATTTTGACCGTCACGACACCATTCTTACAATTTTTGTTGGTCTAGCTCTCATTTGCCAACTGTGCAACCGGGTGTCCCCCGAAGGACAGGTCCAGTTGAAAACCAGCGTCAGGCACTAGTTGTCTGGCATTTTTGCTGAACTGGGCCTATTTGGCGCAGCCGCGAGGCACACATCCCTGCTAGTATCATACAACGCACTTTACAATTTTTATTTTGTTTTTGTTTCTTTTTACTTTTGTGCCTTTTAGTCTGTGCTAAATAAATGTATTTTCTTTCTTTCTTCTTTCTTTCTTTCTTTAAGGAATCCAAGAAATACCAAAAAATATCGATATACTCGTATGTCGTATCGATATTTAAAAAAAGGAATTGATATCGATTTCGACCGAAATACCGATCGATTTATACCGAAAAAAATAAATCGATATATCGGTGAAATTTTCTGAAAAATATTTGTACGTTATGAAATTATGTTGTGTTTGTTTTTATATTCTTATAAATACCAAACTAGGCACATCATTTCAGATGTAAAATCATAAATTAATAAAACATTTATAAAAATAAGTCTACTTTTTACAGCTCTGATTTCCAGCGGTTGCCGTTGCTATTGGAAATATATCATATTTGATACATTTTCGATACTAGTTATTTTATATAGATATATCAAAATTATAAATATCGATATTTTTTCTACAAGCCTAGTCCCACGACACCTCTCGACTGCTTTTTAATCCAAATTAGACCTGTTTCTGATGAATAAGACGTTTGAACGATTTTCAGCAGCAAACTGCATAGTATAATGGACTCGTTAGATTTGAGGGCTTCCCTAGATTATCGAAACAAAGTAAACTTGACAGAACATAGAAGTTCCTCAGACAATACGTTTTACTTTCAGGATACATAGTTTGGCAGCGTCTTTAATACATTCACTCATCTGTATTCATTGCTATTTCCTTAATAATTGTTACACTATTACTATAATAATAATTTAATTCAATGTAAAAACTATCAAAATGTTAAAAAAGTGTAAGGCACACTCGGTAGACGGCTTTGGATGTCTCCAATTTCTATTAGTTATTACAAAAATAATTATTCTGAAACACATTGGTCCTTCAAGCCGGATGTATAGGAATCATGGCTTTATGAAGGACGAGGACTGCGTCGACCCAGTGGTAGATTGATTCTGATTGCTTGAAGACACACGGATACAGGTATATGTTACGGCCACAGTATCGGCGGGAGCACGAGAGTTAGCGAGTATATGGGTGGAACCAGAACCAGTTACTGCCAAAGTCCGTAATACTCAACGAAAATTATTCTTCTTTTTTACGAATACTGTAATAGTATTTTTTATCGATTTTAAGTATAAATTTATTACTATTTATTGATAGGCAGTAATTTAAAGATCATATACTAGGATCTTAGAATTAAATTCAAAGGGTATGATTGATCTCCTTGCGAAGATGCTAAATCCATAGCTGTGGTCTTCACCTGAATCGGAAACAAATACACCGATAAACAACTGATACAAGTCATAAGTTCCTTATAAACCGAACTATAAGAAGGAAACATACATTAATAATTCTGTCATAAAACTTTATACAACCAAATTATTTTCAAATTACCCCCAAAGCCAGTTTAAATTACTTATGTAAATGTGGCAGATACCTGGCGAGGTTGGATCGCGTGTTGGCCCAACTTATAATTGGGGAGGCTTGCTGGCGGGGCGCAGTGGAGCCCGGGACACCACCCGACGAGGTTCACCACAGTTACCAGCCGTGGTCCCACCATTCGTACCGTCCGCGGTAACGTGACCCGTGTGAAGACAGCTTTATAAATAGTGCGGCAGAACTAGTGGCTAGGATTTGTTTTGAACTTTGAAATTGGCAGTGACTGATTATTTAATACAAAATCTTATACAGAGAATAAACTTAATTCGATCACATTAAATACAATAAGTTTCAACCTTAGTGTCTAAAATGAATTTGTTCGAGTAAGAAGTTTGAAGACCGCTCCCGCCATGAGGCTAGCCCGTCAGTAACCTTGGCTTAACTATGGCCAATGTTGGTCACACTTTGATGTCCATCGCTCGTTAATTACTTTTATAAAACTCTGCTATACGAACAGCGTTGGAAATTGAAGTGTGTTTAACATTTAGTAAATTTTGTACTGGAGACATTGGGAGAATTGTACCAAATTGCACTTTGCTTGAGTCGCTTGTAATTGCAAAGTTGCACTGTATCAATACAATTAATAGGCTGCCTTTATAAGTTCATTCCCTCGATTGCAAAGACATTCTGGCACAAGAAGTCTACAGTTCTCAAGGGGTGCATTCATTAAAGCACTATAGACCTTAGATCTACGACTTAAGAGCTGCCAAACATTAAAACTGCCTTTCACCGCTTTCTACTGTTTTGGCTTTTACACCACACAAATTTAGATTAACCTCAATAAAGGTAATGGAAAACTCCGTAAAAAAAAATAGCAAGATACAGGCGGAAATCAGCAAATGAAAGAGACAAGAGGATTTGTTCAGCAGTAGGATATGGACAGATGGACGACGACCTGTTCTCAGCAGAGGGTGGAACAAGGCTGTCAATGACGCTGACGATGGCAATGACAGATTGAAGGCCAGGCAATATTTGCACGCATATTTTAAAGCACGTTAACCAGGCTAACAACTAAACAAAACTAATAACTTTAAACTTAGTACATAGTTACCGAAGCTACACGCTATGTTTAGAATCTCACAAATGTGTGCAGTAACTGCGCTGGTCTGTAATTGCATTCCAGCTGACCTGCGTCCTTCATTAATCAAGATACCACTCGAGCTTATGTTATATTCTCATTAGGTACTGAATGTAAACGATTTTAGCACTTTGGTAATATTTTAACTAATTATATCATAAATTATTGTAACTAAGTATTATTATAAATGTTATTTAAAATGTCCTGCATCACGTAAAGATAAAAAGCTTCCAGACTAAAAAGATTGCGATATCTACCTCAATAAGCAAATACTTAATAAGTTTAAAAAAGATCATTGATTATTTTCAAACAATAGATATTAAATAAAATACATATATGATCATAGCAAGAGCATGAGATTCTCATGATTAGGTACATCGGAATTGTAGGTTAAAATCTTGGTTTTAAAATTCAATTTTCATGAAAAGGTCATTGGCAAAGTGGCAATGCTGAATAATATCTGCATGGTTTAAGACAGCATCGACGCCACATGGCTCTCATTCAGTTATCATCAAGATTGCCGTATCCAAATCTAAATTGAAAATACGTGACCGAAAAAATTCAAAACACAATTTCCCGTGAAATATACAACTCAACAACATCGTCCTGAATTCGCGGAAAACCACGAAGGAAGTACTATAATATTAATAAATGCTCCGCTCCGGAAAGATTAGCGCCGACATGATAGAATTATGCTTTTTGAATAGCTTTGATAATATTAAATGAATACCGTTGCGTGAGTACACACGGGGGCGTTTTAGTAGCTACATCTACACACGGTTTTGACGTACGTAACATCTAACTTAACGTGCCATTGGATACAAGTTTTATTAGAATATAAAGAAAGAAAAAATGTTGTACTGTCACAGAAACCCGTGCTCGATACCTTATTGCAACTGCCACTCCTGCGTCTATGGCTCTCCGCTGAGATTGGTTGCCATGAGCCCATGACCGAGAGTCCAGCTGTTACCGCAACTGCCTATTGTTTGTTTACCTGAAAACTATACAAATATAGTTCAGTACCTTTGATTGCTGCAAAATTTTAAATAAAATGATTAAATTCAGCAAAAGGTTAGGCAAATACTCATAATCACTGAAATCTCAAGTTACGATTTTTTTGTCTGTAGGTACCTTTGCGCCTTTGCTGTTTGTGTGTGCCTTTAAGACGGACCTCACAATACGGAACCCAACCACTACCGCGTTTGAAAATAAAATATTAGCATATTAATGTGGCCGAGGATCCCTGCATCCGGCCTCCTCCGTACATAATTAAGGCTCGCATTAGCTTTGTGATGAGCCCCGGCCGCTTACGCAAAGCTCCGCAAACGAGCCCCCGGGAATAGGGGGCTACTCCCGTGTCCCGACCCGAACATGTGGCTAGAAGTTTAGACACAGCTTCATACTTTATTAACACTGTTTTGATGGTGCCATTTGGTCATGAAGAGTTTGGAATATAAGCAACTGTTGAGGTTACTTAACCAAAATCTCTGGCCTCAGTGATCTTCTGATCTCTCGGACTTGAACACAGAAATTACTTAACTGGAAGTCAAAGTGCTGGGCGACAAAAATGCGCCAACGGTGTCCATATCAGCCGAAATACACAGATTTTCCCCTCGCCTAAGTCGGTTAAAGTCTACTCCAAGACTTTACCTCATAGACTGTGTCTCTGACCAGGAGTAGACCTCCTGCACCAGTCACCTACTTTATTTGGACACATTTTTCTGTTGGTTAAGCCGTTAATCTTGTTCGTATATATTTCAGTTCATTTCGTTCTTAATTAACATTACGCTAAAATATATAATTACTTATGCGGATTTATATAAAGCATGCTCTAGAAAAAATAAACCTAAGTAAAGTCGGTTCTTGCAACAGTGATTGTGAAGTGAATACAGTTTTTTTGCTGGCGGCACCACATAATACATGTATTTTTTACATAGTACCTCTACCGCTACCTAAAGTAGAGGTAGGTACTATGCAAAAAATATTTTTTTTTATCAAACTTCTCACTGCAATTCCTAAATAAATACTTTCGCTGGATTTCATACCTAAGAGAATTTAGTTTCTTCATAAATTCTGAATAATTATTTTCTTAATTTTTGTCTCTACTAGAATCCTCGACCCAAATCCAAGATTTCTTTTACGTAACGCTGGCTCAAGTTACAGTTAAAGTTAATCTATTTCTGTCGATAAACGATATCTACCGTAGTTGGTTCATTTATTAGCCATTACGCTGATGAAACTGCGTTCAGTAAAAGAATGAGGTTAAACTGTGAAACGAGATACACGTAGATTCTAATTTATTTATGTACACGTTTATTGTTTCTTAATCCATTACAATTGATAAAACTGGAGTCAAAACTTCGTTAACCAAAATGAACCCAAAGCGTTTTGATCGACATGGATGTAAAAGACTAGTCAGTAGTCAGTCTCCTTCAGCTGACATCAGATTCAATCGATTGATCTGAGTGCTACAGCCTGTAGCTATCGAGTTGGACAGATAGGCTACTAAACCGTCGCACACAGCTTGGTCAGTTTCCCTCATTATGCTAGAGTTAAATCTAAACCACAGCAAGTAGCATTGTTGTGTTCTATCTTCAAGGCTGCTGACACTTCAATCCTGCCTTGATTTACTTAACGGCATTTCAAAGATTGTATCTCTTAAACAAATATTTTCGACCAACAAATCCGGCCGCCGCACTTCCCCATGTAAACGTAAAATTTCATTAGGACCGCCATCAATAAGTCAAAGTAAAATACCACTCAAACATAACCGCCTTCAGAACCACAACAAACACAGAGTCACGTGCTCCTTGCGTGTCAACCCCGCCATGAATCAAAGATTTCCATAAAATTAGCCAACTCCATAGCCTGACGGAGTAACCCAGCCAGGGTTACTTGATTTACGACGAAAGGTAAACGCAAATAGTTGGCATTAGCTACGATTCTTTCTGCATTCATTTTTAATGGTTACGAAATATATCATGCCCGACTCCGCAGCTGAATGGAGGGTTGTTTAGAAGTCGGTAGGATAAAGAACTGGCAAGGTGGACTCCGTATTATCAACATGGTGGGCTATTTCAAACCCTGTCACTGTTGTCCCAATAGTTGGGCAAGTCAGATGGCATTAGCTGGGTGTAAAATCAGTATTTTACACCTAGCACCTAAAAAACATGTTTATGGCTTTCTATCCAGACCTGCCAAAGGACAGTTCCTTTGGCAGGTCTGGATAGAAAGCCATAAACATGTTTTTTAGGCGAACAAATTAATATATACCGTCAAAACGTGTTACACAATTAGAATTAGTGGTATGACGATTTTCCCATAATCATTAGTCACCAATTCTGGATGACACCGACAAAATGATAATTGCAGTTTGTTCGTGGACTGCTAAATACAATCCTTTTAAAGTAATTCCAAACCTAACCCATAAACCTATAGCATTAGGCAGCATACCAGATATTTAATTAATTCGCCAAGTTGTGACATTGCGCCGTTATTTACGAGGCAGTAGGCAGCGGTCCACGTCATGCGATGCTTGCATTGTTCACTGACTTTAAAGACCTTCGCCATTTTGATGTCTGATTAAATTAGCTTTACGATTTGAGTTTACAGATCATATCAGCTACCTTCAATCTATTTTGGTTTTACTGCTGATATGCCTAACTTTATTTCCCATACATAAAAAGGGGTTAAACCTTATGATTGAACCCAAAATTACTGTGTAGCACGAGAAGAAAGGCCTAAATTACTAGGCATAAAGGTTTAATAGGTTCCGGTACTCGGCAAATGTCAATCCACACCAATAATGACTATATCGTTTAAAATTATTTCATACCTTCATTAAAAATCTATCAATTTGACAGGTCATATCACGCCTTGATTCCCCAAAGGGTTGGACAGAGGTGTACGTGTACCTAATAGTACACCCACATTTCGCCAGTTTAGTTTAAGACCCATTTAATAGGGAGTGAACCTGTTGCCATCAACCGGCCACAAATCTATACTCCGGGCTGCTACTGAGAAATTCCCAGAAGAAAAACCCAATAACACTTTGCCCGACCTGGGAAACGAAGCCAGGATCTCATGGAGAGCAGTTGCGCTTGCGACCACGAGACCAACGAGGCCTATTATATTTTTAAGTACCAGGACTTTTTTTTATACTTTGCCCTGCTCTAGGAATTCTCCTGTATTGTGGGTGCATTTACAAACATTTAAACTCACATACACAAACAGCCAGACCCGGAACAACTACTTGTAAGTCATACAAATATTTGTTCCGTGCGGGAATCGAACTCGCGACAAGCAGAGCAGCAGTCAATCGCTTAACCACTGCGCCAACCACTAATATATATCTAACACGGCACTAATATATTATATCTAACTAAAAATAGTTTTACTTTACTTGCTCGTTAGAAGTATTTCCATTTCAAAGCATACCGAAACCTAAACATGAAACCGATTTATCTCTGACTCCTGCTTTTCTATGTAAATAGAATAGAATTAAATATTGGTAGGTACCCAACTCAAAACACAATGTTTCTTTTATTTCCAAGATATTAATGTCTTTCCGTAAAGAGAAATACTGCGTTATACAGAAATACTAATAGTTAGTCGTATCTTATTTTTCGGCAAACAGTCAGTAGGCAGGTACTCGGCCTTCAGGACTGGAGTTAGTTAATAATTCTAGTTAAACTAGTCTTTAAATATAACTTGTTCTATTTGTCATTGTTTTTAAGATTTTCCTAGGCATGTTGGTACATTAATATTCAATTGATAGTGATATTATCAACTGAATATGAACCCAAGTTGACCGTTCATTGTAACGGTTGCAGAGAGGTCTATAGTTTCGGCGCGCGGCGGTCAGTTTTAACAAAATGTTACAAGTCTGAGAATAATTAAAACATCAATTAACAAATGATGGGTATTGAGGGACTGCTGGACTTATTTTTATTAAATCTTAAGAATACCTTTCAACGGATACATCTGTTACAAACAAAGCCCAGGCTCTTAATCGGAGCGGAGAGGTCTTATCAAAACCCACCAGAAACAAGTAGACCACGAAAGCCTTTTTTTTGGGCTGGGAAATGATCAAATAACTACTCCCGTTCTGGGCGAAGCGGGAGGGCGTGTCTGACTAAAACCCACCCGTGTTCCTTCAGTTGCCTGTAAAATAATAATTACAATTTAGGTAACTATTTAGTTAATTACAAGTCCACACATATAGGTAACTTAGTGCAATATATATTGTTGGTACACAAACCAAGGGGAGTGCTAAAATACTGAAGAGATTAAAATAAACAAATAATTACAGTTTTAAAACTACTACAACACTACAGAAAAGGAAATTAAGTTCAACTTTATGTGAAGTTCAGTCTACGTTCCATTTATGTCGATACCCTATAGATTACAGTCTAAGCATTAACCGAGTATGCACAAGTGAAAAGCTCAATTTATTCCCTGAAGAGCTTAATATGAAATCTAGCTATTATCTACGTACCATTTATTTTTATGTCGTTAATTCCATGTTTCTTTATTTCCTGCAAAGTACGAGCCTGTTAAGGCTGAGCAGAGGCGTATCTTGGGTGGGGCAAGTAGGGCACGAGCCCTGGGCGCCGATTGAAGGGGGGCGCGCAACATCACCAATTATTAAATTTTAAAATCAAAATACATTATAATAAACTATTTCATACTGTTGTATTACTTTGTGATTTCATTTCAAACAATCACATTCGCGATTCCCGCGCTTCGCGAATGAGCGAGGGAATGGTTGGAAAGGTTTACTCGTTTGCATGAAACTGACGCCAGATTCGGATTTATTCTAGATGTTAGAACATTGTGTTACGGCACTGACGACTGTAACGATTTAAAAAATAAATGTAAAGAATTTGGAGAATTCAATATTTGCGATGTTAACGGGGAACAGTTATACGAAGAAATATTGGATGTTCGAATGCTAATATCTACAAGAAAAAACGTCAACCGAAAGAAATCTGAAGAACTACTTGAATTTATTGTGCAGTAAGTACGGGGATGAAAGCGTATTTCCAAATCTGCGCATTTCTATTCAAATTCTGCTTACAATAAAATTGCAGTATCCATCGCAAGTTGTGAGCGATCTTTTAGTAAGTTAAAATTACCTAATACTTTCGTATTTGAGGGCTACAATGGGTCAAGAAAGGTTATGCGACTTAGCTTTTCTCAGTGTAGTGTAGAGCGACAAGAGACGGATAAAACTAATTTTGAAAACATCATCGATATGTTTGCGTCGCAGAAAGCCAGGAAGGTGCAGTTGTAAATGTAAAGGTTTTACGGAATTAGTTTGTTATAAAAAAGAGAATAAATATTTTATGTTTTGTAAGTAAGATTTATGACTGTTTTATTTTGTGCTGCTATGGTGCGTGCCCTGGGCGCCATTTTCTATTGGTACGCCCCTGAGGCTGAGGGAGGTTCAGTTAAAAGATTGCATTAATGCATTAGCAAAATGGTGACAGATTGCGAACCCGACGGTTACGACCAACGGGTAATCCATTACCCACTGACGGTTAAACTTGCCAAGTAATTGATTACGTCGCGTTATCCGATTAACTGAAGACTCCATAATTGAATATGGCTGTTTACCTCCAATGGATAGTAAGTAATATTTGGAAATACATATTAACACATTACATTAATGTAAGCAACATGTTTTTATTGGCCTATACCAACAAAATTTGAACGCTGTAAAGATATGCTCCCATTTGTCTAATACCAGGATATACTTTTTTTACAAGATACTAAATTAATTTTGTTAAAAGTGCCATCTAGTATCACATTTCTTAACTACCAACAAGGGTAACCTTAAAATTGCCATCTAGCGGCGAGTAATGATAACCTATTCAATTGATTCCACTCCTCACTAGATGTCGGTGTTAACATATTTAGTACTTAATTTTTTTTTTTATAGAGGGCGGTTCAATGGAGTACATAAAGAAAGAAAACATACAAACAAGTACATAGCAAAAACTTATAGTATTCTTTTTTGTTTGCCCAAATAATGTTCGTATTCCACTGCAGGGCAAACGCCTCCTCTTTCTCTTTCTCTAGATCGTTAGCGAAATCTAGCTGTCTGCCCTACAAACACCATTATTATTAGGTATATTGGTAGCTTTGATTGTCATAATCAAAGATTGGTAGGCACACTATGTGACCCTTAAAAGGGAAGTTAGACACATATAAACTACGTTAAGACTAGAGTCTGAACTCGATAGAAACAGACTTTACAGATACTTTATTTTCTACAATAAAACGATGCAAAATGTTCGTAAACGCCGGTGTTTACGGCCTGAGAACTGATAGCTATCTACCTACGGATAATAAAATGTTCTTTTTGCTACTTTTCGTCTGACATGCGAGGAACATAGAGCAAGGAATGGCGTCTTTCTCAAAAATGTAGGGATTTCTTTACTGAGTTGGTGATGCCTAGGTTTTGGATTCCACTGAAACATTTACCTTTGAAGACCTGGCATAATATTTCGAACGTCTGCCAACTGTGGCATCATCATTTCGACATTGAGCCAGAATTCAGATTTCAATTATTATAACGATGGAAGGGAAAAGAATTTCGGGTAATATTTACGTGATAAGTTAACTAATAAGTCTAGTCTAATAACCGATTGTTTTCCTAACACATAAACGGTCGATTACTAAACAAATTGCAAAACATATTTTGCACCACAGCATCACAGCACCGGCCCGGCCACTGCTTCTACTTATACCATAAAATAGCTGTCACTCCCATGATCATGCTCTATCGAACTAAACAAGGTAAGAACCTCGCTTATCAACCTCACTACAGACTTTGCCACTACCTTACCATTACCCCACCTCAAAAATGCCGCCTCCGCACACCTATTCACACATCGTTCACATCGCTTCGCACCTACCTCCCACTGTCTCCGGCACTCCGCCCTTCGGCACACGAGTGCATGGCGCTAACTAGTGCGGTCGCCAACGCTGCCGCTGCGGCTGCCGCGGCCGGCGCAGGCAAGAAGAACGCACAGGTCCAGTTACAGGCCGAGCTGAACACGGATGATGAGTGGCACAAGTTTCTGACAAGAGATGGACTGTTGGGTAAGTTATCTCTTGCTGATTTGGTTTGGTATATTCTATCTGTCAAACTCAAACCATTTATTTAAATTCAACCATTTACAGGCGAATTGTCAAAGAGCTGACCTCTTTTGTCATTCAGAAAGATGAAGCTAGTTGTATTCAGCTATCTATCTGTTAAGTTGTCAAATGAGACTATTGATGGACTCTAATGAAAGCGCCAAAATCGTCGCCGAATTCTGGGCCGAAATAATTTACTTACATGCCATCGATATGCTAAAAAAAAGAAGTAGACTACTTATTGTTTGATTTTTCGAGACTTGCCGGCTCCCGAAAGAGAGCCACGAACAATAGATTGTCAGTCTCATTAATCAAGGCTTCATTGGTTTATCCACATTTTTTATTCTTTATTCTCATTTATTTTTTGTTTGTTTCTTTTGTTTATCTGGAAGTTTATAAAAAATAAAAACAATCACTGATCAGGATAATAATTGGATGTTTAAAATCACTTAACCGCTTGGCAAGTTTTATACCCTCAAACCATGAGGTAGCTGTTTAGGTACGAATCAACACGTTCAGCAAAATCTAGCTTTTTTGTGACTTGTTTTGTATGATGGCCAGTGGTGGACGTGTACTCGGAGTGGTGTGGGCCCTGCATCGGCATGGTCGGCAACCTCAAGAAGATCAAGGTGGAACTGGGCGGTGACAACCTTCATCTAGCCGTGGTAACACTTGTCAATATAATTATTATATTACACATGTCAATATAATTATTATATTGTGCTGATGTATCCTATGAAACTATACCTATTTATTTTATTTCCACAGGCAAAATCGGACACGATAGAATGCCTAAAAAGGTTCAGGAAGCGCAGTGAACCTACTTGGATGTTCATCGCAGTAAGTTTTGCGGTTAACACTAACATATCCTCCATAATGTCCACTGTTTGAAATACACATTTTATTACAAATGTAGATAAACATAAGTAGGGTGTCACACTATGTATATTATTATTTCTTCATTTATATCAATGGGCGGTCTCTCTATCTCGGAGAGAACAGAAAACAAAACGCGCAGAAAAATAATTTCTGTTTTAAAACAGCGCAGTTCTATTTGGAAACACCTACTACGTTACTCACACACCACACTAAAAATAAATTAGCACGATGAGTGAGTGTGACATGTGCCTTGTACCACCCTGTACGAGGTATACACGTGTCTTAACATACGTAGACGAACGTAGGTGTTCTATAGCTGTCTATATATCCTCAAATACATGGAACAGTGATTTGTAGCAAACTGGTACGGATGTGGGTATCGACCAAACGCCTGAAAAAACTACTATCATATACATTTACTTTCATATCTTCCGCTGTTAAAGAAAGTGTTGCTTGAAAACTTTGTTTTATCTTTGAAGTTTTAAGGTTTTGTGTTTTAAATGGTGCTTTAAATTCATGTGGGTATAAAGTTAGGTATCGCAAACCGGTACGAAGGTACCTGAGTCAAATAAATTTATTCTCTTTCTTTCCAATAATAAGACAAAATACGGGGGAAAGATAGGAATTGTAATTCATTTATACTGTTCACGTTCAACAACAACTGACATCTTTCTAAATCTGTCCCATCTTAATTCCAGGCTGGTCAACTCCTAAACGTGGTATTCGGAGCTGACGCGCCCCGCATCGCGCGCACCATTGAGCAGGAGCTCCGGAATGAGGTGCTGGCCAAGAAAGGCGAGCTGGAGCGACCCAAGAGAGCGCCGCATGAGCTTACTCCTCCAGAACAGGTGAGGAAGAAATGGGTAAAAATATTGAACCAAAAAAGAGGGAGAATTGGGAGCAGGCCTTTGCCCAGGATAAGGAAAGGGATCGCAGACAGGTGAAAAAAAACATTGTTTTTTTTTTACCGAATTCATTTACAAGACCTTACGTCGATAGACATGAGCCTGGATATAAATTAATGCATTACCTGGGGCCTAATTAGATAGGCCTATATATGGACAGGTCTGAAAAAATCGACTCTATTCGTGTGTGCGATTATTTCAACCTTGACCATCCCAAAATGGCCAACGTTAAAAGATTTTCGGCGGAAATTATGTCCTATTGAGTCACTTAATTTTCCTCTCCCTACAATTTCAGGAGGTCGCGACAGCCCAAGAGAAGATTGAAGAAGAGAAGAAAGCCAAGGAAGCAGCTGCAGTGGAAGCGACAAGGTTCGCGCGGCGGGAGGCGCGGGCCAAGCGCCTGGAGATGCACTTCAACGACCTCTGTCCCGCACTCATGCTGCCGCACGCACAGAAACATTTGAGGAAGATCACGGATACTATTGAACCTTTCGGTACATTCTTGTTAATCAACTTTACCATAAGAAATGTAGCTTTCCGGCTTGGGAATGTGCGATTCTCTAAAAGCTTTCATTCTTTGCCCAAAAGGTGAGAGAGATTTGCTAGTCGAAAATAGCAGCAAGAACTCACTCCTTAGGACAGTTCTCGCCACTAATTTCTAAAAACCACCACAGGTACTTCTTTAAGGTTGAGCCACTACTAATGGCATTCTAATTCTGAAATGCAGTAAGTACCAACAGCATCAACAAAAAAAAAGTAATCGCAGTTTAAAATACAGCTTCTTGCAATTCCAGGTGTAATTTTGGCAGACAAGTGCCCGATCGTAGTGGGCAAAGAGGGCGCCAAGATCTTGGCGGTGGAAGAACCAGAACTCGGCGAAGCCAACGCGGCGGCGGCTCTCATTGAGAGACCCTCGCTGGCGCTGATATTCAAAAAGATGCCAGATAAAGAGGGGGATATTATTGGTAATGAGTCTTAGTTCAGCAAATCATTTGAAAGTCAAATCATTAATTTCAATCACGCGCAATTTTCCTAAATATTCGTAATTGCACCTGCTTTTCTCTGCATCACCCAAAGTTTGCCTAGTAGAAAATGCCTATGGCATTAAGGCTGCCTCTTTACATTTGTGTGCTTGAAGTATTAAATAAATAAATATACAACATTTTTTTACAATTTTTTTATATCCCATAACTCTACTAGGGTATGAATGAAACCATATCAAACAATGAACTACCTACTACTTTTCCAATAGAGCTGACTCGCCGAGCTCTCTGTGGAGACGACCTGGCTGAGGATGACGACGCGAGGAAGAAGCTGCCCACAACAGAGCTCCGTGATGGCAGTACAATAGGGCTGTTCGTGCCCAAAGACCGGCACGAAAGGGCTGCTGTACTGGATGTGCTGTTTCCTAAGGTACCTTTGACTTTACCTAAAGTTCTAGTTAAACTGACAACTGGATGTAGACCGAACCAACCAAGAATGTTGGTTAAAGTTGTAAAAACATAATCCTGACTGTGCTGTCGTACGGTTGGGTTAAAATCAAATTGTTGCATTGAACATTTTACTTTATAAAAAGTTTATCACAGATTTACCTTACAATACCATGGGTCCGGGTAGGTAGTTCTCCAATGTCTTATTTTTGTCCCGATATGGATAGACGTATGTCGTGCACGTTTGAGATTCTGTAAGACTATGGACGAAAAGTGATTTTGTTTTTGTGCCAATATTAATTTGATTAATATTTCATAATTGTTAGTTTTACTTGCTTTGTTTGTTGATTTGGTATATTATTTCTTAATGTAAATATGTCTGTTTTAACTGAAATTTAACCGTGCAAAAACTAGGAGTTATCTGTGCATGTTTGTTTATTTCAAATAAATAAATAATAATATCCCGTCAGGTAAGCAATTAAGCATGTTCAAAGTTACAGAATAAGTAGGAATACTCTTAGGTTTACAAGACAACTATACAAAACTTTAGAGATGCCTGGCAGTGCTCTCTGCCAGGCATCTCTGAAGTTTAAAATTACGAAAATTAAATGAATGTCCAAAGCAGTGGATGCTCATGCCCACTTCTTCATACCTTTCTCCAGATGGTAAGCTCAGTAGTGGAGCCAGCTCCGCCAGCAGAGCCCCCGCACATCCTGATAATGTTCGGCGCGTGGCAGCGCCGCGCCGTGCTGAGCATGGCCAGCCTGCCCAACGTGGCCACCCGCCTGCTGCGCTACGGGTTTTTCGCAGACCCCAACATTGAGGAACCGAAGTTATTGTGCAAGAATATTGACCAGTACGAACTGAGGCCGGAGAAAGAATAGTAGGTTTTTGTGCGATATGAGGTCAGAGTTAAAACTGACATTGTTGAATTTCGGTACAGTCAACCAACTGTTAGTGGTAACATTTGAATACGAACATCACTGCTACGACATAAACGAGATGTCTATTTCAAATTATTATCCATGGAACTGCGGTTGACCGTACTGTTATAACTCCATTTACATTTAGTCCCTTATACATCCTGATTTTTTAATCACCTCAAAGGTGATTTTCAAGATCTTTGATGCAAGGAATAAAATTATTGTTTTTGTTTTAGTATCAGTCAGTTGCTTTATAGTCATAATCCATATTTATACAGGCTGACCAATTAAGAAGTATAAAACTTTTTTTAGCCCCCATTCAGATTTGACGCTACAATACTTTCATTAATTTTATCCTGAAGTTCTTAAACAAATTTCAAAACGACCCAATTTTTCAAAGAAAAACTATGTTTATTTTGATCACTGAGGATTTTGAGACACGTCCTGTCTTTTTTCTGTGGGACTATCTAAAGGGACGTGCCGTGGTCAAGCTTGAATACGAAAAGCGGAATATTTGTGACTTTGTTAGTGGGATACCTACCTAATAATGTATGCGAAAATAATGAAATTTAATGAAAAACGCGACGAAAAGCGATCGTATTTTTAAGAATAAAACAGGTGCAGATCTAATTCACCGTATAAAATTGCCAAGCCTGAATAATATAGAAAAATATGCAATAATTTTCGTTTGTAATAAAAATAATCTTAATTTAAATTTGTTTACTTCCTAATTGGCCACCCTTTATTATAAATGCGAAAGTAACTTAGTCTGTCTGTCTGTTACCTGTTAAGGCGTGATACCTTAACAGATTTGGATGAAATATGGCACACAGGTGGACCATGACATGGGTAAGGACATAGGACTTTTAAACCGGTATTAGGTACATACCTAATACCGGTAATAATAAATTATCCAACGGGAACATTCCCGTTGGATAATTTGCGACATCTTAAATAAAAGCTAGTGTAACATAATCTGATTTCCAATTCCAATTCCACAGTTGCGAGACCATAGTCCTGATGATCGCAGTAGGGCTGGCCGAGCCCGAGCTGGCGGAGCCCGAGGAGCTGTTCCCTGAGGTACAACATTCACGGTCAAATTTAATAACGTAGGACTATTAGTAAGTCATTGCAATATAACTCATAATTTATTGTAATAAAGTAAAAATTTGGATAAAACTCTCGGCAATCATTCAAATGTATACCTTACCTTACCGAGATAAGAGTTACATTGCAATGACTTACTAAGCCCAGGTTCGCACGCGATTTTCTTACGCGACGATTTTTATCGCGCACTAGATTTTCAACTTACCGAAAACTGAGCAGAGCATTACGAATTCAACAGAGTGCATTCAAGTGCGTCAAAAAAATACACTGTTGGATTTTCTCGGTGATAAGCAGAACTCTGAAAATCCAGTGCGCGAAATAAGTCCCCGTAAGAACAAGGGCTCGATCGTGAACGTCCTACCGTAGGGGCCTCCCGAAGACCTGCTGACCCTCAGCCCGCTGCACGTCAGCGCCGACCACGTGCTGGGGAAGGACGAGTGCGCCAGGTTCTTCCCGCCAGGGTACAGCGAGCCGGAGAAGAAGCCCAAGTCCAAGAGTAAGAAGAAGAAGAAGGTAATCATTACCTTATATTTCTATGCCTATAACTGGTTAATTTGAAATAAATGGAGATAGAGCTATATTTAGGATAAATAGCAACATCCTCTTTACGTAACGAAACAAGATTTTAACTTCAAAATGCGACCCCAGAACTTAATCACGGCTTTCAATAGCCTGTCTGACAAATCAAATCAACTTAAACGATGGATTATTGTTATTTTCGTCAACCAATCGCAACAAAATACGATTATTTCGACCACCAAATTTATGAACCATACTTACTGATACTGTGGCGGCATCTACATCGCCACACGCGAACTACGCATCAAACTGACGTCACGCGAAATCCTGCATCGCGCAAGCAGGGTTTACCGCGCGATCAGCAATTATATATATAACTTAACTTCCTGATATCAATCTTCGGGCACACCAGACACGACACCCGTCTGGTCGGAGGATCCTCCCTTTTCTATAGAGCATTACTATGGTTAGTAACACTGCCATTTACTATGGTAGTTTTATAGAAGGTACATGGTCACAGTGCTTACACAGTCATGTGCTATGCAATTATACAATACTACGAGATTGAAGTTATACAATTCAAAGATAATTTATGCAATCTTCAGCAGCTCCAACAATATTGTCGAATGCTAAAATGAAATTAGTTTATGCGCCCTTGTGGAGCTGTACCAGCGTTGAGCCAAGCATTTTTGTCATCGATATAATCCCCCAGCTTATAATATGCTTGGCAGCATAGTGTGCGTTTTATACAAGATTTAAATTTAGAAATAGTACCCTATGAAGGATGAGTCTACTTTGCCAGTCTGAAACCCGGTTGAACTAATTGGTCCCTATTTCTAGTACTATAATTGTGTCTTTCACCTCTTTTACTGAAAGGATTAAGATTTTTCCTGACATACATGATGTTTTCATAGATATATGGACAAGGAACCGTCATGATGTTAATATTTTTAAACAGTTCCCTTAGAGAATCGCGCCTGCAGAGGCAATATGTTGCTCTAATGGCTCTCTAATCAACCGAAGAGCTTCTAAATGTCAATTCCGTCGAAAGAATTGTTCTTGTATCTCCAGAGACGGCATGCAAGCAAAGAAGACAGCGCAGAAGAAGCACCGGAGACACAGAGTACAGAAAACGCAGAAGCCGAAACGAACGGGGACACCGAGAACGGAGACGACGGAGAGGAGAACGGGGACGGCGAGGAGAACGGGGACGACGCGGACGACGACGACGACAGCGCTGAGCTGCGCGCCGACAAGGGCACCTCGCCGCCGCCGCGGTAAGCGGCGGCTGGCGAATCACTACTGCTATTAATAATATTTAGAAATATTTAGCATTTACATCTGTAAAACAGTACAATAAAACTATGTATAATAATATTCTAAAATTTGTATTTTCATTTATTTATAAATAGTCAATTATAATATATTTGTATTAACAATAAAGTAAATGAGTAACGACTTAACTGATAAGGTGGAGGGGGAATATCTTACAGTGCGGGCGCACCTCACACTACTGAGTCTTTTCGGTTCCTGGAACAAATACAAGCAAGAGGTAAAACGGCGAAACAGTCTTCTAGTGATCTACGTTCGGTAACCCGCACGACAGTAGTAACAAAACCAGTTAAAGCTGGCCTTTTATTCGATTAAAACTACGTACCTAGTGCAGTATAAATAAGTACAGTATAACGTCCTTTTATAGAAAAAGGCTGAAACGACAGGCTTCGAAAGTTCAGTGTACCGCAACAGTCTCGAGTGCGCGGCAGTTACGAACGTACGGCCGTAGGTAATTATTTCAAGGTCACTGCCGAGACGTAATACTGTTACTTTATTATACTGTGTTGCTGGTTAGCGAACGTGCTTATATTTTATACACTCGTACTCGCACGTATGGTTATAATTCTAATGTAAATGCCTACCATTCGAACGTTGAAAAACAAGCCATCATTATAGCAGTGCAAAAAGTCTGATGAACAAAACTAGTCTTTAATACTCAATGAATAGGAGTTATGTCAGATCGTACCATATGTAATGGTTGTCGTGGTGCGGCGCGCGCATGACGCCGACGCCGCCGCCGAGGCGCCGATAGTTCATCGCGCCACACAGGCGCCACTGGTTTGATTCTGGGTCGAACACCTGCAGACAATATCAATTTAATATTAGTTGAGACAAACAGAATATGTTATACTTGACGTGTTACTTGCCGTACGGCTAGTACTTGTTATTCGTTTTGATGGTCTCTCGGAGTAATGATGCTTATTTATTTTATTTTCTATTTTATTTCCACTTAAGCAAGGTTGATATTGGTTTGCCAATGAAAAATGCGCTGGGTAGCACTTCGTCACAGGGGCAATTTCCGGAATTGAAAGAGCGTTTGCATTCTAATCTGTCTCAATTCATCAAAAAATACACAAATATAACAACATTTTTGACATTGAGTGTCGTTAATTTGTATTATTTGTTTAATGTACGAGCATCTAGCCTTCTGATTTGCGTCGGTCGTAAAGGTCAGTTCCGTATATACCTCTATGGACTTGAGATACGCGGTCCCGTCGAAGCCCCCGACGGCGTACAGCTGTCCGTTGACCACGGCCAGCCCCACGCCGCTGCGCCGTGACGTCATCGCCACCACCGGCGACCACGTGTCCGTGTGCGGCTCGTATCTGTGAACGTCATGCTGGCTAGTTATACAGGCTCAATTAAATTAGCTAGCGAAACTCCGCAGACACTATGGGTAATTGAGTATCGATATGTACATATAATAAAACAAAAAAAAGATTCGATAATATTATGTTTATGTTATGTTAAATAATACTTGTTCTGCCTGCAATTTCTTTTGTGAAACTGAAGTATGTATGGGCTTGTACCACTGCCCTTAATACAAATTATTTTATAACTTAGTAAGGGTGCTGGTTGCAACACCTAACTGTTTTGTTAACTAGCATAAGTCAAGTGTACCTACAGATGATACTATTTAATGTTAACACTGTTATTATTTGATTAAATAAATATTAAAATCTTAATTTTTTTTTTTGGTTCAACGACCGTAGGCAAAGGCTAAAAGATAATTTATTTGTTAAACCTAAGATCTTAAATTTAGGTAAAAAGTCCGTACATCCACCGAAACAGAATCATTTCTCTAACGTGTATTGACAAGCCAAAGTGCCAGCAAACAACATCCCTCTCTCACACTTTCACCCTCACAGACACTCACCCAAACACACACACAAACTCACACAATATAATACACGATTTACTAAGCTAAAGCTAAATAAATATGTCAGTTTAGAGGGCCTAAACTGGCATATTTATTTCTGCTCAATCGCACTCCGACCCCCAAGATACAAGCCCTGCTTAGTTTGGGGGTCAACGGTCAAACCAAAACTTTGTGATGTACCTTTAGTCTTAATTTTATTGTATCTATGTAAGATCACTGTGTGTCATCACATTTTCATTTGCCAATAAAACTTTTTGTTTTGTATTTTGTTTTTGTACATGTTTTGCCTGACGAAGCGTACAAATTTTTATTTAACAAACACATAATTAATGCAATAAGCCAAAGACTAAAGACTGGTTCAATAACATTCATTATTAAATTTTATGTGATTAATAATACTATAGAAATAATAATATAAAGTTCAAGCATATTAAAAGGTATCTGTAAAAAAGTTATTTATATTATAATAGCACTTGTCTGTGAATAGATTTCGAATCTTGTTTTTAAATTGATATGTTGCAGGGTTGACATAAAACAAACAAGTTGTTTTAAAACACGGATTTTAAAAACAAGTTTTAAATAGTTTGAAATAAAACAAGTTTTAAATAATGTTTTAAACATTAAGAAAAAAAAACATTGTTTTAAATAGCGAATGAATGGAAATAAATAAAAAGTTATACATTTTTAGGACTTGAAATAGCTCGAAAAGAAATTAAAAACGTTAGATACTATGGCGCCGGTCGAAATGAAGTAGTTCCCTGGAACTATTTTGGGGATTTTCCTTATTTGAATATAGTCCGTCCTATCTATGAACTCGTATATCTATACTTCGTCGCTTATCGAAAAGAGGTAATTTTGGGGACTTCCCATGTGTAAATATACTTTTAGGTAAGGTACTCAACTAAGAACGAAAATCAGAATTCGCAATAGGGATGTTCACTCAAAAATGTCCTTCAGGTAGATTATTAAAAAATATTGTACACGTATTTTTTATTTTTTTACGTATTAAAGATTACGGCAATACATTGAGTTAAAATGTAGCATGACGTCACTCCCCGGTAGATTTTATACTGACTTGTGACGTAGCGAGCCCCCACTCACCAACTTTAATGCGTTTTATCTAAAACATTTTTTATTAATATGATAAAGCAAAAAATACGTGTCTAATATGTTTTTATTATCTGACTGTCGGACTAAGCAGTTTTTCTTTTTTCCCAGTCAACATCCCTATTCTGAACGTACAGGGTGGTTCAGTATCTGTGTTACATACTTAGATTGATAACAAAAAATAAAAATATATGTTGACAGATTAGATAGTATAACTATAAGTAACTAGTTTTACATTGTTGTGATTATTATGTTATTCTGATCGTTTTTTATAAATGGTTCCTCAGGTAAATTTTAAAAAAGTCTAGAAATGAAGTATATTAGGCCTGATCGATTATTGTTGATAATAAAGAAATGTTTATTTTATACATTTTTTTTTTTTTCCTACCGTTATGTGTTGTCAAAGCTCTATATGACTGTGGTATTATGCTGTATATTTTCGGTGCCATATAATAAAAGTTTTTCCCCATGAGGGCAGTTTTTGCCGGGGTAGCGTACTTGAAATATCAACTAAAATAAAACTAAAAAAACTGATTTCCTTAACTCGTACTTCAAGTAACTACACCACTAGCAATCGTAGACCCCAAAACAAATCTTCGAATCGTTTTTTTTGTTATCGTAATCAGCAGTGCTATTCTGTAACCATCTCACCGTGAGAACTTAGGTGAAGTGAGCACGGAGTGAGCTGTCATTCCACCTGCTGCTAGGGACTGACAGCTCACTCCGTGCTCACTTCACCTAAGTCCTCACGGTGAGATGGTTACAGAATAGCACTGCAGATAACGATACTCATCACGTATGCGGAATTTCGTTATAATTTGACAGAGGCCTAAAAACGTCGTGTTGATTGGTGTCGTGAAATGGTTTAAAGATTTAACGGAGGTGACTCAAATGCTGTGTTCGACATACTTACGGGTGACGAAAGCTGGATTTATTGTTATGATCCTAAAACTAAGAGACAGTCTGCTGTCTGTGGGTGTTTCCTTCTTGGAGTTGCTAACTAAAGTGAAGAGAGGTCGAAGTTTGGGAAAAATTATGGAGGCCTCGTTCTTCGGAAGGACAGGTCATTACGCAACAATTGTTTTAGAGGATCGAAAAACAGTGTCTTGGAAAAAGTTCGGGAGAAACGACCTCGCAGTATGATCTTCCTTCACCACGACAACGCTTCGTCGCACACCGCCAAGCAAACAATCGACTACTTGGCGACGTCAGACGTGGAATTACTACTACTCGAAGAGACCCCTAAGGACGAGTGGGCAAAGTGCTTTTCTCAGTGGTTACATCGGATGCAGCGATGTATTGATGTAAATGGACACTATTTTGAAAAGATATAATATAAACTAATAACTTGCTAGTTTGTTCAGTTTTTGATTTTCTAAGAACTTTCAGTGTCACCCTCGTATGCCACAGCATAGGATACTTTTTATCCCGATATTCGCATGGGATCGAGACTTATGTGAGTGAAATCGCGGATCGTAATTAGTTGACGATATTTGGCATACTATGTATGAGTCACATGATAATTATATAAAGTATATGTATATAAGCTCATACGAAGGGCGTTTCCTTCAATCAGTAATACTATAGAGCCTAATTAAATAAGCTAGCGTGATGGGTATTATATATTATGAGGAGAAAACAAAAAAAAGAAATTCGATTCTTTTAATTGTTAAGTAACTACAGCGGCCGCCGGTAGTGGAATTATGAGTTAAGATTTTTTTTTAATTTATCGTGTACAATGCACTCACCTCTCTGCCGAAGACAGCTCGGTACAGTCGTCGCGGCCGCCCACGGCGTAGATCTGGCCGTCGAACACGGCGCAGCCCAAGTGCTTGCGGCGCGTGGACATGGGCGCCACGCCCGTCCACTTGTTGGCGCGCGGCTCGTAGCGCTCCACGGAGTTGAGCGGCGCCTGGCCGTCCGAGCCGCCCACGGCGTACAGCGCGCCGCCCAGCACGGCCACGGCCACGCCCAGGCGCCGCGTCGTCATGGGCGCCACCTGCGGCCAGTTACGCCTATAACGAGCGACAAGTCTGCGTCGCGCACGACATTTCCCGACGGATATTTCCATGGTTTGTTTGTCCTACCGTCACTTTACCGCTAGATGAAAATGATAACAAATGGATCAGAAAAAGTACCAGTGGATGCCAATTTGTAGTGACACTTACAGATTGAGTTTTTTTATTTGATTATTTGTATACTTAACGAATACTACCCAAAGTTCTAAGTTTGAATCACCGTTAAGAAGTTTTCATTTGACTATTAAGATTAATTTTATAAGCTATTTTCGTCGATTTTTGAATTACAATTTAACAATGCTCTGAAAACGTTAAAACATCGTGAGAAAACTGGGATGTTCTAGAACCAAACATTTGAAGACATGTGAAATCTACCAACCCACACTCCGCACTGGGCTCACGTAGTGGATTACGGCCCACTCCCTCTCACAGAGAGAAGACCTGTGTTTTAGCATTGGGAACATTATCGGCTGATTATACTTTTCAACAACAATTGATGGCAAAAATGGTGCGATATAAAGTTGAAACCTAAATACAGATGAATATTTTACTAATTCTCTTTATTGAGTCATTGCGCTAGAATTTAACCGGAATCACAAATTAGTACAGATGGGACACTCCGCAAAATCATTTAACACTTTCGACCACCCATTTTTCAAAGAACCTTACATGCCGCCATACATATTGCAAGTTGACTGATGGTCACCGGCGTTACGTTTGCGCTAAAGTTAACCCTCGAGGAGTGTTGCCAGCATTAGGTTTGAAATCTTGTTAAAATCTTGCCGAATTAGCTAATAAAAACTTCATTCAAAATGAGCCCTCCGCGAGGCATCCCATTTGCGACTTGAGTGAACCCCCCAGAAGGGCTCCTGGCAGTCAACGTGTTAAATAAAAAACGACTCTTGCTACGACACAATAAAGTTTAATGCAGATCGCACAACGTTAGTTGCCTCTCTTTCTATCGCGTAACTCTTATATCTTCTGACTACGTTACGTCCACTGTATTGGACAAGTCGAGCCCGCCGCGTACCTATTTGTAGCTTCAAACCTAAAATGTGGAGTATCCCATCTGTATTCATCTGTGAACAGACCATAAGAAACTTAGTAGGGATAATAGAGTAGGTCACCTTGGTCCAGCGGTTCTCCTTGGGGTCGTACCGCTCCACGTGGTTGAGGCACTGCACGCCGTCCTGGCCGCCCACCGCGTACAGCGCGCCCTCCAGCACCGCCACGCCCACCGACGTGCGGCACGACGACGTGGGCGCCACCGAGCCGCACCACTGCCGGACACCCACAGTTATAGATACTAGCTGCGGCACGACGACGTGGGCGCCACCGAGCCGCACCACTGCCGGACACCCACAGTTATAGATACTAGCTGCGGCACGACGACGTGGGCGCCACCGAGCCGCACCACTGCCGGACACCCACAGTTATAGATACTAGCTGCGGCACGACGACGTGGGCGCCACCGAGCCGCACCACTGCCGGACACCCACAGTTATAGATACTAGCTGCGGCACGACGACGTGGGCGCCACCGAGCCGCACCACTGCCGGACACCCACAGTTATAGATACTAGCTGCGGCACGACGACGTGGGCGCCACCGAGCCGCACCACTGCCGGACACCCACAGTTATAGATACTAGCTGCGGCACGACGACGTGGGCGCCACCGAGCCGCACCACTGCCGGACACCCACAGTTATAGATACTAGCTGCGGCACGACGACGTGGGCGCCACCGAGCCGCACCACTGCCGGACACCCACAGTTATAGATACTAGCTGCGGCACGACGACGTGGGCGCCACCGAGCCGCACCACTGCCGGACACCCACAGTTATAGATACTAGCTGCGGCACGACGACGTGGGCGCCACCGAGCCGCACCACTGCCGGACACCCACAGTTATAGATACTAGCTGCGGCACGACGACGTGGGCGCCACCGAGCCGCACCACTGCCGGACACCCACAGTTATAGATACTAGCTGCGGCACGACGACGTGGGCGCCACCGAGCCGCACCACTGCCGGACACCCACAGTTATAGATACTAGCTGCGGCACGACGACGTGGGCGCCACCGAGCCGCACCACTGCCGGACACCCACAGTTATAGATACTAGCTGCGGCACGACGACGTGGGCGCCACCGAGCCGCACCACTGCCGGACACCCACAGTTATAGATACTAGCTGCGGCACGACGACGTGGGCGCCACCGAGCCGCACCACTGCCGGACACCCACAGTTATAGATACTAGCTGCGGCACGACGACGTGGGCGCCACCGAGCCGCACCACTGCCGGACACCCACAGTTATAGATACTAGCTGCGGCACGACGACGTGGGCGCCACCGAGCCGCACCACTGCCGGACACCCACAGTTATAGATACTAGCTGCGGCACGACGACGTGGGCGCCACCGAGCCGCACCACTGCCGGACACCCACAGTTATAGATACTAGCTGCGGCACGACGACGTGGGCGCCACCGAGCCGCACCACTGCCGGACACCCACAGTTATAGATACTAGCTGCGGCACGACGACGTGGGCGCCACCGAGCCGCACCACTGCCGGACACCCACAGTTATAGATACTAGCTGCGGCACGACGACGTGGGCGCCACCGAGCCGCACCACTGCCGGACACCCACAGTTATAGATACTAGCTGCGGCACGACGACGTGGGCGCCACCGAGCCGCACCACTGCCGGACACCCACAGTTATAGATACTAGCTGCGGCACGACGACGTGGGCGCCACCGAGCCGCACCACTGCCGGACACCCACAGTTATAGATACTAGCTGCGGCACGACGACGTGGGCGCCACCGAGCCGCACCACTGCCGGACACCCACAGTTATAGATACTAGCTGCGGCACGACGACGTGGGCGCCACCGAGCCGCACCACTGCCGGACACCCACAGTTATAGATACTAGCTGCGGCACGACGACGTGGGCGCCACCGAGCCGCACCACTGCCGGACACCCACAGTTATAGATACTAGCTGCGGCACGACGACGTGGGCGCCACCGAGCCGCACCACTGCCGGACACCCACAGTTATAGATACTAGCTGCGGCACGACGACGTGGGCGCCACCGAGCCGCACCACTGCCGGACACCCACAGTTATAGATACTAGCTGCGGCACGACGACGTGGGCGCCACCGAGCCGCACCACTGCCGGACACCCACAGTTATAGATACTAGCTGCGGCACGACGACGTGGGCGCCACCGAGCCGCACCACTGCCGGACACCCACAGTTATAGATACTAGCTGCGGCACGACGACGTGGGCGCCACCGAGCCGCACCACTGCCGGACACCCACAGTTATAGATACTAGCTGCGGCACGACGACGTGGGCGCCACCGAGCCGCACCACTGCCGGACACCCACAGTTATAGATACTAGCTGCGGCACGACGACGTGGGCGCCACCGAGCCGCACCACTGCCGGACACCCACAGTTATAGATACTAGCTGCGGCACGACGACGTGGGCGCCACCGAGCCGCACCACTGCCGGACACCCACAGTTATAGATACTAGCTGCGGCACGACGACGTGGGCGCCACCGAGCCGCACCACTGCCGGACACCCACAGTTATAGATACTAGCTGCGGCACGACGACGTGGGCGCCACCGAGCCGCACCACTGCCGGACACCCACAGTTATAGATACTAGCTGCGGCACGACGACGTGGGCGCCACCGAGCCGCACCACTGCCGGACACCCACAGTTATAGATACTAGCTGCGGCACGACGACGTGGGCGCCACCGAGCCGCACCACTGCCGGACACCCACAGTTATAGATACTAGCTGCGGCACGACGACGTGGGCGCCACCGAGCCGCACCACTGCCGGACACCCACAGTTATAGATACTAGCTGCGGCACGACGACGTGGGCGCCACCGAGCCGCACCACTGCCGGACACCCACAGTTATAGATACTAGCTGCGGCACGACGACGTGGGCGCCACCGAGCCGCACCACTGCCGGACACCCACAGTTATAGATACTAGCTGCGGCACGACGACGTGGGCGCCACCGAGCCGCACCACTGCCGGACACCCACAGTTATAGATACTAGCTGCGGCACGACGACGTGGGCGCCACCGAGCCGCACCACTGCCGGACACCCACAGTTATAGATACTAGCTGCGGCACGACGACGTGGGCGCCACCGAGCCGCACCACTGCCGGACACCCACAGTTATAGATACTAGCTGCGGCACGACGACGTGGGCGCCACCGAGCCGCACCACTGCCGGACACCCACAGTTATAGATACTAGCTGCGGCACGACGACGTGGGCGCCACCGAGCCGCACCACTGCCGGACACCCACAGTTATAGATACTAGCTGCGGCACGACGACGTGGGCGCCACCGAGCCGCACCACTGCCGGACACCCACAGTTATAGATACTAGCTGCGGCACGACGACGTGGGCGCCACCGAGCCGCACCACTGCCGGACACCCACAGTTATAGATACTAGCTGCGGCACGACGACGTGGGCGCCACCGAGCCGCACCACTGCCGGACACCCACAGTTATAGATACTAGCTGCGGCACGACGACGTGGGCGCCACCGAGCCGCACCACTGCCGGACACCCACAGTTATAGATACTAGCTGCGGCACGACGACGTGGGCGCCACCGAGCCGCACCACTGCCGGACACCCACAGTTATAGATACTAGCTGCGGCACGACGACGTGGGCGCCACCGAGCCGCACCACTGCCGGACACCCACAGTTATAGATACTAGCTGCGGCACGACGACGTGGGCGCCACCGAGCCGCACCACTGCCGGACACCCACAGTTATAGATACTAGCTGCGGCACGACGACGTGGGCGCCACCGAGCCGCACCACTGCCGGACACCCACAGTTATAGATACTAGCTGCGACACGCGCAAAAATGGTTCAGTGGGTCATGTCATTTATCAGTCAGTCATCACGGACTTTTTTGTTCAACTTTTTAAGATGTACAACCCTGTAGAACATTAATTTTATGTATCTCTTACGGTTTACGCACCAGTTAATTTTTCAGTCGCTAGTCGGCATGATTTTTTCTGACATCTTCGACAATAATAGTCATATTTCAGCCAATTTACACAAATCTTTAATGAATTATATAGCTAAACCTTTTACTCCGTCCACTGGTGGAAACCGTTTGAAAATTCGTTCGGTAGTGTTTGAGTTTATCGCGTTCATACAAACAGACAGACAGACGCAACGGCGGAATTTTGTTTTATAATATGTAAAGATAATAAAATAGTATATAAGGATTTGCTGGGCATAAAACTCCTAGCATGTTTTCAGTTGAAACACTGTAGTGACACAAGGGCGAATTAATATAGTTGAAAACTGAAGTTTCGTGGAACTTAGAGCTTGATAAACAGCTCGACAACAGATCGTCGGGCCCGGCGCCGTACCTGGTTGGTCTGCGGGTCGTACCGCTCGATGCTGTTGAGGTAGGACTGGCCGTCGTGGCCGCCCACGGCGTACAGCAGGTCGTGCAGCACGGCCACGCCCACGCCGCAGCGCCGCTTGGACATGGGCGCCACCATCTTCCACTCCGCCGTCTGCGGGTCGTACCTGGTTGGTCTGCGGGTCGTACCGCTCGATGCTGTTGAGGTAGGACTGGCCGTCGTGGCCGCCCACGGCGTACAGCAGGTCGTGCAGCACGGCCACGCCCACGCCGCAGCGCCGCTTGGACATGGGCGCCACCATCTTCCACTCCGCCGTCTGCGGGTCGAAGCGCTCCACGGACGCGATCGCGTCGCCGCTGCACCAGCCGCCCACCGCGAATAGGACTTCTCCTGGAACGACACACTTCAGATGAGTATTTTTTACACACTTTTGGCACCAGAAATCATGAAAATAGCTCGTGCCTAAGAAAATTATCGCACATACTAGCTATGAAGTTAAGCCCTCTGCCGCAATCGGTGTTACCCGATAGTTATAACATGCTTCGAGTGATGGGTTACAAACGTGCATCATCATCGACTGCATCATCACTTACTATCAAGTGTTATAGTTGAACAAATGAAATAAATGAAAAAAAAAAACAAATAAAAATTGCCTGCCAGCAAAACTGAGCTACTCAGAGTTCGACGAACTTATATTTTGTAAAGTATTGTGTCTAGTTTTATATTAAGTAATGTGGGTATGCGCAAATATGAATAAACCGGTCAGCTATCCATCTCCGTGTTTAATTGACGTCCCATTTGGCGACGAGAAATTCGAATTCCAATTGCGTGTTAAATTATTTATAACAATGCCGATCGGTCGACTAGAACCATTTGACATTAATTCGAAACAGTGGCCGTCGTATATTCGCCGTGTCAAACAGTAATTTATAGTACTTAATGAGATAAAAGATAACTTGTGTGTGCCGTTGTTAATTATGGTTGTAGGTGCAACTACATACTCGTTAATGTGCGATCTATGTGCTCCGGCGGATTCAGAAACAAAGAAATTTGACGAATTGGTACGTTTGGTGACCGATCATCTAGAACCAGAGAGTTCGGAGATTACCGAGCGTCACATGTTTCACTTACGTAGACAGCGTGTTGGGGAATCCATGACGGACTATCTCCAAGATTTAAAACATCTCGCGACCACGTGTAACTTTGGAGCAATGCTAGAAGAAAACCTTCGCGATCAATTTGTTTCGGGACTATCCAACAGTGCGATGCGATCGCGTTTTTTGCTGAAAAAAATGAAACAAGGAGGCGGCGGAGCTGACTTTGGCGTTATCTTAGAGGCCGCAGAGAGGCACGCGGAGGTGAGTGCGGCGAGCGCCGCCGCAGCCACGACCTCAGGGGCAGGCGGCGGCGCGGGCGCAGGCCTGCACAGGACCGACGCGAGTCGAGCACGCGGCGGGGGCGCGCGCCGGGGCTGACGGCGGGCCCCCCGCGGCGCCGGCCGCGCCGACTCAACAGTGCTGGCGGTGTGGAAAGCCGCATCGGCCGGAAAGATGTCGTTACATCAATTACAACTGTGATGAGTGTAACCAACGTGGACATTTGAAAGTGATGTTCAAAGTGGTGCGTGTTAGTGGTCGGTCTGGTAGGCGGAACTACGTAAGTGAAGATAACTCGGGGGACGAGGATTTGTTTAGCATCGAACTGGCGTCTAAAGGTAACAAACCCTACTTTATTAACGTGAACATTGACAGTTACGAAATTAAATGTGAAGTCGACACTGGAAGTCGCATTTCGGCGATTAGTGAAGACTTTTATAAACAAATGTTTCCCATTAAAACAATTCAATCGGATAATCTAATGTTACGGTGTTATGCAGGTACGCGAATTGAGTCATTAGGTTAGATATTAGTCAATGTTAAACTTAGGAATGTTACGGCACACAATTTGTATTGTTATGTTATTAAAAATGGTGGACGTCCATTATTGGGCAGGGATTGGTTAAAGTCCCTCAATATCAAACAAATAAATTTCAACGATATTATTGCTAACCCATGTATAAATAAGTTAGCTACAGAGTTTCCCGATGTGTTTACTGATCAATTAGAAAAATGACTCCAATTGCAACTGACAAATAAGGAGCCAGTATACGTGCGGGCGCGCCCCGTGCCGCCGGCACTCCGGCGCGGCGCGAGGCCGGGGCACCGTGTGCCGGGTCGAGCACTCGGACTACGGCACACCCATTGTGCCGGTTATCAAGACGAACGGCGATAATTATACGAATATGTGGCGATTATAAAGTTACCATCAATCCTAAACTTAAACGTGAATTTTACCCACTCCCACGCATCGAAGAGCTGTTTGCCAGTCTAAGTGGGGGAAGGGAATTTACCAAAATTGATTTAACTCATGCCTATCAACAGACAATGTTAACGGATGATTCACAACTGTGTACAGCTATTACTACATACATCGATACATTTGTTTATCGCCATACGCCATTCGGATTATCTTGCATTCCAGAAAAAAAAACAAAAATTAATGGAGGAGACATTGTGTGGTGTGCGTGGCACGGTGGTGTTTCTTGACGATATTTGTGTGACGGGGGCTTCGAGAGCAGAACATTTGGTTAACTTAAGACAAGTACTAGTTAGACTAAAAGATATGGGTTTGACCGTTAAATTAAGCAAATGTTGTTTTCTACAAGCGAGCGTTAAATATCTCGGTTTTATTATTGACCAAAGTGGTCTGCGCCCGCATCCCCAGAAGGTGGACGCTATTGTGAAGGCACCAGCACCTATCGATATCACACAGTTAAGAAGCTTTCTAGGTTTACTAAACTACGAGGGTGGTCCGATAAGTACTTAGCCTACAAAAGAAAAACAAAAATTTTGGAAAAGTGGCGATTTATTTATCAATATAGTCTCCTTTTAGCTCGATACACTTGACCCAGCGATGCTCCAACTTCTTTAACCCGTTTGAAAAATACGATTTCTCGAGGCCTGCAAAATCAGCCTTTGAGGCGGCGATGACGTCCTCATTCGACTGAAATTTCTGCCCGGCAAGTGACTTTTTCAAGTTTGGAAACAAAACGAAGTCGCACGGGGCCAAATCCGTAGAATACGGTGGATGGGGCAGCAGTTCGCAGCCCAATTCGACCAATTTGGCCGTGGCGAGGGCGGAGGTGTGAGCTGGTGCGTTATCATGGTGGAAGAGCACTTTTTTCTTCGCCAAGTGGGGCCGTTTTTTCTTCAATTCGGTGTCGAATCGGCCCAATAATTCGGCATAGTACAGCCCTGTGACCGTTTTGACCTTCTGCAGGTAGTCGATGTGAATCACACCTTGTGAATCCCAGAAAACGGTGGCCATCACCTTTCCAGCCGATGGGACAGTCTTTGCCTTCTTCGGAGCACATTCTCCGGGTGAAGTCCACTGTTTCGACTGTTCCTTGGTCTCTTGTGTGTACCAGTGGATCCATGTTTCGTCGACTTTCACAAAACGACGCAGAAACTTCTTCGGATTGCGCTTAACAGCGTCAAACACTGCTCTGAAGTGGTCTCACGGTTGCGCTTGTTGTCCGGAGTGAGTAAACGCGGCACGCATCGCGCCGACAGCTTTCTCATGCCCAAAATTTCATGCAGGATATGACCCACGCGATCTTTTGAAATGGCTACTGTCTCAGCTATCTCGCGCACCATCAATCGGCGATCTGCCAATACGAGATCGTGGATTTTTGTCACGTTATCCTCCGTGGTAGCCGTTTTTGGGGCGCCTGAACGTGGCTCATCAAAAACCGACGTGCGACCACGTTGAAACACGTTAAACCAATTTTTGACGGTCGCCATCGAAAGAGAAGAGTCACCGTACACAGCATCTAAACGCTCTTTGATTTCACTGCGAGATTTCCCTTCCAAAAACAAGAATCGAATCACCGACCGATATTGCTCTTTTTCCATTTTTCTAAAATCCGCGGGCTCTCCCGCTTGCACACGTGGTCAAAACAAAACTACGAGTCCGATCCCGCTGAAATTTTGACAGTAGCCGTCTACGAGAATGTACTACAGATAATAAATTGCTCTTGCGATACCGGCGCCATCAGGCGGTGAGGCTAAGTACTTATCGGACCACCCTCGTATTATGGCAAATTTATTCCTAAATTAAGTATTTTATTACATCCGTTGCACGAACTTTTAAAAAAGGGTGTCAGTTGGAAGTAGAATAATGCGTGCGAGGAGGCTTTTAAGGAAGCGAAGACAACCCTATCAGGTGAGAGGGTCCTCGCACATTGTGTGGGGGCGGCCGCGGTGCTGGCGGTGACAGCGGCCGGCTGTGGCGCGCACACTCTATGGTGCGGAGCGCCATTACAGGCAGATTGATAAGGAGGCTCTGGCAATATTTTATGGCGTCACCCGACACCATCAATATCTGTATGGTAGAAAATTTGAACTACGTACAGATCATCAGCCTTTAAGCTACATTTTCGGAGCGAAAGTGGGTATACCCCAAACTGCCGCCGGTCGCTTACAACGCTGGGCTGCACGATTAGCCGCATATGATTTTACTATAAAATATATATAACCTCAAAGCAAAATGGACCAGCGGACGTTGTCACGTTTACCGTTAGCACCGGAGCACCGTCCCACCGAATCAATGAGTTATGTTAACTTAGTATATCAATGTATGCCCGTTAATTTCCATGACGTCGGTAAGGAAACTAGTAAAGATGCCTTATTATCGCGAATAATGGGATTTGTAAAATTTGGATGGCCAACCGTACCTAATTGCGAAGAAGAAAACACGTATTTTGCGCGAAAAAGCGATATTACAATAGATTATGGTTGCTTAATTATGTTTACTGGCCTACCTTAGATATTGACCTTGAAGTAATGTGTCGTTCGTGTGAGCCGTGTCGTATGGTGCGGGATGCAGCTCCGCGTGCCGAGCTGCATCCGTGGGAATTTATTTTGTTTCCATGGCAACGCTTACATGTAGATTTTGCGGAGTATTCGGGAAGAAAATACCTGATTATAGTCGACGCGCATTCAAAGTGGATTGAGGCACTTCCTATGGGTCGTACGGATGCACAGTCAACAATTACAGCTTTAATTACAGTTTTTAGTAGATTTGGTTTACCTTCGCAACTCGTTACGGATAACGGACCACCATTCCAATCGATAGAATTTAAAAATTATTGTAACCAGAATAGTATTGCACATGTGACAACGGCGCCTTATAGGCCACAGGGTAATGGCGCCGCTGAGAATGCGATAAAGACTGTAAAAAAAGCAATAAAAAGAGCAGTTCTTAGTGGCGAAAATGTGTTACAAGCATTAAATACATTTTTATTCAATTACCGCAATTGTGAGCATGCAACTACGGGCGTGTCACCGGCAGTATTGCTAACCGGGCGTCGGGTGCGGACACGACTGGATGCGTTACGGCCCCACGTCGCGCGCCGCAGCAGCGTCAGGTAGCTCACGCAGGAGGCACACCCCAGCCCCCTCCATGTAGAAGAATCGGTACTCGCACGCGATTACGCCTCGAATCCAAATAAATGGACCACGGGAACAGTGCCTAAAAGTACGGGACCGGTGTCGTACCGCATTGACATGGGAAACGGTGTCCAGTGGCGCAGACATCGCGATCAAATAATTCCAGTCGGGGACAAGTCGCGGTTATCACTATATGATGATGCTTTTGAGGATGCATCAGAGGCATCCAGCTCACTGGAGACGGAGGCGGGTAGCGCGGGCCCGTGGCGCCGGGCGCTTCGGCCCGAGCAATGCGTGCGCACGTGCGCGCCGTTAATAAAGACAATGTGTCTAAATAGTTGTTTGGTGTTTGTTTTTAATATACCTTGTTATGGTATTTTTTCTTAGTGATTAATTCTTAATCTTAAGGGGGAAAAGTGTAAGGTATTGTGTCTACTTTTGTATTAAGTAATGTGGGTATGCGCAAATATGAATAAACCGGTCAGCTATCCGGGATACCTTCTTTTCGTATAATGTTCTTTGTCCTAATATACTTCGGCATAACGATTTTGGCACAATTTGTTTTGGCATAATAATACTTCGGCATAATTTTTTTAGGCATACGTTTTATGTTGGCATAATCATCTTAAAGACTAATTTGTTTTGGCATAAATTTGATTCGCATAACGTTAGTAGGCCTAAGAACCGAATTGCTGCAAAACCGACTCCACGTAGTCTTGTTTGTCCTACCCCTAGAGTGTAATTTAAAATCGCGTAGGCGCGTAGGGGCGAGGCGGCCCGCGGGCTGAGGAGCAGGCGCCTGCGAGCGAGCCGCCTCGCCCCTACGCGAATACGCAATTTTGAGCGAATGCCGTCTGCACGATTAGCACGCGTGGGGCCGCCGGAGGCCCGCAGCGCCGGAGCCGTGACAGAAACCCTGCCTGCTGCATGCTGCAAGCTCGCTTGAATGCTGCATGCTGCATGCCTTCTTGCATGCTGCATGCTTGCTTGCATGCTTAATAAATGTATGCTTTAGAATATTATGCTTAATCATTATTATGGTTAGAGAAATTATGCTTAAAAAAATTATGCGTAAGCTGTTATGCGTAATTATATTATGCGAAAATATAATTATGCCAAACAACATTATGCTAATTTATATTAGGTCTTAAAATTTTAGGCAAATGGATAGGGAACCCAGCTATCCATCTCCGTGTTTAATTGACGTGTCATTTCACTCAACACCCGATGGCCAGAGTAAGTACAGTCACCCTCAAAAAGATGTATACATCAGCAAGGATTAAGTTACTTGTCTCCAATGTTTGTTCCATCAATATGTAACCACACATTGGTACATACAGTATTATGAAACATACATTGTAGACATTCAAATACATTCTTACTGATGTATACATCTTTTTGAGGCGTACTGTAATCATTATTTATATATAATTCTTCTATACGTCTTTATGTCACTAAACTCCTAAACAGCTGGACTAATTTTGATGTTTTTTTTTTGTGTATGTTCAGCGGCCCCTGGATTGTTCAGATTCACAATTGGACCCAGCAGGTGGCGCTGTGAGGTCGCGGACAGAAGCTAGTTTATTATAAAAATTTACATCAAAATCAAAGCAGCGGTATAAAGCAGTATTAACTCTGAGCTACCAACAAACCTCTTCTCGTAGGTTTCCTAGGCCGTGTCCTGGGCCCCTGCATGAGCGGCCTCTCTTGAGGCAGCAGCAGGTAGTTCTTGGCCTCATCCAGCAGGTCTCGACACGCGTCGTCGGATCTGATGAGCAGTTCTGAGGAGACTGTGCCCACTAGGAACTTGGGGCTCAGGAGCGGTAGGCGGACGTGTTGTAGGACCTGGATTATGAAGCAGCAGCAGACAGCAGATTATTGGATGGTGTAAAAGGTGTTTTCGTCAACATATTAAACCTCTTTTACGATAAAAACACCCACCCGCCCTGTGTTGGCCGAGATATCTATCAAATAAACGTCACCTGCAAAGTAGTACAAGGTAACTGTTTAATTTTAACATCGCCTTTATTTCGTAGCCGTAAGGACGGTTTTCGTAGTTCAAGTGCTACTTTTGACGAGAAATTGACCATACAAGTTTACTTATAATATTATTGTTATAATCACCTGAGCCAGGTGTTGTCTTCTCTCGGCCACGTTGTACTTGACCCAGGACATGACTGCCTGGAAGGTCTGTTCTTCGGAGCGCACGTTGAGCTCGTCTGAGGACACTATGTCGATCAGCTGCGCAGCTGGCAGCAGTAGGAACTCTTCACTTTCCATTACCTGTAAGACTTTGTGCCATGTAGTTGGAAACTATACCAGAGGTCTCAAATAATATTAATTACGTTGCAGTTAGAAAAAGTACACAGAGGTACGGATTTCAGCTTGCGAATTTATTGCGAAATCAGCAATGGAAGATTCTCTGATAAATTCCAAAACCAGCCAAAAACAAACAATATAAACTGTGTTAACATTATTTCGTTTATAATTTATGAGATTTCTGAAAAATAACTTTAACACCTGCACTTAAAGTTGTCTCTCTGCTACAACTTCAATATTTTTTAAATAGAACTAGTAATTCCTAAATCAAGTTAATTAACACTAACAAATTACGTCAATTGAAAACAAAATTTGAATTTCCCTAATTTAATAGGTACTTAAGATGCCATACTAACCTCTGGAAAATTTTGTTGTGTGAATTTGTCAGCGATCCGGAGCAGTTCTCTACAGGAGTGCGTGTCGGCGAAGGCGCGGATGCCGAGGCAGTTGGAGCAGTCCAGCTGTCTCTTAAGGAACTCGCAGCACACGTCCTGGATCTCTTGCAGTTGGAGTAGGCACGCCGCGGGAAGTAAGGCCTGGAAAGTAGCAGTTCTATATGTACTGAGGTTTCTGGAAGCTGTGGTGTGTCTACTGTCAACTGACTTGGTAGCTAAACTGCTGTTTATCTTTGTTAATTTGACAACGTCAAACACTTTTTAATTCTTAACCATTTTTAATTCTTTAACAAAACCTCACCTACTTCGTAGGAATGGGCACTGAAGAGCAAATATTGGGTCACATCAGAGTTTAGTCAATTATAAAAAAGCTGGCTTTTATTTATTTAACAACAGATTAAATTTCTGTTCTCGAAGTATAAATAACTGCACTCAATCTAGCTGTTAAGGTCATAGAAGGCAAGTAGACAGTCCATAAGCTGCTCTTTAGTTCACACACCTGCACATTGCTCTCCTCCACGACTATGTGCGCTGTGTAGCAGAACTCCACCAGCTGCTCCATGGCCTGTTCGTCCACGTCGCGGATGGTCACCTCGGTGGCGCGCGACTCGGCCAGCTCGCCCGTGAACATCGCGCGGAAGTATGGACTACATGCTGACAGGATCACCCTGGAAATAGACACAGAAATTGTCCAGAGAAAAATCCAATCAAAATCAAACTCAAAGCATTTATTTCAATTAAACCATTTACGATTTTAGTCGGACTAAAGGAGTTGAAGGTGGTTGCCCGTTCGAAAACGTAGATCTCTATGGACAAGAACGGGCAAGAAGCTCCATGGATACTCTTTTAAATCAAGTAAGGTATTACAAAATACTGGGTACAAGTCGGATGGAAATAGTCCATAAAGAAAAGACGGATTACTCGCAGCAGTTTTTGGTTGATAGAAGACTGCTGAGACTATGTGACTTTGCACATAACGCTCTCATTACACATCGTTCGAGAATTTCACACAGCGTCAATAATGAGATATTATAGCAGCGTAAATATTTAAACAAAGATAAAACTAGGTCAACTTAAAAAGTGAATATTTGAATGATAAGATATCAAAAGCCTTGCAAAGATTACAGTGTTTACATACTGTTTGTAAATATGTAGTTCCATTGTTGTTAGTGTATTATTTACAAGCTAGATAGCTTGTAAATAAAATGTTAGAGTTATAGTTTGACCGAGACCGCTGTTCCGCACCTTAGGTATGTGCGCGGCGAGACGGGGGGACGGGGGGACAGTGCAGGCCGCTCATTCGTCAATGCAAGAGACGCGCGGCGGTGTCCCACCCGCCGCTCATTCGTCAACGCTGCTCCCCGCCTCCCCGCGCATTCCTAATACGCGCAACAGCGGTCCCGGTCAAACTATAGAGCCTGGATAAAACACCAGTGTCTAACAGATATTTGATGTCTGTGCTAGTATCATTGTACCAATACTAACGAGAGTATACGTTAGACGAACGCTTACGCTAGATGCGAAGTGTGACTTAAACTATTATACGTGGTCGTTACCTACCCGTATGAGTTTCACAGAACATTACGCCTGTTTTTCCTAGAGGTCTCGGAGGTGTATAACACAACCGCATTTCTGTAGTTTAGTGTCAGGAAAGTCGAGGTAATAGTGGGCGAGCCTATTGCCATTAACAGGACGCACATTCAGAAGATTACGTACCGGTGTGCGAACAGCTTCCTGTTGGCCACGTTGAGCACGACGTCGCACAGCTCGCGATGGCGGCGCAACGCGGACAGCTCGCCGAGGATGGCGCGCGGGTGTTTTTCCGAGGTGTGCGACAGGCGCGCGCCGCCGCCCCCGGGCGACCCGCCCTCGCCCATCCTGAGGACACACCCGAACCAGGTATATAGCTTTAGGGTCTCATGTGACCCAGGGTTGAGCCCTGCGCGCTTGTTTAGGTTGGTAGAAAAAGCGATAACAAAAAGCACCTAATTTAGGCTTAGGATTCATGTTCACACGCCGTTACCGTTAAAATCCACGGTTTCTTCGCAGTGTGTAGACACGTTCACCAGTTTTATATGTATAGATCACATCGGAACTAGTCCGTACAGTCGTTTGACGACGAAAAACCGTGTGTGAACCGTAAACTTAAAATACAGCAAAATTATATTATATTTTTGCACGTTCATTTAGGCAGTTAGGACACGGAAGGCAGGGGATTGAGTTCGCCATTCAGACAGGTCTACAAAGTTTTACCTTTGATCAAGAAATACTTATTCAAATAACATTTATCTTAAAATAATTTTGTAGGTTTAAATTTTAAGTTAATTACTTCATGTTCCGGGCCTCAAACAATATGGCGTCGGGCCGGACGGAAAGCCCAAAGGGCAGCATGCGGCCCGCGAGATTCAGCTTGTGTTTCGCTGAAATAGAACATAGATTTGTACGTCAGCGCTTCTCAATAGCTATCGCGAGAAATATAAATATATACAGGGGGATTAACATATTCTTGGTCAAAAATATAAACAACGACTAGGTGGAATTTGGTCATGCTAAGAGAACAAAATGTGATGATTTATTTATTTCAAATGATTTAAGTATTCAACATAAATTATCTAACTCTTCATTTCGAGGATGTTTTGTAGGTACCTGGCTATCTCATAATTTTCGATGTCCTTATAATGATTTACAAACTACGTGATAGTTCGTCTTTAGTTAATGACCAGTGGGTCTTGGCTTGACTATTAAAGATTTTCAAATCACAGTCTATCTGCAGGCACGAGACAGAAAATGTTGGTGTTGTACCTAAGTTGTGCAAGTGAATCAACAAAGTGGTTGTATTTAAGCATTAGAAAAGGCGATGAAATATTCAAAAGAAAGCAATGCATGACGACTGTTGTTGAGAAATCGATACTGTCTGATTGTTGAACATAATTATCTTAAATTCTAGGAACAGCTATAATTTAATGTGTGTCATCGATAAAACATGAAGTTAGGCCGCACTCCGTCGTTTCGTCACAACACGAATATCCTCATCAGAAACCCTAAAGTATGAGTTTAGCAAATGGAATTTTCCTTATGTGCCCGCCACGTCATGGGAGTGACAACTGGTCGAAATGCGGCACAGCTGTGCAAGCCTAGATACTCTAGACCGGTACCAAGCAGAAGCATCACATGTGGCGAAGCTCTAGATCTTACGTGCTAGTCACAATCGTTACGGCTATCAGCGACCACTAGCAACTAGCGATAATCTAACTGTCGGTCAAAAGGGTGTTCTTGCGACTGTTTATCAGATAATGGAATGCTGAAATGGTGTAGGGATACACCAGCTGTTATAAAATCGAAGAAAATCGCTGAATAAATTATAAATAAAACCGACTATTCATTTTAATCATTCAACTTCTCGTCTGCGCAAACATTAGTCACAGCGAAAAGAACTAAAAATATCTGCTTTTATCTAATTAGATCATTAGCGAAACTCTACAATTATTATCATACCATTATAAATAGACCAGTGGACTTGTATTCGCTTCATGACCTAGTTGTGACTCGCGGTCTCGCTTACTTTATGTCCATGAAATAATATGGGTCACTACCTGTTCCATAACTTTATTGCTTATTTATAGAGCCCGGAACATGATAGCGATGTGGGATTTGAATTGGCTGATAGGGACAGTTGGACGGAAGAATGCTCCGAATGATGTAATCGTACAATACACAGAAATAAACACAAAAATATTATTAGGTAGGGGGAAAGTTACCTAAGTTCGGTAAGTAGGTCAGCTTGGTGCTAAAATGTCAGCCGCCTTGGAGCATGCGAGCTTTGTCAATATTCGTGCATTGTGATGCAGTTTGCGTATTTCGCAATGGTAAATACGGGGAAAACAGTTATTTTTACGTCATAGTAAGGAATAAAAAATATGTATATTTTTAAAAGCATTGGTGTAAGGCCAAAACTTATGAATTCGAGCTTTTTCTGCCGCCAAAACACAGGGTATACTGAACTTTACGGTAACCTTAGCTGTTTGTCAAGCTAAACGTCTTGGCTCATAGCACTCTTGCCATTACATGCTTTCAAGGCTCTCAAATACGAAATACGCAAAGTTAAAAATACGCATTGTCTCGTTTATTGTAAGCAGCGAGAGCGATCGTCAGGCACTCGTGCCTGGGGGCCTACTCTCTAAGTTCGTCAGCAAAGATACGAGCCCGTCCGAAAAGAGTTCTTCAGAGTGAACCATACACCCGATTTATTAACTTTTCGGACGGGCGTAAAATTCAAAATTCATTATATTGTTTTCAAACTAGGCTGAGAATCAGCACTTTTTGAAGTCAAAATTACATAAGAGAGGCCCCCAAAACACTCACCCTTCACGGGAGTAGGGACTACTGTCAAATCGTTTTGTCATTCATTTTTAGTTCGGGCCCCAAAATAATCTTATGACCGTAAGTGATAAGGAGACGGAGTAGGAAGCGCCCGTAACTTCGGCCGAAACTAGGGACGACAAGCTTAGGCAGTAGATTGCAGGTCTACTCCCTAAGCTTGTCGTCCCTAGTCCACGTTAAGAGGATACGGGTATTATAACCCTGCACACTATCGTCGATAAACCTATGCGTAGCTACTGTGAAGGGCTACATTGCGTTTGTGTCCATTGACAGGAAGATGCGTAGAAGAAGACATAACGGTGCCGACTTAGGGGAACCTGGGTGGGGAGTATGATAATTATGCACATTCATAAATCTACATTACTAATATTTTTTTTACAAAAATCAGACCACGCTTCTTCTATATATCATTATGTATTGCATTAATGGAAGCTTGGTTTGATTTTTGTAATTTTGTAATAAATATAATGAATGTACTTATGCATTCATTAGGTATATAAAACAGGTTGAAAAATTCTAAAAAGCACTTCACTGAACAACAAGATACTTCCTTGAACAGTATCATCTTTATCATTCTTATACTTCAGATTAAACTTGATACTGCTACAGAGGTAAACCTAGGCCCAGTAGTATTAGTCTCCGAAGCATTTAGTTCTGGTAACAAAATATTGCAAAAAAACGTTCATGAAACTACATTAAAAATTTCAGATTTTGAATGTTATATAAATATAAAAAATCCATATTCATTACACATAATAACTTTACATGCAGTTATGAGGGAGAACAAATCAAATAGTTAACAAGTTTACAGCCAAGCTACTCGGCTCCCTAGCAACTCTCACCTAACCATTTAAATAGTAAACTAATTGTTCATGCTGTTCATTCCAATATTTACACAATCACCTTGTGTAATGTCAGTGGTGGTAGCGTACATCAACCGTGATGTAACTGCTCACTGCTGCCGTAAAACATTCTAATTATGTAAAAGTTTAATTCATATCTAATTATGTAAAAGTTTAATTCATATCTATAAATTATGAGTTAATGTTTTTTTTTTATGAGTGTAGGTCACTATATGTATAATATAAAGCATTGTTTGTCTCTGTATGACATACAGATTATAGGTCATGTCAAATTATTATTTTAAGTTATTTTATGAGGAGCTTTGTATGGAAAAAATTTAGCCTCCTGAGGCCGCTGGTAGCTGCTGGATGGTAGTTACCAAGAATCAAGCAGAATGGCATGTAATTGGAGAGGCCTATTTCCAGCTGTGGACTACTGTAGGCTGATGACGATGAAGCAGTCAGGTGGCAAAAGAAACAGGACATTTAGACAATTATCTTATGCTGGCTTCAAATTACTTGGACCCAGTAAGTGACCTTGTTAGTCATGGCAGTGGGGTTTTGTTCTGGTTTATGATTGTTATTTTACTATACCATACTTATGTTTTGAGAAGAAGTAACTCAGACTAATAAAGTGCATATTATATTCATCACAGTGCAGACCTATTGTTAATAGTTATATATAGCGTATAAGTATATGTTATTTATTGTGTGTGATGATGAACTCATCAACCACACACAATAACATTATACCCTTTATGACTGAAAACAAACAGATTGTTCATAGTTCATTGTTTTAATATGTATGGCAATCTAATTTAGTTTTAAATTAATTTATAAACACTGTTGACCCAATTAACAAGTGTCATACACTGCAAAGCTTAGCACTGCTGGTTAAACATTAATATTCCTGTTTTTTGGATGTATTTAAACACAAGCAAAAAAAATCTATTGTTTAAGTTTATAGAATGGAAACAAGTACGGAAGGTAGATAGATAGAATATTCTTAATTATGTACACCATAAAAATTACAAATATAAATGTAGAAATTTAAAATAGGGTGACACACAGACAACCTTCGGGTGGATTAAAGTAAGAAAGAGAGACAATAAGATGTTTTGATAGAACAGTTCTGTAATGAATCTTATACTTCATGAGAATGAAGGTGTTAATATTGGTTTATCTGATTGCTTAACATAAAAGATGCTCATGATAACATACGGAGGGTCACATTAGCAGTGAAACACAAGATTCAGAAACAAAATCAAACAAGATATTACAAGGAATCCTACTTCCCTCTCATTCTCCTATGAGGTGAGACCTAACATGTTAAATGTTAGTTGTTGCTACTAGGCTGTATAAACAATCAGCTGTTGCCAGTTCAATATTTACAATACAAACCACTCAGATACAAAACAATGACTTCATGTTTCATGTTATTACGGCCATCCATTAAAAAAACTTTCAAACTATGTGAAAAAATATTCGTGCCAATTATTTGCCAATGATATGAAAGTTCACTCACCTCTTGTGTCCGCGTGAGTTACCCAGCTGCAACCGCAGCGGGGGCGAAGCCCAGCCCCACACGGAGTCAATCTGCAACACACGAGCCAGCCAGACTGTTAGACTACCCCGCTTCACACACAAACCGATCCTGTTTGCCAATACAAACTAATTTATGCAATGTATGCCCTCAGCCTCACTCAGCACTCACCTTTGACGATTCCTTTTCGACTTCACAAAGAAACCTGACCTCAAAGGAGTGTTATACACTTATTAAACGCACTGAGGAATGTAAAACAGTTAACGGCACATCGATTTTACGATTTCACAAGTTTTTATGTTTACTAATGTTGCAGCATAGATATCGTACTTTTGTCCACTAGTCAATTTTTTGAAGGTCTGATCATAATAACTGACAAGGTAACAAACGGCCTTCAATCAGAAACTTCTTTACTTAGATTTTTTCACATAAATGAAAATGAATCCACCTTAACTTTAAAAAACTGCATCTGAATAATTTTCTTACATTTTCAGAGTTAGTACACATTTTATTTATGAAAATTAATATAAAATCTAGTTTATTTATCAGAAACAAGAGTCAAGGTTTCGAATGCACATTAAGTATTGTCACTTTTTTGCAAGTTTTTGATTGCCACAATAAAAAAACACAAAACCTTCTTTTCTAAGAATTAAGGACTTGTCCATTCTTTTATTTTTGCTAGTGACAAAACTGCAGATTATTTGTAAAATTCAGGTCAATATAGTTTTAGAATATAATTTTGAAGTAGTTTCGCGAATTCATGAGGACAAATGAACACCACAATCACAGCCGTCAGCTGATAAAAATTTACATAGGTATTATTTATTTGACATTAAAGATTTGACATCTAGCTGTTGACGTTTTCATCAGATTTGCCGATTTGTTTCCAAACTGTGTTCCCAAATATAATTAGATGTTCGCATTCAAGTAGAGTAAGATAGTTAATAATATTTATTCATTACAAAATGTCACTGAGTCTTCTATTAGAGAAATATGATGTATCCACTGACGAGGGATTACAGAAAGCGCTCAACGAGATTGAGAAAGAAGAGGTAAGTTGAGTTGTTTTGGTGACGGTGGCACAAGTTTTATTTTACAAACGAAGTATTTTCGCAGTCGGAGGTTGATGCGGCGCTTTCGGGAGTGCTATCCAGGGCGTGTTCCCTAGAGGGTCGTCTTCGGACGGCGAGTCAAGCTTACACGAAGCTGAGTGAAGTGAAAACAGATGCTCAAATTGCCGCTGATATGGTGGACAAGACGGCCGGTCTTGCGAGAGACGTTAGCGCTAAAGTGCGGCAGCTAGACTTGGCCAGGGTAAATAAGAAGCTGTGTATTTGTGTATTAATTGCTTCGTTTACTCTACTGCCACAAATAGATAGAAAACATAGGTACCTACTTATCAATGAGTCTTAATCTTTCTTCCCAGTCTCGCGTGGCGGAATGTCAGCGTCGTGTGCACGACCTGATAGACTTGCAATTGTGTAGTGCTGGAGTGGAAGCAGCTATCAAAGCACATGACTATGAAACTGGTTTGTTTTTAATTTTCTAACATTAACTTAATATGTTGTTTGGTTAGAAACTTTTACATTGTAACCATGGACTCACAGGTCACACAACATTCTAAATCCAAATTATTCAATTTATACAACACAAATTGAATAATTTAGATTGATAATGTTCAGATAATTTGAGTATTACTTAGTATTTCAGAAGTAGCAAAATAACAACTTACATGTTTTAACAGCTTAATTAAATAGTATGCCATGTCACTACCAATTACCCATAGAGCATTAATGTCAGTAGTTGGAATATTTAACATGTAAGTACATGTTTCAGGTGCCGGTCATGTGTCCAGGTTCCTCAGTATGGACCCAGGGTCAGTGGCAGCAGCAAGGGCACGCGGTGCGCCTGACCCTCGCGATGCCATGACACGCGCGGCTAACACGCTGAGGGAGCATCTTGTGCGCAAGTGTGTATATAAATGCAAAAACAAAAAAGAGCTTGTTTCAAAACAAACAAATTACTTTCGAATATTATCCCAGACTGTCTGACAAACTTAATTTGCTGGCAAATTTACAAGCAGGCTTATGACATCTATTGGGGCAGTCCAAATAAGACAATTAAATTCAGTAAAAAACTCCTTAAACATTGCTATAAATTGTGTAAACATGTCTTAGGTTTGAAGAAGCTGCCCGCAAGGAAGATGAGCCCAGCGTGGAGCGCCTGTTCAAGCTGTTCCCACAAATCGGGCGAGCAGAAGAGGGAGTGGACCTCCTCGCAAAATATCTTGCCACACAAGTTAGTCAACATTCCAGTCCATTTCCGGCTGTTTTCTGTTTTTGACTTATTGCTTTTGCCATTTAAGTATTTTTGCTACTTTCTCTTTTATATGCCATACAATTTCCCTCCAGACAGAAGCAGCGATCCGTCGCGCATGCGTAGTGTCAGACGTGAGCTCGGAAGCGGCCGTGTTCGCAGACGCCGTGACGCGCGTGGTGGAGGCGGGCGGCGCGGGCGTGGAGCGCGCGCGCCTGGCCGCGGCCGCGCACGCGCCCGGCCTGCTGCACCGCGCGCTGCGTGCAATACAGCCTGCGGTATGTACTACTACAACATCTATAGTGCTACTGGGTTATTTGGCGCGTGACTATAATCGGAAGTAACGCCGCCATCTTGTTTTTCAATACATTTCACAAAACTATTGTTTACTTACAGCATCCCCTTGTCAACATGATTCGAGCTATACAAGGCACAGAGCTATACAGATAGTGCTGTGCCTTGTATAGCTGTAGGTACATAAAACTAACTACGCAACACAACTACATAAAATATAAATAAAGTGAGTTTAAGAGACATCGTAGAAATCCTAAGGCTACGTGGAATCTTATTAAATCAATCTCTAATCTTCAAAACAGCAAATCTTCTGCTACTTAACTTTTGTCCATTTCTCCCGATCCTTGGATTCAGTGGATAATGTAAATGACTTCTTTGCGAATGCGGGGAAGACCCTAACGTCAAAAATAACTAATGCACACTGTACACGCTCCTCTGACGACAATGCCTGTCCCAACTCCATCGCCATCCTCTCGACAGACTGTGAAGAGATTGAACGCATCGTCCTCGGCCTCAGGGTCAATTGCGCCGTGGGTTGGGATGGCATTTCTGCTGCCTTGATCAGGGCTGCCTACGACACCTTAATCCTTATTATTTCGCACATATTTAACCTTGTGCTCACGTCAGGAGTATTCTCTGCTGTCTTTAAAAGAGCACTTGTACATCCCATCTATAAGAGTGGGGACAGGGGCAGTGTCAATAACTACAGACCTATCTATGTTCTTACAATTCTGTCCAAAACTTTAGAAAAAAATATTAATAGTCGACTACTTAATTACCTCAACTCACAAAACATAATTTCAGCGAACCAATACGTTTTTCGATCAGGTAGAAGTACAGAAGATGCAGTTTTGGAAGTAACTGGAACTATAGCAAAAAATATAAACAATAAACTCAAAACAATAGCAATATTCCTGAACCTTTCTAAAGCTTTTGACACAGTCTCTATTCCCCACTTGCTTGAAAAGTTGGAGCGGATTGTTGGGAGTGTGTCTAGACATTTTTAAGAGTTACCTGAGTGAGGTTTCTCAAACCGTAAAGATAGGAAATCACGTCAGCAAACAGCCATTCTTAACCTTCGGAGTCCCACATGGTAGTGTCCTTGGACATACCCTGTTTCTTATTTATATAAATAACCTATGTAATCTGGCTCTAATCAACCCTAAAATTGTAACCTACGCGGACGATACCGTCATGCTCATTCATGGAAAGGATTGGTTTGAAACTCGCTCAAATGCTGAATCTAATCTATGCTTGTTGTAATGAAATGGCTGAATGAAAACCTGCCAACCCTCAAGGTAGAAAAAACCAAGTTCATTACATTTGCTCCAAGTAAAGCCTCTCAACCTCCTTCTCCCTATACTCTGACCGGTGCAATCTCGACTGATTGCACCGGTTATGCCCAGATTGCTCGCACCCATAGTATTAAATACTTGGGTGTTATAATACACACATCAACACGGTCTAGGGATATTTTTAAAAAAGCGAATTACTATCAATGTGTTAATTATTTATATGACATGTATATATTTAAAAGATACGTTATTTAATATTCTACCATTTTTTAATAATGGTTAAGGTACTTCGATTAAAATTTCAGGATTTTATGGAAAAAAAATGAAGCATAGACGGAAACCGTATATGAATTAACTTTTAATTTATGAGTAGAAACTGAAAAAAATAGAAAAATCATTTAATTTGTGTTTATAAACTTGAAGTTAGTAGTCTGAGAAAGCGCCCATGATGTTTATAACACATCGGCAACGATTGCTCAGAACAAGGTTGTCAATGTCTTGCTGCGGAATATTGTCCCATGTCCTTCTGAGGTGCGCAAAAAGTTGATCTTCTGTAGCCAGATTTTCAGGAACTTCCTTCAGAGCTCTTCTTTGTAGCATATCCCACGCATGCTCAATGGTATTTAGATCTGGCGATTGAGCAGGCCAGTCTAAGGCCCTAACATTGTGTGTATGTAACCAAGCTGCTACCGTTCTCGCCGTGTGTGCCCGGGCATTGTCATGCATGAGCAGGAAATCTTGCCCCATTTGTGTTCTGTGGGGCAAGATTACGGGCCCCAGCACCTGTTGGACGTATCGTTCTGCCGTCATATTGCCCCGCACCCAAACGAGATCCGTCCGTCCTCCAAGACGAATTCCTGCCCAAACCATAATTGTTCCTCCTTGGTATGGGTGAACTTCCTGAGGGTTCTGAAGACGGCTCCATCGTCCAGGAACTCGCCAAACACGCGTCCTTCGTGAATCTGGATGGAAGCCGAACCTGGATTCATCCGTGAACAGCACATTGGACCATTGCTCACGGCCCCAGTCCACGTGGTTCCGAACCCATTCTAATCGTCATCCACGATTGCCTCTCCGTAAAGGTGGGACCCGGAGTGGTCTACGAGAGCGTAGATTGCTTTCATGCAGTCGCCTTCTTACAGTTTGGTCACTCACAAGCACTTGGTGTTCCACTCGCAGCCTTTGGACCAATTGAGTCGCCGTTGCATTTGGTTGAGCTCGCGCAGTAATTTGCAAAAATCGATCTTGTCTGGGGGTAGTGATGCGACTTGGCCCCCGGTGCCTCTCCGCTACTTCACCTGTGGCACGATAGCGTGTCCACAATCTTGAAATTACATTTTGGTGGGTCCCTATGGCCTCAGCAACATTACGCTGAACAGACCCAGCTTCCAGCATTCCCACAGCTCGTAACATCTCCGCCCTCGTCAAATGTTGGCGTTGCATGGCTACAATACCTCAATTTTAACTTTATCTTTCGTTTAAAAATGAAAAAAAACTGTAACTAAACGTAATTCGTATTGTTTTCTAAATTTCGCACAAATGAAAATTCCCTCTCCTACACATCAAGACATTTTTATGCCACCGAAACAAAAGAATTTTCAAAAATTTGAATTTGGAATTAGTCTGAGATAAATTACAAACAAATCGGTGTATGAAAGATTACAATGCGGCCAGTACTTTTCGAGTTATTTAATTGAGTATGAAATATCCCTAGACCGTGTTGATGTGTGTAGATAGTACGCTGACATGGAAGGAGCAAATTGAGGCTCTGCTTTCCAGGGTCAGAAGATTAATATTTGTATTTAAAAACCTGCGAACATCTGCTGATTATGGCACACTACGAACAGTATACTTCGCTCTGGCACATTCCATCCTAAAATATTGTATTGCAGCTTGGGGGGGGGGGGAGTGCTTAATGCTCCGACAGGAAAACTACTCAACTGTATGCTCTTTGCGAGTTACCAACAATCAGTCACGCATTTCTTCTTGCTGTAGTACAGCGTAAACACTTTGAACTTCCTTTCGATCCTGTTGTCGTTCGGCGGCAATTTCACTTTCTTAGCTCCACTTCGTATAATTGAGTTAATAAACAACTCAATATATATTCACTGACCTTGCGAGAAAGTCGAGGGATCACGGATAAATGGCTTTATACACTTACTTATGATGAATTAGTAACATATGTAAAAACTTGAACAAACTCTCCAATTGCCCTTTATATGTCTATCATGTGCAAACACACACCCCCTGCACAAACTCACACCTCTCTACCACACACACACACACAAACACACCCACACATGCTAGACACTCCACGCTCAAAACTACACAATCCTTCCATACAAACACGCAATCTCACATTTCAGTTTGTAGTTGTAATTTTTTTTATTTTTTTTTATTCTTGTTTATTTTATTTTTAATTTGATTTGTTTTAGTTAGTTTTGCTTTTGTCTCGAACTTTTTGGAGTTTGGCATTAATGACTGCGACACAGTATTATACTAATGCAGTTGTTATCGAACACAGAGTTTCTGTAAACAGTTTTTCGTGCCAATAAAGTTTATATATAATTAAACCCAATTCTTTATGAATAGAAGTCCTCGGCATCACTACCTGTTTTAAAGTACATAAAACACAGGCCTGTAACTAGCATAAAAGTATACAAGTAGCTCTCATGCCATTGTGACATAATCATAAATCTTAATTTATATTGTCATCATATAACAGGCACAGGTTAATTTAATCACAAATGAATACAGATGGTTCACTTCGCAAAATCATTTAAATAAAAAGCGACTCTTGCTACGACACAATAGAGTGCAATTCAGGTCGCACAGCGCTAATTACCTAAAGTAATATTCACATAGAAATTTCCTCCCTTTCTATCGCTTAACCCTTATATCTTCTGACTACGTTACACTCACTAAATTGGCCCGACAAGACGGGCCCGCTGCGTACTTGTAGCTTCTTGCCTAAAATGCGGAGTGAACCATCTGTATTCTATTTATCTGTGATATAATGCACAATTTTTAATAGAGAAAAGTGCCTGAGGCAGGACCTGAGTTACAGACCACCCGGCTCACTTAGTTAGGACATGTAATTTTTACAAAAAAATGTATTCAAGCAGTGCCGGATTAAGCCAGTGCGGGGCCTGTAGCAAATTCTACCTAGGGGCCCCCTATCAAAGACCGATTTTTTTTTTGCACCCCGGATAGAGGCTTCCTATTGACCATTTATACTGAAATAGAAGTTATTTTGTTGACTAATGTAGAAGTGTTTATTAAATGAAGGAAGAGAAACTAAAATGCAAGAGCGAGCGAAGCCATGTCGATTTTTATTAACCTCCGATTAGTTAGGTGACCTATTCACAAAAAAGTTTTATGAATGAAGAAAAACTTGCTCGAAAATTTTTAGCACCTCACCTCTGAGAGGTTCCTTTAACAATACGTACAGGAATAGGAGTTGCTTTGTTGAGTTATGTAGAAAAGCTGTAGAATTAAGAGAAACTAGGATCAAGAGCGAACGAAACGAGCTCGAAAAATTTTTGCATACCGCGCCTCCGGAGGTTCGATTTGTTTTGACCGTTCTTACATAATATTTCATTGGACCTTCTATCCAAACGTTTCACGTTTTTGTGACATAAGTAAATTCAATATATTCATATCATTTCTTACCTCTTATCTTAAGTTTCACTCAAAAAATTACACTCAGACGGAGGTGGGCAGGCTTGGCCCCTTTTTGCGCGGGGCCCGTAGCAATGGCTACTCTTGCTACGTGGTTAATCCGGCACTGAATTCAAGATATAAGTAATAGGTAGTAAGTAATTAGTGGTAGTTATAGGTAACATCAAGATATACAACAGAGTAGATTTTTGACATCTTCATAAAAAAAGACATCAACATCGGACTACTCTGTAAAATGTTAGGAATGGTCAAACTTAAAAAAAAAATACGCGTCGACTTGAGAACCTCCTCCTTTTTTCGTTGAGTAAAAACTAAACACTATTCTTCACAACTTGAAGTCCTCAACATCACTGACTGTATTGAACGATAAAATATACACATGCTTGTAATTTGCATAAAAGTATAATAAAAGTAGAAATTCACCAATCAGATATTGTTACAGGTTACAGCCGGCAAGCGTCTGTGCAAGTTGCGTCTAACTTGCACAGACGCTTGCCGGCTGCAATACTAAAAGCTTTAGCTTTAACTTTTTAGTTAAAGCTAAAGCTTTTAGTATTGCCTGCCTTTTTTTTAACTTTTTTTTATATGCTGCAGTTATTTTTTCTATATTTTGTATTTATTTGGATGAAGTAAAGTTCATCCAAATAAATACAAAATATAGAAAAAATAACTGCAGCATTTATAAAAAAGTAACGTAACTGCAACTAATAGCATAATTAGCACACTTACAATGTGTAAACCATATAAACTACCATAACCATATAAACTACTTTTACATGAAATTAATTCTGTAAGTAATGAAAATCATATCATATTCTGTAGGTTAGTAAGTCCTCATAAGTCCTCATGTGGATTTATATCTGGACAATAAAAGATTTCATTTCAATTTTTTCCCTGCAGGTTTGTGCTGGCGTCCGTCGTATCTTCACCGAGCTGGTCTTAGCGCGACGCCTGGAGTCAGACCCTCACAGAGCCGGCATCTCTCACCTGAGCGCGGAGCCGGTCCTGACTGAACTGGCCCTGACGCACTCCCGCATCTGGCTGTACTTCGCGTTCCTCAGGAGGAAGGCTGAGGTAAGCTGTGGCTATAAATATTGTTTCCTCATTGATCTCGAGTCAGACCCTCGCAGGACTGGTATCTCTCCCCTGAGCGAGTGGCCTGTTTTGTCTGAACTGGCCCACCCGCACTCCCGCTTCTGGCTTCACGTTCCTCAGGAGGAAGGCCGAGGTAATCAAGTCACAGCAGGCCCTTGACTGTCGAATATGATGAAAAAATAATAGAGATGTTAAATATTTCTTTGCAACATGGGCTGTTAAATGAAAAAACTCACTAATCTGCTGCTCCATACATTTCGGTTGAATAAACATCGCATTTACTTACCAAAAAATATTGTTCATATTGTCAATCATTGAAATTTCAACCTTATGTCAATGCTCATAAAAGTCACGTGGCTACACAGTATGTATCGTTCTTGCACAGGTGGACGCAGCGCCTCTAAAAGAAGCAGAAAAGAAAGCGTGCGTAGACGCAGTGGAGAAGATCATAAACGAATGCGACCTCATGAGAACTGCGCAGGACATACTCGGACATTATCTCGCTTTAGAAAGGTATACATATTATAAACCTACATGGGCACTTATGAAACGTCAGAAGCTAGGTGCACGGTTCCAATTGGTTGTTTCCTATGGAGAAGAGCCGGCAAGAAACTCCACGGTTACTCTTTTAAAAATAATTGGCTTTTACAATATTTTCAAATAACAGTGTTATTAGGTATGGGAGGACAGTGAAGGCCTTTCAACAAGTACCAGGTACTTAACAGAATAATGATGGTCAACAAATCTACAGTCCACTAAGCGTTCTCACATTGAAAATAGAAAAGTATCTATATAAAGATAAATTAATTAATAAAAATTAAAAAATATTTTAAACGAAACGACGTGATTGCTATTGCAGCTGTAACAAATCTGAATAATTATCATGTCCACAAAAGCCACTAATAATTTCGGAGTTACTAGCACACAGTCTAGTGTACGTTCAAGGTAACAATTTAATTTATAGGTAGATAGATAGAATACTCTTTATTGAACACCATAAAAATTACAGGCATGAATTTAGAACTTATACTTTATTTCATAGCAGTAATGCCGGTTTTTGAAGATCAAGTGTTACCGCGGATGATCGAAATAAGATTATTACAAAAGCCGAAACTAAACTTGATGTGTGAGGAATTAGATACTTTTCAGAATCACATGATTGGAAAAACTAAATTTCAAACGCAGTTTGCCTTCTTGTGATCTTACCTTTTTTGTAGGTACTTTTTGGAAGAGAGCGTAAACAAGGCGCTGAAGATGGCAACACCGCAGGTCGGAGTCACGACGTCCAGCCTGGTGGATGACGTGTTCTTTATAGCCAGGAAGGTTATCAGGTGAGTTTTACTTTTGCTAATCACACTGCCACTGTACTAGCTAAGGTGTCGGACAGTCTGTTAGATAAATCTCTCAACAAATGGTTGAAATTAAACGACGCACAGTTCGGGTTCAGGCCTGGACTTTCCACTGAAAGAGCAGTATTGAGTCTTAAACAGACTATCTCTCGGGGAAGCATGCGTACCAGCTGAAATTATACGTGTTTTCTAGCACTAGTATGGTAATCAAGTGAACTATGTAAAGTAGAATAATTCACTGCTGCGTATGGGTTGAATTGTGGGGTGAAGGCAAGGGGGCTGACTTCGCCCAAGCTTTTCCGCCGACGCCCGGTGCGCCTGCTGCGGGCCGGGTGAGAGGATGAAATCTCTCTCTCCCGTTCCGCAGCCTCCTTCTGCGAGATTACTACTTCGCAGAAGGATACCACCGCGTCCCAGGACTCCTCGCTGCCGACCATTGCATTCACAACGGCCGACAGCGACAGGTCACTGCCTACTCCTGAGACGAGGGCACGGCGCGGCTCCTCCCAAGCGGCACACTCTGCCAGCGTATGCCGCGCCGTGTCCTCCCGGCAGTCGACGCAGTGGTGACACCGGGCGTCCGGCTCCCTGTTTATGCGACACAGGTACTTCCCGAAGCAACCATGCCCCGAGAGCACCTGTGTCAACCGAAATGACAGGGAGCCGTGCCTCCTCCTTCCGTCAATAACCTGAGTTAAGCAGATGATAAGGTGCTGCTGGGTCCAACGTCCTGCTCCATAAGAGAGCTTTTAGAATATTGTGAAAGGTACGCTGTTAGCCATGGACTAGTTTATAATTGTAAGATCCTTTTCATGATCTTTAAGGCCTCCGGTAGAAAGCAGTCATACGAGCCAATTATCTACTTCAACGGCCAGCCCCTGCAAAGGGTGAAACAAATAAAATAGCTGGGGCACTACGTAACGGAGGACCTTAAAGATCAATGAAGATATCGAACGCGAGCTCTTGCTGTGAGAAGCAATGTGCTGGTTCGCAGATTTGCGTGTTGTAGTAAGGAGGTTAAAATTACGTTGTTTAAGGCTTACTGCCAGACCTTCTACACCGGCATAGTATATTCGTAATATCCTCTGCAACATCGGTTAATTTGTTGATTTAAACTAAAACTTGTTAATGCATCTTTGGTTTAAGTACATAAATGAAAGAAAATATTTGTAATTCATTATCACTCCTTTTTTTTATTGGATATTATCAAGTAACTTCTCCTGCTCTGGGCGGAGCGGGAGGGCGTGTCAGACTCTTACTGACTAAAACCCACCCGTGTTCCTTCAGTTGCCTGTCCGTTGCCAGGGGCCATGGAATCCCTTTCGGACTTTCCCGCGACCCCGGCAGGCATCGGTCCTAGCGAAACCCGCCAGTTCTGCTGACATTTCTTTGAGGCGCGCGTGGAACACAACGCGCCGTCGCCCCGGGCCTGCCCCTCCCCGGCCGGCGAGCTCCCCATAGCTCCCCGCCCGCCAGCCCGCGCCTGCGGTGGCCGACGGCCCTGCGGCGGCTAGGGGCGCGAAATTTGCCTCTCCCTCCTCCGCCTTTGCCTCCCTCACGCGTTCCGCCTCCTCCTTCGCGAGTATTACTGCTTCGCAGAAGTAGGCGCCCGGCAATCTTAGTATAAAAATCCATAACTGTCGTGTTTAGCGGTCAAATAAATTACTATGAAAACAATCTGATCTGTCGTAATTAATAATTATCTGTAATTAAAATAAGAACACTCAAGTTTTTTCTTCAACACACGACAGCCAAGTAACTTATCAAATATTTTATTTAAATTTCGATTAGAATTGCAAATAGAGCTGTTTAAAGTAAAGAAGAAACAAATGAACATATTAGCGTTTGAAAAAAATTATCGTTGTTCGTCATTGATTCTGGAATTTATAATTAATTTACTTAGTTTGAATTTCCGCGCATTATTTGAGAAAAGTACTACAAGCCTTGGCCGCAACCAGGCATTAATGGACTCACATATGTGGGTCCATCAATGTCCCTGTTGCAGGCCGCGACAGTAATGTACATAGTTGAGGATCTAACTCACGATCCGTGGCTTACAGGGCGAACGTGGAACCGTGACTAAAATAGCCGTTCTTATATCTGTCAAGATTGGCCGCATAGCTCCTTGTAGGTATAGCGTGATGATATTAATTTTGGAGGTTAAATCCGTACCTATCTTTTTTTTTATCCACTACGAGTAAGCTCTTGACCTGCATCGCACCTGATGGCAAGTGACGATCAGGCCGAAGGTGGAAGTGAGCTTCACCCAGAATCGTCAACCACAGAGGAACTGGCTATCTTACCTCTAACTGCCGAAACACAACAATGCTGTTATCATTGTTGTTATGGCGACAGACAGATAAGACGGTGGTAGGTAGCCAGGCGGACTTAGACCAAGCCCTACCTCCATCCAAACCGACCAGAAAATTTTGACCTCACTGGTAATTGAACCCGGGACCTCTGGGTCTGAGACAAGTAGTCTAGTGACTAGACCACAGAGGCAAATGCATTTTTTTTTTAACTCTGTTAATTAAATCTTGCGGTAAACTGTTTAGGGATACGGACATAATGCCATATTGCTAATCCCCCATAGTAAAGTGAATTTCACTATTTGAATAAATAATTTTATTTAATGTTTGATTAAAAATAGAAAATCAACTGTTAATCAGGTCTGTCAATAAAAGTGTGTAATAGCGTTTTTAAAAAACCATTACAATGTGCATTTACTGCATCGGAACTGAAAAAAAAATGCATCGATATGGAGCGACGACATCAATTGACACGAGAAGAGATGATGAGAGCCGTCGGAATGTTGCAAGCTGGTTCCAGGCACCGTGCTGTGGCTGTCGCTCTTGGCACTACATAATGCGTCATAAGCCGCCTCTGGACACGCCATCGTATCACGGGCAGCGTGGCCGACCGACGTGGAGGACGATCTTGCATCACCAAGTGGCGTGACGTTCGACGTATTCGAGTTTGGAGGACCTCTGGACCTTTTGGGTCAATCCAGAACTTAGATCCAGACAAACAGACAAAAATTCAAAAATGTTTAAATTTTATTACGTTTTAAAGGATTTTGTTGTATCGACACAACATAATTCTTTAAAAAGTAATAAAATAAAATGTATTGGCCCTTTAAGTTTATAATATAAGTTGAAGATAATATTTTGATCCAAGCGTCGTCGCTTCGGGGGACGGCGAATAAAAATATAAAAATATCTTTATACATAGTCATATTCATAAACAAGTCATTTGTATCTGAATTTAAACACAAAAATTACACAAATACAGTTGACACATCAAGATAAATTACATTTGTATTTCATAGTTTCAAACAAAAAAAATAAAAAAAATAAGTTCACATTTCATCAATATCGATATGTCGACATGTAAATAAAACAACAATATGACCAACTGCTTAACATTTAAAATAATTAACAAAAGATAAATTTGATAGATTGATAAAATTAATTAAAAATAAAAATATTAAATTTATAGATAAATCAATAAATTAGAATGAACCAAATCCAATAAAATTTAACATGGTTTTCTCAACAAAAAATACAAAATACGGTTCAATAAAATTACAGCTCTTCTACCGCATATAGACACTTATTCAATAGGAATTCCTTTAGTTTTATTTTGAAGGTGCTACTGTAGACAGCACTTTTTATGTCTAAAGGCAACCTGTTGAATAATTTTACGGACTGGTATCGTGGACTGTGTTTAACGATTCTTAGGTTATGACTATTGAAATTTTTATTCTTCGAGTACAGTCTACGGGTGCCTTCCCTTATCTGAGACGCCATCTTGGGATTTGATTATGCTCGCAGTCTTTGTGTAGTCGTATTGTAAAATATCTATTCGTGCGATACAGACGAGCAGTATCATCGGGCAGCGTGGACGGCGCATGCGCAGTGCTGAACGAGGTGAGCGCTGCGCTGGAGCGCGGCGCAGCGGGGGCCCTGCGGCGCTGGCTGCGGGCCCCGCCGCACGAGCCGCTGCCCCTGCCGGGCCCGCGCCCCGCGCGCTACCCGCCCGACCCGCAGGATAAGGACGTGGAAGCGCAGAAGATACTCTATCTAGTAAGTGTGTTACTGGACACGGCGCGGCGGGGCCCTGCGGCGCTGGCTGCGGGCCCCGCCGCACGAGCCGCTGCCCCTGCCGGGCCCGCGCCCCGCGCGCTACCCGCCCGACCCGCAGGATAAGGACGTGGAAGCGCAGAAGATACTCTATCTAGTAAGTGTGTTACTGGACACGGCGCGGCGGGGCCCTGCGGCGCTGGCTGCGGGCCCCGCCGCACGAGCCGCTGCCCCTGCCGGGCCCGCGCCCCGCGCGCTACCCGCCCGACCCGCAGGATAAGGACGTGGAAGCGCAGAAGATACTCTATCTAGTAAGTGTGTTACTGGACACGGCGCGGCGGGGCCCTGCGGCGCTGGCTGCGGGCCCCGCCGCACGAGCCGCTGCCCCTGCCGGGCCCGCGCCCCGCGCGCTACCCGCCCGACCCGCAGGATAAGGACGTGGAAGCGCAGAAGATACTCTATCTAGTAAGTGTGTTACTGGACACGGCGCGGCGGGGCCCTGCGGCGCTGGCTGCGGGCCCCGCCGCACGAGCCGCTGCCCCTGCCGGGCCCGCGCCCCGCGCGCTACCCGCCCGACCCGCAGGATAAGGACGTGGAAGCGCAGAAGATACTCTATCTAGTAAGTGTGTTACTGGACACGGCGCGGCGGGGCCCTGCGGCGCTGGCTGCGGGCCCCGCCGCACGAGCCGCTGCCCCTGCCGGGCCCGCGCCCCGCGCGCTACCCGCCCGACCCGCAGGATAAGGACGTGGAAGCGCAGAAGATACTCTATCTAGTAAGTGTGTTACTGGACACGGCGCGGCGGGGCCCTGCGGCGCTGGCTGCGGGCCCCGCCGCACGAGCCGCTGCCCCTGCCGGGCCCGCGCCCCGCGCGCTACCCGCCCGACCCGCAGGATAAGGACGTGGAAGCGCAGAAGATACTCTATCTAGTAAGTGTGTTACTGGACACGGCGCGGCGGGGCCCTGCGGCGCTGGCTGCGGGCCGGGAATTTATTTAAGATTCTGATTGCAAGTTTGGCAGAGCCGATGACTAACTTACTTACTTTAATCTTTATTCTTTTGTATAACTATTGCAAACTATGAGCGTTCGCCATATTTAAAATGTAAGAACTCCAACAACCTTTATTTCTAATGACACATCTAAAACTACAGGCACACATGAACGAAGCAGAAGCCGGCGCGGACTGGGCAGAGCGGCTCGCGAGCGAAGCGTGCGCGGCGGCCGGTTCGCTCGCCCGGAACGGAGCGGAGCGAGACAAGCTGACGTCGTGCGCGGCCGGGCTGGGCACTGCGGCCGCTGCTTTCAGGGCTGCGCATGACCTGGCATTGTCAGCGTTAGCGGCCGCGCTGCATCCCAAGATAGTGGCCTGGGCACATAGGCTGGTGGACCCGGCGCCACATACAGGTACTTGTGAAGTCTGGTTGGATTAGCAAGTTATTATAACTTAACAAACAGACGTTTAGAAGAAGAAATGGCATAGCAGGCAGAGTTTTTTTGCGTATTTTTTTCTATCCAACTAATACACCAAAAAATGGTGAAAGGCGCGTCGTGGTAGAAATTTTAATAGGCGATATTTGATTTTGTTTTAATGGTGACATCATTAAGATTTTTACTGTTGGCATAACTTACGAATCTATTGTTCTGCATATGTGTAAATTTAATATTGCAGACGAGATGGAAGACGACGCGGACGCTCTCCCTCAAGCCCTGGAGCAGCTGACGGAGGCGGCGCGTGCGCACATATCGCCGCGCGCCGTGGACGCTCTGCTGCTGGCGGCACTCGCCGACCTCACCGCTAGGGCAGAGGCCGCACTCACACACAACAGATACGACCGGGTATGAACAAATTCAAATAATTTTATTTGACATAAACCTACATGGGCACTTATGAAACGTTAGAAGTTATGTGCACGGTTCCAATTGGTCCTATGGAGAAAACCCGGCAAGAAACTCCACGATCTGAGACTGTCAACTGTATCACTTGTACATTCAAACTCAAAATAAACTTTTGTGCTGATGGCCCTTACTCGTTTAGTTCCATAAAACGGAAACTTTCTAAAGACTCTAACGGCTTCATGAGAAGTTGTAAAAAAAAAATGTTATTGATTCATGTACAAATTTCGCAAACAGGAAGTTTTCGAAGGTGATAAAGTCAATAGTGAGATCAAAATGTAAATCCAAGATGGCGGTGGTAAATAATTTAAAAAAAAAATGTTTTTCCTCCATAATGGTTATATATTCTTTATCTTTCTTAGCTTGTATCTCCATGTGTTCTATCTTCCTCTTAATCTTCATTCTGCTGAGTTATAGCGGTCACTGAGTTTCATGAACGTATGAGGGTATTTTTTTTAAGCTCCATTTCTTGAGTTATTAACATAGACTTCATCATATGAATCATATCTTCTCTAAAGACGTCTAGGTCATCCTCTCTTCTTATTTTACCTCTTTGGGAGACATGGCTCTGTGGTGAGTCGTATCTCTCTTCTTGGTTGGCTAGATTAGATTCAGAGAGTGACTGGTCCATTTATGTACTAGGGTAGTAAAATACAAATACATATAATAAGCAATTAGGATGATAGTTTTAAAGTCAACTCCGTTTTAGGTTAGTGGTTTCGAGTGAATAGCGTTGGTTATAAAAGCGCTCACCAGGTTTTTTATCACTATTTTGTAACAAATTTTTGATTTAAAAGAGTGCTCGTGGAGTTTCTTGCCCATTCTAAAATCGATGCCTTTTACTGTCAATGGCTTACAAATACTATTGCCAGTGTAGGAAAAATATTAGGCATAGATTTTGTTCCATACTTTATGCAACAATTATATTTTAACGGTGCCGCCTCCGGCCGGCCGCCGCCGCCCGGTTGGCGCCGGCCCGGCCTGGTGTCTAGTGTCTACATAGACGGCGAGGACATCTCACTCCTTCGCTTTGCCGATGACATCGAGAGAAAGACAGTGGAACAGTTAGACCAGATGCTGCACAGCCTAAATGGAGCCTCTCGGCGGGTTAGCCTCGGCATGAATTTGGACAAGACGAAAGTCATGTACAATTCTCACGTCCTATCCAATCCGCGTCACGTCCAATCCACATCGAAGGGTCGGTTCTCGAAGTTGTGAAGGAGTATGTCTACCTAGGGTAAATCATACAGCTCGGTAGACACGACTTTGAGAAAGAAGCCGACTGGAGGATCCAGTTGTGTTGGGCAGCATTAGGAAAACGCGGTCAAATCTTTTCGTCGCCTATCCCGCAATGTTTGAAGACTAAGGCTGGTCCACAAATTTAAGGTCGCCCAGTGTGTTATGGAGCGGGCTATGCTCGGAATTTCTTTAAAGTAGAAAATCAGGAACGAAATTATCCGAGAATCGGAGTTAAAAAGAAAGAAAATACGATTATTTGCGGTACACATGATGTAAGGAAAGAACAAAACACGAAAATAACAATTTGGGGGAAAATATGCGTCACATTCACGCAAAATGGCCATCGCTCAGCATAATACTGCGACCCTATGCGAGACAGAGCACCAGCACTGGTCCAACATAAGTTGCAGAGTATCTGAAGTAGCAGTGGGTTGGCTATGTTTGTCGAAGGGCCGATGGCTGGTGGATCACACTTAAAAAGTGGCTGGGACAGGCTGGATACGGAAGGCGGAGGACTGTTGTGGCGCTGCCTGGGAGAGGTCTGGATCCAGAAGTAGCTTGTAGTCGGTAACAGCTCCCGTGTCCCGCAGGAGGGCGGGCTGGGCGTTGTAACGTATCTACTAGTTATTAAAATAAAAAGGAAAGCAGACAAGTTAAAAATATATAATTTGAGATAAAATTAAAAAATAACAGAAAAATAATTAAAAAATAACCTATCCTACCTAACGCTCTCAGAAAAGAAAATATTTACAAAGGAAGTATGTTACGGCTTTCAGGTTCAAGACGTCCGTCAGTTCTGAAACATCCAGATTCGTTTCCCAGATATCTTGATTGATTCACAGGCAATGTAGAAGACGTCAGGCCTCGTTAGCTCTGAGGCCTGAAGATCCGCTTCCCAGTCTCTCAGACAGTCCAGACAGGACTTAGTAGTGGAAGGTCCTCCTGGCAAGAAACGTAGTACCGTGAAGACAGAGTATGATTTCAGGGTGAAATGTATGTAGACCAATTTGCAAGACTTTTCTTGAGGAGATGTTTCCTTGAGCGCTTCCAGATCAGCTCTGCCGCATGGGTCCGTAGTCCCTCCGACGTTTATTTTTCAAATTATCTTTTTCTTGTTCTTTACAGAATTTAATTTCAAATTCAGAGATCGAAAAGGGCCAGACATATTCGTACCAAAAAACCTCTTTGATGAATTCTGAGAGCGTTTCAATTATTATTATAAAATGTAAGTTAGGATACAAATATTTTACAGTAAACAATTATAATTGCCTATAAAATACCATATTTGAGCTAAACATATTGATAAAAATAATTTAAATTATATAAATCAAAAGTAACCTTCATGGACTAAGCCAGTAAGAAAACTAGAGAGAAAATTAGAAGAAAAAATAATGACAGCTTGACAGCCTGACGTAAGTGTCATAACATTGAAAAATATGAAAATTAAAGAAAACTAATCGTTTTAGAACGATTCGCAAAATAATAATGCAAAATCAATAAACGAGTATAATACATAATATTAATGAATGCATAGTGTAAGTATATGATGTAGTGTCTGTAGTATGTAGATACTATAGCGTGGAGCGGCGCGCGCGGCGCCTGGCGGCGTGGGCGGGCGCGGGCGCGGGCGCGGCGCGCGAGCGGTGCGCGCGCCTCACGTAGTAGCTTGTAGTCGGTAACAGCTCCCGTGTCCCGCAGGAGGGCGGGCTGGGCGTGGAGCGGCGCGCGCGGCGCCTGGCGGCGTGGGCGGGCGCGGGCGCGGGCGCGGCGCGCGAGCGGTGCGCGCGCCTCACGTAGTAGCTTGTAGTCGGTAACAGCTCCCGTGTCCCGCAGGAGGGCGGGCTGGGCGTGGAGCGGCGCGCGCGGCGCCTGGCGGCGTGGGCGGGCGCGGGCGCGGGCGCGGCGCGCGAGCGGTGCGCGCGCCTCACGTAGTAGCTTGTAGTCGGTAACAGCTCCCGTGTCCCGCAGGAGGGCGGGCTGGGCGTGGAGCGGCGCGCGCGGCGCCTGGCGGCGTGGGCGGGCGCGGGCGCGGGCGCGGCGCGCGAGCGGTGCGCGCGCCTCACGTAGTAGCTTGTAGTCGGTAACAGCTCCCGTGTCCCGCAGGAGGGCGGGCTGGGCGTGGAGCGGCGCGCGCGGCGCCTGGCGGCGTGGGCGGGCGCGGGCGCGGGCGCGGCGCGCGAGCGGTGCGCGCGCCTCACGTAGTAGCTTGTAGTCGGTAACAGCTCCCGTGTCCCGCAGGAGGGCGGGCTGGGCGTGGAGCGGCGCGCGCGGCGCCTGGCGGCGTGGGCGGGCGCGGGCGCGGGCGCGGCGCGCGAGCGGTGCGCGCGCCTCACGTAGTAGCTTGTAGTCGGTAACAGCTCCCGTGTCCCGCAGGAGGGCGGGCTGGGCGTGGAGCGGCGCGCGCGGCGCCTGGCGGCGTGGGCGGGCGCGGGCGCGGGCGCGGCGCGCGAGCGGTGCGCGCGCCTCACGTAGTAGCTTGTAGTCGGTAACAGCTCCCGTGTCCCGCAGGAGGGCGGGCTGGGCGTGGAGCGGCGCGCGCGGCGCCTGGCGGCGTGGGCGGGCGCGGGCGCGGGCGCGGCGCGCGAGCGGTGCGCGCGCCTCACGTAGTAGCTTGTAGTCGGTAACAGCTCCCGTGTCCCGCAGGAGGGCGGGCTGGGCGTGGAGCGGCGCGCGCGGCGCCTGGCGGCGTGGGCGGGCGCGGGCGCGGGCGCGGCGCGCGAGCGGTGCGCGCGCCTCACGTAGTAGCTTGTAGTCGGTAACAGCTCCCGTGTCCCGCAGGAGGGCGGGCTGGGCGTGGAGCGGCGCGCGCGGCGCCTGGCGGCGTGGGCGGGCGCGGGCGCGGGCGCGGCGCGCGAGCGGTGCGCGCGCCTCACGTAGTAGCTTGTAGTCGGTAACAGCTCCCGTGTCCCGCAGGAGGGCGGGCTGGGCGTGGAGCGGCGCGCGCGGCGCCTGGCGGCGTGGGCGGGCGCGGGCGCGGGCGCGGCGCGCGAGCGGTGCGCGCGCCTCACGTAGTAGCTTGTAGTCGGTAACAGCTCCCGTGTCCCGCAGGAGGGCGGGCTGGGCGTGGAGCGGCGCGCGCGGCGCCTGGCGGCGTGGGCGGGCGCGGGCGCGGGCGCGGCGCGCGAGCGGTGCGCGCGCCTCACGTAGTAGCTTGTAGTCGGTAACAGCTCCCGTGTCCCGCAGGAGGGCGGGCTGGGCGTGGAGCGGCGCGCGCGGCGCCTGGCGGCGTGGGCGGGCGCGGGCGCGGGCGCGGCGCGCGAGCGGTGCGCGCGCCTCACGTAGTAGCTTGTAGTCGGTAACAGCTCCCGTGTCCCGCAGGAGGGCGGGCTGGGCGTGGAGCGGCGCGCGCGGCGCCTGGCGGCGTGGGCGGGCGCGGGCGCGGGCGCGGCGCGCGAGCGGTGCGCGCGCCTCACGTAGTAGCTTGTAGTCGGTAACAGCTCCCGTGTCCCGCAGGAGGGCGGGCTGGGCGTGGAGCGGCGCGCGCGGCGCCTGGCGGCGTGGGCGGGCGCGGGCGCGGGCGCGGCGCGCGAGCGGTGCGCGCGCCTCACGTAGTAGCTTGTAGTCGGTAACAGCTCCCGTGTCCCGCAGGAGGGCGGGCTGGGCGTGGAGCGGCGCGCGCGGCGCCTGGCGGCGTGGGCGGGCGCGGGCGCGGGCGCGGCGCGCGAGCGGTGCGCGCGCCTCACGTAGTAGCTTGTAGTCGGTAACAGCTCCCGTGTCCCGCAGGAGGGCGGGCTGGGCGTGGAGCGGCGCGCGCGGCGCCTGGCGGCGTGGGCGGGCGCGGGCGCGGGCGCGGCGCGCGAGCGGTGCGCGCGCCTCACGTAGTAGCTTGTAGTCGGTAACAGCTCCCGTGTCCCGCAGGAGGGCGGGCTGGGCGTGGAGCGGCGCGCGCGGCGCCTGGCGGCGTGGGCGGGCGCGGGCGCGGGCGCGGCGCGCGAGCGGTGCGCGCGCCTCACGTAGTAGCTTGTAGTCGGTAACAGCTCCCGTGTCCCGCAGGAGGGCGGGCTGGGCGTGGAGCGGCGCGCGCGGCGCCTGGCGGCGTGGGCGGGCGCGGGCGCGGGCGCGGCGCGCGAGCGGTGCGCGCGCCTCACGTAGTAGCTTGTAGTCGGTAACAGCTCCCGTGTCCCGCAGGAGGGCGGGCTGGGCGTGGAGCGGCGCGCGCGGCGCCTGGCGGCGTGGGCGGGCGCGGGCGCGGGCGCGGCGCGCGAGCGGTGCGCGCGCCTGACGCAGGCGGCGGCGCTGCTGGCGCTGGAGCTCCCCGCGCATGCGCGCGACGCGCTGCTGCCCACGCCGCGCCTGGCGGCGCCCGAGGCCAAGGATATACTGGCGCGCAGGTAGCTACTGGACTAGATCATCATTCTTCTGGCCGTATCCCAATTTCTTTGTGGTCGGTGTGACGGCTTTTTATTTCATACTTCTCTATTAGTCATCTCGGTAATCACCCCCTTTCTAGCCGTCTCACCTTTCACACAGTCCGTCCATCGTTTCTTTGGTCTTCTCCTACTCTTACAGCCATCCACATTTTCACACTCAAAACTTTCCTCATTTCTCCGCATCACATCCCCATACCATGACGACCGAGTTCCACACAACTATTAAGTCACTGCCACTTTCAGACTTCCATCCTCCCTATCCCTCCTAAACAGTGATATTACACCACAAATCATAGCAGTAAACTGAAGCAAAACTATTATGCCATGTGTATTTCATTAAAATTTAACGCTGTTACCACAGAATAAAGCCTATTCAAGTCTTTTGATTCCAATTGATGTTATTATCGCTTAAAGGAATATCAACTTTATGCTATTGTAAATTAAATTAACATCAGAATAAATTGTGCTTTTGTAAAACCCATAAAAATGATCGAAGTTGTAGTTGATGTGTGTAGATTTTGTGGGTGTTTTTTTTTTTTTTCAGCCCTGTAGCTTTAATCAGATTTTTTAAGTCTTTACTGGCAGTTTGAGATTCATTACATCCTGCGATGCGTCATCTCGTTATTATACACACATCAACACGGTCTAGGGATATTTTTAAAAAAGCGAATTACTATCAATGTGTTAATTATTTATATGACATGTATATATTTAAAAGATACGTTATTTAATATTCTACCATTGTTTAATAATGGTTAAGGTACTTCGATTAAAATTTCAGGATTTTATGGAAAAAAAATGAAGCATAGACGGAAACCGTATATGAATTAACTTTTAATTTATGAGTAAAAACTGAAAAAAATAGAAAAATCATTTAATTTGTGTTTATAAACTTGAAGTTAGTAGTCTGAGAAAGCGCCCATGATGTTCATAACACATCGGCAACGATTCGGCATGCTCAGAACAAGGTTGTCAATGTCTTGCTGCGGAATATTGTCCCATGTCCTTCTGAGGTGCGCAAAAAGTTGATCTTCTGTAGCCAGATTTTCAGGAACTTCCTTCAGAGCTCTTCTTTGCAGCATATCCCACGCATGCTCAATGCGATTTAGATCTGGCGATTGAGCAGGCCAGTCTAAGGCCCTAACATTGTGTGTATGTAACCAAGCTGCTACCGTTCTCGCCGTGTGTGCCCGGGCATTGTCGTGCATGAGCAGGAAATCTTGCCTCATTTGTGTTCTGTGGGGCAAGATTACGGGCCCCAGCACCTGTTGGACGTATCGTTCTGCCGTCATATTACCCCGCACCCAAACGAGATCCGTCCGTCCTCCAAGACGAATTCCTGCCCAAACCATAATTGTTCCTCCTTGGTATGGGTGAACTTCCTGAGGGTTCTGAAGACGGCTCCATCGTCCAGGAACTCGCCAAACACGCGTCCTTCGTGAATCTGGATGGAAGCCTAACCTGGATTCATCCGTGAACAGCACATTGGACCATTGCTCACGGCCCCAGTCCACGTGGTTCCGAACCCATTCTAATCGTCGTCCACGATTGCCTCTCCGTAAAGGTGGGACCCGGAGTGGTCTACGAGAGCGTAGATTGCTTTCTTCTTACAGTTTGGTCACTCACAAGCACTTGGTGTTCCACTCGCAGCCTTTGGACCAATTGAGTCGCCGTTGCATTTGGTTGAGCTCGCGCAGTAATTTGCAAAAATCGATCTTGTCTGGGGGTAGTGATGCGACTTGGCCCCCGGTGCCTCTCCGCTACTTCACCTGTGGCACGATAGCGTGTCCACAATCTTGAAATTACATTTTGGTGGGTCCCTATGGCCTCAGCAACATTACGCTGAACAGACCCAGCTTCCAGCATTCCCACAGCTCGTAACATCTCCGCCCTCGTCAAATGTTGGCGTTGCATGGCTACAATACCTCAATTTTAACTTTATCTTTCGTTTAAAAATGATAAAAAACTGTAACTAAACGTAATTCGTATTGTTTTCTAAATTTCGCACAAATGAAAATTCCCTCTCCTACACATCAAGACATTTTTATGCCACCGATACAAAAGAATTTTCAAAAATTTGAATTTGGAATTAGTCTGAGATAAATTACAAACAAATCGGTGTATGAAAGATTACAATGCGGCCAGTACTTTTCGAGTTATTTAATTGAGTATGAAATATCCCTAGACCGTGTTGATGTGTGTATATTTTAGTGTTGATTAGATTGACGCTATTCGTTCTCTTTTAAGTCTGTAGATAGAGTCTGAGGACTTCAGAAGTGTCACAGCGAGTTTATTTTTGTGTCGTTGGAGTCTTTCCTTATAATTATTGCAGGACCTTTCTACAACCTCCTTGATAGTTGGAATTTGTAAGTACTCATGTACTTCAATGGTTTTTGTGAACCAAGGTGCACCACATATAATTTTGAGTGCTTTGTTTTGGAAGCGCTGTATTATCTCAACATTTTAGTGGCTTGCCGATCCCCAGAGCTCTATACCATATGTCCAAACAGGTTTAAGGATGCATTTGTAGATGAGAAGTTTATTTTCTAAGCTTAGTGATGACTGTCTGCCTATGAGCCAGTGACTGTCTCTTAGTTTCATGTTCGCTTGATCCCTTTTGGTCTTTATATGTTCACGCCAGGTAAGTCTTCTGTCGATGTGCATACCTAGGTATTTGGCAGTATTTTTCTGTGGCAGAACGTCATCACCGAGTTTCCCTTGTGGGCAGTCCCCTCTTCTTAGGGCAAAGGTAATATGGACAGACTTGGCCGCACTAGCCTTGATTCTCCACTTTTTCAGCCATGATCCAATTTTATCCAGGTGTTCTTGGAGTTTCGTGGATGCTGTAATCTGATCTTTATCGCTGGCTAGAACCGCGGTATCATCAGCATAGGTTGCAGTAACAATTAGCTTTGAGGTGGGTAGGTCAGCAGTGTAGACTGTGTACAGTACAGGGCCCAGCACAGAACCCTGTGGCACTCCAGCTTCTATGGGATAGAATGAGGATAGGCAGTCTCCAGTTTTAACTTGGAACACTCGGTCTTCCAAGTAAGACCTGAGCAGCATGTATACGGTGAGTGGTAAGCAAATTTTTAGTTTACACAGGAGGCTCTTATGCCATACTCGAATGCTTGTTGTATGTCAAGAAAAGCAGCTGAACAGTACTCCTTTCTTTCCAAGGATTGTCGGATTGTATGAACCACTCTGTGTATTTGTTCCGTCGTTCCATGGTGAGCTCGGAAACCAAACTGATGCTCCGGGATTGTCCTTTGTTCCTCGAGTATAGGTAACAGTCGTTTTAGCAATAACTTCTCGAACAGTTTTGACAATAACGGAAGAAGACTTATTGGTCTGTACGAGGAAACTTCTGTAGGAGGCTTTCCACGTTTAGCTACCATATTTATTATTGAGACTTTCCAGATGAGAGGGAAATAGTGTAATCTCAACACTGCATTGAATAGGATGGTTAGCAAGACAATTCCTTTTCTCGGTAGATGATTAAGGACTTCTGATGTAATGAGATCAAAACCTGGTGCCTTTTTCTTCTTCAAGTTAATAATAGCTTTCCAAACTTCTGTTGGGGTACATAGTCGCAACGGTAGAGACATTTGTTGATCACTGTCAAGGATTTGGTCAATTTCTTCTTCTGGAAACATGATGTCGGGTTCATTTGGTTTGAATACATCTTTTAGGAATTCAGCAAATAGCTCGGCTTTATCCGCAGGTTTCCTCGCCCATTCGCCATTTGGCTGTCTCAATGGAGGCATGTGTTCTTGTGGCCGTTTTAGTGACTTAGTTATTTTCCATAGGGAATAGTCATCTGCTTTGTGAGGTGATAAAGTTTTTAGTTTATCTTGCAGTGTGGCGTTACCGTACTCTTTAAGCATTTCCTTCATTTCCTTTTGTGCTTTGTTGAGGGCTCTTTTATCCTGTGCGTTCCTGCTTGTGTGCCATTGTCGTCTCACTCTCCGTTTTTCAGATATTGTCTCCCTTATTTTAAGTGTATAATCCTGTTTTTGAGAGCTGTATTTTATACATGGAGTAGACATCCAAGCAGCTGTTTGGATAAGGTTAGTTGTATACCAGGCTGCATTTTCTATGTCTTCTTCTGTTTTAAGGGGTATGTGCAAGTTGGTATTTTACTCCATGAAGTTCTGGAATGAGTCCCAGTCAGTTTTGCGATTGTATAGCGCCTCGCGGGGCTCTTTACAAATAATTGTGGTGCTCAATGTGCATATAATCGGCGTATGATCGGAGCTGCCGTCCAGGCATGATTCGATTTTTGTGTATAGTTCTGACATTCCTTTAGTAACATATAAATCGATGAGATCAGGTGTTTTGTTGGGATCAGATGGCCAGTAAGTTGGCTCTCCTGTAGTCAGTATATTGAGTGAATCTAAATCTATTGCCTTCTTCAACTTTGTGTGGGTATTAAAATTGTTTTTCCTAAAACACATATTTGTTTACATTTTTGGAAAATAAACCGCGAACGCAGTATAGGTACAGAAGATCATCTCCATACAACAACGAAAAATTAGCTTCATTTATTCATCTTCCATCAATCATTAAGAATAAAAGTATAATGGACCGTATCCATACTCTATTGTGTGCAATAAATAGAAAAACTTGTTTCAGGACCGACTTCAAAATGGAAGACATCAAGCGCTTGAAGCTGTAGTATTTATTTATGTTTAACTAATTATCTGTTAAATGTGTGCTAATTATAACTATAATATATTCAAATGCATTTAAAACAAATATATTTACCTACAAACAATTCTCTTGGTTATTTCATATTTGCTCTCTATGCGTTCATATTCTCCCAAGAAACTTCAAATAAAACAAACAAATATTATTAACACTTTTAATTTCTAAATATTATCATATAATCTCCAAATTTTAATACATTTAGTAACAGTGTAACAGCTATAATATAAGACAAATACATTAATTATTTTTCATTAAAATAAAGTTATTTCAATACCGTGTAAAAATTATATTGTGCAGGTAAAATAGAAGTGGCCTATGGTAAATGGACAATAAAATTCTAAAAACTCTTAAGTGTGTGTATTTTGTTTTTAAATAACTCTAATTGTTTTCTTTTCTACAGTAATAGTCGATACCACGAAATAATGATCTACTCCGTGATTGAAAACTATTCTTCTATTTTTAACAAATCTGTCTTTTAATAATTACGTTATCTTTCAACGAATTGTCTATCTTTATCGATTGAATTTTGGGATTGATATGTTAAGAAATATAAAAAAATACGTGGAATTCTCTAAGGCACCTTTCATTGTAGTCATACAATAATATTATCTAAAAATATTGCTTATATTTAGAAAAAAAAGCATTGATTGTTTGTAAAATGCGTATACGAATAATTAAATAAATTGTCTCAAATATATACATTTTAGAAACCATTCTTGTTGTCTGGTCATAAAAAAGCACATAGTATAAAAAAATAAAACATACACAGAAGGCAGCACATAATAAGAAAATATTTATAATAATAAAAATACATAAATAGTAGTATAATTTTTATACTTCATTTTATACACAAGAAATTATCCGAAAAATTATAATAATTGAACAAAGACTCACAAGACGTGCTATACACTTGGGCCGCATTCCGAATTACGCCGTAATCGCTGACAGTGCTCACATCAATATTTTGCGTTCCGATTTAGATATCGCCATTATGACAGCTGAGAGCTGTCAGCAATTCGGAACGCTTGTGAACGCACTCGCAGTACTTGCTCAACGTCAAAACTTAGAACATAACCCCAAACCTTGCACAAGGTTCCCACAAATCACCACAAATTTCTTCTTCTTTGGTTAGGTGGCGACTGTGCCAGAAGCACAATTTCGAAAATGCCACGTTAGTTTAAAGATATGATGAGACTCAAAACAAAACAACACCACTGTCATTTTTGACAGCGCTCACGGTTATATTAATTTAACGCCGACCATGCCGGTCGGCGTTATTGTAACATGGCGCATGTCATGACATCATCTATGAAGATTCACGGGACATCGTTATCGCGCTCACGCTAATTCGGAACGGTAGTTAGCACGCTCAAATCGATTACAGCGTAACACAGCCTTGATCGGCCTTAAATGGCCGGACCGAAAAATTTAAAATGGGTCGGCTTTGTTGGTCAACAACTACTGCCGCAACAAATATAATCAAATGTACTGATCGAACAAGTGTGTAGCATGCCTAACTAAGGAATGAACTTACTTCTATTTAAATATATTAAAAATCTTTATTTATTTAGATTGGACAAAGTGAAATAGTTAAAATCATTTTAGTACATTAATTGCATTAGTTAGTGCTAAGTATTTTTTTTTTTATAAACTATTACAATGTCATATATTGCCGACAACATTATGAGCATAGTTGCGAAAAACATCCTAAATCATTTGAATCTTGTATGAGAAGTATTGCCATCATTGAAGTATTAGTGTTTGTCCATGTTTTTCAATTAATATTTATTTTATTGATTAATCTTACAAAGCTACAATACAGCAAATAAGTATAAACAAAGAAATTGTATACATACGTACCTGAACTGGTAGTTAACACTTAATAAGACAGGTGGTTAATTATATCCTAACAACTAAATTAACATAATAAAGAACAATTGATCATATTTTATAAAAATGTACAATACTGCACAGAGGCCCTAGTGTAAGTTTCTTTTAACCATCTCGACTTTACGCATCGACCGCGTTTGGCGCTCCGATTGGCTCTGCACCAGTGAAGGCCAGTGAAGGGCCAATCGGAGCGCGGAACGCGGTCGATGCGTAAAGTCGAGACGGTTAAAAGAAACTCACACTAGGGCCTCTGGTGAGTACCTGTGCAGTTTTGTACAGTGTTTTAGTTTTTCACGACTGTGAAAGATAGATATAATGATATAAATAACCAAATGGTTAGAAAAGAGTAAAATTAAGTAAAAATAATACCAGCCTATTGTAGTCCCACTGCAGGGCAAAGACCTCTTCTCATACAGAGGAGGCGCGAGCACTGATCACCGCGCTTGCCCAAGAAGGGTTGGCGATTTCAGACTTATATTAACTATAAGTCCAGGTTTGCTCACGATGTTTTCCTTCAACTATGTCAGTAATGTCCAAGATAAACTTAGAAAGTTGAAACATATAAATTGAAAGTCACATCGGTACTTTGCCTGGATTTGAACCCACAACCTCGTGCATGAGAGGAGAGGCCTTAAGCACTGGGTCATCACGACAAATTAAGTAAATAAATTATGGCAGTTAGAAAGTTAATTTAAGCAGCAATTTTTCAGGGAATCTGTATAGCAAAAAAATTGCACTAAGCGTTCACTCAAGCGAGAGAGAATTAAATATGACGGTTTGTTTAAAATATTGCTGCCTACGAACCCGTTAGTTACTAAAGGCTTTATAGCATATTATACGCGTTTAAATAAACTAAAAATATTACCTACAAATACTTCGTCGGTTGTCTAAAATGCTGTAGGCATATATCTAAGGCAGTTTTGATTTTCACGTTATTTTTTTAGTCTAAGTAAGAAGTTTTATACCATTTGTCAAATTCTTGCGAACACAAGGCACAGTGTATAAGGCTCGTTTTAGAAAGTGTATAATGTGGAATTTAGACATTTACAAGTAGTGTGCAGTGCTTTTGAAGAAGTCATACAAAACTAATGGCAATATAGTCTTCTATGCCATACCTACATCATGTCTACCATAACATGCTCGAAATACTAGCATTAAAATTTTAATTTAAAGGAGAGCTTTTTCAAAAAAATATACAAAAATACATTTTGCGAAAAGTGTCATGATTTCATTTCATTCAGATCATGAATTTGAGCCATCACACCCTGTAGGTACATTATTCTTTGGTTAACCCGTTGAACACCCCAATTTTAGTTACCATAACACAATAATTATTTGAATAATAATGTAAAAATAAACAATATTTGTGCAAAATAAAATAGATTAATATTTAGATTATTTAAAAAATATGTAAATTAGTTCGATGATTAACAGTGTAAAATTAATGAATACTGTAAAACATTTGATAAGTACATGATTTTGTTCGAGCTTAATCTAGTTAATAACATTTTACTTAAATATCTAACATTTAGACCAGAGCAAGTTATTGAGCTTAAAATTGTCACCACATTAATTATTAGAACATTTGAATTGGACAATGTCATATCATTTTCCGTGAATTTTTAAATAATTATAATAATTTCGCAATATAATATTTGATTCAATAATGTTCTACACCAATTTGAACACATCAATTCATTTTAACGATGGCAACAAACAAACAATTTTTTTTACATGTGGCAACTTCCTCGCTCAATACTATTTACAAATAATAATTATGTTGTCGCAACACCAATACAGTGCTTTTATAGTGCCAATGATGTCTTGTAGCCGTCATAAACAAATCTTTAAAAGGCGTGATTAGGGACCTAGAAAGGTTCTACGAGTATAAGGTGTTCAAGTGAGCAATTTGAATAACACTAAGCAGCTTTACGGCTTCTTTTTCGTCTTCTACGGCTATAAAAACTAGGCCAATTTTCTCCTGACTTTCAGACTAGTGATTAGTTCCCCCTGTCCCCCTCACGCCCGCTTATCTCATTAGTACCCGACGCGGGGGGGCGGCGACTCCACCGCGGAGGTGGTCTGCTTGGACACGACGCGCGTGCCCTGCGCCAGGCCGCCGGCGCGAACTGCCACGTACTTTAGATACGCGTCCACTAAGTACGCGAACATCGCTACGAAACCGAAGAACTGTAATAAAAAATGAGATGGGATGATGATGGATTTTGATTCATTAACCCGCACTGGGCCCACGTGATGGATCTCTATAATCCATCACGTGGGCCCAGTGCAAATCCGTCTCACAGGGAGGAGGCCTGTGACAGCACTAGGAACATTGTAGAATCATTATGCTGATAATATTTATTTTTTTCGATATTTTAATATAAACTGTTGTGAAAAAGCGTCGAATGGATCCAACTGAATAATTGTAAAGGAAGTTAATGAGACAATTGAGCCAAGTCCTATAGGAAATGACAGGCGGTAATAAAATAGAATATGATTTATTGTTATCAAATAATAGAAATTAATCTAGTTCCACATAATGTCCAATAATAACACCAAACCAAAAATATAAATAGTCACTATTATTTGGATCAGAAGTTTATAGTATATCTAAAAGCAAAGCATCAAATAACAGGGAGGTTGATAAATAAGATGAATGAGTAGTCTATATAACTTACCGCAGCAGCAGAATGAGGGTCATCATGAACAGTCGCGGCCAGAATCGACACCAGCAAATAAAAGAAGGTCCACAGCGCGCAGAATCCGAACTCAAGCCTCAACCAAGGGATCTTGTAGAACTTCTCAAGTATATGGAACAGGTACAATCCCAGTAAGATGCCCGTGAACCAGAAGGCGATCATTGAGATCCAGCTGAAGAAGGATCCTTTGGTGTGGTTACTCAGCCAGGAACATTGGATGCATATGAACCCGAGGAGACTGCACAGCTGAAATTAAAGTTGTGAACGTTTTTTTACATTTTCCGTTCATTCGGTAAAGAGAGACTCAGAGAAGAGTGGAAGAAGCCGAGTGCCGAAATTGAAGATAGTTGGATCCGTTCACTAAAGAATTCATTTTTCACTTTGGATTCATTTTGTGTTCAGACTTTTCTCTTCTAGTGAAATATGGCGAATGAAAGACAAAAATTCAAGACGAATTGAGTGATGTGAAGCGTCGGATAACTACTTTACGTGTAATCATGGCATTATTTACGCATCATAAGTACCTATGTATTGTGATGACGATCATAACAATATTGAGATTGCCATGAAAGACAATAAAATTAACAATAATAAGAACATAATATAATGACGCTATACCTTGGATGGTCACGCTATTTAAAATATTAAAAGTAGAAAATAATATCACCGTCGCTTCGATGGGAACGTTTACAGGGACGCCATTAAATATTTATAAAAATAAGTAGGACCTAATAAATAACATAGTTTAGCAATGTATTGAATCGACTGCGTAAGTTCCGACGAATGTTCATACATAAATGATTCAACGCAATAAAGGAAACAAAAGGGAAACGCTTTCATTGCGCTATGACGAATAGATTTCATTGAATTGTTTTATAGTTTATACTCGTATGAATACAAAACCGTTCGAGTTCGACGATGGTATTTCCCATCGGCAAACATGAGGACCTTCCTTGAACTTCCATACAAACTTTCACCCCCTATTGAACCCCTTTAATGGATGAATTTTCAAAAATCCTTCCTTATTGCTGACCTCTGTTATAATTATAACTTATAAGGAATTCACTTCTAGTCCCAGCGGCTTAGGCTGTGCATTGTATGTCAGTGAATTTAAGAATGTTATTATTCGTGTGTATCATTGAATGTCTGCATTTTGTGGGTAAAACTTGCCTATAAGCGTGAAAAATTATAAACGATGCTGAAATACAGGAACGCCCGGCGCACCGTGGGCTATCAGCTCAGTTACCAACTTAAGTACTTCACTGGCTAATATTTGTACAACGGCCGCCGCCGAATCAAGAGAACAAGAAAGAGGTAAAAATCCAGTCAAGGTTGATGATTTTAAGATTGTCACGCGACTTGCGTGGTTCTATGCATCTCGGAACTCGGGCTATGCGGCCTGCAGCCTAATGGCGTAACAGTCTATAAAATCTATTGTATGCATCATGTGACGGACCAAAGAAACTATGCAGAACATATGTGTATATGAAGTAGTTAGGTACGCGGAGGTCACACTAGACCGATGACAGCAGCTATACCGTCATTATGTTGAGTGTTGACTCACAATAGCTATACTTTGGGGATAACAGCACACCTGTACGTCTGACTACCCCTTTGGGAGTGGGCGTGACGATTAGATTAAAACAATTACATCGCATGCCGTGTTTGTAAAGGCTAGCTCCCCCTTAGCGCTATTTTCGCGTTAACTACGTTATATTTAACGAGCGGCGATCAACGCGATAACACGACATTGAATTACGTACCATTCTGGAAGGACTTGACCTTTTACCTTATTAATAAAACATTGTACAGTAGGCTGCACGTCAGTGGTAACAAAACCAGTATAAGCTGGCCTCTTATTGCATTGAAACTCCGTACTACGGTAGGCTAGCTCAAGGTCAAAGTGCTACCACCGTGCGGTCGACTGTACCTCCTACAAATGTTTGAACTGAACAAAACCTGTGAAAGTGTATTGTCTTGTATTGATTTTCCAGTAGGTTTGCTGCTATAAAGTGTGATAGGTATAATATGAATTCTTTAAGAATTTTGACGACATCTGCCAGAGCCGTTCATGAACATGACGCTGCCAGGAGGTCTACTCTGAAATGACACATACGAATGTTCGGGACCGACCGACACACGACCGAACTTTGCATTGTTGTCCTACTACGAACAAAGTTCGGATTGGCTCAGTTCGGTCGGTACCATAGTCAATGTTCGGTGGAGTGTTAGAGTTGAACGTTTTTCGGATATGTTTTTATTAGTCATTAGTATTCATTTCGATATAATTTAACTGTTGAATTACACACTAAAATTATTTTTTATAATAAGGAAATTGAACTTTGCTTTTAATTCAGTATTTATACATACGAACATCGTAATATTTCTCAAAAATACAATATATTTGAAGCCGACTTATAGATTCCTTTGCCGAATGTCAAAATAAAAAAGTCGAACGATGACAAGTAAACAAACAAGCGGTGCTTGAGTTGTTTTCTTGCAAAATTCTGGAAAAAAATATAAACTGAACCAAATCTCATCTGTCGCTATCGTTAAATATGAGCGATAACCGTATTTCGGTCGTTTGTCATCAAGTGCTTACTGAAGTGTAAAGTGTTCACGTTAAGTTATGAGATGTCAACAAAAACCAAGCTATAATAATACTCTAAATTATTTTTACCCGTGATTAAGTGCCCGTTGGGTTTATAGTTTTGTCATGTTCGTGTTTTGGAAGTTTGGAAATGAAAGTTATGAAGAAACACTCTGCAAGAACATCTCACAATGTCCGGACCGACAGCGGCACAAATTGATGCTCTCCTCAATTTCCTTGAGGAGCATCGAGATTTGGCTCAAGGCAACTTGAGGAGTATCGACGGCCGTACGCTGAGTCATCGACTGTGGGAAGAAATTTGCACCACGCTGAATGCTATGGGCGGGTGCACCAAAACGACGAAACAGTGGCAAAAAGTAAGTTTGCATTCATTGATTTATTAAGTGCTTGAGTACCTCTGTAAGATTTACACGAATATCATACATTCTAAATTGCAATACATTATTTTAATGTGCATCGTTCAGTCACTATTGTGGTTGGATGCAATTTTTTATTTACATAATTTTAATTAAGTACTATTTATTGCATTACCTGTTTGTTGAGCTTAATTTTGTCAATTTAAATTACCTACAGAAGTTTTTGTGCAGGTATGCATTTCATGTGAATTGACAAGAACAATCAATAATCATACATATTTTTATGAACAGTCATTATTTTTTTTACAAATATCTGTGCCACATTATACAATTATTGATTGTGACTAGGTATTAAAATTGAACTGATTTTGTAATAGGACTAATTTGGATTTTTTTCTATGAGTGTGAGTGTGCAATTACATTGTTAATTTATTTTAGGTGTGGACAGATAAAAAACATCTGGCAAAAAAGGCAGCAGCAGGTGCACGGCGATCTGCGTCTGCCACAGGAGGTGGACCATCTACGGCTCCTTCACTCTCCCAATGGGAACTTAAGATAGTTTCCATAATGGGAGATGGATTTGGTGAACCGCAGACCTCTGCAAGATCACAAGCTTTTGTTGAGCATGTATGTATTTTTTTCTATTTGTTTTTCTGACAATTATTAAATACAAAAGTGTCCCTGTGGCCTGATGATCAGTGACAATGTATATAGAAAAATAAAATAATAGCTTTATCTCAACTCAATATTTTATTTTCCAGCCATCTCAAGAGACATATACTGCTGCTGCCTCTACCTGTACGCCATCCAATCAAGAAGACCTTTCTATACTAAATGGTATGTAGAACTACTAAATAATATTCCAGTTTCATTATAATACACACTATTATTTACTAATTTTAATTTATTTTTGTTGTGTTATTGTAAACATTAAAACCAACACAACACTATCTTATATTACCTAAGCTAAATTTGTTTTTTTTTTGTTAAACTAAGGCAAAAGTATTTTTTGTTTTTATGAACTCGAAAATTTTTAAGCACTTTGCGCTTAATTTTCGTTAGTTGTTTTTGTTTCGTTTACCTGCTTTATTAAATACTTATTCTTTGCACATTTTTGCCAACAGAAACACTGACACAGCAAGAAACACAGACACAGCAAGAAACAAACCAACAAGCTTCAGCCCCACCAGTCAGCAATGCCTCAACAACACGCAGCCAACTTACTTGTAAGTGTCATTGTTTAATTTTAATGTAAAGCATTTATTTAGTCTTATTGTTATATATAATTAAAGAAACTAAGATAATTACCATAATTATTCAAAGTCATCCGTATGAGTACATAACCCATTCTTATTTTTGCTGCCAAGCAGTTATGCTTATACAGTTGTTGTAAAAAAAGGTTTTGATAGGCAATCATACTATAATGTAGGTACTGTTAAGTAAAGCTTTAAAACATACATTCATAAACTCACGCCTTTTCCCTTAGGGGTAGGCAGACACTACAGAACGCCACCTGCTACGGGTCATACACGAACGCCGTTAAAATTAACTGGTCAAACATGCACGTCGAGCTAATGTTCTGTCATTTTACAGCCACACGACAGCGCAGGCAATACCGGCGGCATCCTGAGTCTCTTCTAGCTGGAAGCTCTGTACGGGACAGACTTTTTAGATCAGAGGAACGTCGTTTGATCCTTGAAGAACAAAGGAACGTGGAACTAAATTATGCTCAAGTTCAACATGTAAAAAAAGTAGGGTGCTTTCTATTTTTTTTTTATGGTTCTAAAGAAATTCAAGCCAACTGATATCAAGCACCCCACGGTTTTTTTACACGTTGAACATCTTCACATTAAAAGATTATTTTAGTTCAAATGGCGATTTTTGCTTTTTAAACTATAATTGCAATTGCTCTATAAATATATTTTTTAATCCGCTTTGATTTTTTGTTTTATTTATAAGAAATTGAGATTACTTCTATAATTTTTGGGATAGTTTTAATTAACGTTAGGTTAATTTAAGTAGAGAAAGAAAGAGTTTAGTGTAAAAAATATATATTATTAACTATTTTCTAATAATTGTATAAGTCTCTCCCTCGCCCTTTGTCCCCTCCTCAAAGCATCTGTGGCAGATGTAGCAGGCTGATTTGATGTGACCTGCCGGGAGTTCTCAGATTCATAATCCTCTTGAGTTAACTCCGGAGCACTCACCCCAGCCCTTATGCACATGTTGTGCAAAACACAGCAGGCTAGGATTATTCTGCCTGCTCTGTCTGGATCGTAGTGCAGCTCCCTCGCTGCCAAGAGACACCTCCATCGACCCTTGAGTATCCCAAATGTGCGTTCAATGGTGGAGCGGGCACGCTTGTGCACAGCATTAAACCTGCCTTCTGGACTGTCTTCTACAACATTACCTACAGGTGTCATAAGATATTCTCTTAAAGGGTATCCTGAATCACCTGTCAAAGTAAAATATTATTATTGGTTTAATTTTACTAATTTTATGTAAGTATTATGTATGTATGGTGCATTTGAAAAATGTACATCTAATTTATACTTGCCTAATAGATATGTTGTCTCCGTGAGACTCTCCAGATGGCCCTTGATCTCACATTGAGACCAGATAAACGCATCATGCGTGGCTCCACCAAAAGTAGCATCCACATTTAGGATAAGACAGTCAGCATCGCATATCTGGAAAACATACTCTTATGACTATTTGAATGTATCATGTTCTTCAAAATCTAGTAAATTTTTCACGAAATGACTTACCACTTGGGTGTTAATGGAGTGGAAATGTTTTCTATTGAAAAACCGCTCCTCATGCTCACTGGGCCTCACAATAGCAATGTGTGTGCAATCAATACACCCAATCACACCCGGTAAATTACATTTTCCATAAAATCTGAAAAGAAACAACATAATTTAAGATATCTTGGCTATAAATTCTCTCAAATCTTTAATTTATTTTTCTTACAGTATGTTCTTTCTAGAAATTGTCCTCACTACATATAAACTTTGTAAGTAATTGTAGGTATTAGAATTAATGAACTTTCGAACTCACTTCCTCTTGATGACATTCCTTTCACTTGCATTTTGTGGAAATTGAATATACTTTCTGATTATATCGGGTGTATTTATTGCAAATGAGACCTCTCGTATACATCGGGAGACGGTTTGCTGGGCCATTGGAGCATCATCATTCTGCCCCACAGAGCCTTGATAACTGCCCCGAGCGTAAAAATTCAAGGCAACAAGTATCTAAAATTTAGGAATGATTAATTTTTATTATGTTGCTAATAATATGATAGTTATTATAGTACAAAAAAGTCTACGTTTTGTGTATCAAAAATACCTTTGTAGCAGGGTCAATTGCACGGCGATTACGCTTCCGGGGTAACAGGGGCACTATATCCTGACACAGTTCTTCATACAGTGATCGACTGAGTCTGTAATTAGCTACAAACTCAAGGTCGGGCACTAAATTGGTATTGAAGGAGTCACGACGTTGTCTGCGATTCCTTCTGCGCTCCAAACGCTCTTCTCTGAGAGCCTCTTCCACCAAAAACATACGTAATGCCATTTCGCTACAATTTTAAATAAGGTACATTCACTTTAACACTTTTTACACATATCAAACTCAAGAGAATTGTAATAATTAATTAAATTCCATACTTACGATATTCAAAAGGTAACTATTTTGCTGTCGTGAATTTTGACATTAATTTCACGATGTAACTCTTGTCAAACTCAAATGATCGGTCGGCCTTTTCTCGTTCAGAGTAGGGTTTACGATACAACAAACGTCAAAATGAAGTTCGGTCGAATCCGAACCGACCGAACGATATAAAATGAAGTTCGTAGTAGGAAACGTCCGAACGTTCGGCCCGATAGTTCGGAATTGTCACTTCGGAGTAGACCCCCAGAATAGTCGACATCGGCTCAATTACCAAGAAAAAACATTTTACTGATCATCATTAACCAATTATCTGAAGTCCTGAAGTAGGTTATCTGCAACTAAAGCGACAATAATATCAGCAGACCATCCACAATGTGTTTGTTAAATGTCCCATTTGATTTCAGAGACACTTCAGTCTGTGAATCTTTATAGCCAATTGTCCCTAGACATTATTTTATTGTTGGTGATGGCATCCTTACAACTTAAATAGTCACCATAGTCAAAATCTGCATAATATATATTTTTAATAACAAAACAAATAAACGTTAAAACATATAAAAAATTGTATTATTACTTACAACTTGAACAATCTTCAGTATGCCCGGTATGGTCTTGATATAGGCGGGGTCAAACCGTATGTTGGTCTGGACAGCAGTGCTGGAGGTGACCGTTGTTGTTGTGGTGTGCTGTCCGGGGAAACCTACTTCTGCCATTGTTGATTAACTGGAAACAATCAAAGTATTGAGTTTGTGACCAAAAGATAACCTTAGTCAACAATACTAATGCCTTAATCTTAGAAGCACAGACCTTGAATGAAAAAGACAATTATATGTTTTGTCACTTCATTCAGTCAATAAGTTAGTTTCAGGAAATTGATTTAGGAATTATATTAAACTTAAGACAATAAGCAATGCAATATATTTAACTTCACTCTAGCTTATTGCAATTAGATTTCATTAGCTTTTGCTTTTGCCCATGGCTCGCTCCAGTTTGGGATACATTTAAAAAATAAATATATCACTTTCTACATTTATATCTATATTTTTTATTGTGTACATAATAAAGAGTATTCTATCTATCTATATTTTCGGGATAAAAAGTAGCCAAATTCACTCTTCAGGTAATAAAGAATTGTTCTATGTAAAAATAAAGTTAATTTGGTGCTCCTTTGCTGCGAGAAAGAATAAGAAATTAACAAACACACCTGAGTTTATAACACATATTAGTAGCATTTAGTTTGATATAAAATGTCCCTAAATCCATGTAATAAACACCATAAAAAACCCATTAAAAAATATGTTACCAATCTGTTAGATTGGTAACATATTTTTTGTTAATAATAAAAACTTTTTTACAAAAAAAAACAACCGACTTCCAAAAAAAACACTTAAAAGAGAAAAATAACTTGAATTTCGGAAGTCGGTGGCAAAAACAATAGTATTTTATTAGATACATAAATAGTAAAATATATCTACCGTAATATATATGAAAGCAATTCATAACTATTTCCCTAGGGATATAACTATATCACGGCTTCAACTATGCGAACTGCGAACCATCTTAAAATATAACTATATGGATCTGTATTTTCGTTTTTGCCACCGACTTCCGAAATTCAAGTTATTTTTCTCTTTTAAGTGTTTTTTTTGGAAGTCGGTTGTTTTTTTTTGTAAAAAAGTTTTTATTTTTCACTTTTTAGTTGTGTTTATACCTACCCCGCACAAATTCGTATACCAGTCGAATAATGGAAACATAACAAAAGATTTTTCAAAAATTAACGAATCATTCCAAGCGCCCCGCTGGTGGGGCAAAGAGGAATGCCTAAAAATTTTCAGTGGAATATGCCCCACTAGTTCGACTTGGTGGGGCAGATTCCACTAGTCTAAAATCTTTATGGATTCTGCCCCACTAGGGTTGGCACCTTAGAAATGTGTAGGTAGGTATGCTCGTATTTTATATTTGTTTGGAAAAGAAAGAAATGTATAGTTAAGTAAAATATATATTTTTTGGTAATTTAATATGTTATGATGGCCCAGAGGTTAAGGCCTCGCCTCTCATGCATGAGGTTGTGGGTTCTAATGTGACTTTTTCAATTCATATGAACTTTCTGAGTTTACCTTGGACATTATTGACATCAGTGAAGGAAAACATCGTGCGGAAACATGGACTTATAGTTAATATTAGTCTGAAATCACCAACCCGTTTTGAGCAAGCGTGATGATCAGTGCTCGTTCCTTCTCTGTATGAGACGAGGCCTTTGCCCTGCAGTGGGACAGTAATAGGCTGGTATTATTATTTTATTATTAATTTTTATTTACTAAGTAGTTGTTTCTGGAAGGAATCGGGTTGTAAATCATACGTTAATTACACGATTTGTTACAAATAAAATAAAATCTAAGTAAATACAAGTCCTAGTTACATTTTACTCACATATAAATTTCTTTCTTTTCCAATCAAATATTAAATACGAGCATACCTACTTACACAAATTCTAAGGTGCCAACCCTTGTGGGGAAGAATCCATGCCATAGAGCAGAATGCATTTGCCCCACCAGTGGGTCGACTTGATGGGGCAAAGTGGAATGATTGAAATTAACCCCTTTGTGGGTGAAAAGGGGGGATACGGTTTGTATGAAAGATATTATTCATTTGGTTTAGAAAACGTGGTATAAACTTATCTAAGTAATAATAAATATGGAATCATACATTTTTAAAAACTGGCTTGAAAGTGTAGAAAGGGGGTTACAAAATTGTTTGCATCTCAATGACATCTATTGGCCCAAAATGGTACACATTTTGGAATACATTTTTCTACATTCAATTTAACAGAAATGACATTTTTGAAATTTAATTACAGTCCTATTAAAATTGTAAATATAATATTATCACGATGTAACATTTAGTTTTTGTTTCATTGCAATCGTCTCATACATTAAAAAGATATGCTAATTTAAAGTTTTCAAAGTAAGACCCATACCACCAACAAGCACTACGTTCCAGGCGGCAAGGGGTAACGGAGATGTGGAGCGTATGCTGCCTCTAATATTAAGCTGGGCGGTCACAGTCCATAAATTACAGGCTACCACCCCCGAAAGAGCTGTGATCGACTTTGGTAAAAAAAACTTTGCAAAAGAGCAAATATACGTCGCGCTTAGTCGTGTCAGAAGTTTGGAAGGCATAGTTTTATCAGAGTTGGACGCCAACAAATTGTTAAAGCGACCACACGGCCGCAGATCATTGACGGAAATAACGAGGCTACAAAATCTGTCTTCTGTCAATCAAGGCCACACATAACATACGACTCAAGTAGCGCAATTTGATGCCGGGATATTACCATTAAAATCATTTATAGCCAGAGTACATTTCATGGCAATTCGAATAAGCCCAAACACGGCTAGGATACATTGTTTTATGACGGAGTTCCGGTGCCGTCCTTCCGGCTTCATCTTCAGATCAGTTCGATGGTCATCAGAATTATTTATTTAAACGTGCTTCACTGACGTTTAACTATCTTAATCGAGATATCTTATCGCCACCCGTGAAATACTTATCATTGAGTAGTTCCGGTGGCCATCTGTCTTCTACATCAGTTCCATTTCACCAAATGATACTTTCTGAATGCAAATGCTTAATTTGTTGCTGAAAATACCTAAATCGCTATGTGTATGCCTATAATATTTGAGGAGTTCCCTCAATTCGTCATGGATTCCATCATCAGAACTGTTTTTTTTTTTAATGGGACCAATCTGAACGTATATCCTTTCAAATCAGAAAATAATTTTCCAAATCGGTTTATAAGTGGCGCCACCCGTGAAATACCTATCATTGAGGAATTACGGTGGCAATCTGTGGTCTTCTTCATCAGTTCCACTTCACTAAATGATACTTTCTGAATGAAAATGCTCAATTTGTTGCTGAAAATACCTAAATCGCTATGTGTGTGCCTATAATATTTGAGGAGTTCCCTCAATTCGTCATGGATTCCATCATCAGAACTGATTTTTTTTTTATTGGGACCATTCTGGCCGTATATCCTTTCAAATCACAAAATAATTTTCCAAATCGGTTCATAAATGGCGCCACCCGTGGAATACCTATCATTGAGGAATTCCGATGGCAATCTGTGGTCTTCTTCATCAGTTCCACTTCACTAAATGATAGTTTCTGAATGCAAATGCTTAACTTGCAGCTGAAAATACCTAAATCGCTATGTGTGTGCCTATAATATTTGAAGAGTTCCCTCAATTCCTCATGGATTCCATCATCAGAACTAAATTTTGACAAAAATGGGACCAATCGGAAAGTGTATCCTTTCAAATAAAAAAATAATTTTCAAAATCGGTTCATAAATGACGGAGACATGAGGTAACATACATTAAAAAAAAAAAAAAAAAAAAAAAAAAAAAAATACAACCGAATTGATAACCTCCTCCTTTTTGGGAAGTCGGTTAAAAAGATAAGCCATTTGAGTCATCCATCATTAACATATTTCACATGACAACTCTGATATCAGTTACACTGCTCTCGCATATGCAACATTTGAGGCTTACTAAATGTGTTATTTGATACACTTGGACAATTGTGCCAGAGCTAGTCAGCTACATGTAGAAAAATTCTGTTTTTAAACTATGATTTGATTTAAACAAAACAAGGTGACGGCTATCCCCAGTCTGAGAAGCACAGGTGGTGATACCTGTATGCAGTTTCCTCAGGAGTGCCCGTAGCAGTAAATAGTATTTAGTAGGTGTTAGTAGTGTAAAGACAATATTATGTTACATTATTTTGCTGCTGATAATACCTGTATTGCTGATTTTATCATTAAGTGACTCGGTAATTCCTAGCTGGCATCATTGATTGCAAATAGATAATATCAATTGTTTTCTAAGTTAAGCCATTTCTAATTGCACAATAAAAAAATATGTTTTTAAATTTGCCAAATATTTGAGTTTGTGTTTAACAGATAACTTATCATTTCCTTGCAGTGTCCGTATTGCAGCGACATTTAAATTATCTATAGTGCTATGATGTTCACACAATGGGGATCATATACTTCTATAGGCACATTGGGAACCATACTTATACTTATGGGAATGAAAGTGTATCTGGTAGGTCTAGTTGAAAAGAGAAAGTTGTTTACTTTTACTCTTTCTACAAGGAAAAAGATATTTCATGAAATTGCTGTTGCATTTGAAAAGATAAGGAATATAGACAATACAAAGCAATTATAATTATAATAAAAAGTACTACAATTAGTGGGAGGAAAAAATACAGTAAACTATTGTTGATAAGCTAGAACTGACCATTAAAATGGGTGTTATCACAATTGGTTACCGTGCTATTATTTACCTAATATATGTAGTTTGTAAGGAAGGAAATGTAATGTTTAACTCTATGTTAGCATGAGGCTCTAACTTGTGGGTGTAATTCTAAAACCCATGTTAAAAGTGTATCCGTACTTCGATTTAAATAGCAATCACGTTTAAACCACGATATGCCGCCTGTCACGACCTAAAATAGCGAATATTGAGCAACACATCAGAAACAGTGCAACTTAGCACAGAAAACTGCTTTCTTTTCTTACCTTAAACGTTCAACTTAGCTACAAACACTTTTCCTTAGAAGTAACTAAGATATTAACAGTTACAGAACTTACACTAACGATTAAAAATAGGTGTAAATGAATATCAGGTGATAGATCGAATACGACCAAATGACCAAACCATGAAATCAAACGTCAGAAATTAATATATTATCGTAAATGCATAATGATATGTTTGAAATTCTGTTTACATTAGCATCAAAAATAAGAACAGCAAAATTCAAGTAACAATTTATACGAGTCAGAATAAGACAAAAACACTTCACGTTTGAAAGGATAGATATGCAAAAAATCTGCAGCTGATGGTACCGGAACGCTTACAAAATGACATTGACAGGAACGACTAAGGGTGCATTCCGAGTTACGCTGTAATCGATTTGAGCGCGCTAACTCCTGTACCGTATTAACGTGGGCGCGCTAACAGTTCGTCTTCAATCGTCATAGATGACGTCATGACATGCGCCATCTTGCGATAACGCCGACCATGCCTTTTACTAATATCACCGTGGGCGCTGTCAAAAATGACAGTTGTGCTGTTGTGTTTTGCCTCGCATCCTATCTTTAAACTAACGTGGCATTTTCGAAATTGTGCTTCTGGCTACCGTTTGCCACCTAAAGAAGAAATTTGAAGAATAAACACAAAGAAATATGTTATGCAAGTTTTGACGTTAAGCGAGTACTGTGAGTGCGTTCACGAGCGTTTCGAATTGATGACAGCCCCCAGCTGTCATAATCGTGACATCTTAATCGGAACGCCAATTATCGATGTCAGCGCTGTGAGCGATTATGTTCTAATTCGGAAAGCGGTCAGAGAGAGGGTGCATTCCGAGTTACGTTGTAATCGATTTGAGCACGCTAACTCCTGTACCGAATTAACGTGGGCGCGATAACGGTGTGTCTTGAATTGTCATAGATGACGTCATGACATGCGCCATCTTGCGATAACGCCGACCATGCCTTTTACTAATATCACCGTGAGCGCTGTCAAAAATGACAGTTGTACTGTTTTGTTTTGAATCGCATCCTATCTTTAAACTAACGTGGCATTTTCGAAATTGTGCTTCTGGCTACCGTTCGCCACCTAACTTTAGTTAGGTTAGGTTAGGTTAGGTTAGGTTAGGTTAGGTTAGGTTAGGTTAGTCCGGGCCGGGTGTCCAGGCCGATGAAGACCGCTGAGCTGCGCGTCGATGGTCTGGACGACTCGACGACCCCGGCTGAGGTCATGGCGGCCGTCGCCCGAGTAGGTGGATGTCCGCCCGAAGACGTGCGGACGGGCGACATTCGCGCCGACGCTTCCGGGCTCGGCACGATTTGGGTGCGGTGCCCGGTGGTGGCGGCGAACAAAGTCGCTGACGGTGGGCGTTTGTTGGTGGGGTGGGTTGCAGCGAGAGCTAAGCTGCTGCAGCCCAGGGCCATGCGGTGCTACCGGTGCCTGGACTTCGGGCATGTCCGAGCACGGTGCACCGCCGAAATAGACCGCAGCGACCAGTGTTATCGCTGCGGTAAGCCCGGCCACAAGGCGGCTCAGTGCTCGGCGGCGCCAAACTGTAGCCTCTGTACAGCTGCAGGGAGGCCCGCCGGACACAGGGCGGGTGGAAAGGCCTGTGGCGTGCCCGCCAACAACAAAAAGAAGAGAAGGGATGCCAAGGCTGCGGGGGGCTCTTTACCCCCCCCTCAGCCTGGCTGCCCTTCGGCCGACTCCCGGCCTAGGAATGGTGCGGAGGGAATGGAATGCGCATAATGTCTATACACCATTACCATTTCCTCCAAGGCAATATCAACCACTGTGCCAGAGCTCAGGATCTCTTGATCCAGAGCATGGCAGAGTGGTCGATTCACGTGGCTGTGGTCGCCGAGCCGTACTTTGTCCCCCCCCGGGATAGCTGGGTGGGAGACCTTGACGGTTTGGTGGCCATCATTGGCGGGGCTCTCGTCAACCCGTCCCGAGGTCACGGCTGGGTAGCCGCCCTCGCGGACGGCATTGGCGTTGTTGGAGCGTATTTTTCGCCCAACAAGAGTCTCGCCGACTTCGAGAGGTTCCTTGTCGAGTTGGGTGCCTTCGTGGGCCAACTCCATCCTTGCCCCGTGCTGTTGCTGGGCGATCTCAACGCCAAATCTGCGGCGTGGGGATCCCCAGTGACCGATGCTAGGGGTGAGGCATTGGAGGAGTGGGCGGTCACGACTGGCCTGGTCGTCCTGAACCGGGGCTCGGTCCACACGTGCGTGCGGCAGCGGGGCGGATCGATTGTCGACGTCTCGTTCGCTAGCCCTGCTGTCGCGAGCCGTGTTCGTGACTGGCGAGTCGCCGTGGAGGTGGAGACGTTGTCGGATCATAGATACATCCGTTTCGACGTCTCCGCCCAAACCGCTGGCGGCCGCAGATCATCAGTCCCGCGAATGGACGGCCCGCGCTGGGCGCGCAAGCGCATCGACAGGGAACTTCTCGAGGAGGCCGCTATTGTCCAGGCCTGGAGCCGGGAGTCGGCAACGAACGGACCCGTCGACGTCGACGTCGAACAGGAGGCGCTGTGGTTCCGCGGGGCGATGACGCAAATCTGCGACGCGTCCATGCCCCGGGTCCACGCACAGTCCGCAAGGCGCCAGGTGTACTGGTGGTCCGCCGAAATCGCGCACTTACGAGTCGCGTGCGTGGCGGTGAGACGCCAGTACACCCGTTATCGAAGACGACGTCGTCGGGTCCCTGACGAAGAAGCCGCGCTGTATGAGGTGTACCGCGCGGCTAAGGGGACTCTGTGGCTGGCCATCGGGGAGGCGAAGACGCGAGCCAGGGAAGGGATGTTGGAGACTCTAGACGGGGATCCGTGGGGGCGCCCTTATCGAGCGGTTCGAGGGAAACTAAGAGCCGCAGCGCCCCCACTTACGGAGAGTCTCCAACCCGAGCTGCTGGATGAGGTAGTCGCAGCCCTCTTCCCGGCAAGAGCGGAGCACACTCCGCCGCCGATGGCTTTGCCCACAGCTGCAGAGTCTACGGAGGAAAACGCCATCAGCGTCCCAGAGGTGACACAGGCAGAGATGGGGGCGGCCGTGATGCGGCTCCGGGCCAAGAATGTGGCTCCGGGGCCAGACGGAGTTCACGGCCTAGCATTAGCCCTCGCTCTGAAGGAGCTAGAGCCCCAGCTAAGAGGACTCTTCACAGCGTGCCTGGAGCGGGGCCAGTTTCCCACTTTGTGGAAAAGTGGTCGTCTGGTCCTGCTCAGGAAGGCGGGGCGCCCTGCAGACTTGCCGTCCGCGTACCGGCCCATAGTGCTGCTAGACGAGGTGGGTAAGCTGTTCGAGCGTATACTCGCAGCCCGCCTCGTCGGCCACTTGTGCGGAGAGGGGCCGGACCTGGACGAGAGCCAGTTCGGCTTTCGGCATGGGCGCTCCACCATACACGCAATAGCGCGTGTGAGAGTCCTGGCGGAGGAAACGGTGTCCCGGGGTGGGGTGGTGGTGGCGGTGTCCTTGGACATCTCCAACGCCTTCAACACCCTGCCCTGGAGTTGTATTCGGGAGGCACTGCGGTACCATCGGGTGCCTCCCTACCTCCGCCGCATCGTTGGGGCTTATTTGGCGGGGAGGTGTGTCACCTACGTGGGACGTGATGGCGGAAACCAGCGCCTCATGTCGTGCGGTGTTCCACAGGGATCGGTTCTGGGGCCGCTCCTGTGGAACATCGGGTACGACTGGGTGCTGAGAGGCGAGTTCCCACCGGGCGTGGACCTGACGTGCTACGCGGACGACACGCTGGTCATGGCTCGGGGGAAATCGCACAGGGAGGCAGCGTTGCTGGCGACGGCTGCGGTCTCACAGACGGTGAGCCGCATACGGCGCCTCGGCCTGGAGGTGGCCCTCAACAAGTCGGAGGCCATGGTGTTTCATGGTTCCCGGCGGGCGCCACCGCCCGGATCACACATCGTGGTCGGGGGGGTCCGAATCGCTGTCGAGCCCACCATGAAGTATCTGGGACTGGTGCTCGACAGCCGATGGGATTTCGGCCCCCACTTCCGGCGGTTGGCGCCCAAGTTGTTGGGCGCGGCTGGGGCGCTGTCAACGCTGCTTCCCAATCTGGGGGGCCCGAGCGCCGCTTGTAGGCAGCTCTACGTGGGGATCGTGCGATCGATGGCCCTTTACGGGGCCCCGATCTGGGCGGCTGACCTGACGGCCGGTAGCATCTCTGTGCTGCGAAAGCCGCAGAGAGCTATGGCCGTCAGAGTCATCAGGGGGTACCGCACGATCTCCCACGAGGCGGCTTGTGCACTGGCCGGATCCCCGCCCTGGGACCTGGAGGCGAAGGTACTCGCGTCACTGTATCGGTGGCGCGAGGAAGCGCGGGCGCGGGGCGAGCGACCGATGCAGCGCCATTTGGAGCAGCGTCGGTCGCAGCTTCGCGAGGTCCTGGTGGCGGAATGGCGGGACAGGCTTTCACGCCCTACCGCCGGCCTCGTCACCATCGAGGCGGTCCGGCCAGTGCTCGACCTCTGGCTCGGGAGGAGGCACGGCTCCCTGTCATTTCGGGTGACACAGGTGCTCTCGGGGCATGGTTGCTTCGGGAAGTACCTGTGTCGCATAAACAGGGAGCCGGACGCCCGGTGTCACCACTGCGTCGACTGCCGGGAGGACACGGCGCGGCATACGCTGGCAGAGTGTGCCGCTTGGGAGGAGCCGCGCCGTGCCCTCGTCTCAAGAGTAGGCAGTGACCTGTCGCTGTCGGCCGTTGTGAATGCAATGGTCGGCAGCGAGGAGTCCTGGGACGCGGTGGTATCCTTCTGCGAAGTAGTAATCTCGCAGAAGGAGGCTGCGGAACGGGAGAGAGAGATTTCATCCTCTCACCCGGCCCGCAGCAGGCGCACCGGGCGTCGGCGGAGGGCGGACAACGCCCTCTTCCAGCCCCCCTAAATGGGTCCAGGGGCGACGGACCCGGGGAAGTCCGTCGCCCCCCATACATCTGGACCCGAGGTGGCGGCGCGTAGTGTTCCACGCGCGCCCCTCTTAGACGTCGCGGGGGGAGTCAAACACCTCACTCCCCCCGCTCGACGAGACGGAGCCCGCAGAGGCGGGCTGGCACCAGTCGGGGTCGCGGAAGATTTGAACGTTCCCGCGACCCCGGCGTAGGTGTGAGATGGAACACCGGGGTGGTTTTTAGTCAGTAAGAGTCTGACAGACCCCTTCGCCCGCCCCAGGGCGGAGGACATCCATGAGGATTTTCCACCCCGAACAAAAAAAAAAAAAAAAAAAAAAAAAAAAAAAAGGTTAGGTTAGGTTAGGTTAGAAGAGGAAAATTGTGGTATAAACACAAAGAAATATGATATACAAGTTTTGATGTTGAGGGAGTACTGTGAGCGCGTTCACAAGCGTTCCGAATCGTTGACAGCCCTTAGCAGTCATAATTACTCATAATCGTGATATCTTAATCGGAACTCCAATTATCGATGTCAGCGCTGTGAGCGATTATGTTCTAATTCGGAAAGCGGTCAGAGTTAGCTCTAATACTGAATCTACGGAAATACTGAATTGTTTAATGCTATCTATTTTCAGTTATTTTAAAGTTTTTGCAGCTGATTTAGCTTATCCATTGTATATATTTTTTTTTTGTGAAAATTGTTATACATACAGATCAATTTTGTAAAAATTAAAGGTTTTGAACGCACGCTGATGATTGACTGACATTTCTGTAGAGATGCGCAGCTTGTCAAACAGAATATTAATCGATTACAAAAAAAAAAATTAACGAGGACTACGTTAATTATATTCAATCGCGTAAGCTTCTGATCCACACGTACATTAACACGATAATTAAGATATTACTGAGGAGCTCGTGGCTAAATAATAACAGAATCGCGGGTCGATACTACGCCCCCACCATACTCCGGAAAGCACGTTAAACCGTCGATCCCAGATTTCATTTGTACAGACGCCAGCACATCAACCTACTACAATCTGTCAAATTTATTTAATAGATTTTCAGCTTTATCACTAAAGTATAAGGTTCAAAGTTGATTGGGAAAATTTGACAGTTTCGGGTAGTTTGACCTGCTGGCGTCTGTATATTTGACAGTCGTTACGAGTAGAGTCAGAATCAGCCGGAAAGTCTGACAAACAGTCTTACCAAGGGGTCATATCGTGTTACCCAGCAACTGGGTTGTGGAGTACAAATACGTAGTCACTCCATGTAAAATACTGGGATTCAGCTGCATCCGGTTGGACTGGAAGCCGACCCCATAAACATAGTTGGGCAAAGTATACCCAGATAGATTGAATTAAGATATTACGCAGAAGGGGGCAATATTCTAATAGATACGTTTACTGTGAAGTCCAAACTCAAGTTTTTGCGAGCGTAGCGTATTGAGTATTTTAAGCTTAGCCGATTACGTTATAACACGATATGCTCCAAAACTTTGTTACAACAAAAAAATAAAGTACAAAACCAACGTAAACTTCTGTGTATTATAGTGTTTTTTTTTTAAGTTGGTTGTTTTATATGGTAATTTTTTTTTATTTCTCACTTTTTAGTTGTGGTACCTATACCACACAAATTCGAATGCCACTACCTGCTATGTAAATCACAGTGACAGGACAGGAAGTTATTATAATTATAAAATGATCCACATAGACTAAGTTAAAAAAAAATGTATTAATGAAGCTAACTTAAAAACTACCCAAGCAAAGTTAATAAAATTTACATGGAATTACCTAATACTGCGGCTACATTGTCGCATTATCGCGAACTATACTTCGCGCGCTCTCTGTTGCTCAGCGAGACGTTGAGCGTGTGCGAGAGAGTGAGCGCGCGAAGTTTAGTTCGCGATAACGTGACAATGTAGCCCCAGCATCATGCTCGGGCTATATTTTCGTGATAACGTGAACTACACTTCACGCGCTCTCTGTTGTACAGCGAGACGTGGAGCTGTGTGCGAAAGAGAGCGCGCGAATTTTAGTTCTTCATAACGTGACAATGTAGCCGTAGCATTAAAAGAAGTTCGATGCGATGCGGAGTGAGTGCTTGGGGCTCGCCCCCAAGCACTCGCTCCGCATCGCATCGAATTGGGTTATCAACTGCAAAAATAATTGTTGAAATCCGATATTTCACTGTGCGCTTGGAGCTGTCAACGTCGTAGACTGTAATGCTACAGCTACATTGTCACGATAACGTGGATAACACATCGCGTGCTCTCTCTCTCACTCTGCTCAACGTCTCTCTGTACAACAGAGAGCGCGTGAAGTGTAGTTCAGCCGTAGTGAAGCCATAGCATAAGTATTGACTTCACCCGCCCGGTTACCTCCTCAGTACTCCGCTACACAACTCTGGTCGTCTCCATCCATCTCCACAGTTCTGTCATATTATTCGTTAGGTTGTAATGCTGGGGTTACATTGTCGCGTTATCGCGAACTTCACGCGCTATTTGTTGCTCAGCGGGACGTCGAGCGGTGGGCGAGAAAGAGCGCGCGAAGTTTAGTTCGCCTTATCGCAACACACTACACTTAAAAAAAATCGCTTTACCTTTTTTTTCTTACCAAACGATAATTATTATAATTTGAATTGAATCGATTGTTTAACAGTGTGTCTTCAATCGATCCGATAGGATCATTGAAAGGGGCCATCTCTATACACCTTAGCACAGCAGTTCATATCTCTATGATCTCTATGTAGTCTGTGCAGCAGTTGCAGTACCATTGTGGTCTGTGGTTATTATCATATTATTTTTGTGGTGATAACAGTTTACATTTCATAATTTTCTTATAAAAATCTTGTTAGGATTTACAGTTACTCAGGGAATAAAATGATTAACTTCAAATTCAGCATTGTACTATAAATAAGTCACAAAAAACAAGTAAATTTTCATGTACAGTACATGTAATAATTACGTGCTAAGACGTTTCGTATGAGTAAACAAATAACACCCGCGAAGTTACGTATGATCGCGGTATGCTAAGATTGTATGTTATTTAAAAATATGAGTCATTGATATTTTACCCGGCTCAGTATCGGTTAGTAATATAGTGTCAAGGCAACGGTTCCAGTGACTAAATAATAATTGTTCGGAGGATCCTCGGCCGCGCTTATCGCGATGAGGCTGTTTCAGTTCTCGTGATTTGCTCGTCCGTCTACTGTGTTTATAATAGCAGAATACTGCGCGTTGTGGTCCTATGTAAGTATGAAGGTATGAACTATATATTAATTTTTTGTGTAAGGATAAAGTCCTAAGATAAAACTTCTAATCATAGCGGAGGCTGTACATTTATAATTCAGGATTGTACTTCTTTACTTTAGTAATAAAAAATATCACTTTATTTAGCATTCATTTGGTAAATCAGAAGTTTGTATTATAGTTATTTTTATATATTATTTTATGTTCATAATAGTGAATCACAAAGTTTTTTACAATTTACATATCTTCATTGTTTTAGTTTTGAAATAGGTAAGTTTAGAAAGCATAAATAACATGAACTGCAACATTATTAGACTTCCACTGCTGCTTGAAATGAAATGAAATTGTTTATTCTGTAAATAGGGTATTGGAATCACTTTTACACGTCATCTTAAAAAAAAGATTAAAAATTAGCTAGATGAGTTCGGCGTTTCCTATCTGTAGTCAGATACTCTGAGAAGAAAGGCCGAAACAAACTCAGAGGTCACAGTCTCTTTTAAAGTCCAGACATAATCTTGATCAGGCCATATGAGGACCATGTAGATTAGTGTCTGAAATGGTCTTTTGAGAAAAGAACCACACAGATTTGAGTGGACCTGTCCTGTCAGTGCAAGCATTTGTCAGTAATCGTGGAGCTCAACCCAGAACTTAAGGAGCTCAACTCGACGAACAATACCAAAGAAAGGACATTTGGGTAGGCCTCATAAACTACTCAAACTGCCAGACCATCATTAAAACTAAATAAGAAAGAAAAAATAATAATAATTAAAAAATCCACATAGTCCTCACATTCACAAAAATTTAAAAATAAATACTTTACAAAGTAATAATGTCATTTTGTATGTAATGTTTATATAATACTAGTATTGATTTTATGATTTTAGCACAAGGCTTAGCAGAGCGAGCAGCTCAATCCGCTCAGCTCAATCTCAAAAATATATTGTGACGCTACAGTCAGAATATTTATTTCTTTGAATTTTTCTCGAAGGGAATCTCTCGGACCTAGGTTGTAAATGGCTCAAACAGCCCTTTTCTGTAGAACAAAGATAGTATTAATTTCCGAACAAGTTCCCCAGAGAAGAATTCCATATGACATAAGACTATGAAAATAACTAAAATAAACAATTCGGGCTGTATCTACATCAGTTATCTGTCTAATTTTTTTAACAGCATACGCGGCCGAACTTAGCCTTCCTGACAATTTTTCAATGTGTGGGCCCCACTGTAATTTACCGTCAATAGTGATTCCAAGAAAAACTGTCGACTCAACAGGGTCCAGCTCTATTCCATTAACTTGAACATTGGTATTTAGCTGCCTGACATTTGGCGTTGCAAATTTAATGAGTTTAGTCTTTTTTTCATTCAGGAGAAGATTATTTACATTAAACTAGTGCACAACTTTAGAGAGCGCATCGTTCACTTGTTCAAAGTTGACTAACTGACGTTTGATTTTAAAAATAAGGGAAGTATCATCTGCGAATAATACGATCTTATGATTATCCCTTATATGGCAAGGTAAGTCATTTATATAAATTAAAAACAAGAAATGAACTAGAATTGAACCCTGCGGAACGCCCATGGTGACCGCAGATCCTGCAGATCTTTTGCCATTAACATCGACCCTCTGAATTCTGTTGTTCAGATAAGAAGTCAGAAGGTCGAGAGCCCTGTCCCTCAAACCATAGTGGTAAAGTTTCCTGATGAGAGTATCATGATGTACGCAATCGAAGGCCTTGGACAAGTCGCAGAAAATGCCAAGAGCATCTTGCGACTCCTCCCAGGCCTCGAATATGCTCTTCAGTAATTCCACGCCCGCGTCTGTGGTTGAACGACCCTTTGTAAAACCAAACTGTTTCAGATGTAGTAAATGATGAGAGTTGAAATGTCCTAACATTTGTTTCAAAATTAATTTTTCAAAGATTTTGCTCAATGTAGGTAATATCGAAATAGGCCGAAAATTCGTAGGATCAGTTGTGCTGCCAGACTTGAACAGTGGAATCACTGCTTAGTTTCATCAGATCAGGAAATACACCAGATGCAATACAAGAGTTAAAAACAATTGCTAAAAAGGGTGAAATAACATCAATTATTGAAGATATGGTATGTACTGACAATCCCCAAAGGTCAGCAGTTTTTTTTACATCAAGGTCTTTAAAAGATTCTATTATGTCTTTAGCAGTAGCAATTGTAAATTCAAAAAGTTTTTCACATTCTGGTACACATTCTTTTAATATTGAGTAAGCAGAAGTTGAGGACGACGATGACAGAGTTTTGGTTGTTAAAATGGGAATATTAGTGAAGAAATTTTCAAACTCTGTTGCAGGTGGCAACAGAGTTTGAAAATTTCCACACGTCTGCCTTAATATCTACATCATTGATTTTTAGATGGAAGTCACGATTCCGTACTGTCGTTCTTCCCGTTTCTGAATTAATAATATTCCAAGTTGTTTTAATTTTATTTCCAGAAGATATTATTTTATTTTTAATGTGTATGGCTTTTGCTGAGGAACAGGTTCTTTTAAAAGTTTTAGAATATTTCTTAAGAAATTCTTTAAAAGTTTCATCATGGTTATATGTTTTTTCATGATACAATTCAAATAACCTTTGCCTACTTTTGTAAATACCTGGTGTTGCCCAATCACTAAATATGACGCGGCTTCTCCCAAGCATAGCCACATCAACCATTTATGACCCGGTCGATAGTCAAAACACTTTTAACAAATAGGTTTTAATTATAGCATTTCAATTTCGTTGATAAATTATGTGCCGTTTGCTAACAGGTCTAGTTAATTGAAGTTCAATTTCAAGGATATTTTACTTAGCTACAACTCTTCGTTGCTTCTGTGTTGTTATCACTTCCATAATCTTCTTATCATTTACTAGAGTTTCAATAAAATGTTTTGTACAAGAGGGTGATCGATAGTGATATTTTGAATTCATCTCAAGTATTTACTACATAACTATAAGTATAGTCTATATTTAAATAAAACATGTAAAAACTTTATTTGATTGACATGTTAAATTGTAAAACCGTGTGTTGTCACAAAATATTTGCATTTTATTTGTAAACCTCAACCTTTCTTTTTTATAAAATAAATCATATTACTTAACTAAGTTACAATATGTTACAGTCAAAACTTCTAACTGGTCAAAACTTCTTTTGACTAGTTTTAGTCTTAACCCTTTTATAAAAGTTACAATGTGTTTTCTAGAGTAAACGCCTTTTAGAACCAGTTTTCAACCGATTTTGAAAAAAAGAGGAGGTTACGCAGTTGGCGAGATTTTTTTTTCTTTCATATTCTGACTGATTTCTCAGTGATTACTGGGGCCGTATTATGAAGTATAAATTCCATTGTTATTCCACTGCGAAAAAAGGATGGTGCTATTGGCCTTGTATAGCTCCGTCTCTCACTCGCACTGGAATAATGGTGGCAATAATACCCTGGACCGATTTACGTGATTCGTTTTTCTTGGTAGAACACGCCTACGCAGTGGTTCTATATCAATTTTATTATTTTTTATTGTGTAGTTTGCATCGGCGTGTAAGTACTTATTACCATCAGTGTATAAGTACTACTTGCCATCGGCGTGTAATGACTACTTACCATCAGCGTGTAGGTACTACTTATACGATTAGGGATCAAGTAATCAGCAATCAAGTTTCCAGCAGTTGTCCTGAACAAATTGGGATTTTATCAAAAATTCTACCTCTCATTATTACGAAAATCATTCTTAGTTTCCAAATGTTTTTTTTTTATATTTGTATGTTTCCAATAGTCTGGTCCTTTGCAAAAATTCTAAGATTTTTTCTAATATCCCACAATATATAAAATCATTATATCATAATGTATAAATAAATCATGACCAATATGATTGGTAGTGTAAGGTCAATATTATTGGCCTCACTCCTTTATGACTAATTCAATGATTCATTTAAAACCTATTAGCAGCAAACCTGTACCTCCAGTTATCAATACTAATTGAATTGGCTCCACTCAAACGCCGCCGCCGCACATTCCGACGTAACACCGGATACTTACGTGATTAATGAGGAAGTCGAGGCCAAATTGATTGATCTCTGAAATAGGGATGATGTAGTGGCAGATAGCTGCTTCTAAAGTATAGTGTCATATATGAGGTGATAAGAATCTTGTCTTATAAGGGTGTCTTTCCACTGAGACGATTGGAGCGACCAATCACAGACAAGACGCTTTGTGGATTTCAACTAATGTACACGTCTCCTCTCCGCCCCGCTTGTTATCATTTCACTTCAGTGGAAACGCATCCTAAGGGGTCGTCCATTAATCACGTGATGTTTTCTAGCAACTTTTTAACACCCCCCCCTCTTCCCTGGTCATACGTGGTGACGTTTTAGACTAACCCCTCCCCCCCACCCAAAATCACGTGTATTTTTTTGGTGCATAGTATCTTAAAAAAAACAGAATATATTATCTTTAAATAGAAAATATTTTACTTGGGGTCTGCTTTTCGGTTTAGAAATGCGCGTTAAACGAAAAAGTAAATACACGTGAAATCGCACTACACCCCCCTCCCCCTTTCGAGCCTCATGTGATTTATGGACGAACCTATTTATGGACGACACTACAGGTATTTATTCAGACAACGACAATTAGTATTGAAGCTCCTCGAATGCTTTATTTACTTATGAAGAATGGGGCGCCAAGCCATTAAAAAACTCTGCAAGACGATACCGATCACACTCATCGCACTATGGCCCGAACAATGAGGAAAAACCCTAAACCAAACCCTCCTCCGTGGGCCGACCGCGACGTTTTTTACTACTTTCGGCGCGCGGCGTTGAGAATCCAACAGAGCACGATGAAAAATCCCTGGATTTTCGACTCCGACGGCGTCTGAGCCGTGCGTGCGTCTGTAGTGCGTGGTATCTTTTAACAGATCGTCTCTCCAAAGCTGTATGCTTAAGTAAAATTTCCTGTATTAATTGAAACCCGTATATTTCAGCTAAGCACCCACCATGGCGTACCCTAACCAGCTGCCTCCGCCTCCTCCGCCGCAGACCATGGGCTCCACAAACACGGTGTTCATCACTGAGACGCGGTTCGACCCCTCTTACCTGAAGACTGTGCCCGGGATCCTTAAGGCTATTGTTGTTGTAAGTGTTTCTGAAGCAGTTATAACCCACGATACGGAAACGCAAAAATGTCGGCGGCGTTTGTGATGGTGGGAAGTGGTCCTAGTCCTGGCCACTGTCGGATTCAAAATTCAAAAAATTCAAAATTCAAAATATTTTTATTTCATATAAACCTAAATGGGCCCTTATGAAACGTCAGAAGCTAGGTGCACGGTTCCAATTGGTTGTTTCCTATGGAGAAGAGCCGGCAAGAAACTCCACGGTTACTCTTTTAAAAATAATGGGCTTTTACAATATTTTCAAATAACAGTGTTAACAGTGTAGGTCTTTCAACAAGTACCAGGTACTTAACAGAATAATGATGGTATGATAGATATGGATATCAATACCAAAGACATCGCAGATCTCAGCGACAAAGCGGATGTCTCATTTGCCTATGTGATTACGCCGGTACTTTTACCCTCCTTCATATCTTTCCTTATGACTCCCGATATGAACAGGTCACTACACTTGAGCTGGCAACTGCGAAGTTTCGTCACAATTTTTCAGTCGTGGTAGCGTTTCTGCGCCTTACAAAGTTATTAAATATAATTGTGATGATATAATTGTGGTCTTAAAGAACTTAGTTCCGCATTTTTGCAAGCTATTTGTCTTGCCTCCACAATATTTGCATTATGATTTCTCCGACGCAATCCTAGCGTGAAGCATTTAAATCTCATTCTTTTTATGTCCCACACGCGATTGGCACCGAACAAAACAAATGTTTGTAATGGTAAACGGCCGTTACGTCAATCGGTCATTATTTACACATTTCTTACAGGCATAGATAACAGGTGACTAATCGCAAGCATTCATGATAACGTAACACACCTGGCGGCAATCCAGGCAGAGGTCCTTGCTCCTAGAACTTACGTACAAAGACCATTATTGGTCTTGTCTTTTTCTCGCGTGTTTGTACGAGCTATAGTTGGCACCCAAAAACTCATGTCTTGGTAGAAACATTAGCGAATCAGTCAGCAAAATTGGTGGAGGAAATAACTACCCAAAGTATAGGAGACGCACTTATAAGTCGGCTCTGGCGCAGATTTTTAATAATATGGTCATCTCCCCAAAAGATCTTATCTCCCCAAAAGAGCTTTGAGTTTGAGTTTGAGTTTGATCAGGTGATCGCTTGTTTGGGTCAGAATTCATGAATTCACATTTTTTTTGTCTAGGTTTATTCACCCCTATTTTGTTGAACTCTGTTAATCGTTATGCATATTGATATAGGTACAGGATTACGGCTGCTCATCCGCTAAAGTAATTAAAATTCCCAGAGCCTCCGCCAGGTGGTTTAAAGACTTTTTGTTTTGAAGCACTCAGGCTAAAGCAATTTATCAATATTTATGATACCAATAGTTCAACGAGACCCGACGGGGTTAGACGAGTAGTTCGAGAGGACTATTAGGGAAACCGACAACTTCTTGCAAATAATAGTACTCTCATGCTAGCTACAGCTATCATTGCCGTAGTAATGGTATCTTTATCCACTACCTCCATAGACTTCAGGATCTTAATAAGTATAGTTCTGTTTATTCACGCAATTATCTTTTCCAGCTATTCAACCTAATCGGGTTCATCTGCATCCAGTCTTCCGCGTTCTGGTCGAACGGCCGAGGCGTGTACTTCAACATAGTGGCCCACTTGGGGCTGTGGTTCTCCGGGATCCTGCTGATACTGTACCTGTTCCACGTGGTGGAGAAGTACCATAACGTCAAATGGCTGAAAATCGAGATGATCGCGTGTGTTGTTATGGTGTTCCTGTACCTGATTGCGTCGACGATTGTCGTCGCGTTTGGAGCGGCTGCGTACTCCGCTGCTGGGGTGAGTTCTCAACCTTTAGTCATTTTTGGAACCTATCTATAGCATTCCTCCTACACGGCACTTAGATATAGTAGCAATCAAATACTTTTGAAAAATCGAATTATGGAAGATAAAAATTGAACACATGAAAGTGTTAAAAACGCATCAGACTTCTCCGAAAGCTTAGTCGTTTTGCCATGTCAATAAGGTATTCTTTTGAAGTCCTACGTCTTATCACTCTTGTAAATAGTAACGTTGATAGGTACTAAAATAGTTAATCTTAGAACGTAGGTGTGACCGTGTGACAATGTGACTGACTCATTTATCTCACTCATACATAACTTTATCTCAGCGTTGTTGTTGCGAGATCGTTCGAATGTAAAATCTTTGCAAAAAATAAAATAAACCTTTTGAGATTCTTTACGCAGATGACTTTAACTCCGCTTTATTTTTTCCGGCCAAAGGCATAATGCCTCCACATATTTTGATACCAACATGTCCTCTTCATAAACGGTTTCGTAATAACACATAACTTAGCTATGATAAGACAATCGCCAGTCGACTGTATCGCCAATCGCCCTGCCCACCTGTTAATAACTCATTGAAAACAAAAGGCGGCTCGAACCGCCTGGCACACATTGTAATGTGCGGGCCGTACGTGACCGAACTATTAAATATCTATAAATATGTTTAGTATCGCGTTATACCGTGTTTTACTATCAATTAGGAATTGAAATGAGGTAAATGGTTAAGTTTTCTGTTAGGTAGGAATTTTATTTTAATTGCCTACTTCTCGTTTATTCATTAGATAGATAGATAGATAGAATACTCTTAATTGTACACCATTAAAAATACAGACATAAATTTAGAAATTTCATAAAGACTCAATGGGCGGTCTTATTCATTAGGCAAATAAGAGATCTCCCCGACTTCCACTGTCGTAATTTTGGCTGTCGCGTACTTTAAATTATATTTATTTTCGTTTTGTTTTACCTCGTTTGTAACCAAACATTTGAGTGACGGACCCACTCTTTTGTAAATAGGTAAACTCTTTAATCTTGCTGAATGTAGCTCTTCTGTAGCTTGAAGGTTCATCAAACCACAATAGCCTTACCCCCTTATTCATGAACGCTGCTTAAAGTTTAGTAATGATTAGCGCCAGTTTGACCATACATTTTTGACGTTTAAACGTCTTCAAGCAGCGTTTATGAATTCTTATTCATAAACGCTGCTTAAAGACGTTTATACGGGATAGCGTGTAATTTAAAAAGATCTAGGCTCTTACTGTTTCCT